>CM052438.1:170802780-170817413 GCA_028533085.1 Varecia variegata
AGGGAGCAGAGGATGTGAGTGGGGGTGGGGAGGCTGTGAATGTTCTCAAAGACCCAGTGGAGAGAGCACACAGCATCTCAGCTGACATTTGCAAACAGAGCTAAATTGAGAGGTGTCACCTTCTCTGGCAAGGTCAGAGGACTGGTGCCTTCTAACCTGGAGAGGTGGGAATTGCAAGCAGCAAACAAAATCGCACTGCCACTTGGAAACCTGCCAACTGCTACAAGCAGGGTAAAAATAATTGGAAAAGTAAGTCAGGTGTGAATCGGGTGCTCTGGAGGTATGAAACACTGCTGTCACCCCCTTCTCTTCCTGAACCCCTTCCTGCCCCGGCTTCTAGGACATGGTTTCTGCCCAGTGCTCTGGTTTCCAGCCATCTCTACCCCCTTCCTCGGCTTCTCATGCCTTTTCTGTGCCCTAGGGCTTGGTATCTGGCACCCTGCTTCTCCCCTCTCATATTATATTTCCGGGAGCTGCGGTCCCCAACTCCCGGGCCACAGACCTGCAGTGGACTGTTAGGGACCAGGCCACAGAGCTCCCCCAACCCACCCCCAGTCCATGGAAAAGTTGTCTTCCATGAAACTTAGGAACCAGGGGGGCGGAGGTCCGCCTCCCCCTGACCCCCTGTTCATGGAAAAATTGTCTTCCATGAAACCAGTCCCTGGTGCCAAAAAGGCTGGGGACTGCTGCCCTAGAAGGTTCATCCTTTCTCAGGATTCATCTCCCCCGACCCAGCCCGGCTTCACTGCTGATAACCACTGAGCTAAAACTTCCAACCCAGGCTGCTCACTGCCCCAAGTTTCCAACAGCTCACAGGCCACCTTCTCTTGGACACTCTTGGATAAGCCACTCATTCATTGGTTTACTCCATCAACAGATACTTAGGGAGTAGCTACCACATGCCAGGCACTGAACTAGGCACTAGGGAAAGAGAAGTGAAACTTAAACGCTACTGGACATTCAATTGGAAAGAAAAAAAATTTAAACAAATTTTTAAAAATTGTGGAAAATGTTAAGACTATAACCCAATTTGAAATGGACAAAACTGAGGGTGAGGGAGGACAAAAACATATTTCTTATAAAGTATGGAAGCCAAGACCTGAAGGATGGGCAGGAGCTAGGTATAGTGGAAAGATCATTCCAGAAAGATGGAATAGCATGAAGAAAGCTTGCAACAATTTCTTTACAAAATAATTTTATCTACGTGGGAGATATGAAATGGAGGGTTCTCATTTTGTTGATTCTCAAGAGGAGGCTAGAAGCATACAGATAGTAGCACCATGATAAAAGGTATCCATCAGCCAGACATCCAAATAATTACCTAAATTGTCCCAACCCTGACATTTATCACCTACCCTTCCCTTGGAGGTATGTAAGTAGGAAAATAATGAGGAGAAAGTTATTTTGTAATTACCCAGCATGAATTTTAACTCTGAGAGGCTATTTCCAGGGGTACTTTAGAGTAATTTAGTTCAGCATTATTGGAGTTTAATTTAGCACGACATTATCGGTGCAGAGAAACTCTGGAACCAGACTTGAAAGAACGGGATTTTTATCCAGTCATTCCTAGCCATCTGACTATGAATCCTAAACTCATTAAGCCTCGGTTGACTACTGTGTGTTTTGAGAATAATAATTGCTGCTTTACCAACTTCACAGGAGAGTTGGGAGAATCAAGGCAATGAGTGTAAAAATGCTTTGCAAACTGTTAAAGACCATTCATGGGAGGAATCATTCTTCATGCCTTTCACTGAGGTTGGAGGACCCCTTTTGATTGCAACTGACAAAGGAAAACATAACTGAAACTGGTTTACGGAAGAGAAAAATTACTGGCCACAATTACAAAAACACCTAGAGTTAACCAGCTTTAGGTGCAGTTTGATTCAGTGGCTCAGATGATACCATCTGTGCCCAGATGGCTCTACTTCTCTCTTATCTTCTCCGTGCTGGTTCCTTCTTAGGTTACTGCGGTGCCTGTTTGTTGCTCTAAACCTTTACCCTCCCGGGTTCAGATCCAGCAGCAAAAGAGAGAATGCCCCTTTTCTCAGCAATTCAAGGAAATTCCTGAACCTGATTCTCACTGACCCTAGTCAAGTTATGTGACCACCCCTGCACTGACCACTGTGTCCAGGGAATGAGAAGCCTTGATGAGCCATGTCTGAGTCACATGCCTAACCCTCAAGTAAGAAGCACATGGACCAAAAGCCGGGCAAGGATGGATCCCTGGAGAAACCAAGAGAAGGATGAAAGGAAGCTGGCGGGCGAAAACAGCAGATGTCCACTCCACCCCCATATCCCTGCACGGAAAACTTCCAGGTCAGTCTTCAGTGTCTCAGGATCAGCGGTAACTAAAGACAGATGGGATTACAGCCTCAGAGCGGTACACAGCCCTACTGAAGGATGATGTCCTCCAGAAACTCATAGCGTTGAGCCTTCTTTCCAGCCCTCAAAGTGCAACCTCTTCTCGAGCATCTCATCTTTCCTTTCAGATCCAGTTGCTTCTTCCCATCCTAGACATAGTCCTCCCAGGAGGCCACGGCAGCCTGTGAGGACCTATACTGTCAGTTTCATCAACTTCCCCTACAAGTCTTGCTTCCATCCATCAATCAACAATTCTATGTCTTTTCTGACCCTGCTTCCTCTACTGCTCCACAACTTCTGTTTTTGTTTTTGTTTTTGCAGGTATCAGGACATGTAAAAGAGACAGTGGAACATAAAGAAGTGATGACTGTTTGGAAAATGTTGGGGGTGTTCAGAGGGTGTAGGGGTGAGGTGATGAGGAAAGCTTCATAGAGGAGAAGTAAATTGAACCTCAAGAAAGGATTAGGAATTTTCTAGAACAAGAATAAAAGAAGGTCATTCCAGGCATGAATCATGGGATCCAAAACTATTTCAATCTCTCTCTTGGAGAAAGAAAATGCTTTTCTCAACCCAGAAGTTGCAAACCAGTGGCCTGCTCGTAGATCAGGCTGACAGATGTGTTATACTTGGCCCACACAACGTTTTGTAGAATTTAAATTAGTTGCCAACATTTAAAAATGGTGAGGATTTTTTACATAAGTATCTGCATTTCCAGCTGCTCTTGGAAGCTCAGAAGCCCTGGCAGCCCTGGCCCTGAGTTCCCACTGGGACAAGAGTTGACTGAGTAGTACCTCCCTCCCTAGGCAGAGCAGGGGCCACGCGACCTGCTACGTTCCTGTTGTTATCTGCTGGCACCTGCTGGCATTTGAGTTTGTAACTCTGTGTCAACCCAAGTGACTAACCATCTTCAGACAAACTCCTATTATCCTCACATTATATTACATTACTTAACAATCTCGTTTGTTTATGTTACTCCCTTACTTACAAATCCCAAATGATTCTCCAGTCAACTGAACAAAGTCTAAACACCCAGTGCAAATTCACAATTGCAAAGATGTGGAAACAACCCAAGTGCCCATTGATACAGGAGTGGATTACTAAAATGTGGTATATGTATACCATGGAGTACTACTCAGCTATAAGAAACAATGGTGATATAGCACCTCTTGTATTTTCCTGGATAGAGCTGGAACCCATTCTACTAAGTGAAGTATCCCAAGAATGGAAAACTGAGCACCACATGTACTCACTATCAAATTGGTTTCACTGATCATCACCTAAGAGCACATTCAGGAATAACACTAATCGGGTGTCGGGCAGATGTGGGGGGAGAGGGGATAGGTGTATATATACATAATGAGTGCGATGGGCACCGTCTAGGGAATGGACATGCTTGAAGCTTTGATTCGGGGGGGGGGGGCAGAGGGGGCAAGGGCAATATATATAACCTAAACATTTGTACCCCCATAATATGCTGAAATAAACACCCAGTGCAGACTAGGTTGACCCCAACCACCCCGCCCCCACTCTATTTTATCTCTCACTCCCAAGTCCCAAAACCTGCTACCGTGAATGCTCGCTGCTTCCTAATCCCACCCTTTCCCGTGACTGCACACTCTTAACGTGTGCTGTCCCTCCTCACTGCTGTCCCCTGGTGAAACCTCCCTGGATCTTCAATGTCCAGTTCAGAGGGCACGTCCTCGGTGTAGACCACCCTGACTCTTCTTGGTAAAACCATCCTTCCCTCCTCGGGGCTCCCGCAGCGGCACCGTCTTCCTACCTCAGTTTTGGCACCTGCCATGTTTCTCTCTAATTATCTGTTTACGTGGCTGTCTCCTCCACACCCACCCCACACTGAGATCCTTGAAAGCAGAAACCGTGACTGATTCATCTTTGTATATTCAGTGTCTTTCTGTATACCTTGGCAGATATCAGATACTCAATAAAATCTTGTCAAATGAATGAAGAAAGGAACAAACACACAGGGAACAAATTGGCATGTGTTCATGGAATGTCACACCTCGGCAATTGTAATGAAAGAAATCCTTTCCACTGATGCTTTTCTGTCTACTCCAGCCACAAAGAATTGTTCCCTTCTCTGGATCCCTGTAGAAATAGCAGTTTATGACAGATCCTAGGTAAGTTATTAGAGGAAGCTAATTTAAGGGAGGTCATAACCTTTCAATATTGACAGATATAGGATTACAGAGCCCAGATACAAAAGGGCTCAGTGCTGGTCTCTGACCCTTCTAGCCCCTGGCAGCTATAGGCAGTAAAGCTCGAGAAGCTGCAGCTCAGGTCCCAGCACCGACTCTAGTCCAGGCACACAGTAACTCCACAGCTGAGACACCCCAGAGTCCCAGCCACACTGATGCCCTTGCTAGTCCTTGAAGATACCAAACTCCCTTCTGCCTCAGGGCCTTTGCACTTTCTATTCCCTCTTCCCAGAATTCTCTTCCCCTGTGTATTTACAGGGCTCACTGCCTTCCTTTATTCAGATCTAAGATCATACTCAATCTTCATAGAAAACCTTCCCAGATCACCAATGTAAAACTGTATGAGTGCACCCCACACTGTGCCACTCTCTGTTCTTCACTCCACTTTAAGGAGGACCAGTAGGAGTGAGGGCACGAGGGGCCAGGGAGAGCCAGGACTTGATGTCATCAGGACTCTCTCCTCTCTCCTCTTCACCGCTTATCTGTTTTGGTTTCTGCTTGGCTCCATTCTCTTCTACCCAGACAGGTTTCCTCCACATAAAAAAAAAAAAAAAAAGCCATGAGTCACAGCCTCCAAACTCATAAACTAAAAGAGAAGAGACTTTCTCCACCCATCACAGTGAGAATAATCTCAGAGAAATCATCTGATTGGCCTAACTCAGGTCACGTGCCATCCCTGGGCCATTACCACAGTGAGACCATGTGTGTTCCTATTGGTCGGGTCTGGGCCCTGCCCTGGGATTGGCTCTGATAAGTCCTTTCTGGTTTGGTTCCTCCTCTAACCTGTCACTGCAACCAGAGGAAGACATGCTCACCTGCCAGGCCTGGGTCACACGCAGACTTGGAGCTAGGAGTGTAACAAGCTCCAATGGAACTCTACGGTTAAGAATGAGTCACTGGAAAATTAAGGTGAAATTTATCTCCAAGACCTAGGAGACAAGTGGGTCCTGGACAGACAGGTGCATTAGATATTTGGTTACGGCTCCACAGTTTCCAGAGCACTTGTTCCTGTCCTTTATTTACCCCTGATGTATGCTCACAGTAGTTCTGTGCAAATGCCCAGGCATTATTGCCCCCAAGGAGATATTAAGAATATTAAATAACCAGCATGGTGTGGGCACCATCCAAGCAAAAGGGACCGCAGCTGTGAACCTCTGGGATGACTGCTTGGTCAACAACAGTGGAACAATAGCCTGACTGCACTCATTTCAGGTTAAGATGCTAAAGCCAAGAGAGATGTTTAGACTTGTGCTCAGTCATACAGCAAGAAAGAACTTAAGACTCCTGGCCCCTTTCCACTGTCCTAAGGTACCCGTCTATCCTTAACCATCAGGGAAGTCAAGGAGGGCAGGAGGGAGGGAAGCAGAGAAAAGTTGCCATTATGATCCCAGCCCCCTGGAGAAAGAAACCAGCATGCTGTAGCTCACAAGGAGGGCTGCTTAGTCGCTGCCACAAAAACCTGGAAAGCAGCGCCTGCCAGACGGCAGGGAGAGGGAGCAGCCGAGGAGCTGGGAGTTTGCAGCCAGGATGGCAGATGCCGGGAGGGCTGCAGCTATTCTGGGACGCAGGCAGCGGCTGCTCCATCACCCCGGCCCTGCCGGTCCCCACTTCCCCCGGGGTAGTGGGGGACCTCCTTCATCCGTCCTCCGTCCTCTCTCCAGCTCCTTGTTGATGTAGGGTCTGAATCCTGAGGCTTCAGAGCCAGGCAGTCAGGCCATACGGAATCACCCCATCAAAGAAAATGATTCAATGTCATCTCAAAATGTGGCAAATGCTTAGTCATTGTCCTTACTAGAACTCTACAGTCACCCAGCCTATTCAGAACTCATGTGGTCCAAATGCCCCATGTTATTAGATGAAGAACCTAAGGCCCACAGAGGTGACATGGTTTGCCCCAAGTCCCCACAGCAAATGAGGATGAGAGCTGGGCATTGCCTGAGTTCTCAGTTCAGGACTCCTGCACCCGGGCTGCCTGGGATTGGGAGGGAGTCTGGCTCTCGTTCACGGGGTAAGCATCCTTCCCCTTCACGGGGCTGGTTGAGCTCCGCCCTGCTGAACTGGGTTGACTCTTGCCCTTTACACCCCACATTCCCCAGTAAAGGCCACGCTGTAGCTGCAGGTGTGGGTTCCCGCTGTAGCCTCTTCCCTGCCCTCGTGCACTGCACCGAGGACTCCACAGTGCAGCCTTGGGCCCCTCTCTCTCCTCTGGATTCAGAGCCTGAGACAGACAGCCCAGAGCATCCAGGGCAAAAACATCTTGGGCAAAAACATCTTGGCCCTAAAGTTCCTCATGGAGAGAAATACATATAAAAAAAAAAATGGGTAGAAAAGAAATTCCTTCTTTTCTGTTCCTAACAGGTCCCAACCTTCTTTCTACTGCCCCTACCTCCCCAGTCTGGGGGGACAACAGAGTATTTCACGCAGCTCAATCATGCCCTCAGTGTACAGCTCTGTGGCTAGGGACACAGACTCCACATATACCAGACAGTCCAGAGTTAGAACCAGGCACTGCCACGGAGCAGGTGTGTGGCCTGGACACACCTGATTTCACCTGCCTGTTTTCTTACCTGTAAAATGGGAAGATGATGGTGTCAATCTCCAAGGGTTGAGAGGCTTCAATGACATAAAGGATTTGGCTCTGTGACTAGGGTAGAGTCAGTGCTTCATGCCTTTTAATGGTGGGATGATGGCAAGATACAATGGACTGAAGGGGAATGTCACTGCAGCAGCCACTGCCTTCCCTGCTCCTCCCAGCCCCTCTCAAGCCCTGGTTCTGCCAGGAGCCTTCCCTGATCCCTTTCCTCTCTCCATCAGTTTCTCTTTTCAGAACCTGTGTGCCTCCATTCCCACCCAGCTTAGTTCTGAATTAAATTCCACAACCAATAATTCTGAGTTCGTGTTGGTCTTTTCTCCTCACCTAAAACCATAAACTCCTATACAGGCAAGACCAGTGGGGTTTTTTTCTCCTCCTGGAAATGCAAAGCCTGGGACCAGGCACATGGGTGGTGCTGGAAAAGTTAGCAATTGAGTGAGTGAACAGTGGTTGGTCCCTTTCATGGGATCAGAGTGAAGCCTTCTTGGAACCTTCTGTATCTACTTCATCTCTTGCTCTTTTGATTCTTTGAGGCTTTGACACACCTGCATGCCAGGATGTCATGAGATCCTGGAGCCAGACTTGGAAGCCTATCCAATGAGGGAGCCCCGGTATGTCTCATTTATTACTCAAAGGAAGGAAATTAATATCATACGTATAAAGCACTCAATAGCTTATAAAATGCTCTTAGCAATTCACTGAGAAACGAAGTGCCTTTTTCCATTTCCACAGAGGCTCAGAGGGGTTAGGAGAGTAACCCACACTCACACAGCAGATAAGGAGCGGCCCAGGGATTCTGGGCCAGTGCTGCACCAGCTGCCACGTGGGGAAGCCACGTTAGTATCTCTCCTTTTTACTCCACACGTAGATTCAGCAATGCCTTCCTCTTAAACAAGCAGGAGCCCCCAGTGGCTGCTTTGTTCCATGTATGTTCATCTAATGCCACCTCCTCTGGAATATTTCAGAAAACCCAACCTGGTTCAAAAAGACCCTGCCTGTGCCAGACCTTAGTCTCCTCTGGACACCAGGTCTGCACAGACTGGAGAGAGGGAAGGTGTGCCTGGGAAGACGTGCCCCCCACAGCCATTCATCACAATGGTGAGCCCCCACTCCACTTTACAGGCTCCACAGCAATGTCCTGTTCTGAACTCTGTGTGGTGACTAAGAGAATTATTATCCCCATTTAGCAGAGGAGAAGACTGATGTTCTGAAAGTATAGGCTTGGACTTTGGAAGGAGAATGGCTAGAAGTTGTTCCTCTGCCATTTACAAGCTGTGCAACTCTGGGCAAGTTACTTAAGTTCTTTGCTCCTTAATTTCCTCGTGTATAAAATATGGGGTTATCATGCTTAGATTTCAGATTATTGTAGGGATTTTGAAAGTTGGCACAGGTACAACACTGAACACAAAGTGACTGTTTCATGAGTGACGGTCATAAGTTCTTTCACCTGCCGTGTTACCCTCAGCAAATTACCTAATTTATCCCAGCCTTGGTTGGTTTTCATCTGGAAAGTTGGATTAAAAAAAAAATAAAGGAAAAAGAAACACCTCCCTTCATAGGGCTGCCATAAGAACAGGATAAAATAATCCACACAAAGCACTTAACCTCATGCCTGGCACAAAAAGGTGCTCAATAAATGTTAGCTATGCATTGATGTCCCCAGGGGCAGAGAACCAGAAAATGGCAGGGCTACAGCTACAATCAAGGTCTTCTGGTTCCAATTCAGCAGCACCTGGGCAAGGGTAATGATGGTGAGGGAAAAAGAAATCAGCAATGGTGGCCTTGCAAACACAGGCAGGAAAAAATCATAACAGATGTGGCAGTTTTTCTGTACCTGACTCAAGAGACAGATGGCTCACCTTTATCCACGTAGACAGATAAGACAGAGCCAAAGGGCGTAGGTCACAGAGGTAGGTGGGACCTCATTGCAGTTCCAGGGTATTTCAGGCGAAGCTTGGATTGGCAAGACTTATTGACAACCATCCTATAAATAGGTCTTACTTCCCAAGTGGCTGGGAAGAAAGCTTGCAGCTTTTCCCAGTTCCTGCCTCTCATCTCTTCCTCTTTGAACACTGCAGCTCTCCTTTTCCAGAAAATCCCAGAGCAGGAGCTGGGCTCCCTCCCACCGTCCTCTTCCCAGAATCCTCAGGATGCCTGGGAGAAGACATCTGCCCCGAATGAATGGGTCAGAGGCATGATTCAGTGTCGGTGGCCGGTAATAGGAACAGCTCAGTGATCTGGCTGGGGGGTCGAGAGCCTGCTAAGCACATCTGGACGGCATCGGAATCACAAACGGGAGAGAGCAGGGGAAGAGCGCAGCCCCAGCAGACACCCACGCAGGAAGGAATACGTAGGGAGCCAGACAGGAAGGGGTGATGCTCTTCGGAGTCAAAGAGCTTGCAAAGAACACCACCTCACAGGGTGAAAGAGGGAGCACAGAACAGACACCCTCAGCTCGTGCACGGCTCTCTCGGGGAGGTCTTCCTGCACCACCCCTCGTGAGGACAGCCCTGCTTTTAGGTTTTGATTTTTATTTAGTTATTTTTTTAATCAACAAATAAAAAGTGTATATATTTACAGCACACAACATGATGCTTTGATATATGTATATGTCATGAAATGATTAAATCAATCTAGTTAGCATAGCTATCACGTCACATACTTATATTTTCATGGTGAGAACATTTAAGATCTCTCTGTCAGCAATTTTGAAGTACATGTCATTATTAACTATTGTCGCTATGCTGTGTACTAGATCTCCAGAATTATTCACCCTAACTGAAACATTATACCCTTTCACCAACATCTCCCTACCTCCTCTACCGCCTGCCCGCCTCTCCCCACCAGGCCCTGGTAAACACTTTACTCTCTGCTTCTCTGTGAGTTTGAATTTTTTAGATTCCACATATAAGTGAGATTATGCAGTATTTATCTCTCTGTGCCTGGCTTATTTCACTTAGCATAAGGTCCTCCTGGCTCATCCATGTTGTCAAAAATGACAAGATTTCCTTTTTTTTTTAAGGCTGAATAGTATTCTGTTGCATATATTCATATACCACATTTTCTTTGTCTGTTCATCCATCAGTGGACACTTAGGTTGATTCTACATCTTTCTTATCGTGAATAGTGCTGCTATAAACATGGACGTACAGGTAAGTCTTCCACAGACTGATTTCCTTGCCTTTAGGATAACTGCTTTTTATCTCCCAGTAGCATCCTGTATTCTCCCTTTCAAATACTTTGTATCCTTCCAATGATTTAAGATTTGTCTTCTCTGCCTCACTCCTCTCTGAGCAGGGACCAAGTCTCCAGTGCTTAGCATGGTGCCGACCCATAGCAAGGGCTTAATAAATATTTGATGACCAACTTAGGAGAAGATCTCTCTTTCCAACTCCCCTTTACGCCGCGTGAACAGAGTCGGCCTTCAAATTCATCTCGTCCTGGTCCCACCTCTTGTTGGCTGTGAAATCTCAGGAAAATTATTTAACCTCTACCCCATACCCTGATTTGGTTTTCTTCACAGCATTTATCATCACCTGTTAACTATTCGTTTGTGTGTTTATCATCTATCTCCTCCAACCAAAAACCAAGCATCAAGAGAGTAGGGACTTTTTGTTCACTGCTAAACAGAAGGGACTGTCAAAATATTTAGCAACCAGGCATCATGGACACTGACCAATCAGAATGGATATATTGGCCCCATCTGCTGTGCAGGTGAATGAGCTGCACAGCTATATCAAACCTGGCTGTACTCCAGTACCTAGGAAAGGGTCTGGTATGTAGCAGGTATTCAAAATGTGTGTTATCCTCCTCTGCAACAGTTCTGTGAAAAAAAATGTGTTAAATAAGTAGATGAATTTCGGTCACCTTCCCTGTATCCTCTGTACATTATATCTACTCAGCATGTATCGTTCCTTTCTGTCCCCAGGGTAGTCTTTTCTGCAGCTAAGGAAGAGTCCTTATCTCTCTCCCAATACAGTAAATCTTACCTCACTCAACAGAACCTCAAAGCGACAGCATCTTCTGCTTCTATCTACTTCCTATCATGCTAGAAATTGAGTATAAGTTTTGGTCTTTTAGTTCATCCATGTACAGCCACTTCTCTTTCTTCTGGCAGCCTCCAGAATCCTCTCTTACCATTACCACCAGCGGTCAACAGTAGTGTCCCTAGACAGACACTGACCCAGCACAAGCCTGCCTCCGCCAGAGAGGTTCTATAGGCTTCCGGCAAAGAGATCCATTAGCAGGTACAGCTGGCCTGAGGCTGGAGTATGAATTCCCTCATTCACAACTCACGCAGCAAATGCTTGTGAAGTTATTATGTTCTAGACGCTGGGAAAAAAGACACAGACACAGCACAGTGCCTGCCCACAGGCTGCTCACCATCTAGCAATAGAGACAGACAGGTAAGCAAACGGTTCCTGATAGAGAAAGAGGGGCAGAGAGTTGCAGGGATCAATTGTAGCAACGGGAGTCCCACATGCCCCCCTCCACCCTCAGAGCCAGCAACGGAAAATATCCCTTCAGTCAAAGACCCTCTCAGGAAGGGCCAGGTCCCGTTAAAGACTCACCTGATAAGGTAAGGTCCACCTGGGTAGTCCCCTTTTTGAGTAACATGAAGCCAACTGATTAGTAACCTAATCACGGGAGTGGTATCAATTCAGATTCACAGATTCTACCCAAACTCAGGCAGGAAGTGGTAATCTCGAGGGCTATATCCGTGTCCTATTGCTGCCATCACAAAATACCACAAATTCAGTGGCCTAAAACAACATACGTCCATTATCTCACAGTTCTAGAGATGAGAAACCTCCTATGGGTCACCTGAGCTGAGTTCCTTCTGGAGGCTCTAGTACAGTCTGTTTCCTGGTTTTCCCAGCTTCTAGAAGCCTCCTGCATTCCTTGATTCAGGTCCCTTCCTCCATCTTCAAATGAGCACCATAACACCTTCAACCTCTTTGCCTTCTCTGACTCTCCTGCCTCCCTCTTCCACTTTTAGGGATCCTTATGATAACACTGCACCCACTGGATAATTCAGGATAATCTTCCCATCTCGAAATCCTTAACTCGATCACAGCTACAAAGTCCCTTATGCCCTGTAAGGCAGGTTCCAGGGATTAGAATATGGACATCTTTGGGAACCACTATTCCATCCACCACAAGGACCATCTTAGAATCTTACCTACCACAATGTTATATTTTCTTTATGTGCATCAGAGCAATTTATGCATTATATCAATTTGTAAGAATGTGTAGCATTTCTTAATGTATTTTACACTTATTATTTCAAATCATTTATGTCTAAAATCTATTTTTCCATTGACTTTCTTTCCTTTCTCTCTGACTGTATCGTTGTTTGCTCAGTAAAACCTTGTTGCCTTTTAATGTTATGAGTTTGACAAGAGCCATCTTGCCACTGACATTGGCCATTTCCTCAACACACAGAAAAATACCTGTTCTCCACAGCTAGGATAAACGCACTATTCTGTTCTCTTCCTGATTTGTAGTTTGTTATGATTTCTTTCGTTGGATCATTTTTTTTCAATATAGAAAAATGAAGCATGGAGCTAATGTCTCAATAACATTTCTTATTCTGAGATTACTTTCAATATTGTTGTTTTGTTTCCCATTTTTCATATTCTGTATTCTAATAGTGAGAATCACTTTCCAGAAGGTATAGTCTATCCTATGGTCATTTTTCAAAGCACAAATATTGAGTATTGCCATGGAGTGATTTTCAGTTTGCAAATATGTTTTTTTAACTTTTAGCAAGTAACTCCATCATCATTACTTTTAAGCATTTCCAGTCATCATCATCATCATCTTGCTGACATGATCTGTGTGTGCTTGCCAGTTTTCCCCCCAGATGGCTTTCACTACCAGTTCACCAGATTTTGTTAACTACTTCACTGAGTTATGATAATAAAGAAAGCAAATTCATCTTTCTTATTTTTAAACTTTTCCAGCAACTAGAGAGATTAGCCTTCCATTTCTTCCTCTGTCTTCATTCTATTAAAGTTTCATAATTTTCTTTGAATAAATTTCTTATGTGGTAGATTAAATTAATTCTCATGTATTTAATGATTTTCTGTCATGGTTACAACTAATTTAGCCTGTATTCAGGAAATCATAATAATGAAAATGATTTTTCAACTCGCTTCAGTTTCTACCACTTTTTGATGGATTTCTGTGTATTTTCCCAGTAGAGCAAAACCTTGACATTCATGGATCGAAACAATCACAGTTTCAATAACTTGCAAGAGACCCCAAAATGTCATGGTATGTAACCATTTATCATTTTGCTGGGGTTTAAAATTGAATCACTCCCACTGCGAGAATGCTGTGCAGGAGAAAGTCATTTTGCAAAGGGGAACAGCCAACCACCCAGCACAGGCATCTCGACATGGATTTATTGTTATCTATATATGGAATACTTTCATAAAGTGATACAAGTTTTATTTCTTTTTGTAAAAAAAAGGTAAAATGAACTCTGTAAAAGCCAACTGCTAATACTAGAGTGAAGACACTTAAGCAAGGGATAATCTATCATAAATTTTAGTTTAGTATTTCCCCAACCATGCTCTACTGAAAACTGTTCCCAATATTAACAGTTCTGACAAAAAAGAGGAAAAGGAGGAAGAGGAGGAAGGGGAAGGGGGAGGGGGAGCAGAAGATAGTAAGATGGAGATCCCAAATAAGTTCAGGAATTGCTGGCTATTATATATCCCTCACTCCCCAGTGCTGTCACTTGCGGACTGACCATGATCACTTGCATATTAAAGACTCTGGGAAATCTTGCAACTAATGAATTCATTTTATTTTGTTTAACTCAGTGTTTCTCAAACTTATTCAAGAACTGTTTTCTCATGGCACATAGTGTTCCATGAGACACCAGTTTGGCATTCATAGAGGCTCATAAGGATTCGTAGAATGATTAAAGGTAAAAAGTCATTTAAAATATTTCTGCCCCATTGAACCTCACTTTTACAGAAGATATTATATGCAATGATAATATTTTTGAATTGGAGTTTTCCAATGGTTTTACAACTTATTTTGCATAAGAATGCATTCAAATCATCTGCAAATGTAATACTTTCCTTTCTTCACTTTTCTTTTTTGTGTAATCTGTTTGTCTTTCTTTCTTTTTTTTTTTTTTTTTTTTTTGAGACAGAGTCTCGCTCTGTTGCCCGGGCTACAGTAAGTGCCGTGCGTGGCTTCAGCCTAGCTGATAGCAACCTCAAACTCCTGGGCTCAAGCGATCCTACTGCCTCAGCCTCCCGAGTAGCTGGGACTACAGGCATGCGCCACCATGCCCGGCTAATTTTTTCTATATATATTTTTAGTTGGCCAGATAATTTCTTTCTATTTTTTAGTAGAGACGGGGTCTCGCTCTTGCTCAGGCTGGTCTCGAACTCCTGACCTCGAGCGATCCACCCGCCTCGGCCTCCCAGAGTGCTAGGATT
>CM052438.1:170817913-170901122 GCA_028533085.1 Varecia variegata
GGGAACTTGCCGAAAGAACAGCTTAGCATTCCTGCTCTGCCTTCTCACCCACCCCTCCCGTGACTGCTGATGTATTGAGCCCAAACACTGGGAACCCATGACATGGGAAAATCCATCTGGCTTCTGTGGTCCCAGACATCTGGATTCCCTAACCCCAGGCAGCCAGCTCAGAGAGAAGCCAGCGGGCGCAAGGATGCTGGGAAAGCATTTGGAAGGACCTCTGCCAAGTTATCTCCCTCCTGAACAAACACATGTCCCACTCTCTGGGGGTCAACAGAGCCATGTTTATATATGCTTAGGCCATTCAACTGATTAATTAATTAACTCTTTGGGTGGCCTTTGGCCGCTAAAGCCTTGGGGGCTTCAGTTTCCTTATATATAATATGTAAGAATCAGAGAATTTGATTTCTAAGGGTACCTCCAGCCCTGACACTTTATAACTCTAAGATTCTACTGTAAAAGAACAGGATGAACATGGACAGAATTTGGCTCTAATACCGGCCCTGCCCTGCCAGTGTGGGAAAGTCCTCCGTATTTCTGAGCCTCAGTTTCCTTGTATAGTTAGGTGAGAGGGTGACTAGGTCATCTCTCAGTCCTCCACAGCTCTGTCATCCCAGAAACCAGAAGGGACCCTTGACACATCCTCTGCCTGATCACCCAAACCAAATCCTATCACTTTCAAAACTGACCCCATCTCAGCATCTCCACTGTCACGGGCCAATTCAGGCCACCCTGATCTCCCACCCAGACCCCTGCAGTAGCCTCCTGACTGGCCCAAACACCCGCCCCCTCCTCCCCTATCCATTCTCCAGGGTGATGTTGCTTTTCAAAACATACATCCAATCTTATTAGCCCCCTGCTGGTATGCGTCCCCATTGCTTTTAGGGCAAAGAACAAAACCCTTGGTGCAGCCTGCAGGACTCACAGGGCTAACCCCACATCACACCACCCGCACACCAGCCACCTGGCATTCTTTCACCTCTTTCGTGGACGAGGCTCCCAGCCCCAGTCTTTGGTCTTCATGTAGAATGTTGATCTATCTCCATCCCTCTCTATCTCACCCCATTCTTTAGTCAATTTCTTCCCTTGAAGCCTCTCTGTTCAGGAATCCTCCCAGGAACGTGCCAGGCTAGCTCAGGTTCCCTGGTTAGACTCTCCCATAAGACTTTCCTGCAGAGCATTCCTATCAGTTTCTAAGCCATGTGCAGCGATGACATTGCTTTCTCTCATTCCTACTCACCCCCATAATCTACATTCAATAAATATTCCCAAGACGGGCAGAGCTGGAGCTGGATGTCCTGCCCTTAGGAAGCCCCTGGGGAGAAGATGGCATCTCTTCCAACAAACCCTGGCAGAGACCGGGGCTAATCTAAGTCTGATCTCAGTCTCTGAGGCTCCCAGGGAGACATCCTGCTGACTGCTGGAAAACTCTGCCCAAGGCAAGCTTGTGACATAAAGTCAACTGTGGGCTGTGCTCAGAGTTCATTCCAGCAGAAAGTGCTCAGAAGTCCACCCCAGAGACCTCTCGAGCTGGCCGCCCTCCCAGCGAGCGGGCAGCACAGAGGAATGGCTCCAGAGCACCAGACTGGGAGGGGAGCCAGAGTTCGTGCCATGGAAAGTCAAGATGACAAGATGGATTCTTCTCTGCAAATGTCTACAGTGCCCTTTCCCCTACCCTCTCACCAACTGACTTGCACTGATCACAAAAGTGTGAATATAGCCTCCTCCTCCATGAAGTCTTCCTGCACCTCCTTTTCTGGACTAAGGGCCCTATGTCTGGCCATCCTTTTAGCATTCTCTACACTGAGAGAATTTATTTCCACATCTGTCTCCCCCACCAACCTGCAGGCTGCCTGAGGGAAGTGACCTAGTGTTTTTCATTTCTTATCACCATCACCCAGTGCCTAGAACACAACTATCACTTGGGGAAACTCTGTCAGTTTATAGATGAGGAAATTAAGTCCCAGGAGGAAGAATGACATGACCCCCAAGGTCACACAACATGTCACTCACTGGCAGAGCCAAGAGCATAACTTAAGTCTCCTGCTTCAAGTTGACATCCTTCTCCATTGCCTCTCTGCCTATGACTCTATGGACCAGGGCCTCCATCATCCCTTTATAAGGAGGTTCCCAGAGTAAGATCCCTGGACTCTCCCATGGGGAGCGCAGCTGTGGTCTGTTGTAGCCCCTGCCCACCCGCTGGAGAGCCTGACCCTACTCAGTACCGACATTAATGAAGAATCCAGCCGAGGTTCCAGCGGGAGGTGAGTGCATGGCAGCATCCCTCCCTTCTCTGCACACGGAAAATCCCACTTCCAGGATATGGAGAGTTATGGTCCCTGCCCCACTCCCTACCCCCAATAAATGCTTTCTACAAGTCAACCAGCATTTACTAAGCGTGCTATCTCATTTGGTCACACAACCCCAGACCATAGCTTTTGAGGGCAGGGAAATATCTTAAGTTTGGATCATAAAATATAGTATTTGGCCAGGGGCTGCACCCTGCTCCCCTGGGTCCCATACAGATCTCTCCGCTCCATTTCACTGGACTCTGGCCCTGGCAAGAAGCTCCCGGGGTCTCTTCCAAGCTTGGGAACAGAGCGGGTCCCTGAGAAGGTTTGTCCACTCATGGGAAGGAGCATGTCAAGATGCAGACCACAGATGGGATCACCTCACTTCCCTGCTTGAAAGGCTTCAGTGGTTCGCACTACCCCTCAGATGAGGTCCATCCTTCGTGGCCTCCACGCCCGTGGTGCCCAGCTTTCTCTCCAGCCGCAGCCCCGCACTCAGCACTCCCTGGCCACGATCTGACCTTGCCATCCCACTCAGAGCTGCCCCATCTCTTCACCTGGCCAAATCCTGCTCATCCTTCAGCTGAATGCCAGTCTCCCTCCTCCACCCCCAACGCAACCTCTGGAGCACCCTCGACCTTGGGATTTCCATGCAGCTCACTGTGTTTGCTCATCACCTCTCCACACCCCCCACCACCATGAACTGCCCTGCAGCTGGGACAGTCTCTCTCTCCACCACCATGGTATTTCCACAGGCAAGCGCTGTCGTCAGCACTCAGAGGATGGTCAACAAATAGTATGGGATTTTTTTGATTGACAGCAGGGGACCCACTCCCCTCCACATGTCCTGCTCCTTGACTCAGTGGTACCACAGAGGCCACTGAGCTGGGCCCAGCAAGCAGCAGGTGCCGTGCTAGAGCGGGAGCAGCTCGTGGAGAAGGCGCTATCACTCTGCCCCACAGGAGTGTCTGTCCAGGAGAGCCGGTATTCCAGTCTCTGTATCAGTCCAGGATGCATGTGGATGGGGAAGTCTTCATCTCCCTCTGATCACTGGCTGCGACTTCCTGTGCCTCCTTAGGGCTAAGGGCCCAGCGGGCAGACGGGCGGACGGTGGGGCTGCCACACGCTCCCGCCCCAGCACATATCCTGTCGCTGCCCCTTCTGGCAGGATGTTATTGCAGAGCGCAGGGCTGTTATTGTCAGGAGATGGGCTTTCCTGAGCTCATTAAAGGGCCTCTGTCCTTTCTCCAGGACCAACCCCCCTTTTCCTCCATCCTGCCATCCTGCCGAGAGAAATGGGCCTTGGGGCAACTCCAGGTGGCACACGACAGATCCCCTTCCTCCCTCTGCTTCTCTACCTGGCTGGCTGCTTCTGATCACAGATGGCAACGGTTCCCATCTGAGTGCCTTTGTGCATCTGGGCATTGATGGCCATTGGCTAACTAAACCCTCATAGCACTTACGTAAGATAAATGTTATTATTAGTCTCCATTTTACAGTAGAGCAAGCTGGGGCTCAGAGAGGTTAAATGATGTGCCTGAGGTCACACAGCAAGAAGGAAACAGAGCAGCAATTCCAATACACAAATCCCCTTTCACCACCTCCCTGCTGCCATGAGCTAGTTTTCCTTCTGTGTAAGTGGAGCACTGCAGTGAACCAAGGGGAAAAGGCCTTCCCAGGAGCCACAGTTTCCCTAAAGGGAATCCAGAGGTCACAGGATCTTCCCTCATCCCTGGGAAAGAACTGAAACAAAAACGGAACAGTGACATAACTCCCATCTTGTGTTTGCTCAGACCTTAACCAAACCCAAGCCCTTCTACTCCTGAAGGAGAGAGGCAGTGGGCTCCTCATCCTTCACGGGACTAGGCAGAGGAAGGGTGAAGATAATCAAAAACTGGAAATAATAACAAGTTGAACTTCTCTTGGATGATGTTTTATTGAACAGAGCAGAAATGTAGAAGCCAAACCACCATGGTTTCTTAGAAGGCCAGCTCAGTTACTACCAGTGGGGTAATCCTGGCCTATCACCCCTTCTAGGGACTTCGTTTTCCTAATCTGTGAGTCAGGGGTTTCTAACCCCACCGTGCAGGGTGTATCATGCAAATCTGATGATTCCATGTGCATGAAAGTGCCTTATAAAATAAAACATACAATCTCGGCCTCATAGGTTTGCTGAAAAGATTAAACACGTTGAGATATATATAAAGTGCTTACTTGGCCTAGTGCCTGGCATTCAAGCCCTCAGTAACTAAATGGCCACTGCTACTTTGTTACAAAGTATCATTGTTATCATCTCTATTACTGCTTGTATGGTTCAGCTGAAGTTGTGTTTGCAGTCCTATGGCTCAGCAGGCCGGGTGAGGAGGCAGACTGGGCCGACCTGGTCAGCGGCAAGAACCTTCCCGACTCTCACAACCGGCAGCAACTAGAGCCACACCCATGAAGGAGCACAACCAACACCTCCCACCACAGAGTAAAACAGAGAGACAGACGAAAGATGCTCTTGGAATAAAGATGGGGTGGGAAGAACCCATCTGCCCACAGTGGCATTCTTTTTGTTACCACCAGAGCTAAGTTTTCTGAACCACTTGTCTGATACCTGTGAAGCCGTGGAAAGCCCTTTACCCACATTATCTCAATCGGTCACTACGGCATCCCTACAAGGAAGGGACTGTTGTGATTCCCACTTTACACAGAAGGAGATCAACTTGGAGAGGTTTGGTGACGTGCCCAAGCTCACACACTTAGTGGTCTGATTTGAACCCCAAAACGACTCCACAGCCTACTTTCTTAAATACTCAGACCAGGTCCAAAGACTACTACCATCGCTTTCTGGCTGAGTGGCTTGTGGCAAAGGACTTCACCTTTCTTCAATTTCCATTTTCCTTACCTGTGACATACGTACACATAAAACTCGCCTTGTAGGACTGCTGTGGCCGTTAGAGCCTGTGGCCACAGCCCCAGCACAATGCCTGGCCAAACAGGGGCTTGGTTCTTCCTGTCTCCAGGCTGCACCAATTCTTCCCAAGTTTGCTTGACCATAAGAATTATTTGACATGCTTAATAAAAACAGATTCCTGAGACCTGCCCCAGACCTGCCAAATCAGAATCCTTAGGGAAGGTTCCTAGGAATCTGTATTTTTTTAGTTACTTCACATGCTCCTTATTCTTATAATGAGATAAGTTTGGGACTTGGTGGACCAGTGCTGGCTACATATTAGAATCACATGGGGGGACTTTGGAAAATCCCAATGCTAGACCCCAACCCAGACCCATTGACTCAGATTCTGGAGGGTGAGCCCAGCCAGGCATCAGGACTTTCATAAGCTTCCAGGTGATGCCAACGCACAGCCAGGGTGGAGAACCACTGCTCTTAGACCAGTGCTATCTAAAAGAACTTTGCACAATGGTGGAAATGCCCTGTATCTGCACTGGATCTGAAAGCGCATCCTGCCCCTCTGGATAACGGGCAGGGACTGACAAATGAAAATAAAAGGGGCCCTCCCCACTTCATAAAAGGGTTGGGGGGCTCTCTGAGACATTTCCTTGGAAACGAAAATGTTTTCATAGGCTCCAAAACAACAGTTGGTCCCGGTGGTCTTTCCATTTGGTGAATTTCCCACCTGGCCCCTTTCTTGGCTCAACTAAAAAAGGAAAACACCCATCTCCAGGCTTCCAACAAGAGCCTTGAAGTTGCAGGAAAAGCCAGGGGCAGGCTGAGGAGGCTAGCTGCTATTTTAAAGATGTTTTCCTCTTTGGAATAAGCTCTATCCTCCAGACAGGGCAAAGGTTGTGACTGACATTGTGTTGCTGGACATTAAATGGCCCCTGAGGTCACCCAGCAGCTGGTGGGCATGTCCTGACAGGCGGCTCTTAATCAGACTCACCCCTGCCCCTGGAAACCTGGAGGCCCTGGGGGAGGAGCCCAGAGAGGCCAGCTGTGGGTGATCGCCAGTTGACTTTACCCTCCCCCTCCACGTTCCCTGCCCCTCGATGTCACCCGACCTGTGATGCCCTGTGATGATGGATGTTTGTGAGTTCAGTGGACAGACAGGCAGGCAGGAGTGCAGGGAACAGACCACCCGGGCAACAACACGGGAAGCTCTGTTGGGTTTCTTCTCCCTGGGGCAAGCTCACTCCTGATGACAAGCTGTGATTTCCAACCAAATGTTTTCTTACAGTCACCACACCTATTGGTTTTCTCTCCTCTGTAGCACTCAGCAGGGCTTTCACGGGTCATCTTTACTTTAGCTCCATTAGGGTGATGGGACCTCACGACCTGGGTCCAGGGGCAGGGAGGTATTACGGAGCTGCAGAGGAAGTCCTGGGTCAGGACAAGGCCAGCCTCTGAGCCTAGTCACTTCACCCCTAACAGGGCGATAGTAACACCCACTTGACGAGGTGGTTGTGAAAACAAAGCCAGATGAGAATAATGATTAATAAACGAAAGTGGCTGGCAGGCAGCAGGTTCCCAAGTACAATTCACCCTTGAACAGCATGGGTTTGAAATCATGAGTCCACTAACACATGGATGTTTTTCAATAAAAGTTACATCGAGTGTGCCTGCCTCTCCTTCCACCTCCTCCCCCTCTGCCACCTCTGACAGCAAGACCAACCCCTCCTCCTCCTCAGCCTACTCAGCGTGAAGACAGCCAGGATGAAGTGGATCTGATGATCCATTTCTACTTAATAAATACTAAGTACATTTTCTTTCCTTATGATTTTCTTAATACCATTTTCTTTTCTCTAGCTTACTTTATTGTAATGCAGTATGTGATACACAGAACATACAAAATATGTAATTGCCTATTATGTCATCAGTAAGGCTTCTGATCAATAGTAGGCTATCAGTAGTTAAGTTTTAGGAGGAGTCAAAAGTTATGTGTGGATTTTTGACTATGCAGGGAGTCAGCATCTCTAACCCTTGCATTGTTCAAGGGTCAACTATAGTTTAAAATCTGAGCTTCCCTAACCCTATTTCCTAGGATTTCTTAATCTTCATCTTGCCCTTTCCCCTAAATTTCCTCTTAACAGTTGCAGTTTCCTAGGCCATGGTCTCTGACCCCTGTGGATTTGTTACCCTAAGATAATCCCCCCCCGATACTCTAACAACCCCCAAGTCCCAGTGGGCCACACACTATGGACTGGATTCCCCACCTGGACTCAGCCAACACTCCCAGCACCATTTTCTCTACCAATTTTTAGTCCAACTCAACGAACATTTGATGTGTGTTTCTGGTTTGGTGGCTGAGCACTGGTGTGTGGGGTAGGACAGAGAGAAGGCCATAAAACCAGTAAGACACGTTCCCTGCACTCAGAGAACTCCTAACAGTGACAACAACTCACATCACCAGGACATCTTCCAGGTTTCAGAGCACTGCTCTGACTACTAGCTCTTATGATCTTCAAAACAATCCAAGGAAGAGAATATGGAGATTATTGCTATAATTCCCATTTTCCAGATGAGGAAATTTAGGTTCAGAGTGTTGAAATGTCTTGCTCAAGTTCACAAGTGTTAGATGCAGAGCCAAGCCTCCAAGTCAGATTATGCAAAGCACTCATAATAGGAACTGAATTATTGATGAGCATTATTGTTTACCCAAATTCCACGCCCTTTCCAACAAGAGGCAAAGAGCTTGCATTTTAAAAACAAACAGGCTGTGATTAAGTACAGACACAGGTGTTCAAAGGAATCAGATAATGATGTGCACTTGCAACCCAAGGAACTATATTCATCTTTTGAAGACCTTGGTAATGAACGTGGGCTGGGAAAACTTCATGAGACTTGAGCTGACAGTTGAAAAATGACAGGACTTGTTTGGGGAGAGAGAAGAATCAGGGCCTTGCAGGAAGGGGTCCTGGAGTTAGCAGCACATTTTACCAATTTATACAGCTCAGCTACGGGGCGAAGCACTGCAGTTGCAGAAATAAATAATAGGAGGTGCCACCGGGGAGGAAACCACAGTACAAGGCCGATGCTGCTCTGCGGGAGGAAATCCAGGAAAGTGGACGACGCTGGTGGAGTCAGATACTGAAGGAGCCTTGAATGGCCGTCCAGGGAGGAGTTTGCAGTTCATCCTGCAGGCAGTGGGGTGGGGAGAGGGCTCTTCCTCCAGACGGTTTGTCCTGGTCTTAGAACCATACTCAGGCCTCACCACACAGCCTCACAGTCCCCTTCAACTTTCTCCCCCAGGCCCTGAGGCTCCATTATTAATCAATTCAGAGAGCCACAAGACACAAGACATGGCCAATAAATCTTGTCTGTGGTGACACCCCTTCCCCCTCCCCCAAGCCTTTGTTTCTCCCCTTTGTCTGGAGCTGGAGCATCCCACCCACCCACCGGCTGGGGCTTCCAGGCTCTCTCCCTCCCCCACTCCTCCCTCTCAACACCCCCTTCATGTGGGCTTTATGGTTTCCATGGAAACCAGAGGGGCCTCGCAGCTGGGGGTCTCACAAAATCACTGTTTGTGCCACCATTTGGGACAGAGGGGACAGTGCGAAAGTGAGAAAATAGCTTATAAATGCCTTGCCCTTCATGCTCTCATCTGGTTTAGGGGAAGGAGGGACTGAGCTTTCTGATTTCCACTTCAAAGGGGCTTTGCTGGGTTAAGTCCAAACCCTGCCTGGCAGCCCTAAAGGAACACACACACTCACACAAACACACACATGCCCTCTCATCCACACTCACACAGCCTCACAAATACACTCACAAGCACTCGCACGTACACATTCACATACTCATAAATACACTCTCGCACATACAAACACACGTACACATTCACATACAGACACACCCTCACACATACACACAAACGCTCACTCACACAAGCACACAGTCTCCGGCCCCACCTTCCCCAGCACAGCTGGGCTTAGTCCACTAAGAAAACAAAGCTCCCATAAGATGGCCCTGCGCTTAGAACAACCTCTGTCCATTCCCAGGAGGTAAAATAAAAGGCCTTCTGATGCCCCCCCAGAGCTGCCACACCCTCAGGAACCCCCAGCCCCCGGCACCTTGCGCCTCAAGCCCCCCTGGACTAAAGACTCACGGATTGAAAAGTTGCTTCTTGACCCTTAACTGCCTGGTGACAGGAAAATTGCAGATGCTGTAGGCTGGAAGTCCCACACCCTCTGCAGGCTTTCCCATGTGACCCCAGCAGAAGCCATCAATCCTGCTCAGAAGGACAAAGGACAGTGGGCAAGCGATAAATAACAACGGGAGAAAAACACTTCATTTCCCACTTTGATGGGTCCCGGCTTAGAGATCCAGACCCCTAGGAGTTTATTCAGGTTGGAAAGGAGTTCTCCAAGTACTAGTAATATTTCAAACAGTTCTGTGGCTGCTGGACAAGCCAGAACAGCACAGGTGAAAGAAAACACGCAGCCTCCATCTCTGGAATGGGTAACAGCATTCCAGGTTGTTCTCATCAACCAGTACAAGACTGTCTGGAATTCTGGTGGCCGGTCTGTTTTTCAACTTAATGTTTTAGTAAATGAGGTCATCAGTTCTCACCCAGCAAGTCTGCCTGGGAGGCCACATATTTCTGAGCATAAGGGGGTCCTTGGTGTGTAAACACAGAGGCTTATTGGCCCAAGCCCCTACCCATGAAAAGTAATTTTGAACCAGTCAATTTTGAGTGCCTAATGTGTATTCTCTGAACCAAGACCCAAGTAAAACTGTAAAATAAAAAAAAACAATTTCATCGTCATGTAAAAAAAAATTTGCTAAGCAATTTGATTACTATACACCATGTGCTGCAGATGACAAGGAGGTAAGTAAAACACAGCAATCCCCTACCAACAGTAGAATATTGTCGTGGAGAAATCCTCAGGCCCTGGATCCCATCCACCCACGTTCAAATCCCAACTATCCTTTGTTGGCTATCATTTCATGTTTGGCGGGTCATTTCGTCCTCCTGAGCCTCAGTTTTCTCGTCTGTAAAAGGAGACTGATCACAACAGCACCTACGCCTCCCAGAATTTAATGAAGTAAAGCCCATGAAATACTCGCACTCAGGAAGCGTCCAGCTTAGAACATGCTAAATTGACTCCGCTGCCGCTGCTGTTATTATTATCAGCAATGCCATCCAAGCCTAGGATAATTAGATCACAAAATAGCACCACAGAGCAGTGTGGGGTGGTGAAAAGAGTCCAGTTGGCCCTGGGAACCTCACTTGCCCTCTTTGAGTCTTTGTTACATAAAGCAAAATGAGAAGATGAGACACAATGATCTTTAGTCACTCAATGACTTCAAGATGTACTCAAGAATTAAGGATCACAAACAAACAACACAAACAAAAATTACCAAAGAACCCATAAGGCTCACAGTTCAGCTGGGGCCCTCCCATTGACTGCCAATTTTTTTCCGGAAAGAGTCCAATTGCTCCTCCCCTTAGGGAAGCAGAAGTTCCTGAAGGCCAGAGAGAAAGGTCAGAGATCCCCACCGGCCTGGCCAAGAGCCACCAGAGCTGCTTCCTTCCAGGGGCCTTCAGTGAGCTGCCGCCCACCCCAGGGAAACCCAAATAAAGTCACCTCTCCACCCAAGAGCATTTTGCCCTTTAAGGAAAGGTTGTGTTTGGAGCCCAGAACATATTTGTGGCTTGATGAAGAATTCATCCTACCTTTTACGGACACAGGCAGCATCAAAGGGACCCATTCGGGTCCATCTGCTACCACATTCATGGGCATTCATGAGCCTGGATCCTGAATAAATTATGAAGCCACTGAACTTGGCTTCTGATAAGCCCTTTTTTGTTCTTTCTTCCTTTCCTCTACCCCTAATCCCACCCAAGTCTTCTCTGCCATGGCCAGGTACCCTTACAATCTAACCCCATTCGGTTTTTTCAAAGACAAGGCTCAGGGTAATTATGCAAAATCTAATATGGCTTAATACATTTCCACCCCAGGAAAAAAAAGTTTAAAGAAGAGGCCTAATAAGCATTTGTGTTGCCCAGAATTTTACAGACATCTCACTTTATTCTCATAACAACCTGTAAGTAGGTATAATTACCATTCCTGCCTGGCCCACAACTGCGGCTCACGGGTGTTCTGTAACTCACTCAAGGCCTCAACCACTGATGTGGACAGACCCAATATTTCTGCTGAGATCTCTGTGAATCCAAAGCTGTGTGCATCTCACCACACCACACCACAATAGACCAAAAGACAGAAGGATTTCTGGCAATGCTGAGTGATTGAAGGGATCTTCAGGGAGAGACCAAAGTTTGAGGAATCTCTATCATAACCTTTAAGTCAGCTCCCAAAACTTCCTTCTCATGGGAGCAGCTCTGCGTCTGTGTAGGATTATGATGGCAGGCGGGACACCCTCGCTCTAAGACACTTCCGACCATGGTTAATCACATTTAGGATTCCCATCCAGAAAGGAGAATGCACTTGACTTCACAGAGATTGGAGGGAGCGAGGTGCGGGGAAGGCGAGAGATTTTGAGATGCTAGGTAAATTTCTGCCATCCCATTAGGTAGATGGATGGATAGACAGTCAGAGAGAGAGATGATGGATAGATAGATATAGTATGAATATAGGTTTTGTGTCACAAGTATCATAACAGTTAGAAATAATCCAGTGGGACTTGGGAGTGTGACATGGCGGAACCAGCACAGATTTTACAATCAAGCAAACCTGGCTTTGAATCCTGGCACAACCATGTACTGATTACATGACCTCAAGCAAATTGCCTAATATTTTCTGAGCTTCAGTTTCATCTTCAGCAAAATGGAGATGATAATATCTCCCTTTACAGAGTCATTCAAAGGATTTAGTATTATTTATGTAAAATACCTAACAGTGCATTGAGAGTGGTAAATGTTCAACAACCATACATATCCCCAGACCGAATGGAGGCCAAGAAACAGCCCACCCATTCCATCCTTATCTCCCAAAGCAGAGATATGGAGAACTCCAAAGTCCAGGGCAATTCCAAATAAAAGACAGATACTTTCACCAGTCAAAGCAGATGCTCCAGCCTTCCTGGAACAGCCCTCCGACCTAAAGTCCTCCCTTGACCACCCATGCTTACAGGAGAACATCCAGACCCTTCTGGGGGCTCAAGAAGCCCTTAACTCCCCCTCCAACCTCAGGTCCTGCCAGTCCCCTCTCCCACTCACACACCTCCAACCAGACACTCTGTGCACCACTCACCAAGCATAGTGTTCAATGGCTTTGATCATGCTGCTCCCACTGTCTGAAGTGTCTTCCTCATCCTCTGCCTAAAGAACCCCCTGCCATCATTAGGAGTCCATCATGAATCCAGCAAGCAGAATTAACCACCCCCTTCTCTGTGGTCCCATCACACTTCCCATGCAGTGGTGAAGAGGTAGGGGGTGGAGGTTGGCGGCACAACTTGCTGAGTGCCTATGATGTGCCAGACCCTGGCTATTCCACAGACTATGCTACTCACTCCTTCGAACCATCACACGAGCTGAGTCTTACTGTCCCCACTTTGCAGGTGAGAAAACTAGTTCACAAGGCCCCAGATATGATCCCAGGGTCAAAAGGCTACAAGGCACTTTTCCCCTCCTCCTAAAAACTCACTGACACACAGACATGGCCTATCTGTCTCCCACACTAGATTAAGTTTTCTACAGAGTCTGTATTTTTGTCATCTCTGAAACCTCCCAGCCTCCTTGGCTCAGACTTAAATCCAGCCCCTGACACCTAGTAGCCCTCAATAAATGTCACATGAATCCTTCTCAGCATGTACAGGGAGCCATTGGGTCATCTCTCTGTGTGTTCTAGAGACTAGAGGGTAGAGACTCTGGATGAGTGAGGAATAGCATTTTCAGATAGAATGTCTCAGCTTTCTTCACGGACATGGGCTCACTGGCTTTGACCTTGACAACCTCCCATTTTCAGGGGCTTGAAGAAATAACTTCCTGTTTCTTTTTTAACTACATTTGTTTTAAAGGGAACTCTACATTTTTCGTACAAGAAGCCTAATTGTGCCCTGATCTCAGAGCTGGCGATCACGCTTTGTGAAGATAGGTCCCATGGACCAAGAAGGACCATGGCTCAGTCACACCGGCGCACCGCAGGGCGGCTTTCCCAAATTCCAGACACAAGGGTCTAAGGAAGCCAACAGACACATGGCCAGCCTTTGCCACGTCTGTGGCACCCACCCTTTTTTTAAGCAGCTCACTATGTTTGGGGATCTTCCCACCATCTAATTACCACCTTCCAAGTCAGAAGCTGGAATTAACTTTCCCAGACTCCTCTGCCCCTAGTGTCAGCACACCATCCATTATGCACAAGAATGGGTCTACCATCCATTATGCACAAGAATTCACTTTCAAAGAGAACCTCCTGGGGATCCAGGAGCTGCCGCCTGTTTTCTAGCTGAGGAGGGAGAGTAGCAGAGAATCTTCAAGGTCTCAGAGACAGCAGCAGTGGAAATTCTAGGGAAATTCTGGGCAGAACTTCTTGGTGCAAGGAGAGACCTCCCTACTGAGGCCAGATATTTGAGGATTACTCCTTCCTGAAGCCCAATTCTCCAGAGATTCTGTGAGCTCCCTAATATCTTTAACAAATTCATTTTCTGCATAAGTAGCTGGGCGAGGTTCTGTTGTTTGCATCTAAGATACCCAAAGAATGCAAATCTCATGCTTGTCTGCCTAGCAAAACCAAACCTGGTCAGACTAACATACCTCACAGCAATATCTGACCACCCCCTACACACACACACACACACACACACACACACACACACAGCTAGACTGGGTCTCATGGGCTGGGAACACACTCAGTAGAAAATAAATATGTGCTGAAATAAAATGAAGAGAGGCCATGAGAGTCCTTGTTCCCAGGTTGCATCTTGAGGTCTGAGACCCACCACTAAGGAAGGAAAAGGACGGCTCCCACCCCAGATGCCAAATCAGTCTCTGCAGTGCAGTGGGCTGTCTTTGTGACTCAGAGCTGGCTCTAAAGATCATTTCTGTGAAGGAGTTTCCAGAATTGGTTGGAATAATGGCAGGATCATTAGAAAGAAGTCTGTCACCTCCCACAGAAGCGACTTTGAAGGACATATTTTTGAATTTGCGATTTTGGCGTGTTTGCTAAAACATCACTTCCATTATGCGGTGTCACAGAAAGTGCTGAGAGTCAGGAGAGCAGGTTAGCTCCAACTCTCCCACCAACTTCCAATGTGTTTATCTCTCTTCTCCGGGCCTCAGTTTCCCTGTCTATAAAATCAAAAGGTTGATCTTCACTCCCCATTGCCTCTTTAAGGCTCTTTCTCCTACAAAAAGCTGATGCCTTTGACTCCTAGGCCATTCAGACAAGGTGCCTGGGCGTGGGCGTGACTGTACAGGTTGTGCACGTGGGTTGTGTCCTGCCCAGGGATGCCCACCTGAGAGGTGAGTAAAATCCAGCACACATCCCCCCACAAGCTGTGCATTCTGGGGGGACCTGCTTCTGCCAGGGGAAGGATATTTTTTCCTAATTTGCACAAAGGTATCATGTGGGTTTCATATCCTTGCCCTCCTCTTCCTGAAGCCATTCCACCCCTCTTGGTCTCCCTCCCTCCTTCACTGCAGACCTTACCTCCTGGTCACCATCATGTTCACTGCTCTCTTCCCACAAATGTCAATTTCTGTATGTGCAACTCAACCAGCAACTTGGTCTCATTCTTTGATGTCCTCCACCCCAACAATCCTTTTCCTCACTCCACTGCAGCCACCCACTCAGCAGCCTCCCCACTAGACCATGACCTTGCCAGAAATCTCCGTTTTTAAATCCTTCCCTTTGACCTCCACTTCCGATCCTTCCAGCTCACTTGTTCCAGCCCCCCCACTCCCACTTTCTTGCCCTATACCTTGACCTCTACCCCATTGATCCCGCCACACGTCCACCCTCCAGAAGCCACCTCCTGTCTTTGCTTCCTTCCTCATATCAATTAGATTCCATCGTCCTTTTTTGTAATCACTCCAGCAAACAACCCCAGTGCCCTGGCATCTCTCTCCTCTGTCACAACCACCTTGCAAAACCCCAGCATCTGCCAAGCACCTTCCTTGCACCTGTGCTATGGCAGCTAAGTGCTGCCAGGGACAATCACACAACCCGCCTAACTGATTTCACTTTAAATTCATGGGCCCAAATCTCAAGTGGAGAATCGGCCCTGGAGGCTTCCCTAGAAACTTTGCTTTTTCATTGCCCAGGATAAAACTTGATTCCTTCAAAACTTTCTAGACTTCTTTCCTTACCTCATGCTCAGCAGATGATCTCATCTTACCATTCACTTAGAAATCAGAAGTCACAAAGCCAACACTCCCTTGTCATCCCACCACCAAAGTCTACTGACCTATCTGCTTCTTAACCCACCCACTCCTGTGTCCTTCCTAATGTTCAGAGGGATTGTTCTCTCTTCCTAACAAAGGCTGATCCTTCCACATGTGCTGTGGCTCCCATCCTCTCTGTCCTGCTCGAAGGCTGTTCTCCTCCAATTGCCTCTTCTCCATGGAAGCACTATCCTCTTCGTAGCCTGCTCCTGCTGCCAACCCTCACTCATGGTTTCGGTCTTTCTTGGAGCATCACTAGCACACACACATGCCCTCACATCTCCAGTTTGTTAAAGGCTTCCCCTTCCTCCCACATCCTTCTCTAGCTATTGCCCATTTCTCTGCTTATCTTCCCAGCAAAACTTTCTCCAATCCTCCTGTCCACTCTTCAACGCCCTGCAGTCTGTCTTCTGCCAACAAAACCCATTGTAACTATCCCAGCCCATGTCACCGAGGACCTCTGCGTCACCGAATCCAGTGGACAGTTTTCTGGTCTCCTCTAGTCTGACCTCTCAGTGGCATTCTTCATAGTCTGTCTCTCTGATGCTCAGATTCCTACCCCTAATCCAGACCTGTCTTCAGAATGTGTGTCATGCTGCTTTCTTGACGTCTTCGCTCCGATGTCTCATTAACATCTCAGGTATGATGTGGTGGGAACAGAACCCTTCATCTCTCTCTCTCTCTCTCTCTCTCTCTCTCACACACACACACACACACACACACCCCTAAGCTACTCTTCCTCCAACCTCTCCTATCTCACTAATTGGCACCACCCTCTTCCAAATTACTCAAGTCAGAAACTTTGGATAATTCTCTCTCTCTCACCCCCTCACCCACCCACTCACCCCCACCCAGGCCATCAGAAGTCCTATTCACTCGACATCAAAAATAACAGCTCAAACCTGCCTCTCCTCTCAGTTTCTATGGACACCACCCTAACGTGACGCACCTTCATTCCTCATCTTGGCCTCTGAAGTCGCTTCCAGACTGGTCTCTCTGGGTTCCCCTCACTCACCTTCGGTTCATTCTCTATGCAGCAGCCTGAGGGATAATTTTAAATGTAAACTGGATCATGTCACTCTTCTGATGGCCTCTCATTGCACGTAGAATAAAGTCACACTTCTTCCACAGCCTTCAAAGTCCTATGTGACCTGGTCCCTGCCTGTCTTTCTGTGTCTCAGGCCACCCTCTCCCTGGCCTCCCGTGCCCCAGGCTTCCAGTTGCACTGACAATGATTCTGAGAACCCACTGTGATCTTTCCTGCTGCACAATCTCACATTTGCTGCTCCCTGTGTCTGGGACTGTCCCAGCCAGAAACAGGGCAGACTCACTCTCCTACTCCGTCAGGTGTCAATAGAAAGGTCACCTTCCAAGACAGCCCTCACTCAGCACCTTGTCTGAAGTTGTCCTTAATATTATTTTCTATCTTATATATTATTTCCTTCACAACATTTTCCACAACTGGCCACTTACTGTTTGTTTTGGTACCTGAGTATTGTCTATCTCCCCCCACTAAGATGCTAAGTTACACAGGGGAAGGACCAGGTCTAGCTCATCCTCCATTGTAATCCCAGTGCCCAGCTGAGAGACTGGCACACAGTAAATGCTCATTAACGTTTGTTGAATGAATGAATGAATGAGTCATCACAATTTGTCCCCAGCCTAATTAATCCTCCCTCCTTTGTCCCACACTCCGTTATACACACATCCTACACACAAGCTACCCAGACCGGTCCTCACCCTCTTGCCTTTGCTCACTCTGTCTCCCCAGTCTGTGGGCTCCTACCACCCCCATTCCATAGTCAAGTTGCTAAAATCCTAGTGATCCTTCAAGGCCCATCTTCAACTCTAATGCCTGCAACTCCACCATTAGTAGCTCACAATTGCATTTGCCACTTCAATTGCCCAGAGTGCAACATTGAGAGGGATTCGGGGGTCCAGGGCCATAATCCAATGAGAAAGGCCACCCATGACAATAGGAAAGGGGTGTCTGTCCTGGTCTTCTCAATGTCCTCATGGTACAAACAGAGAAACTGAGGTTTAGGCAAGTGGCAAGACTTTCCAGGGTTCACACTAAATTGGAGACAGTGCTGAGAACAGAACTTGCATCTCTGGATCACCAGTGTGGAATTATATCAGGCTGCCTTTTCTATATATCCGGACAGAGAAGCTGAGGCTCACACAGACTCGAAAGACTACTAAGATCATGAATTTTAAATTTAAAAAATGTATATGCAGTATATTATTTTTGATCTTTCTTTTCCAACAAACTTCTAACCAGATTTAATTTTATATGCAAACTTCTGTCAAATTTTTCTAGTTTTGTTTTGTTGTTACCACCAAGTTAAAAATATTTTAAATACAAGAAGAATTACCAGCCACCACATTCCCAGAGTTGAGCATTCCCTGCTTCCTTGTACCATCTTCTTAAATGCCAAGATGCTCCAAGCCTGCTGTCATGGAAAGCAGTTCCTCCAGTCACTTTTCTTTGTAATAGAAGAGGCAAAAATGGAGGAATGGGAGAAAATTAAAATAAATCGATTATTTCTTATGTGCCAGAGACCCTTGCAAATGTTACCTCATGTAACCTTGAAAACAGTCCTGTGGGAAAACTACTTTTGTTATTCCATTTGGCAGATGAGAAAATGGCCCATTTATGAGTGTTGTACCCCCAGATCTTTGCTCTTCTGAATGTGGTCCTTGGACCAACACCATCCGCCATTGCTGGAGATCTTTCTGAAACAAGATGCTAAGAACACTCCCTGGATCTATTGAGCCAGAGTGTATATTTTAACAGCATCCTCTGGTGATTCTTCTGCACACCAAACTCTGGGAAGCAATGGTCTTGCTGACACAGCCAACTGAGAGCGAATTAGGATTTAAATTAGATCTGTCTGACTGCACGCTTTCCGGAATGGACAGCCGAGACACCTTCCAGCATCACGGTTTTGAAGAAGACAAGTTAAGCCGTCACTAACACAAGTTGTACACATCAACACCACGTTTGATTGCCTGTCTACTCCGACAAGCATCCCCTCGACAGCCACTGGCAATACAGAAAGGAGGCAACTTGGTGACATGAAAAGCAAACAGGCCTGGAAATCAAGAGAACCAAACCTAGCAACTCAGCCACTGCTTAGCAATGTCCCAGTGTCCCAGGGCCTCGCCTTCTTCACTAGTGAAGTGGGAGGGGTAGTAGGAACAATCCTCCCAGGTCAATTATACCATGTTTCTCATGCTGGCATGTTGGGCTGCCCGCACTCCTGATGCAGTCAGAGCAGAAACCACTTCCTTCTCCAGCCTGCCATGTCTACCCTCAGTCAATCCCTTTGGCAATTGCTGTGTTGTTTTTCCAAACATAAAAACAGCTTGTTATTAGCACAGCCAATGACCACCCCTATCCAGGGGCCCTGAAATCCACCCACCCCCAGAACAGAGCTAGCAGCAGCTGGATCCTGAGGATAATCAGGGGCTTCCAGGCTTCCGGAAACCAACTAACAGCCATAATGGCGGGTCCCTTCTCCCAAGGGCAAAGGTTGCATCCATTCTCTTCAATGCTGGCATGTTGGGATGACAGTTCTCAGACTCTGGGTCACTGCTGTCCCTGCTACCAAAGTCCTTTCTCTGCCTAAGAGAACAGGCCCAGTCCACCTAGAGGAAAGCCTGAGCCCCTCTTACCATCAGAGGCTGCTACATCCCCATGGTACAGGAAGACCTCTTGACCTTATGGACATATTCCAGACCCAGAAGAAAGACTGCCAAATCCTCTTGCATGCCCTTAAACCTGGCCCAGATTTTCTCAGGGACAGGAAGAGAAGTTTTCCCTGAGTATTTTTATAAAGGGAGAAGTCCAAAATTTTATTTTCTATTCAATCAGTGCATCTCCACCATCACGAGAGTCCTTCCTCCATGAACAGTGGATGCCCAGAAACTGTTTGACTCAGTGCCGGCTCCAGTTGGCTCAGCGAGAACTTCCCCAGGAAGCCAACCAGCCCTGCACACCATCATCCAGCCAGAGACTTGAAGACATCGTTTCTTACATGAACGCTGAACGGGTCACTGCAAAGTCATATTTTGAGAAATTCTACTTAGAAGACTATCAGAATTCCCCCCAGAACTTGCTCCAGCTTGTCCTTTGTTCTGGCTATGTGTTCCTAAGGGGCAGCTCTTAGAGGGTTACACTACTTGGTTTAATTGAGTCAGTGGTTAGTAACCTTAGTACTTCTAACCTTAGTACTTCTCAATCCCAGTGCCTCTCTTCTGACAACAGTCTTTACACCATCTTTCTGGGCTCTTCAAAAAGCAATCGACTTGTTTGCTCTAAACACAGACCAGTTTTTCTCACCTTTCTTCCTGCACTTGCTTTATCCAGTTGTTCAATTATTTAAGCAAACATCCTTTGAGCACCTGCCACATTCCAGGCACGGGGAATACAAAGATGCATAAACACAGCCCCTACTCTAGAGGAGCTGCCCATGGAGCAGAAGAGATGGGTGAGAGCACAGAGCTGTAACAGAGCTGCCGAATGGAATCAGGGCTCTTCTAGAGACCTGCTTCCACTGCTCAGGGGACACAGGGCTGGGAAGTACCTCGGTGCTGGCTGGGTGGGGCACTTCAAGCAGGCTTGGGGAATCGATTTCTGATTATCCACCATCCAAGTAAGAAGCAGCTTCCAGTAGACAAGAGATGTGCCACACAAATAATGAAGTGCAGAACAATATTGGGTGAGATGCCCATTGAGCACAGATATTCCTTTGTCTCATGTCCCTAGGTTTCCAGTTATTCAGGCAAGAAAATGTGCCCTAGGTTGGCTTTGGAGGCAGGAGACGGCAAACATCCAAGCCCTGGTGGAGTTGAAGGTGAATCTGTGCTTTCAGCCAGTGCATCAGCACTGTCTTGGGATCCCTCTGTGGTGCAGGCCGGAAGATGAGTGTTTGCCTCCACGGCCCCCTGTACTTTCCCTGCAACGAAGCTTATTGCACTTCATTATGGATCGTTAAACTCCAAAAGAGTAGGAATGAGTTGCATATTATGCATTGCTCTCTTCTCACCTAGCATGTGCCTGCTACTTGGAAATAAAAAAGATATTTATGTAAAAAGTACATGGAACAAAATACCGGACCAGACTTCAGTTGTGTAAGGTATCAGTGCAGTTCATTCATTGTGACAATGGTGTCTTGCTAATTATGTAAGGTGCTCATAATGAAGGAAACTGGCTGTGGAAAATCTGAAGAGACTCTGTACTGTAACAGCAATCTTTCTGTAAATCTAAAATTCTTCTGAAATAAAAGATTTATTAACAAAGATTTGGATGGCATCAGCACCTTTGTGCCCCTGCAGCTAGGGGGCCATCACTGATCTCTCTCCACTGGCTCTGTGGATCCTCTTGGTGAGAGACCTTCTCTCCTTTCTCAGCCTGGGGTAGTGGATACGCTCTTGCCTGGCAGTGAAGAGCCTGAAGTGTGGCCCCACCTCTGCCACCATCCACTGGGTGACCATGTGTAACTCATTCCCCCTTCCCCATGGGCCTCAGTTTACCCATCCAATCAATCATAAAGTAAGACTTGAAGGCTCTTCAAGTTGCTCCATGAAGGCCCGGATGGTATCTGGTTCACAGCAGTTTCCCCAGCTGCTAGGACAGTCCCAGGGCACATGGCAGACACTGAATAAAAGTTTGTTGAATGAATAAATAAATGGACATTGCTCTAATGTTCTAACATTCTAAGTATAAATTGAAACTTCTAGAGTCAGCCCAATGTCACAGTGTCCTCTCTTGTGCACTTGATTTTAAGCTCCCTGAGTCAGGTCTTTGTGTCTGTCTCTAGTATTGCTCATGGTGACTTTATAAGCATCTGGGCAATGGTTGAGAAGAGCTGCACCTGGCGGATCAGGCCTTGCAAGCTTCCAACTCCCTGGAGTGCAGGCAGGGTGGTACCTGCTGAGACGGTGGGTGTGCCACATCCAGAGCCTGTCAGTCATGCTGGGTGTCATCCTGGCTTCTGGGAGCTTGGGGGTCTTCCCAAAGGATCCATCTTTCCCTCCATAGCATCCTTTCCAAGCCAGGACTCCCAGCCCCTAGTTAGGAAACCCTGGCAGAGAACTCGGAGGAAGAGAGAAGCCCAGGAGAGGAGAAACTGGTAGTCACCGGGAACAGAAGCCTTGCCCCCTCAATTGTCTACAGACCAGATTTCAGGCCCAGCCCCCAATCTTCCCGGCATCCACGCTGTGAGACCTGGGCAAGTTTTCCTCTGTGCCTCTGGCTGGCCCACCTCCCGGAGCCAGGATGAGGGCAGATAAAAACAAGGATCAGTGCTTTTTCCAGTTCCTCAGAGGGGCTATGCTCTCTGGGCACCTCCTCTGCCCAGAACATCCTCCCCACTAACGCTCACGCGCCACGATTCAGAGCGCAGGCTCCTGGCAGGCGGCAGGCTACAGGGGTGTCACCGACGCCCGCCCAGACTCATGCCACTGTCTGCGCTACAGGCCCTCGGAACACCCCGCACACCCCCTATCAGAACTCGCCACCCTCGGCTGGGATCGCTCGTGTGACTGTGTCTTGCTCACCACTTTGTCCCACGTCCAGCATGGTGCTTGGCACATAAGTAGCAAATAAGGTCTGTGAAACAGACAAAGGAGTGAATAATTGAAGAAATCTGTGAGCAAGGGAGTTATTAAGTGTTCTATAATCTTAGAATATTTGTATAGCTTACCTCAAACTTCCCAGAAGTAGTGGTGAGTTCTTTTTAAAGCAGCTGTAAACATAATAAAAATAATAGTAATAGCCCCAATCGCTTGTTGTTATACTTGTAAGTTTCCAAAGGGCTTTCCCTGGTATGTCGCAAAAGAGGGAAAACAGGAGCAGATTCCCTGTCCTCAGTCTCCCTTCCAGCCCCTGTTCCTTCTTCCCACCTATGTCCTCACTCTCGCTGTCCCTCTGTCTCTAGGTCTCTCCCCCGCCATCTTTCTGTCTCTGTCTGTTTCTCTCCTCACTCTGTCTCTTCATTACTGCCTCTCTCTTTTGCTGTCTCTCCCTTTCACAGTCTCTGTCTCTCTGTCTCTTTGTCTCTGTTTCTTTCTCTACCATCTCTCAGTCTCTGTCTCTATGTCTCTCTCTCACTATCTCTGCCTCTCTCTCTCTCTCTCTCTCCCTCTCTCTCGTGTATTTTCCACCCTCCTCTCCAATCCCTCTCCCACCCCGTGCCCCATCACGGAGCACTCTCCGCATGTGCCAACAGATGAGATCTCACGTTCCTTGCCAGCCACCTGTGGTCAAGAGCGTGGGCTCTGGGCTTTGGAGTGGGACAGATTTGTCTGGTTCCAAGCCCGGCTCCTCCACCTGTTGGTTCTGTGATCTTGGTCGAGGGGCCTGACTAATTTCTCTGGGCCTCAGCATCCTTATCAGAAAAATGAGGGGAAAATAGCCCTCTCAGAGGCTGGCTGCAAGGATTAAATGAGATGATGTTTGGGAAATGCTTAGCACAGCGGTAAAACGCCACGGATGTGAGCTCTCTGGTTCTGCTATGCTGCTCGCCCCTGTGTCATCTGCAAACAGTATTGATACCAGGGGTCTTCACTGAAGATGGTGAGTACCTCTGCACTAAACGTTGCCCCTGAGGCTCGTGCCCTTTCCCCCCCAAACAGATGAGCACCCAAAGCCCAGCTGTCTCTGGCTCTGACTCTCTCGTCTTCTGCGCCCACTTTAATTTGGGCAGAATCCATCTGGATGGAGATTCTCTAGACCTGGCCTTCCCCAGAAATCATCTGAGGAACTCTGAGTAATTGTGAACATCTGGGGTGAGTCCAGGAGATTCTGATCCCACGGGTCTGGGGAGACACCCAGAAATGGGAAATTCTAGAGCATCCAGAGGGGCTCTGATTGGAGAACAGGGATTCACACTTCTGGGCTGAAATGGTGAATTCTCAGTGATACTAACGGAATAAATCAATGAATGAAGGAGTCGATCGGAAATGGTAAATGAATAAGGGGATAAATGAAAGAAGTGAGTGAATGACAGGTCTACGTCCAGGGGAAGAAATGCCGGTGTTTTTCCCCAGACCTGTGCTCTGGACTCCAAAACATGTGCCCACGTGTTCTGTGGCTTTTCAGAGCATGACACGTAGCCACCCCTGTTCCTTTATTTCCTTTTCCTCTCTGCACCTAACTCCCATCCTTCCCCTTCCCTTCCCTCGTGCCTATTTTCGGCATCTTCTCGCCACCCCCCTTGGTTTGCAGGTTCCCCTCACACCCTCCTTCCAGCTCCCGCGTCCCCCACGGCCCCCCACTCGCCCTGCTCACCCCACCTCCTAGTGAAACATTTGCAAACTGAGGAATCTTTCCTTATCCCAAGACACTTGTGAGAAGAGGCTTTGGACACGACAGTCACACACAACAGTTTTATTTGATGAACCACAGTGACCGACAGGGTTGGAAAATAGCGCAGACATCCCGCAGAAGGGGCTGGGGAGGTGAGGAGGGTCACAGCTGGCAGTGTCCTCTGCCTTCTGTCCCGGACCACTCATGAGTTCCAGGCAGGAGGTCTCTGCAGGTCATACAGAGACCCTCTTCCCTTCTAGAAGCCCCCTCCAACCTTGACTGGAGGCTTGGAGGACAGCCCTGAGCGGACGAAATGACTGGGGGAGATGCTGGCCTGAAACGGAGACTGGGCTGAGAGCTGCCCTTTGCCCTCTCCTCTTCCCCCTGCCCCAGAGCTGGCTCCATCCCAGGAAGACAAAGATGTCTATTTACATCAAGCTGGGCTCTTCCTGACTCCATCACTCACGCCTTGTCCTTCATCTCCAGAGTCCTCCAAGAACAAAACCCGGAATACACACCCCCGCCCCAGCTCACAAAGGCCCCCCTGTGGATGTCATCCTCAAGGTCTCTCTGGCGGTGTGGACGTCATGCTGTCAGCCCCTCCTTGGCTGCTCCAGTCTCTGTTCCCAGCCCCCCAACCCAGCAGAAGCCAAAAGGTCCAATCCTGAGGGTGAGGAGAGAAAAAACCCACCCCGTGCCTTTCACCCCATGGCAAGCAGGTGGTCTCCATAGGAAGAGAGTCATTGACCGTGGAACAACAGACGGTGATGAGAAAACACCCACAAACTCTAAGCAAAGTGGGGAGGCGTGGGAACGGGGCCTAGGGAGTCCTTAGCCAGCCTCTTCCCTCGTGGAGCTAGAGGAGGAACAGGGACCCAGCTCGGTAAGATGGCCCCAAGCTTGGGTGCCAGCTGCTTTGGGGAGCGATCTCCCTGCAGGGAGCCCCGTGCAAACACAGACATCTCTCTTAAGGCACGGACCAGCCGTCGGAGCCCCCAAATCCAGTGGGGGTGGATTCTGTATTGCTTCAGCGCATCCCAGTCTCCCCGCAAGGGTGACGCATGCAGAGCAGACACGGTGCAGACAGGAGAGGGAGGGGTTCATCCACGTGACCTGGCCCCCTGCTCGTCCATCTAGATACACTTAGATATGCACGCACAGACAAGAAACAAGCATCCCACCCCAACCACAGCGACTCCCGACTGCCGGCACTGAGCACCGCCAGTGCCTAAGAAAACAGCAGGGATGGTGGGGTGAGACGGGAGACAGGAAAGACCTACCTACGCCTCTGGTTCTGCAGGGGCTGGGAGGGACAGTGTGGGCAGGGGAGCCAAGCCGCCTCCAGACTAAGTGCAGACACGTTCGTGTCCCCTTTTTCTATCACGTCCCTCCCCAGCTCCCCATTCGCATAATAAAACCCAGGAGCCCCGTTGCCTTCCAGTTCCCACAGCACGTAGGGGAAGAATGAAATGATCTGAGGATGAGGGAATTTGGAGACAGCACATCTAGCTGGCATCACAGAGAGGCTGCAGGAAGGGTCACTGTCTTCGGGGATCCTGCCAGCCCCAGTGCTTGAAATGACAGGGAACGGATCCAATTTTAAGGAAAGTTCTGGAGCTTGGGGCCCCAGGGACTAGAGAGCTAGTTCTCTGCTGACGCCAGCCCACCCCTGCGCCAGCCCTTCTCTGCCTCCCGCTCAGAAAACAGGATGAAGAACAGGGTTAGTCTCTGCAAGCGTCAGGATCTTTAGCCCTCAGGGGCCCCTCAGAATAGGGGGGCAGAGAGGGAAGGGGGAGCCGTGAGAGGGCGCCAGAGCCAGAAGGTCGGATTAGGAGCAACAGTGGCGGGGAGACCGGGAAACTAAAAGGGAAGGAGAGAGAAAAGAGGGCTGGAGATCTAAGAAAGGGGCGGAGGAGAACAAACTTTTATTGAGTCAGGACTCACACCTCAACATTTTAGGGTCAATATGACTTTCCCCTATTTTATACCAACGGAGAAACTGAGGCTCAGCGAGGTTAAGAGACTTGTGCAAGCTCAGTTCTGCGGGGCTCAGTCTCTTTCCGCTAAACCACAATCCTCTGAGAAAGAATAAAGGACTAGGAGGAGGACGGGGCTGGCGGGAGGCGGGGGCAGGGCAGGGGTGACGTGCAGGGCAGGGGTGCAGCCACACTACCTGATCTCCAGAGCAAGGGCCGAGGCTGGGAGGGCCCGGGGCACCAGGCCTCTCCCCGACGCCAGCGCTAGTCGACCACCAGGGTCTCCTGGCTGTAGGGGATGGATTTCTCGTGCGCCTGCTCCCCGCCCTTTCCCATGTTGGGGCCGGGCCCCTGGCTGTGCCCTGAAGAGTAGCTGGCCGACTTCTCCCCGCTGCTGCTGTGGGAGGAGCCCCCGCACCTGGTCTGGCCCCAGCAGAGCACGGAGGTGCAGGCCTGGCGGAAGCGGGGGTCGAAGAAGGCGTAGAGGAAGGGGTTGAGGCAGCTGTTGACGTAGCTGATGCAGGTGCAGTAGGGGAAGACGTTCATGAGGAAGAGGTCGAAGTCGCAGGGCCAGTGCAGCAGGCTGCCCAGCATGTAGAGCGTCTTCACCAGGTGGTAGGGCATCCAGCACAGGGCGAAGGTCACCACCAGCACCACGATGATGCTGAGCAGCCGGCGCCGCTTCCGCAGGCCCTCGATGCGCTCCTTGCGGAAGTGGCCGGCGATGGTCTGCGCGATGAAGAAGTAGCAGGTCAGCATGATGGTGAAGGGCACCACGAAGCCCACGGCGGTGGACGAGACCCCCAGGCCCACCTCCCAGGCCCACTCTGAGCTCGAGGTCGCCACCATGGAGTAGTCCATGTAGCACTGCACCTTGGTGCTGTTCTCCAGGTCCCCGGTGGAGCGGAACACCATGACGGGCATGGCCAGGAGGGCGGCCAGCACCCACAGCACCGCGGTGGCCACGGCCCCGCTGACCCGCAGCCTCAGGCGGGCGTTGGCCACCGGCCTCACGATGGCCAGGTAGCGGTCGAAGCTGAGGCCGGTGAGGCAGAAGACGCTGGCGTACATGTTGACGAAGATGAGATAGCTGCTGAGCTTGCACGAGAAGGTCCCGAAGGGCCAGTCGTAGTCCCGGTAGGTGTAGGTGGCCCACAGGGGCAGGGTCACCACGAAGGTCAGGTCGGCCACCGCCAGGCTGGCGATGAAGATGTCAGCCGAGCGCCTCTTCTCCCGGCTGCTCCGAAACACAGTCCAGAGCACCAGACCGTTGCCCGTGGTACCCAGGAGGAAGACCAAGATGTAGATGGCCGGGATGAGGGCCCCCGAGGACTTCCAGTCCGTGTACTCACACTCAGACTGGTTGTCCGCCCCATAGTAGTTGTCGAAATCGCCACCTTCCTCCATGCTGGGGAGCGGAGAGAAGACGGGCAGGGGGCCCCGAGGGTACCAGCTCCGTGGCTCTGTCACCAAGTCAGCAGGCACCTTGAGCTTCTGGCCTGAGCGTCGGAGGGTGAGAGGGGCTGACGGTGCCCAGAGCCCTTCCCAGCACACAGGAGGGGCTGCCTCTGGGTTCTCCGGATCCCGGAGGATGCCTCTCTCCTGCAGACTCTGCTCCTGCCTTGCCCCAATCTCAGCTAAGACACTTCCTTGCACCCTCCTGAGTCCCTGTCTCCTCCTTGGCTAGTCACTCCCTCGTCCCACCTCCAGACCAGCCCCTCTCTGGTGAGTCTTAAGATCTTTAAGTCACAGCCCACTTTTTTTTTTTTCTTGTCACTGGGCAAGTGGACCAAATTGACCCCTGCCGTGCTGGGCAGAACGTTATCTGAGGTTTGCAAGCCTGCTCTCCTCTCGCCCCGCCTCCTGTCCCTGGCTGCCACCCACCTTCACCCCAACCTCTGTCCCTCAGCTTCCTCTGGCCACCACCTCATGCCTGCCCTTTGGGACACCCCCTCCCCAGCCCTCCCCAGTCTCCTGCACTCACCCCCTCTCATCCCATCTAAATTGAAATCCAGCCTGAGCTGGAGCCAGGGCTGGTAGGGAGCAAGAAGGGTGTGAGATTTCACAGGGTGGTCTGAGCATCTGGCAGACCCTCCTGGCCCCTCCACCCCTGCACTCCCAGCCCCCACCCAGACCAGGCTGCACACTGGGACACTCTTCCCACTCTCCGTCTCCCTCTATCTTCCTTTCCCCCTTGGCTGCGACCCTCCCTCTGACACAAGTAGAGGGCGATTTCTCTAGAATTCACGAGCCGTTGGCAGATTGCAATTTGCAGGTGGCATAGCAAGTTTTAAAAGGCTGAAGACAGTCACGGGATAAAAGAAACCCAGGACAAAATGATCTCTAATCAAGTCATTAAATCTACCGGGAGACTGAAGCCCAACAAGGTAAATGTCTTGCCCACTGCCATAGGGTGAATTTGGTTGTGGTTGGTTGTTTGCTTTTTTTCTTCTCCAAGCATGCATGTAACACAGTGCCTGGCATGTCCTAGGTGATCACTAAATGGCTGTTGAGTGAGTAAGTGCAAGGATGAATTAGGGAGTGAGTGAGAAGAAAAGTCCATATAGAGAGGAATGAGTGTATGAATTACGAAGTGGTGAGAACGCAGACACACTGCCGTCCTCAGATCCTTCACTGTCCTCCATGGACTGGGAGGTCCCTGTGAGACCACATGGGCCAGGGAGTTGAGATAGAGGAGGAGGCTGCCGTGGGCACAGTCCCATAGAAGCTCCCTTTGTTCCATCTGCTCACTCCTCCAGGACCTCTAGGCAGGAAGAAGAGAAGGATGCACAAGACAAAACAAACAAACAAAAGAAATGTGCACCCTTCCCACCACCCCCAATGGTGGGGAGGCCACCTAAAGTTGGGCAAGAGTGAGACAGGGCAAAGGCAGGAGACGAGTCCCGGCCACATCCAGGAAAAGGGGTCCCACGCTGGAATCCACCGTCTGGAGGGAGAGTTGGTCAGAAAATCTTCTGCAGGGATCTTAAAGCAGGGGCCCCAAACCCAAATACCTGCAAAAACCAGGCCAAGAGTGTACATGAGTACAACAGCCAGTGTGAGACCGGGAGAAGCAGATTTTTGTGCCAACTGAGGTGAGCACATTGCATCCAAAGGACGTGCGCTCAGCTCTGGTCCCAACCTGCCCTGCAGAAATGTGGGCCCAGCGTTACCACGCTGTGGGCTTTTTCCAAAATAATTTTAAATTCTGAATTTTTATTTTTTAAAATTTCAGATTTATAAATTTGGGAAATTAACTTCCCTTTCAAGACAAAAATAAAACATAGAACAGGACAATTAAAACACGTCCTCAGGCCCCCGGTGGGTGCTCTTTGAACAGGAGCTTGCCAAGAATAGAATGTGGGAGAAGAGAGGGGTTAGGCCAGAAGGAAGGAACATAAAATATAAGCTGGAGAAAGCCTTGGAGTGCAGCGGGGAGATACAGGGGAGAAGGCTGGGGAGAGAGATTAGAAAGATCCTAAGAGCCTTTGGTGACCTTTCCCTAAAGGCAACGTGGAACGTGTCCGTGTTTCTCATGAGGATGACACATTGCCACTCACTACATGCCGGGCTTTCTTCTAAACATTTTACACATTTTACATATATTTATGTTCTCTTTTAATCATCAAACAATGTGAGGAGGTAGGGACAGATCAGGAAACCAAAGCACAGAGAGGTGAAGTAACCTGGCTAACATTGCCCAGCTAATCATCGTCAGAGCCAGAATTTGAACCCAAGCTGTCTTGAGCCCGTGGACTAAACTGCTATGCCCCCAAAGATAAAACCCCAATACTTTTTAAATTGGGGAATTTGTCATCTGTTAAGAATTATAGAAATGTAGAACGATGTTAGGATACCTGTAATTTACTTTAAAATGAGTACTCTTGGGTGAGATTAAAAGTAGATTGACGATTTGGAGACACTCCTCACTCTTGATTAGATAGGATGTAAGAATCCTGCCAGGCACTAACAGGGTAGCTAACTTAGGGTTAGCACCATGGACTTGATCCAGAAACTGCCCTGGATCTGGCCATGGCCAAAGAGAATTCCTGGTTGCCTGGTGCCAGCTGGAAAGTCAAAAGAACCCAGCCTCTGGAACCTCAGCAGTCTGTGAAATGGTGGTCAGGACACTCAGTAGGACCCGGATCTGGGGCTTCATGGACCCCACAGTATACAGGGTAGGAACTGCCTGGGGCCTGCTTGCTCCCGCATGTCTGTCTGATAGAAGTTCCGTGCACCTGGCAGAACAGCTTTCGTTATGATCAGACGGAAATGGTTAACCTTCCGCCATGTCAGACTTCTTCAGTGCAGGCTACCTTTACCTACCAAAAGGACCTAAGAGTTGTGCAGGGACCAGTTTGGCCCAGGGCAGGTCATAGTAGATGGCTCTGTCATGAGTAAACATTACTGCTTGGGACACTCCAGGATACAGACCAGGTTTGAGATCCCCTAGTGAGCCCAGTTCTTCCCTGCTTCTCCCAGAAAGATGCAGGTGCCCCACGCCCTTTGTGGCTAGAAATACAGAGGAAGGGGAGCAAGTGAGCTTGGAATGTCCCTAAATTCAGGTCCCCATCTCCCTCCCGCCAGCTGTCCCCACTTGGATCCAGATAGGAGCCTGGAGACCCTGTGGGGGAGGGTGTGGATCCGTGTCTGTCATCCTCAGGCTTCCAGCTCTCTGCCCCAGAAGGGCGTTAATCTCACCAGAGGAACCAGACTCACTGAAAGAGGATGGAATTGGGGGTCTGGGCTAGGAGGCCACTGGGAGGGCCAGGGTGGGAGGAGTGTTGATAAGGTCAGACCTCCAGCCAAGAGCCAGCTGGAGCCAGATGGCCTGAGTGCCCCCCAGCAATGCAGCCCAAAATGAGCAGAACCGCAGTCTTCACTCCTCACCCCCCCCCATCTGATCTATACACAGAAGATGGAAGATGAGTAAGTAAGACCAGTAGCCGAAGGCTGACCTCATGCAACTGAAGGCCCAGAAGTTACCCAGGCACCAGACATAGAAGAGACCTGGGACAGATACCTGCTTTCACTTCTGTACCCCTCACCTAGGTGCCTGGCAAATGTCTGTTGAATCAAAGCAACAGAAATGCCCTCAGGAGAAGGAAGGCAAAGACTTGGGTCTTTCCCCTAGGGCTGCGCTAGGGCATTAACAAGGGCATCTTTTTCCTAAATTGATCCAGAATGATCTACACTGAGCCATCTGGCAAACTGGCAGCGGAGGCAGGTCTGTTGGCCGGAGTCCCCGGAGCTGGCCTGCCCTGGAGAGGCCTGAGCAGGTTTCCTGGCGAACTTCTCTCTCTCCTGGGTGATTTCTTCAGAGTATTGTGGTGAGACTCAGACAAATGGCTCCTGGCAGAAAAGCACCCCAGACCCGACACAGCATCCTTTGAGGAGAGCCCAGACTGCTGGGAGACCTCTGGAGTCAGTGGTTCAATAGCCCTCACCCACCCCACCCCCAGGTTTATTCCTGGCCGAGGAAGCAAAAACTGGCTTGGCCCTGTGCCCGTGGATGAGTGTGGCTGTGTGCATGTCCTGAGTGCAAGTTTTGTGCATGTCATGAGGCCACTCCGGCGTGAAGCTTGAACATGTTTCTGAGCAAACTGAACTCGTGTGTGCACAGGGATGTGAGTGTGCATTGGGTGCACACATTCGTGCATGTAGAAGAGTGCACTTGCTTGTGTGTGCATGGGGTATGAGTGTGTATTGGGTGCACACATACATGTAGAAGACTGAATCTGCTTGTGTGTAGTAGGGTAGGAATATTGGGTGCAAGCATTCACTCAATGAGCATATATTGGGTGAATAGAACAGAGTCCTTGCTGGTGTGTAGCGAGGTCTACATGTGCATTGGGTGTGTGCATTCGTGCATGTAGAAGAGTGTGCTTGCTTGTGTAGTAGGATCTAAATGTGCATTGGGTGTGTGCATTCGTGCATATAGAAGAGTGTGCTTGCCTGTGTGTAGTGGGGTCTAAATGTGCATTGGGTGCATGCATTTGTGCATGTAGAAGAGTGTGCTTACTTGTGTGTAGTAAGATCTAAATGTGCATTGGGTGCATGCATTCGTGCATGTAGAAGAGTGTGCTTGCTTGTGTAGTAGGATCTAAATGTGCATTGGGTGTGTGCATTCGTGCATGTAGAAGAGTGTGCTTGCCTGTGTGTAGTAGGGTCTAAATGTGCATTGGGTGTGTGCATTCGTGCATGTAGAAGAGTGTGTTTGCTTGTGTGTAGTGGGGTCTAAATGTGCATTGGGTGTGTGCATTCGTGCATGTAGAAGAGTGTGTTCGCTTGGGTGTAGTGGAATATGAGTGTGCACTAGGTGACAACATTCTCCCAACAAGCGTATGTTGGGTATATAGAAGATTGTGCTTGCTTGTGTCTAGTGGGATCAGGGATCTGGATAAACATCCTGCTTGGCGGACAGGAAGGTATGGCTAATTGGATCTCTCTAAGAGTTTGGGATGAGGGGAGAAAAGCTGAGGACCCCTCTGCTGGGTCCTCACCCAGACTCTGCCCGGAGCTCTGGGCTGGGGACATCAAAGTGGAAATGCTGTCTTTCCCTGCCCTTCCTGACTTCTCACCTCCTCCCTCCCAGCCCTCTGCTCCAGCCCCCTCACTTCACAGGTCTGCTTTGAACTCCACAGCTTGGGAACTCACCCAGGGCAACAGGGCCGTTTTCTCTCCTTCCCAAGAGGCCGCCACAGCTGTGTCCCTAACAGCTGGAGGTGTCATCTGAGGGAAAGGGGAGGGGAGGACAGGGAAACAGGCGGGATGCAACTGGGCCGCCCAGGCCACTGTGGAGCTCTACACCCCCACCGCCCCACCCCAGGCCCACGTGAGCATGCACACACACACACTCACACACACACACACACACACACACACTCCCTACTTCAGCAGCTTATCTGACCAAAAACAAATGGCCAGCTGCCTTCTGGCAATTAAGACCAACCCCGCCCCCCAGCAACTCCTCCCCGCCCCACCATTTGGCTCTATTTCAAACTCCCAGAACTCCCCGGGCCCTGGGGACAGCAAATGCAGGGAACCCCACTCACCAGCCTGGGACCCGGAAATATGAATTCCAATCCCATCTTGGCTACTAATCCATTCACTCAGCAAATATTTATTGAGCAGCTACTATGTGCCAGACTCTATTTGAGGCACTGGGCATACAGTGTGAACAATTTAGAACATGTCCCCAGTCTCCTGCACTTCCACTCTCGAAGTGGGACAGAGACAGGACATGAATGATAAATAAGTGCAATGAGCTCATAGAGTGATAAGCAAAGAAAGATACGTTGGGTACTGATGCAGAGAGTAAGTGGAAACTGGCGTTTGTAGACAGTGTGGACTGGGGAGGCCTCCTGGGGTCGCTGGCATTCTGGCTGAAGCCGAAGGACTAGCTTGCTGTACCTGGGGAAGCTTTGTCCCCTCTCTGAGCCTCAGTTGTCCTTCCTGTACATGAGGACATTGGACCAGCCAGGTCTGGCTTTCCGTGATTCTCGGAAGTGTGGCAGCAGCTCCCAGAAGTGGGTTCCTGGCTAACGAGGTCAAAAGGGGAGACGAGTTGACCCTGTCAGCGATGGATGGTGGGATCCAATGAGAGTCCGTTCTCCCTGCCAGGGCACCGTGCCCATCTGACGGGTTATGTGTTAGACTGTGGGCAACAGGGGTCTGGAGGCCTTTCCTTATCCCCCACCCCCTTCCCTACCATTACCCGCCCACCCCCATCACTGAGCCCAGCCCCCCATACAGAGCAGCCTCTAGAAAATGCACGAGGTCCATAGGACCCTGCTTTCTACAACCACAGGAACAATCAGGACTTTCTTAGGACAGCCCAGAAGGGGGAATGGGTGCCTGTGACTTAGAACAGGAAAGACTCCTAAAAGTCACTTAGCCCGTTGACTCCCAAGCTGAGATCGGAGGCCCTAGAAGACAGCAGTGGGGAGAGGCAGTAGCTTGGTGCCAGCATCAGCGTTTCATAAAATCTTTTGGAAATGCACATTCCCCTCGCCCACAATAAGATAACCCTCTCCAGGTGTCAAGCGCCGGCATCTCGAACTCAGACTTTAACAAGTCGACATGGGGACTCTGGCAGCTTCATGTTGCTCAGCACGCCTTCCACGAATAAAAACTGAAAAGATGAATGCATTACGATTTAATCAACGGGGTGGGTAAGATAAGCAGAATCCTTCCCAAAAAAAAGACTCACGGTGGGGAGAGGACAGGGAAGCGAACGGGGGAACGGGGTGGCCTTTGTGGTGAAATGTCGCTGCTGATCTACTCTGAGCACTTGACCTTTCTGCTGGGGAAAGCTGGGGACAGCGAGCGAAAGGGCTCCGTGCAGGTGTCCCCGTGTGGCCCAGTCTTCCCCGCCCATCCCAAAGAGCTGGAGCAGAGGAAGCCTTTGTGCGCTTGTGGGAAGGGGCTTGGGCAGGAGGCAGCGTGGACAGGAAGCCCAGCAGAGGCAGGAAGGAGGTCAGGAAGAGGCTGACGGGACTGTCCCAGCTCACACCCAGCCCTGCCAACCTTCAGGAGAGCAAGGCGGAGTTTCTAAAAATATTTACAGTGAGTCTAAATTAACAAGGTACTATATCAGCGCTGACAATGGGAGGATGTCGGGCCAGGCCCTCCAGGGGAGAAGCCCAACGCAATCAGCACAGGGGCTGCCCAGGGCCAGTGGGGGCTTGGGGGAGGCCGGCCTTGCACAGCTGAAGGAGGAAACCAAGCCCTCCACCCTGGGCCGGAGCAGGCACTGGACACCGCGGTGCCCCATCACCCTGCCTGGAGAAGGAAAAACATCCTGGACTCCTGAATCTGCAATGAGCATCTTCAACCCACCTCCCCAACCCCATCCAGGGCAGAAATCTCCTCTACTGCCCCCAGTCTGAGAACCATCCAGGGGCCTCTTGAATACCTATGTTCACAGGACACTCACTGCTGCCCCAAGCAGCCCATCTTCATTCCAGTCTGGGCACCTCTGCTCATTCAGTAGTGTTACCTTCAGTAGAGCAGAGTGGTTCAGAGCAGAGGGGCTGGAGCCAGGTGGCCACTTACAAATCACATGGCCAGGGGCAAGGAGCCCAATCATTCTGAGCCTCAGTTTTCTCATCTGTAAAATGGAAGTCATTACAGTATCTACCTCCCGGAGCTGGTGTTAGTATTCGACAAGAGAGTGTAGGTAAAGGACTCAACATGCAAAGAATGCCACGCAGGCAGAGATGTGGGCCAACACACAGAGATGCAAAGGAAAGAGCTTAAAATGTTCCAGGACTGAAGTTAGATAAGGCCAGAGAAGTCAGCAAACACCATTTTGTTGCTTGCAAGGAGATACTGAAAAGCTAGCCCTGCACCGTGGTGTGCATTAGCCACACGCCCTGTGTGGTTGTGGAGCACTGGAGCTGTGGCCAGGTGGGTGGAGGTGAGCTGCAGAGTGAAATACACACTTGGCTTCAAAGACTCAGTGTGAAAAAGAAGGTAATATATCTCATTAGTAATTTTTTATATTGATTACATGTTGAAATGATAGTATTTTGGATTTATTGGGATAAAGACATTATTAAAGTGAAGTTTACTTCTTTGCTTCTTTTACTTTTTTAATGTGGCTACTAGGAAAATTAAAATCATGTACGTGGTTTATGTTCCTACTGGATGGTGCTGAGCTGAAGAATCAGATCTAAGCTTTAGGACACTCACTCTGGAGGCATCTTTGAGGGTGGGTTGCAATGGGTAGGTTCATTAGAAAACAGATACAGTTTTCCAGACCAAAGGCTTGTATCAAGGAGAGGACTCAGATTTAAATCTTCTGATCGCCGTGAGTTTGCCACAAGGCAGAACTGGAGAGACATGTGACTTCTCTCCTCCCTATTCTAGAGCCCCATAGAAACACAACCACTAGTAATAGGTAAAGCTTATGGTATCCTGATAGGTAAAGTTTATTATCAGGCACTGCGTAAGCACACTGAGATGTTTTTTTCCAATGTATTTTTCCTTAAAAATGCCATAAGATAATCTACGCTATGATCCCCATTTTGCAGATTGGTAAACCAAGGTTCAGAGAGTTACATCACTGGTTCAGGATCATGTCGTGTCTGAGCAAGAGAGAGAGGGGATTTGAACCCTTAACTTTGCCTCTAGAAGCCCAAGAGCTGTACAGTCAGGGTGTTCTTTCTCAGCTCAGGGCCCTGCTTCTGCACCCCAATATGACCTGAATTCTCACAAAGAGGACAGCAGAGAGGCCTCATAGATGGAGCCTGCTCTCTCTTCCACCTGTCTGTCTGCAGGAGAGGGAGGCTAAGGGGAGAAAAATGCACATGAGCTCACAGCTACAACAATAAAAGGATAGTTTGCAAGACCAGTATGATTCGTGATTATGCAGTGTAGACATAAAATAAAAATAGTAGTTAATAATAATAGTAATGGCTAATATTTCAGTGCTGACTCCATGTTGACAGGTACTATTCTAGTGAAGGATGATGATTTTAAAAAAGTAAATTCTGGAGGCAAAAAAAAAAAAAATGCCTGGTTTCAAATCCTGGCTCTGCTCCTGTTCCAAGCCTCAGTTTCATCACCTGTGAAATGGAGGAGACAGCACACAGCAGTTGTCAGAATTATGCGGATACCAGACATAAAGCTTCCGGTCCATGCCTGGCACAGAGCAAATGCTCAGTAAGCTCTGCGTACTACAGTGATCTCACCCTGGGGGTAGAGAGGGTCAGTAATGATAAGTGGGAATATAGATATTGCCTTGGACAATGAGAAACTTGTCTGAGTCCGTTTCTAAGAAGTGCAGGTGGTATTCAGGCCTGGGGGTGGGGGTTGGTTCTGGGATCTGCAATCTTAACCACCGTGGTAGACAGTTCAGGATCTTGAACAATTTGTAAAGTCCTATTTTTTTTCCTTGTTCTTCTTTTTTAATGACACTTTCCATCTCAGTTTCTTGAGGTGTGGAAGGTGCCTGCTCTGCCTGCCCAGCGGGTGGGACCGTCCACAGCTCTGCGCAAGCACAGAGAGGCGGCTGCCCCCAGGTGCTGCGGGGCTCCTCTGATGAGTTGCCCGGCAGTCCCGGCGCACCCCAGGTGCGACAGGTACCCAGTGGCAAGCCACCCTTGCCGAGAAGGCACGCCGCTGGGGCTACAGCATGTCCCGCTCTTGGGACTGCTCCGGCCCTGGGAGTGTCTGGGGAGGTGGAAAGCAGCCCTGGACAGGGGTGAGCCTGCCTGGAGCACAGAGCAGCTTCCTGGGCCCGCTCTGCTGGCTGCTGTGCCGCCGCCGGCTCGGTGCTGCTGACCTCTGGTGGAGACGAGCTGCCACTCAGCCGGGACCTGCGCGAGTCCCAGCCCCGGTTCCCCGCCCAGCCTAGGGGACGCAGGCCCCGCAGGCTGAGCCCCCAGAGGGCCCGGCTAAGCCCGGCCTCTCTCCTTCTTCCAGGCCTCCGTGGCATCTGGAATTGCCAACCCCAGAATCTCACTGCTTTGAGGCTGGAAGGGCCCTCAGGAAAGGGGCTTTACTTACCCACCATCAGATCAGCTGATGCTTCTGAGCCTGAGCAGGTCCCAGACCCGGCACAGGCCCGGGTCGCCTGGAGCATCAGCCCCTCGGCCCCTCCACCCAGCTCAGTGTTTCCAGCTACGCATCCTCTCCTGAAAGGTGGTTACACTGCACTGTAATAATCCAATATCATATGGTGACACTGATTTAGGACAAGAAATGTTCTTGTCTTATTATTTTCTCTCTGGGTGGTGCGGGAGTAAAACCGAGAGACGTTGAATCATCCTCAATGTTATTCATGACTCTTCCTCAAGCATGTCATTCTGTAAAGATAACACATGAAAGGGAAAACGTAACTCTGGCTTATTAAGGAAAACTATGGACTCGAAAGAGACGGAGAAATTTTTTTTTTTTTTTTTTTTAGTAAACTGACAATTGATAAGAAAAAAGTTGATAGTTACGTCCCTGGAGGCAGGAATCTCATTGTTGAGCATCCAGCGCCACCTTGTGGCTGTTTGTGGGACAGCGTCCCCAGCCTCTGCTCATTTCTTCATCCACCCCTTAAGACTTATTTATTGAGCATTTCTTATGTGCCCTTTCACCTCGGTTCCTTTTCTAAGCCCCTTATCTGGACCTTTTACGTCGATGAAATTTGCACTGAAATCTCTTTCCATACATCCACTAATTTTATCATGGGAAAAAGAGTGCATACGCTCAACGCACTCTTAACGCAGTTAAGTTGGCCCAAGCAAGAGGGTGCCTATGGAGATATTCTTTATCCGTGACCTTTCCAAGCTATTCCGATCTTAGTCCTGGGACCCTGGAGGTCACTTAGAGATTTAGTTAATCACGTCTGTTCAAATGTGTGTGTGTGCCTTTTCTTTTTCTCTCTGGAAATCCATTTTCCTATTTCTCAGGCACCAGCCGCTCTGGTAAGACAGGTGAAGTTTAGCACAAACAGGTGGGGCGGGCAGATGTCGGGAGGTCCAAAGATTCAGATTTGAGACAATGGCTGTTCTGATCTGGTGAGTGACCAGGTAGACAGAGGGTGGCAGGCCTGAAGTTTGGAGAGAATGGAGAAGGTACAAAGTCGTCATGGAGGTGAGAGGAGGGTCACTGAGAATGACGCAGCCTGATGTTGCCTCACACTCCTGCCGTCTGGCTCCCCCGTGTCCGCTCTGCCTTTGCTCCTCCGTGCAATTCCAAAGGGCTTCTCCAACATAAGCGCTCATGGAGGGGGTGGAGGGAAATGGTTGCCAGGCCAGTGAGGAAAGGACAGCGGCACTCAGACCTGGAGAACAGCAACAGAGAAGTTCAGAAGAGAGGAGCAAGTCAGCACGGAAGGGCGGAGGAGAGGGAGACCCAGCTCCAGCCTGGACATGACTGAACCAGTGGTCACCTATCAGCGGGGCCAGCTTCGTGGGCATGCCACCTGTGCAGTTGCCGGCAGTGGCTCCCTGGCTGGTTTAGTGTTCTGCTGTCGCAGTCTTGAGATTCTTAATACGTTTTGAATAAGGAGCTGCATGTTTTTATTTTTCACTGGGCCTCACAAGTAATGTAACCTGCCCTGCCCTATAAAAAATGCTCACCTGTCCAGAACATGGCCAAGAGCGGCCACGGGAGCAAAAATGGCTTCTGTACAGCTGGGGAAAAGTCCTAAACAGAGGAACTGCGGTGGTTTTATTGTTCAAAGACATTTACTGCTGCCCCTAGGGAGAGGGGATTGTGCTTCCTCACGCCTGTGGCACCTGGCTTGGCCGTACGATTTGCTTTAGCAGAGGAAGGGCCTCCCTCCTAAGCAGAGGCTGTAAGCCCCTGCACGTGGTTCATTTACCGTGTTTTATTTTCCCTCTGTTATGAAACCAGTAATGCCCTACATAAATGGCGACCCTATCAGCCAGGATCCTGAAGTGGCGGTGTCCTGGGGAGGTGCCACAGCTGAGCTGAGGTGAAAATGCACAGTGAGTAAGAGAGAAATTTTGTTGCATTCAAAGGCACCACAATTCAAGGCTTATTTGTGACTGCAACATACTCTAACTTATCCCGACTATTAATAACACAGAATGGCCTCATTTCCTAGGACCACATCAACTTAAAATCAGCAAATTATGAGGTCCTAGGGGGCTCTTCTCTAATCTCTAGGACCTGGCTTTACACATAATATGCTTTTGTTAAATTCATAGTAGGGAACGCTGGCTTCCTCCGAATAATATCCAAACTCCTTCATCTGTATTCACAGCTCTCCAGACCAATCTTGACAGCTTTATTTCCCATTACCCCGAAAGTCATTTGTTCATTTATATATTCATTCACTCCTTTTTTTTTTTAGAGATGGGGTCTCGCTATGTTGCCCAGTCTGGTCTCAAACTCCTGGCCTCAAGCAATTCGCCCACCTCGGCCTCCCAAAGTGCTGGGATTACAGGCGTGAGCCACCGTGCCCAGCCCTATTCACTCCTTTATCCAATATACACTGGTGCCTGCTCTGTCACAGGGGGGTGTTTGGTGCAGAAATGTGTACACAGACTGAGTCCCCAGACCTTGGTCATGCCATTTCTCTCTGCCAAGAGCATTGCTCCGACCCCCTCTGCCTGTTTTAGCTGCTCACCATCCTTCTAGACACAACTCAAACCCCGCCTCCTGCTGCTAACCCACTCATCACCCCACTTACTCTGGACCACCCTCTCCTTCCTCCACCAGTTGTTTTCTTATAAATTACTTGTCTGTTAGTTATATATCCTGCCCGATGGCCTCTCTCCTATTGTGTTTTGAGGAGATATTTAAATCTCATTATTAAAATAATTATATTTTTATCTTATGTCATTAAATAGGCCCATGGAAGCAGCACATTCCTTAATGCAGACTGAATTAATCATTTAATTAAAGCCAAACATAGTGGCCTTATTTGTATTATAAGCCTTATTTACATTCAACCAATTTTGACCCAGAAAAATAGAAATTTCCTGTGGTTCAACCTGACAATTGTACTGTGGAAAGTAACCTGTTGGCTTTGGAGGCCTCTTCCTCACTGGGGTTTTGAGGAAAGAACCAGCACAGCCTGTCCTAGCAGGGATGCCACTCGCTGCCTCCACCCCACTGCCCCAGCGTCCCCTAAACTCTCATCCCTCAGAGAAAGTGTCGGCAGGAATTGGGGGAAAGAACTGATCCCAGGGCATCTGCTCCTTTCAACCTCCTGCCCAAGTCTGTCCCTCTCATCCTGCACCAGGAAAGCTTCCAAAGATCTAGCAGACAGGAAAGAGAAAACCAAAAAGGGGGAAAGTAGTATTAGTTGAGCATCTGCTGTGGTCAGGCCCTTGGGCCAAGTGTTGCATGTACAAGTGCTCATTTGATCCTGCAGGACAACCTTAAAAAGTGAGCGCTCCCCATTTTCCAGAGAAGGAAACAGGCTTCAAGACTCGATGTGCCATGCTCAAGGTCACGCAGCAGCAAGGGCCAGCGTCCCCTTGCCTGTGATATCCATGCAGCCGACTCATTCTGGTCTGGCTTGACAAAGCCTCTAGAGGACTCATCCCAGCTATTCTGCTTGATGGGTACGATCTCCGTCCCCCAGGTGCAGAGCTGAGCTCCAGATGTGAGCCTCTGCCGTCACACCAGGAGTGAGTGGCAGGAGGAGAGCTCAGCAAGGCGTGGGAGTCGCCCCGCTCGGCCTGGCAGACTTATTGGCACGGCTGAGCCGGCAACAGGATGCTCATGCTGGGCAGCTGAATGATGAGAAGCAGTGAGGCCTGAGCTCTAACCACTATCATTTTAAGGATTATTATGCACAGTTATTTCAGCTAATTAAACCCTGAGCACCGGCCAGCTCAGCTTCCAGCTCAGAGAGGAAATGCAGGCATGCACCGTCTCAACTTCCCCTCCAGCCTCTCTGCCCCCCAGGGGACACAGAGCTCAGAGCCCAGGATCCTCTTCGCTCATCTGGGCAGGTGAGGGGGTGAGTGGGATAGCGGGGAGGGGAGGGGAGCAGGCGAGCTGGCCTTCAACCTCAGAGAGGCCACCTCCCCCCAGGGACAGGCAGGTCTGGTCTTTGCCACAGGAAAATTCCCTGACCTCTGTTACTTCCCGGGAACGGGCAGTTAGGGCCTGTGCTTTAAGGTTCATCAGGGAAGAGCCAGGCCTGGCTTGAAGCCTGGGGTTGATGCCAGGAGCAGAGCTGGAGTCCAGCTTTGTGGCTGGGAGCGGGGAGGACTTGCAGAATCCGCTGTTCTGTCATCTGCCTGCTGTCCGAAATGTAGCTTCACCACATAAATGAGGAGACAGTATAGCCTTGTTCTGTGCCCGTCCAGTACAGTAGCACGAGCCACAGGGAGCTATTTAAATTTTAATTAATTAAAATTAGATTAGATTAAACATTCAGTTCCTCGGTCACACTAGCCACATCTCGAGTGCTCAGCAGGGCTACTGCACGGGACGGGGCAGCTACAGCACAGCTCCAGCATCTCAGATGTTCTCCTGGACAGCACTGGCCGCGTGACTGAGGGTGTGTGCACTGATTTGACTCTCGGATGCAAACCCCAGCTCCACTGTTTGCTGGTAACCCTGGGCAGGCTCCCGAACCTCCCTTGCCCTCAGTTTTCTCACCTACAAAATGGGAGATTACAGGGCCAAGCTCATAGAGTGGTTGTAAAGACTAAATGAAAAACGTAAGGCACCTGGAAGAATGCCAAATAATGATAAACACACTACAAATATTAGCCGTTTCTACATCTTTTGGGATGTATATATAAGTTCACACTGGTATGGGGCTTCACAATTCTACAAATCAATTTCAAAATCACCATCTCACTTGCACTTCACGGTGGAGGCAGGCAGGGGCAAGAAGAGGCAGCTGAGCCCAAGGTCACGTGACTTATCGAAGGCCACCTAGGACTTGAACTGTGTGAATAATTCAGCGACTAGCATTGCTGGACTCTTTCACACTGCATGTTCTATTTTGGCATCAGCATAACCTCAGGAGGTCCGGGACGTCCCTCCCACTGTAAGAGTGAGGTTCTGGGAGGGGAGTAACCCCAGCACTCACTGGCCCTCGCACGGCGTCTACTGGGTGCCGGGCACTGTCCTGGAAGCTCCACAACAACCCCGTGGGGTAGGTACACGTATTATTTCCATTTTAGTGATGAAGGCGAAGCACAGAGAGGATAGGTACCTTTCGCAGAGTCACACAGCCAGGAAGTGGTGGAGTCAGGACATGAGAATCCGGGAAGTCTGGCTCCAGCCTGGCTTGAGAGATGTCACACGTCACTCGCCCACATCCCGGTGCAGGTGAAGGAAGCAGGAGGAGGACGGATCCCCTCTGTTCCAGGGCCTCTCTGTTTCTCTCCCTCTCTCTCCCTCCATCACCTGTGTCCAAGGAGAGGAGAATGCAGGTCCCTAGCCCCTCTCAGGGGGCTGCTGGGGGGAGGTGGGAGTGACATACCTAGAAGCCTTCTGGCCGGCATGTGGCAGCAACCTGTGAGCGCAGGTGTCTTTCTGAGCCCCCCGCCATCACCTTGTATGCGTTTGCTTGGGCTGCCGTACAAAGTACCAGAGAATAGGCGGCTTATCCAAATTTAATTTCCCAGAGTTCTGGAGGCCGGAAGTCTGAGACCACAGCGTCAGCAGTGTCGGTTCCCTCTGAGGGCCCTGAGGGAAAGGTCTGTTCCAGGCCTCTGCCCTCGGCTTGTAGAAGACCCCCACCTTCCTGCGTCTTCATGCTGGCCTCCCCCGTACAGGTCTGTATCCAAATTTTCCCTTTTTAGAAGGACACCAGTCATATTGTACCAGGGCCCACCCTAATGACCACATTTTCATTCAGTGACCTCTTAAAAGACCCTATCTCCAAACACAGTCACATTCTGAGGTACGGGGGGCTAGAACCTCAACGTATGAATTGGAGGTGGGGGAGCAGTTCAGGCCATAACACACCCGCCTCCCTCCGTCCCTCCTGCTCAGTGCACTTCCTGGCCACCTGGGAAAGTCAGCAGGAACAAGACTCTGGGGGAAGAACTGCAGGGAGCTGGGAATGGAGGGAGTGTTCATAGGAGGAGAGCAGACACTCTGGGCCCCCAATGACAGCCTCCACCACTGTCCACCAGGGCTGACAGGGACAGATGAGGGGAAGGACGGCGTTGTTAATCACTGCAATTTACTGACTACCTCTCAGGCCCTGGAACCCATCGTCTCACTTCATCTCCATGGCATGCCTTGATAACAAGTTGGTGTTATCATCCCCTTTTATGGATAAGGAAAATGATGCTCGGAGGGACATAAAAGCCATCTGGAGTGGGGAAGCCATGGCGTTAAGAGTCATGGGCTCTAACTTCTCAGGTAAACAGCCAGATAATTCATCCTATTTGTTTTTGGTGATGATGTAAAATTAATAACAAAGCTTCTCTGAGTAGAAAAATAAAGAAAACCTACCACCTACCAAAATCTAAATATCTCAATCTCTCTCTCTCTCTCTCTCTCTCTGTCTCTCTGACACACACACACACACACACACACACACACCAGCGTTTCATTCATGCTGAACCTGCGCAAACAGAGGTGAAGTAACTCGTCGAAAGTCATGCACGTAGCATATGGCAGGGCTGGAGCTTAAACGTGGATTCACCTGATCCACTCCCTGTTTTCTCCACATTAGAGTATGGCAGGGGTAACTGGAGAAGGAACCCACTTCCCTGGAGATCTTAGAGCAGAGTTCTGGGAGGAGTAGGCTTGGCAGTTGGCCTGGCCGGTGGGTGTGAAGATGGAGTTTGAAAGAAGCTGCCATAACACTGGCGATCGTCTCCAAAGGTGATGCCACAGATTCCTTCCCTCTCTGTTCTTGCTCACAACTCCTCACATTAGAGAGTGAGGGCTCTTTTTTCCTCCCCTTCAAAGTTAGACTTATGACTTGCTTTAACCAGTAAAATGTGGCAGAAATGACATTGTGCCAGTTCTGAACCCAGACCCAAAGACGGCTGGCAGCTCCACCTCCTTTTCCTTGGAAGCCAGCCACCATGTAAAAATCTAGGTACCCTGGGCCCACCATGCTGTCAGGAAGCCCAAGGTAGCAATGTACAAAGACACATGGAGAGGGACAGGGGCATGAGACAGGGACAGAAGGGGACAGAGGGACATGGAGGAGCACCACAGTGCCAGATACAGGAGTGAAGCCTTCATAAACCTTCCATCCCAGGCCAGCTTCCAGCTGAAGGCAACTGAGTGAGTGAATCCAGCCAACCAGAAGAACCATCCAGCTGAACCCTGCCCAAATTCCTGACCCATAGAATCATGAGAAATAATAAACCATTGTTTTAAGACATTAAGTTTGGGAGTAGCTTGTTTTGCAGCAAGAGTTCATTGAAAGACTACCCAGAGGGAGAGGAGATATGGACATGTGTTATGAGAAACAGGCAGAGGGTGGGCAAGGGGGGTTAAGCAAGAGCCAGCAGGAGAACATCATGAGCCTTAGCTGGGCAGAGGAGGTCGTCTAAGGCTGGCCCCGTGATGCTCCCTGGTGCTCCAGGCACACACAGCTATGTGCTGATCTCTAACTTTCCTACCACTTTGTCTTTGCATGTGCTGTCTCCTCCTCCTGGCCTGCTGTTCCAGACCCAGTTCAAAGGAAGACCAAAAATCATAGGAAGGAAAAGGCCCTTAGAGTCCCACTTGTGTCTATTTCTCCAGCTTCATCTCACACTATCCCCCTCCTCTCTCTGTGCTCCAGACACACTGGTCTTGCTAGTTCTTTCCATATGCCTCGCTCCTTTCCTCCACAGAACCTTGGCAGATGCTGTTCCCTCTGCTGAAGAGGCTTCTCCACCTCCATGCTCACTCCACTTGGCTAGTTAATTCCTGCTCCTCCTTCAACCATCAGTTGAAGCCTCTGCTAGATCCCAAAGCCAAGTCTGGTTCCTTTGTTATTTGTTCTCATAGCATGATGTTCCTGCTCTGCCCCCACAGGTTGTTCTGAGAAATTGCTACGGACAGGGATGTGGTGATGACCCCAAGTAGATATGGTCCCTGACCTCAAGGAGCTGATAGTCTAGTGGGAACAAGGACATTCAGAGTATATAGCACATACTAAGTAGATGCTCAATAAACACCTGTTGAATGAATGAATGAATGTTACCTCCTCTCAACAGCCTTAATTGACACTCCTTCCCCTCTGAGATTCAGGCTTCCTTTCTCCTCTTGGTTCCCATGACACTGAGTTTTTATTTTATCTCTGCACATCTTAGACTGAGTTTGTTCTAGTTACATGTGTCAGTCCCTCTATACTGTGACTCTTTGAAGATAAGGCCCGGGTCCCACTCATTTTTCTATGCCAGGAGCATAGCTCCGAAGCCGGTGCAGAGTAAGCTGTCCACTGTGGACTGTGGAAAGGGAGCAAGTGGAAATACATCCTGGTGGTGAGATTCCCCATCGCAGTGTTCAGAGAGCCAGAGATGCTTTTAGAGAACCAAGCCAGTGGACCAATCAGGACTCCCAAATAATTGAAAAGTCCAGTGGCCTCAGGTATGGTGAGATCCAGGGGCTGACAAACAACGGCACTGGGGTGTGGCCTCTGTCCTTCTCTCAGCGCTATGCTTTGCTGTGTTAGCCTTACTCTTAGGGAGACTTTCTCTCTGTACCTAACTAACTTCCAAAAGCTCTAGGGCATATCCTTCCAAGTATGATTCCACCGAAAAGAGAGATTCTATTCCCAAGTAGTTCAAATAAAAGTTCATCAATAGAATCCCATGGGACCCATTTGGCTGCATCCTCACCCCTGAACCAATCACAGTGGCCCAGAAGAATTGATACTGTGATTGGTGAGGCCTGGGTCCCTCATGCAGCCCTAAAGTTGGAGATGGAATTGGCCCTGCGGAACCGATGGATTTAGAGCAGGCTCTGTAGCCAGGAGACGGGGCAAGGACACTGGGCACACAGAACCCACCATGCTCACTGGGACCAGTCTTTACAACTCTGTGCACCGGTGCCCCTGACACACCTCCGAGGCTGCCACAAGTGCTGCTGCAGAGGCTCACAGTGGTGCATCCCACTCACGGTGGTTCTGAGATCTCACTTGAGTGAAGCACAGCCTGGCTTCCCGCCATCCTCCTCTCCACGCACCACCCCAGAAGCCTGGTGGGCTGAAAGCCAGAGACCTGTCGACTATGGTACCCAGGATGGAGAGTCCCCCACCCTCCCCACCAAGCCCCTCACACAGGGAGGGCCCGCCCAGGAGAAGCACTTAGCCTTGATGCCGGTTTCCTGTTACTGCCCTTCCTATCAAGACGTCACTGGCCCTGGCTCCCTTCCTGATTTCTCTATTTTTTTCCCAGCTCCTGTTAAAGAGGCAGCAGGACTGTACAAGGACTTCTCCAACAACCCCAGTGTCTTAGGCTCTATGTCCCTGCTGGTTAGAGACTCCTTTGCTGATTCTGAGAATGATGTGTATTAAATTTTTCATTAGTTTGTTGGATGGGTAGATGGATGGATGGAATGAAGGCTGCATGACCTGGTTCCAGGTGCCCTCAGAACCCCCTATCTCCTCGTCTTTCCATACTTACCATCCTCGGCTCCAGATTACTGCAAGGAAAGAAAGCATGTTTCCTTGTCCTGAAATCAGTTCCCCAGTCCTTCTTTATCATAACAAGGACTGATATTTAGTGTGGCTCATTTTATCAAGGACTTACCCTATTTTAGGCACCAAGCTAAGTAGTCATCTTCACAACAGCTCCAATAATGGTTGCCATTATTGTCTGCAATTTACAGTGAAGGAAACCAAGGCCCAGAGAGAGTAACTCACCCAAGGCACACAGCCAGTCCATGGCAGAGCTGTATTCAAAGTGTGTGACCTTCACCGCTATGTTATAGGGCCCTGTGAACAAGGACTCTCAGTTCCGCGCACACCAATTTTCTCATTCTCCCTTTACTCTCGTTACTCTGCCTGGAATAGAGTCTAGGCTCTCCTCCCCTCTATGTAGACTGATAGCAGGAAATACATGTGTCAGAGTAACGCTAGGCTACACCCTGAACAAATAAACCACCAAGTCTCAGTAGCTTATCACAACAAAGTCTCGCTCACCACACAGACAGATGTGGGTCGAGGGGCCCTCCTGCATCTTAAAGGCGGCCTCCAACAGGGAAGGGAGAGATGGAAGAGGAATGTGGGCTCTTAGCTGTCTCAGCCTAGAGACGTCATTTCTGCTCACATTTCTGTGGCCCAACCAGTGAGTGTGTGGACACACACAGGCAAACACATACTATCTCTGCCTCAAAGAGCCGCACTGCTTCTCCCACGGGGCAGGCACAAGATAAAGGCTCATCCCGCTCAGCCGGCCACTGCAAATTGAGGGGATGTGTGCAAAATGGCCAAGATCCAGGCTGGTAGTTGGGGAGTGGGGAGGGATGGAAAGGATTCTGGGATTAACCAAGTACAAAGCTCCAAAACCCAGTGCTTGGGTGGGACCTCATTTCTATTGTTCTGAATATTGCTCAGCAGGGAGCCAACACTCAACCTCTTGGCTAAGACTCAGAACTCTTGTTATCGGGATTTGGGGCTGTTAATTACAGGATTTGACCTGAATTAAGGGAACAATGTAATAAGAATAACAATCCCTGACTTTTCAAACTTTAGAGTGTACAAATCACGCTCACAGAAATCATCTCTTTTGACCCTCACGATAACCCTGTGACGTAGGTGTGCTATCTCCACTGTGTGGAAGGAAACCTGTAGGATGACATAATTGACCAAAGTCACCCAGAATCTGTGCCCGCCGGAGGACTTCTCAGGGCCAGTTTTCTGATCCGCGCTCAGGGCTCTTTCTTCTACAGCTCAGCTGCATCCCATGCAAATGTCTATGGAAATCGACAGTGTGAAAAAGAACATCAACAGGATCTGGATCCAAAAGCGTGGGTGCTCGTGCATCAAGGAGGAGGAGTTTAAAAGTGCAGGTGTTGAAGTCAGACAGCCTGGGTTTTAATCCCAGCTCTGCCACCTGCTAGCTGGCTGATAGCTGGCAAGTTATTCTCGTTGCGCTCCCTTTCCTCGTTTGCAAAATAAAGATGAACTGTAACTAACCCATAAGGTTATGGTGGGGAGTCAATGAGATAAGGAGTAGAAAATGCTTAGCGTGATCCCTGGCTCAACGTTAAAGCTTAATAAGCATTGAATGATGCTGCCAAGATCTTTCTGGGAGACAAAAAGATGCCATTCTCCCTTCCTTGCTCCCCAGGGCATGATCGTGTCTTGCTACCTTACACTCTTGGCTTCAGCCGGAGAACAATGGGACCACCTAAGCCGGCTTCTCCCGCGACTGTCTACAGAAAGGAACGTTCTCTTCTTTGTCTGAGAATCAGCACAGGCCATCGCCTGCAATCCCCCGGCCTTCGTCTCAGTTTTGCTGCCACCCAGGGGCCACTTCGTGCCATGCCAGGGTTACTCAAAAGTGCTCCTTTTAGGATAGTAGTTTTCGAAAGAAAGTGGGGGGGAAACACACCCAACTCTTGGGGGTGAGCGAGGCTTGGGGGGTTGAAAGAACCCCACAGGGGACTCTGACGTGCCCTCTACTCTGCACCACTTGAGACCCACTGATTTAGGCAAAGCTGAAAAGAGAGATGAGGGGAAAGGGAACCAGGAGGACCCATCTGTTTTCACCAGCACCAGGAAGGTACGTGAGCTGTCGCTTCCAAGGGGTGTCAGCTCTGCCTCGGGGAAGGGCCAATGATTTGTTTCTGATGCAATTCTCCAGCCAGTAAACACGGGAACAGGGAAGTTATGAAATGGTCTATCAGAAAGATCCTGAAAAATAAACCAGCATAAAGGACTTGCATTGAGAATATATAAAGAGCTCTGAGGACCCAGCAATAAAAAAGCAAATCAGCAAAAAGTCTGACCAAGGCCAATAAGCAGATGGAAAGGTGGTGACCCACAGGAAATGCCAAGCAAAACCACAACGACGGACCGTTTCATACGCACTGGGTCGGCTAGAATCAAACAGACAGGTGTGGGTGAGAATGTGGGGAAACGGGAACCCTCACACACTGCTGGAGGGAATTTCAAATGGGTGCGAATGCTTGGAAATCAGCTTGGCAGCTCCCCAAAAGGTTAGACATATGACCCAGCAATGCCACTCCAAGGCACGTACCCAAGACACATGGAAACATATGTGCATACAAAAACATGCACACAGATTTTCATAAAGGCATGATAACAGCCAAAAAGTGAAAACAGCCCAAACACCCACCAAATAAAATGTGATATAATCATACAATGGAACCTTATTTGCCAATAAAAAGGAATGAAGTACTAACACATGCCACATAACATGCATGAACCTTGCAAACACTATGCTCAGTGAAACAGGCCGTCACAAAGAACCACATATTGCACAATTCCGTTGATATGAAATGTCCAGAATAGGCAAATCCATAGAGACAGAAAGTAGATTCATGGCTGCCTAGGGCTGGTGGGAGGCAGGGGAGATAAAGGATTATGGCTAAAGGGTGTTGTTATGGGATGATGAAAGTGTTCTCCAACTGTTTGCCATAATGATTGCGCAACTCGGAATACACTGTATGCCACTGAAATGCACACTTTAAATGGTTGATTTATATGGAAGGTGAATTCGACCTCAATAAACCTGTTAGAAAATAAAATAAATCAGACTCTTCTTTGTACACCTGCTTGAGGCCAGGGCAGTTTCCAAGCCCCTGCATTCCCACCAGTATGGATCACAGAAAACAAAAGCAAAGATAGAAACAAAACGAGGCCCCTGGAAGGCCAGAAGGTTTTATTGTGCTTCGAGTCCATGTCCAGAGGGCTCCTCGGTGGCTGCAGCAGCTTGCACGGCCAGGCTCACTGAGGCTGGAGCATGCACGACGGAGGGCTGGCGCCGTGTCCCAAGGTGAGTGACGCAGCAATACTAGCCTGGGTGTGGCTGTGAGGCCGGGTGGGGGCATGAAGCTCCGCAGCGGCACACAGGGCACCAGACTCGCAGGCACCTCCTCTGCAGACAGAGACGGAGCAGAAGCAGCACGAGCTTTGGCAACAGATAGACCCAAACTGGCACCACATCTCCTCTCTTAGCTCCTTGACCTCAGGCCCATATTGATCTGTTAAAAAAAAATCAATAATAATGCCTATCATATAAGCTGCCCCCTCTCCAGCCTCCCCCGGACCCGTTTTGTGTTGTTTTGCTTGGCTACCGTTTATGGAAGGATTCCTATGTATTTCATACTAAGCAAAGGCCATACGTGCATTATTATTTCTGTTAGTCTTCACTGCAGCCCTGGACAAATCCAGGACTAGTCTTCATTATACCTTTTTTAGGGACAAGAGGACAGAGCTTCAGGGAAGAAAGACAATTTCTCCATTGTCACACAGCTAGCAAGTGACAAAGCCACTATGCCCACCTGTCACTTTAAATGCCATTCTATACAGCAAGGGTGACATTTCATGAGTAGATAAAGAGCTTGACACAGAATTGGGCCCTCAGAAAAGAGTTCTGAGAGCCAGGGTGCCGAAGCCTTTCTTGAGTGGTGGAACCCCTGGCAGGAGGAGGGAAGGGTCATGTTTTTGATATGTGCATTTCTTGTGCCTGGGGCTGTGTTAAGCAATTTACTTGCACATTCCAGAGACTGTCCGAGCTCCCCAAATATCCCATGCGCCCCCCTCCTCAGTGGACTCTGACAGGGAGGCAAAAATCTGTGGGAGGAATCACACTCTTCCCAGAAGATGCCTTGTGCTCTGCGGGGAGAGAGGGCAGAGAACTGACGTCTCGCCTAAAACAGATCAGAGAAGCGGTGAAGAAAGGACCAGCGGATGAGGCAGAGGCCAGGCTGTGAAGCAGCCAGTGGACTCAGGAAGGCAGGTTTTCTTGCCATTTCCCAGCGAGTGAGGAGGCTAAACTCGCTGTTCCACAGTGCAGCCGCCTCTCACCCTGTGTTCCAGTTATTCTTGCTACATAACAAATTACCCCCAAACTTAGCATGTTAAGACAACTATTTCATTATGCACCTGTGCTCTGTGGGCCAGGGATTTGGGCAGGGCACAGGGTGACCAAGGAGACCACAAGGATGACTTGTTTCTGTTCCGGGATGTCTGGGCTTCAACTGCAAAGACTCAGAGGCAGGGAGTGATCTATGGCAGGGGCTGCATCACCTGGCCCCATCACACACATGCTGGGGGACTCAAAGCTGGGACTGACCACAGAGCACCCAGGTGTGGCCCCTCCAGGAAGCTTGGCTTCCTCACAGTATGGTGGCCTTAGGGGACTGAGACTTCTCCCATGGTGGCCCAGTGCTCCAAGCACCAGAGTTCCAGCTAATAAGGCAGAGGCATGTCAAGGAATTTGGAGACTGTGCTTTAAAACCTTCACACCGTAACTTCCAGGGAGGAGCCAAGCTCAGGGGCACACATGGAAGAGACGGAAGAGGCTCTTCCCTGATCCAGCCACTCATTTCCTGCAGAGTGCAACGGCAGAATCTCCCACGCAGAATCACAAGGGAAAGAAGCCGGTTGCCAAAGAGCGCAGACTGTGACTCCATTTCTGCAACACTCAAGGTAAGGCTGCAGTCAGAATAGTCAATACCTGGCGGCGGGGTGCAAAGGGGCACAAGGGAGGGAGCCTGCTGGACTTCTGCCATGTTCTATATCTTAATCCCCGTGGTGGTTATACTAATGCATTCCTATGTAAAAAATTCATCAAGCCCTACACTTGAAATGTATGCACTGACCACACTATGTATTTTCCACCTCAATAAAAAATTTTAAAAAGGATTATCCAGCCAGGGCACGTCAGTCTCCATCCCTGCCCCCAGCCAGACTTGCATGCCCTGGGAGGGCAGATTCCCAGTCCTCTCCACTCTGACCGAAGACGAGGGTGGAGGCGGCTCTCCCTAGGGCGACGGGGGCCTGTGCACCCCTCCTCTGCCCTCCTGTCCCCACTGCCTTCTCGGTTGCAGAATCCAAAAGTGCCACATGGGGTAGGCCATTCCCTGGTTTTATGGCGGTGGGGAACAGGAAGCAGAGAGGTGCAGGGACTTGAGGTGCACCAAGGGAGGCAGCATGGCGCCTCCCAGCCCAAGAAGGCCACGCTCCACTGCAGGGACCAGGCTTCTCCTTGGATCTTTCTCTCTATGAGCCATCAGACTCTGCTCAGTGTAGTCTTTGTACAATCATGTCTATCCGAATGGGAGTTTCTGGAAGGCAGGAAGATTCTCCAACTGATAAGCTTCTGGGACCCAGCCAGCTGGGCAGGGATTTTCCACAGAGCCCAGGCAGGAGGCCAGTGCTAGCCCCTTCTCGGGGTATGGCCCGGATCACCAGCCCTGGAGGCTGTGGCCTGAGACCTCACGCCTCCCAGAATTACCAGAGCTCTAGGGACAAGAAGATGAGATGCTTTCGCTTTCCAAGGCTCCTCGTGAGGTCTAAACCAGGAGCCAGCACCTTTAAGTCCTAAAAGGTGAAGCCCAATCCTGACAGTCAAGGCCTTTCCTGATCTGGCTTTGCCCACCCGCCCCAGCCCCCGCCCCAGGCCCACTTCTCCCGTCTTCTACAGTCAACTCCTGTCCTGAGCTAAATTGTGTTCCCCTAAAATTCATATATCGAAGTCCTAACCTCTAGGCCCTCAGAAGGTGACTATGGTTAGAGGAGGGCCATTAAGGAAGTAAATTAAGTTAAAATGAGGCCCTTATCCGATCTGACTGGTGTCCTTACAGGAGGAAATGTGGACACACAGAGACACCAGGGACAGGCACGTGCAGAGGAAGCCACCCATGAAGACACAACAAGCAGACACCTGCAAGCCAAGGTACGAGGCCTCAGAGGAAACTAAACCTGCCAGCACCTTGCTCTTCGACCTCCAGCCTCCAAAACTGTGAGAAAATAAATTTCTGTTGTTTAAGTCTTTGGCATTTTTTTTATAGCAGCCCCAGCAAACTAACACAACTGCCACTTTCTGAATGTCACCCATTTCCTCCCTCCACCTCTGACCCTCCAATAAGCTCCGCCTCCCAGGCCTGCCTTGCTCGCTGCTCAATGACATGTCCCCTCAAGCCCCCGGAGTCAGCAAATTGCTCTGCTAAGGCTGGCACTGTGCATAGGTCGCCACTGTCATTGCTATGACACCGCATGCTGGCTAACCTTCTTGCCAGACTTGGAGCCCGGAGACAGGGGCTGTCCCTGACTCATCTCTGCAACCCCAGCACGGTTAACAGATGGTTCCATAAAACGTCTGTAGGAGTGGATCAAATTGGGGAGTCTGCCGAGTGCCTCAGCATCCCCTAGCAGGGTCTCCAGTCCTCAGACCCCCGTGGCTTCCCCTCCAGTGCATCCACCTTGCGCCCTGCTCAAACGCTAAGAAAGGCCTTAAAGTCAGAAGAATTAGCACTGCCTTAGAAATTGTATACAGACGGTTCCGGACTTAAGATGGCTCAACTTATGACTTTTTGACTTAAAGATGGTGCTGAAGCTATACACATTTGTAGAAACTGCACTTTAAATTTTGGATTTTGATCTTTTCCTGGGCTAGCAATATGTGGTAGGATAGTCGCGCCATGCTGGGCAGTGGCAGCGAGCCACAGCTCAGTCACGCAATCGGGAGGGTAAACAGCCCATACCCTACAGCGAACCGTGTTGCCAGGTGACTTTGCCCAACTGTCGTAAGGAAGTGTTCTGAGCACGTTTAAGGTAGGCCAGGCTAAGCTGTGACGTTAGGTAGGTTAGGTGTATTAAATACGTTTTTAACTTAATGATATTTTCACCTTACAGTGGGTTTATCAGGTGTAACCCTGCAGTAAGCTGAGGACTGAGGAGCATCTATAGTCTAAAACAAAAGCCCAGGGAAGGGCAATGCTTAACCCAGAGACACGGGTTGTTAGTGATGACAGTGCAGGATGCCAGGGGCAAACATAGCTGACTTAGGGGAGGGGAGGCCTTTCCCACGTTGCCAGCACCCCAAAGCTTGAGTCAATAGCTCCTTCTCCCGCTGGGTGAAACTGGCCCTGAGCTGTCTACGAATCCAAGGAAATGTGTATGTGTGCGTAGTGCACGTGTGTGCGTAGTGCACGTATGTGTGTGTGTATGTGTGTGTGTGTTTTGGAGAGGGTTAGGGGAGGGGGGGAATGTGTGCATCTTGGGGTGGAAAAAAACCCTAAACTCACCTGTGTGGTGCAGAGCTGGCGGCTTCCAGAACCCTCGGGAGAGCACAGCCTTTGAAGTTCAGACAGACTGGGTTAGCAGCCTGGCTCCTGGGCTGCCAGCTGATCAAATGAGCCACACGTTCAGATGAAAGGGCCCAGCATAGCTCCTGGCCTTGGGGGACGCCCTTCACCTCTGAGATGCTACTCTTCTCGGAGTCCAGAGCACACAAGGCATCCTGTCTGGGGCCAGGCTGGCTGGGGTTAACAGGAGAAAGGCGGGCTGTTTCCCGAAAACAAAAGGCTGGGTCAATAAATCTGCGGCAGCAGCCATTGATCAGCGAGGGCAAAGGCTCTCGGGGAGCTGCCAGCCAGTTCCTCCGCAACAGCCGGCACACAGCCATCCAGGAAAGCGAGGCCAAGACTCGAAAGGCCCTTAGGTGGGCCTGTCCTGGGGTTGATGTCCTCAGGTCTCTTTCCTCACTCACCCCCAGGACCCCTCGGGATCAGACCCCGAGTCACAGAGCTGGAGGAGACCCCAGGCATCCTCCATTTCAGTTTTTCACCCGGGGTCCGTGTTAAGAATTCAGCCATCTATGAACTTAGACTGAGGGGAAAAGGTTCCCTAATCTGTAGCTGAAATGTAGCATTTCTTTCTATTATGAACATAGGCAACAAACTACAGTAGAATTAGAAGAACCTAAGACTTTGTCACCAAAGATAAGGACAAGTATTTTCACAGCTCATTACAGGCATTGCAGAATTCTCAAAACATTTTTATTATCACTACCTTAAAATGGAAGTAATGACTGTACCTACTGCTAGATCTTGTTGCTTCATGCATTCATGGAAAAAGTGTAAGTATTACTGTATCACAAATTTGTTTTTTAATGGTTTGATAACTGTATTTCAGTGTCCTTAACTTTGTTATCCTATGTATTTTATTTTACCAGCCTGCCAAAAGTGTCCATGACACAACAAAAGATTCAGAATTCCTACTATGTTTCGACCCCCAATGTTGACGGGGAAACTGAGGCCCAGAGCAGGCAGGGCTTGTCCTGGTCGGATGGGTGCATGGATGGTGGATAGATTAATGGATAGAAGTACAAATGAAAAAATAGCATAGTAATAACAATAATAGCCCTCACTGCGTGCCCTGGGCCAAGTATTGTTTTAACCAATTGAACTCTCACAACAGTCCTGTGAGAAAGATAATGTTCTTGTCCCCATTGAAAAGGTAGGAAAACTGAGGCATAAAGGTGTGAGGTGACTTACCCAAGCCTACAGAGCCAGTAAGTGGAAGAGCTATGATTCTAACCGCAGAGCCTACACTCTGAACCAGTCTGGTCAAGCTTGGTTTGGTGCTAAACTCAGGGATCATAAACCAAGCACTGAATTCCAGGTCTGCCACTTACAAGCTGGTGACTCTGGGCAACTTACTTCACAACCACAAGTTACAGTTTTCATCCATAGCATCAAGACAGCAGCATCACCTCCACTGTGGGATCGCAGGTGGATTAATAAGGCATGGAAAGCACTTGGCACAGTGCCTGCCACATAGCAAACTCTGGACACTTTCGTTTTTAGTGAGTGACAAGACCAAGGCACAGACCCACTTAGAATGGTGATATGTGCCTCTGTGCCCAAAATCTCCAGAAATAAGAAAATAAAAGTGGCAAGGCTGGAACCCAGATCCCAACTCCTGGCCAAATTGATGAGTGCCAAGAATTAACAAGTGCCCAGTGGAACTTTGCTTTCATTTTGGGGATGATATAGATAAGCGGATAGGTTTAGACCAGAGGTAAATTTATGAAAATGCTAGTGATTATTGACTTCCTTCCAAAGAGTACAGTTTGGAAAGCAGAGGAACGAATACCTTTACAGTGGAGAACACCGACAGGCACCACCTTGGCCAGCTGATCAAGGCTATGGTTAACAGTGACAAACGGTATTGACAGCATGCACCTTCGATGTGCTATATGTGCTATCATAAATAGATGGCACTTCACCTCTGTCTCCCAAAAACACATAACCCCAAGTCTAATCAGAAAAAATATCAGGTAAACTCAAATTGAAGGACATTCTACAAAATACATGGCCAAAATCTCTCAAAACTGTCAAGGTCATCAAAAACAAGTCTGAGAAACTGTCACAATCTAGAGGAGCCTACAGAGACATGATGACTAAAGGATCCCAGAACAGAAGGGCATTAGGTAGAAAGCGAGGAAATGTGAATACAGTAGGGACCTTAGTCAACAATACTGTGTCAATATTGCTTCATCAGTTGCAATGAACGTATCATATTAATGTAAGATATTTAGAGGAAACCGGGAGTGGGGTACAGGAGAACTCTGTACTATCACGTCAACTTTTCTGTAAATCTGAATCTATTCTAAGAAAGAGTATTCTTTTTTTTTTCCTTTTTTTTGTTTTTTATTTTTTTTTATTATTATTTCAGCATATTGTGGGGGTACGAAAGTTTAGCTTACGTATATTGCCCTTGTCCCCCTACCCCCCCAAGTCAGAGCTTCAAACGTGTCCATCCCCTAGACAGTGCGCATTGCACTCATTATGTATGTGTACACCCATCCCTTCCCGCCCCCACATCTGCCCGACACCCGATTAATGTTACTCCTGAATGTGCTCTTAGGTGATGATCAGTGAAACCAATTTGATGGTGAGTACATGTGGTGCTCAGTTTTCCATTCTTGGGATACCTCACTAGTAGAATGGGTTCCAGCTCCATCCGGGAGAACACAGGAGATTCTATATCCCCATTATTTCTTATAGCTGAGGAATAAGGAGTATTCTTTTTTAAAATGCTACTAGTATATCTGATGGTGAGGTTACAGGCAACTCCTTTTCTTCGTTTTTGTCTGCTTTTTTAATTTTTTTTTTTTTTTATAGATGGGGTCTATTCCAAGTGCAGTGGCTATTGACAGCCATGATTGTAGCATACTGCAGCCTCGAACTCCTGGCCTCAAGCAATCCTCCCCACTCAGCCTCAGCTGGGTCTGTATTTTTTAAGTGGTCTACGATGAATATGCTTTGCTTTTGTCATCAGAAAAAAATTCAATACACATTACTTTAGGAAAAAAATGAATGGATGCTGGGCCCTTTGGAGACAGAGTGCTATATAAATAAAAGTATAATTAGAGTTGTTCCTTGGGCAGCGATTAAAACCCACTTTATCACTCTGCGCCCAGGCAGCTCTGGCCACCAGGGCCTGGCACTTGCCCCAGGGGAGGGTGGTGTGTTTATGAACCCTGCCAGCATTTTTCCTGTCTGTGATGGGCACTTGCTGGCAGGACAGAGCGGGGGAGCCTGGGCAGCCACTGCCGCAGCCAAAGGGCTGTCCCAGGTGAGCCTGCCCTGCTGGCTCAGAGAGGCCCCAGAGGCAAATCAGCCCCGGGAAAATCTCATCCACCAGCTTCCAGGCCAAGCATCAGCCTGGGTCAACGGCCCAGGAGGCAGGAGGGCTGCAAATGGTCCTCAGCTCCCACCATGTGAACAAAGGAAAAAACCAGACCAGCAAGGAACTCATGCTTTATCCCAGGCACTCGGTTCACCATTGCCCGGAACATCCAGACCTGGAACAGTCCCGTAAGGAGGATTCTCTATTTCTGCACCTCTTTTAAAACTGAGGCTCAGAGAGGATCCCCCGCTCACTAGGGTCAGAGCAGGACACAAACTCTGATCTGCTCACTCCTCCTCCAGAGCTGCCCACCAGAAGGGCGCCTGTCTCACCTTCTCGGAGACAGGCTGTGACCACAGCAGATGGCTGGACATTTGGGAGACAGGACGATGGAGGAAGGCAGAGCCAAACTGTGGGTGGCAGCACCCTTTGGAAGACACCCCATGACACTCCACTCCACCACCACCCCAATACCAAGGGCTGGGCAAAGGACAAAGGCCAGCTTGTTCTCAGCCCAAACACCAGGTCCACCTCCTGGCTCATGGGGAACATGGGGGAGCTCCTAGGACTGCCCCCCCAACTCCGGCTCCACTACCAGTCAGATCCCAAAGGCATCCTCTGCCACCCTGGTGTCCAATTCATACATGGACGGTCCCTCCCCTCGGCGAGGGCCTCAAGCAGGGGCCAGGGGAGAGACAGCGTTTAGACATTTCCAACCGTAATGGGATTGGGACCAGATTCTCTGACAGTTGTAATAAGAACCCCAGGGAGGAACAGCTCAGCTTTCCAACAGGTAGAAAAGAGTTTGATTTTTTTATAAACGCATTGAGCTGTTGCCTTCAAAGTGGTCTCCACTTATTCTAGTGACCCCTCCAGAGCTCATTCAGCCCTTCATAAATCAGAGCCACCTTTGACCAGAATTGATCAGCCTGCTTGACTGTCCAAAGTATTCCCCAAAAGGGGCATCCAAGTGACCTTCAGCTGTTTCCAAAATCCAAATTCAGGTTCAAAAGACCAAGACCTGCCCCTCTGAGGCCACTCCCAAGAACGCCAGGCGCAGTCTGAGACAGGGCTGCATGACATGAATAACATCACCTTCCCAGTTATGTCATCTGTCAGACACCTGCCTCTGTGGTCAAAGCCTGTGTGTGTCACCCTCCTCGCTCCCTGACTGTGCCACTGCCCAACAGTGGGAGAGAGTGGGACACCCCAATCTACACTCAGGACCCGGCTCTGCCTTCCCTGGAAGTGGCGCCCCTGCCTCCTCTCCCTCCCAGGGATCAGCCCAGGCTCCGTTTGTTCCTCTAATGAGTCTTAAGTGTTTGGCTTGGGCTTCTGCCAGGCCTACTCCTGTGGGGAGGAGGGGGCAGGAGAGAATGGGACAAAGCTCATGCCAGCTCAGCTCTGCTGGGCCCGGGGAGGACTGGCACCGACCCACCCAGCAGCGGTGCAGCCAGGCACCCCCGTGAGGCCCTCAGCCTTTCTTTACCCTCCACGTCCGGGGCTTCCCGCAATGCAGATTCCTGGGCACACCTCTAGGATTGGAGTCCTGGAGGTAGGCCCAGGAATGTGCATTTTCAATAAGCACCCCAGGAAATTGCGATAGACAGTGCCGTCTCAGAAACCCTGCTCCAGGAAGTCAGTGATGGGGATTTGGGCTGGTTTGTAAATTGTGTACACAGCTTTGGTCAAATTCTCAAATTCGGTTGATAGTCTCCATACTCCTTAAAGAAAAAAAAAAAAAAAAAAGGCTAAGCGGCACTGGTAAATGAGATGGTGTCTCAGTTCAGCTGTAGCTCTGATCTGCCATAGCTCAGAGACTCCGTTCAGACCCCTGACCAGGCGAGGTCACAGGACCCTCTCCTGTTCCGAAGCCCCAGGGAAAGACGACGCCAGCCCTGAAAGGCTGGTAAGTCTCCAGAAACCAGGAAGACAGAGAATCAGGCTGAGGGAGAAGAGGATGCCAACGGCCAAGGGATCAGGTGGGGAAGGACAGAGCCTGGGGGACATTCCAGAATGCCTGGGCTGAAAGGACCCTTAGATATCAAAGGAACCAACCCCCTGGCAAGAAGGGTAAATTTCCGCCAATACCCAGTCCTCCCTGGCCACACAGCTAAACTACATTTCCCACTCCCCCACAGTTAGCCGGGGCCATGAAGTGACTTCTGCCCAGTGGAATGTGGGTCTCTGCCATGGCCTGAATGTTGCATCTCCCCAAATTCCTATGCTGAAATCCTAACTCCCAAGGTGATGGTATTAGGAGGTGGGGCCTTTGGGGAGGAGATTAGGTCACGAGGTTGGAGCCCACATGAATGGGATTAGTGCCCTTGTAAGAGGCCCCACAGAGCTCCCTTGCCACCAGGTGAGGACACAGTGTGAAAGCACCGTCCGTGAACCAGAAAACAGGTCCTCACCACACATGGAATCTGCCAGTGCCCTGACCTTAGACTTCCCAGCCTCCAGAACTGTGAGGAATATATTTCTGCTGTTTGCAAGCCACCAAGTCTATGGCATTTTGTATTAGCAGCCTGAACGGACTTACTCTCCCACAGGACTTCCCCCTCTTACCACTAGACGCTGCAGAGGACTCGGCCCCAGAAGATGGCTGAGCCACAACAGGGAAAGAGCCTGGGCTCTGAAAGACTTCGAGGCACAGAGCGCTGCCACCACCAGCCCACCCGGGACTGTGCCATGGGTGACACACAAACCTTGTTGTGTTAAGCTACTGAGATTTGGGGGTGGGGGCAGCACCTGAATTAGCAACCAGCCTATTATAACCAATACACCCTCCTCAGGGACACTGAGCCCAGTACACAGAAGGGTTATGACGTGCCCAACATCAGAGCGAGCTCCGAGTGAGATAGAGCTAGAACCAGCGTTTTCCAACTGCAGCCTTAGACAGGGGGAATGGGCAGCCATGATCACACCCCACAATGTGGACAGCACCAATTCCCAAAAAACTTTATTTATTGTTTCAAGTGGCAAAACGTCATTGGTCTCTGTGGGGCACCTGGCGGGGCAGAGGGAGACCTGGGCTGGGGCAGGGGTAGAACTCTGCCCATTACAAAAATCAAAGGCTTTTTATAAAAAATGCTATAAATTGGTATCAAAAGAAAACCCAAGGGAGGCTGGAGGAGAAAGCAGAGAGGGAGAGGGACCAAAACCTTCAACCACTAGTGACGGAATCAAGGCTGGAGGAAAGGTGCAGGGGTGGGGGTTTGGGGAGGTGATACAAAGTGCATAAATGTGCCCCCCCAGACGCTCCTCAGAGGTGGAGGGGGACAGAGGCTGCAGCCTGGGGCATGGTGGGGCTCCAGCCGTGTCCTCGCCTGGGACCCCGCAGGAACAGGCACTGCCTGAGACTGCCAGATGGGAGAGGCCCTGCAGTGGGGAGGGAGGAAAAGAGGTCAGGAGAGGACACCGTGGAGCTCCAGCTTCCTCTCCCCCACACCCCTTCTGCCTCCCACAGCTGAGCTCAGGCGTGAGAAAGGTCCCTCCTGGGACCTGGGGCCTGGTGGGTGTCCCCAGGGGTCTCAGACCACACAGGCTAGCTGACCACACTCGGGCCAGACACAGCGCATGGGGGACTGTCTTGTCTGTCCCTGAGCCCAGGGAGGCAGGCTGGGATGACAGCCCTCCTCCTCCTCTTCCATCCCCGCCAGGTAACACCCTGCACTGTGGACAAAACCTAGGGGGAGCCAAGGGCCCCATCGAGTCTCTGGAGCTCGGCTTCGCCTGCCTGCTTCCAGCCTCGCAGAGAGAGGGGCACGGGGAGGTAAGGGCCAAAGGGGAACGGGCCTCCCGAGTTCTCCAGGGCAGACCCCACTCCCGCCCAAGTCCCAGGCTGGGTCCAAGCCCAGGAACCTGCCCTCACCTCAGTGACTTCTCAGACCTTCTTCTTCTTCAGCTTCAGGGCCTGCAGCCAACTAGGTGACGATCCCTCTGACCTAGAGGGCAGAGGGCAAAGTCCAGAAGGTGAACTTTGGGGACACTGAACAAAATGAGGAGGCGTGTAGGGACAGAAACCCCCCTCCAACCGAAGGCTGCAGGGACCAGAACTCTGCCACCAATTAACACAGTTCACTACATCAACCTTCTCTCTGAGCCTCAGGTTTCCAAGTGGGGGCTTCCCTTTTCAGGCTAATGCAGTGGGGTCAATGCCCAGAGCTCAGGGCACCTACCCTGAGGACTTCTCTGGCTTGGGAGGTAACGCGAGGGGCTTCCCCAGCCCCGGGACCTTGCAGGACTTGGAGCGCTGGACTGCGGACTCTTTCTGGCTGGACTTGCTCTCCACCGGCTCCCCTTCCTCAGCTGAGCGGTTCCGGGGGCGCAGCTTGGCCTGGGAGACAAGTCCAGATGCAGACAGATGTTAGAGGAACAGGCAGAAGGATCCACAGAGGGCCAGGCCTTCTCTGAAGAGTATGCAGTCCCCAGAATCAGATGGACACCCCCATGCAACCTTTCACCCCCATGCACGTGGAGTCACTTAAAGATGCGCTTCCCTCAGAGCTGAGCCAAGCTGTGCACACAGTAGGTCCTCAAGAAGATACTGCTGGATTGAATTCAGACAAACTGGGCTGGACAAAGCCATTGCAGACTTCCCACCCTGTCCCCTCTGCCTGCCACGCCTCCCACAGCGAACTCCTGTGCCTGCCTCAAGGCTAAGATCAAATGCCTACGAGAGCCTTCCCCACACCCCTCCCATGCCCACCACCCCCATTAGGAAGTAACTCCTCCCTCTCGAAACACGCCCAGCCCTTACCCTGCCTCCCCAGCGACACCTACACTTCTCCCCTCACCCAGGCTAATTCTGGGCACGGCTCGTGTCCCCCCCACCCACCGCCCCGAGGTTCCAGGACAAGAACCCAGCTTGTTCTTCCCTCCATCCTGCCTGGCACACAGCACAGGGGGAGCAGGGCACAAAGGGATCTTCTGGGGCCCTCCCTAGGGAGAAGCAATGGGAGAGGGCGACTGGGGAAGTGAGAAGATGGATGGAGACAGGAAAGGCTGGATGCCAGGGGGGCTGGACGTGCTTGTTGAGTGATCAGACGGTACCTTCAGGGCAGACGGGCTCAGGCCGGGAAAGAGGTTGACTTTCAGGCCCTTGGTGCCCAAGGACATCCGCGTCCGGCGGCTCTGAGGTTCCTCCGCTACCTCTTCGTCCGAAGACGGCACCCGAGAAGCCCGCGGCTCTGCGAAGGCCCAGGGAGGGGACTCAGCACACCCAGATCACCTGCCCCAGCCTCGGCACAACCTGGGCCAACACCCTAGACGTCGACAGAGACGCCATCGAATGATACATCGACCCTACCCGTGGAGTCCTGGAACAGGCGCGCGTCCGAGTCTGCTGCCTCCGACAACCCCAGGGTACCTCCGGGCCGGATGGCGGGGGCTCGGTGCCCACGCTTGCGCCCCAGGTTAGCACGGCTGCGATACATGGCACTGTCGAGGATCTCAGTGTCCTGTGCGGGACGATGGTGGCACCACTGCCATTGCCGCCCCACGGCCCTGCCCCACCCCACACACAGGAACCCCACAACAGCAGCTGGCCACGAGCTGGGCCCTCCCTGCTCCTGTTCACGTGACGTGCCCACAGCCCTCTTTCTGCCTCCTGGACAGAGACCACCAGGGAGGCTCCAGGAATGGGACTCTGACCCCTCCACCCACATTCCCCTCACGACAGCCCAGCCACTGCCCTGGGCTCACCACCCACTGACCTCAATGAAGGAGAAGTCCTGACTGGGGGTGCTGGGGAGAGGGCCTTGGGAGGGGCGCCGAGGGGTCCGGGCCGGCCCCTGCTCACCCCGCCCTGCCCCTGAAGGACCCCAGGTGCCGTCCACATCTTCTGTCCGGCTGGCTTCCCCATCAGGCTGGGGCCTCCAGGAGGGCAGAGGGTCCCTGCCAGGCTCCAGGGGCGCCCCTTGGTCAGCACCTGCTGCGGCTCCTTCCTCCTCCAACTGGACCCTGAGGCCCGAGGTCACCGACTCCCTGTGGGCCACTGTCCGGGAGCTGCTGGCGGCCAGCATCTCCTCCAGCAGGCCCTGGGAGCCAGAGGGCGGGGAGCGGGCTGGGCACCCTCCGGGACTGCAAATGGACAGACCGGAGGACAAGGTCACCCGTGAGGCCCCGTCTCCCTCCCCCGAAGCCCACTTTACGGCACCCTCCTTCCCCCAGCCTCTCCCTCTCCCTCCTCTTCATGCTGTCCCCAGACTCCTCAGCAGGGACATGGCCAAGGCCTTGAGCAACAGCACACAGTGTAAGAGCTGGCTGGCCTGGCGGGTTCAAATCCCTGAGACCTTGGATGAGTCCCTCCCCCCACCAGACGCCTGGGGCTCCTCTGTATGGAGCCGCTGGGGCTACAAAACAGGAATCTAAAGCACTCTACGTGCCCCATAAGTAACAGCTATCATTACTGCTGCCATCATCATTGCTGATGCTGTCGGTGTGTCCCCTCCCAGGGGCACCTGCCTGGGCGGGCAGTCACGCTCTGTGGGATGAGCCAGAACTGGCCTTCTGCCTGTCCAGGCTCATGTCACCTTCAACCCTCACACACTTGTCATTGAACAAGCCGTTCCCTCGCCTGAAAATGTCCCCCCCCCACGGTCCCTTCGTGTCCTTTGCCCTCCATTCAATTCCCCTTCTGATGCTGCCCCGTCCCCTCCCCAGGCACCGTGGCCACCTCAGCTCCTGCGTGTGCCAGCCCCTGCTTCTGTTCTGCGAATCTTTGCCCCACCGCCTATCTGTGAGCTCCTCAAGGGCAAAAACAGGGTCCTTTTGCCTTTGTGCCCCCAGCACCTGGCCCAGAGCCTGGTCAGGAGCCGGGCTGAGCAAACATTTGCAGAGTGAGCGAGAGGCCGGGTCACCTTGGACCTCGGTGGAACTTCTGCATCTCCTGCCTGCTGCTCCCTCTAAACACGACACAAGCGCACCGCACCACACACACTAATTCACACCTCACACACTGTCCGCTGCCACTCCCTGAAATACAGACACACACTCACACATCACACACACTCAGGCAGGAAGCATGACACTGTTCGCCTGTCACTCCCTCAAGACACACCCTGCACCTACCACACCTGCCGGCACAGCCCAGACCCACATCCGACACACGCACGCACCGCACATGCACACCACACAGACCGCCCAGATGCCAGGTCGCTGGTTCCTACCAGGACTGGAGGGGACTGAGGCAGGTGAGGCAATACTGAGCAGGAAGAGGGGGCAGAGAGAGAGAACATGTGTCAGTCTGTCCTTCCACGAGCTGCTGACAGATGGAAATTGAAGCGGCCTGGGAAGGGGGGAGGGTGCAGAGGAGGCGGCGGTGGTGGCGGCAGCAGCACACAAGGCAGCAGAATGGGAACAGCTTGGACGGGGGCCAGAGCCAGCTCACCCTGACGACCAGCTTGAAATCAGGGAGGCCCAGGAGGGAGGGGGCGGCAACGGCACCCCACCCAGCCTGCAGAGGCCATGCCCAGAGCCTCTCCCTGGGGTGGGGCAGGCCCCTCGAGCTAAGGGGATGTGAAACACCCGACGGGTAGCTGGCAACGTCCACCCCCAGAGCAAGAGCTGGCCCCAAGCCACGCAGGCAGAGGAGAGAGCTCGGTGGACTCTCGGGGTGGCCTTGAGGAGTGGGGAGTGGGGAGAGCCCTGAAAGTACAGTGTACGTCAGCCCCGCCACACTGCCTAAACCCCACTTGCCCTTCACCCTGGAACACCCACAAGCAGAGGCCTTCCCAGCAGGGGAGCAGAAGAGAGGAGTGGTTAGGAACGTGGGTGCCAAGCCCTGCCACTCCAGGACAGAGCTTGCCTATATCCTGTACTGCACCCGTGGCCTTGGCCACAAGTTACTTGCCCACTCTGAGCCTCAGTTTCTGCATCTGCAAAATGGGGTTAATAAAAGTACCTAAATTTTGCTGTGTTTGTTGGCAGAAATATGTGCCCAGCACATAGGAAGCACTTGATAAATATAACAAATTAGTAGGCTAATCATCATCACTCACAATGCGGGTCCCTGGCCTGGGAGGACGTACCTCATCTTACACTGCCTATATCCTGCACCCAGCCTAGACTTTAGAGTATCCTGAGGGCTGTGACTCTACCCAAACCCACACTCCACCACTGCTCCAGGGACAAACGTAGGGGCTAGATCTGCAAACAGTCAGCTCCCCAGTGTTCCAGGAGAATGATGTGTCCAGAGGAAAGGCAGCTGGCCTCAATGCCAGAGACACAGGCAGGGCGCCCAGGCAGGACCACAAGGCCGGGGCCTGAGGGGACATGAAGAACCCACAATCACCAGTTGTGGGAACTTGAGCAAGCCACACTGCCTCTCTGCGCCTCAGTTTCCCCAGTTTTGTGAGAACTAATTAACTTAGTCCTCACAAAAACCCTATGAGTACTGGGTGTAAATTATTCCCAATTTACAGATAAGGAGGAATTGGAGGCCCCTGAGAAGTAACTTGCCCAAAGTCACAAAGGTGGTGACGGAATCAAAGCCGTAACCCGGCAGAGGGACCCAAAGTCAGATCACTCTGAGTTACTCTCAAGGACTTCTCGTGACAAAGGGAACCTCCAAAATTTTCTTTAAAGAGCAACTTGCTATCCTCGAGTTTCTCTCCAGATCGTATAAATCTTTCTTAAAGAGCAACTTTCCATAGTGTAGAATTTCCCTGCGTCAGATGCTTAGCTCCCTGGACCTTAGTCAAATAAGTCTGGGAACTGCTGCACCACGCATGTTTGGGGCACTAACACGTGCTAACACACACGCTAAGTCTCCCGCACGGCCCCGGCATCTTCCAGACATATCCAAGGACTGGTATTCTTGAAGACACGCTTTACAAAAGGCTGCCCAAAAGCATAAAATTCAAACAAACCCCTCCCTCTAAGGCAACAGTTTGCTTTCAGCTTTGGAGGCACATTTTCTGTTGCACACCACGAGGCTCCCCTTCCACCACCGCCAAGCCCTGAACTTGGGTAAAGTCAGCACGGGCCAGATTATGGTAACATGGGCAGAAAAACCTGGGCATGTTGAAGGCATGGCGGGACCAAACTCAGACAACTGAGTGCTTCTCTGCCCCCCTCAGAAGGGAAAAGCGGAGAGCTGTGGGTGCCACCCTGTGCCAGTCTAAGAGTCTTGAACCCAGCAGTTAATAGAAACAAGCTGGAAAAGGGTATTGCTGACTCTGCCACCTTGAGCGGGTCATACCACCTCTTGACCTGCCAACAGAGAGGGTAAAAAACCCTTTCCTGCTTCCCAGGGCAGCTGTGAAGATCAATGAGGTAAGACGTGCACTGAGCACGGGGCATGCAGAGTTGTGCGAGTCCTGGGAAGAGAAATCGGGAGCCGACGCGCTGAGACTGCACCGGGAACGTTAGAGAGCTGGAACCCCGGGTTTCCGAGTCCAGCTGATAGAAACAGGCTCAGAGAGTCCAGCAACTCGCTCAAGCTCACAGGAGCCTTCCAACTCCTAGTCCTGTGCACGCCCTTCCCTGCAGTCTTCATCGCAGCCCCCAACTCCCCCCTGGACAGCTGAGTCTCCGGAAAGCACCCCCCCCCACCAACCCTCCTGGGCCCATGCTTGCCACCTTCCTCTCTCCCTCCTCCTCTTCCTCCTCCATCCCAAATGCCTCTCCTGACCCCAAAACCCCAACAAGCCTCTCTAGCCCCTTCCTGGTCCCTCCTTCTCTCCTCCCACTACAGCCAGCCCCTTCCACTTAGAACAGTCCCCAACCACCACCTCCCTTCCCTGCTCCCTGCCCCATGAGAAGCTCCCAGTCCAAGGCTGGAAAAGGTAAAATGTTCTACTCCCTAAAGAGAATAAAATAAAATCTCGGTGGATGGAAACATTAACGAAATAGATGCAATGTCTTTTTAGCACCCTTCCCAGATGCAAAATCATGTCAGCTGGTTGTAAAACAACCATGAGACAGACTACGGTTGGCCTGTGAAACTACCAGTCCGTTCCTTTGGCAAGTTCTCTTTCAGCAACTTTGTGCACAGAGGCCAAGGTCATGGGGCCAGAAGCCAGGTCCCAACACCCTTCAGGTTCTTAAACTTGCTCTTCCGGGAGCTATGACAGGGCAGGCAAGAAGCACCAAGTTCCCAGGAGACCGTTCTGAGAACCAATGAGCGTGGCGCTCCCAGCTGCAGTGGCACCGGCCGAGAAGACACACAATCCTCCTTCCTTCACCAATGAAAACACCCGTGTTCCTCGGCCCAGGAGCACCTGTGGCTCAGGGCTGTGAGGCCTGGGGAATGACCACTGCGTATAAGAGTAGAAACCACCAGAAACTATCCAAGTTGTGACAAGTACCACTTCCCCCTGCACTGTCACAATTCAAAATTGCCAAGAAAGCCCACAACATGGGTTACAAAAGAATAACACCTCGAACATGATAGTCATCCTTCAAAAAAGGAACTCACCTGTGTGTCATATCATTTTTTTTAAAAGTGGAAATAAAAATTCATAGTCCAAAATGTCTCAACTTTCCAAACACTGAAAGTTCTTGGGGAAAAACTCTTTCCTCCCCCTTGAAAGGTTCCGATTTTTGGACAGCTGTCGCACTCTCCCTCCTACACGAGGACGGGGTTTCCTTACCTGGCTCCAAAGCTGGGGCCTTCTCCTGTCTCCATTCTGGGGTCTTCGGGGTGAGTCTCCAAGGAAGGCAAGGAGCTGTCCTTGCCCTGGGTCTCTGGCTCACTCGTCTCGCCGACCCCCAGCTCCCTGGCCACCATGGGGTCTCTGGCCTCCAGGCCAGGGGACAAGCCGCTGCTGTTCCCAAGGCCAAGTTCTGGGCACTCGCTGACCTCTCCCACCCCACGCTCCCTGGCTTCACTCGGGGCCCCAAAAAGCTCCACGTTCCGGGGCCCCAAGTCCTGGGCCCAGTCCATCTGCCCCACTCCACATCCCCGCGGCTCCCGGGAACCTCCAGACTCCAGGTCACAGGGCACCTCCAAATTCCTCAGGCCCAGGTTGTCACCCCACTCCATCTGGCCCACCCCCAGCTCTCTGGGCTCTCCGAGGCTGCAGCCTGCCCCCGGGGCCATGTTTCTCAGTCCCAGGTCAGGGGTCCAGTCTGCCTGGCCAACTCCATGCTCCCTTGATGTAAGGAACTCTTGGGCCTCCACCCCTGACCAGTCGGTCTGCCCCACGCCACTCCCTCTGGCCTGGCTGTGGCCCACCTCCCCCACCGTAGCCAAATCTCTGCTCCTCACCCCAACATCAGAAGTCCAGTCCTTCTCCCCAGCTCCAATCCCCCTGGGCTCTTCGGACCTTCCACCTTCCAAACGGCTGGCCAGGTCCACGTCTCCCAAGCCCAGGTTGTCTGACCAGCCCCTCTGTCCCAAGGCATTCGCCCTGGTGTCACTCGAGCCCCCAGAACCCACACAGCTGGACACTTCCAAGTTCCTGAGACCCAGCTGATCAGTCCAGTCCATGGGCCCGGCCGTGGTCTTCCCAGGAGGCACAAAGTGACCACCTCCCATCTTGCTGGAAGGGCTCAGGCCAGCACCACTCACTCTGTCGTCGCCAATGATGCCAAACTGATAGCTCCTCTCGGGGGCCTCGACACAGACGTCCCCGCTCCAGTCTTGCTGCCGTGGGCTAAATGCCACCTCTGGCTGGGGGGCAACACCGAGGCTGAACTCACCAGCCCAGCCTCGCTTCCCCATCTCCCCATCTTCCAGGTTGGCATCGCCAGGGCTCTGAGCCCCCGCCTGCTGTCTCTCCTGCAGCCCTGCCACCTCGTGGAAGGCGTCGCTGCCTTGCCAGGAGCTCTGGTCTCGGTGCCCAAGTGCCCCATCCCGCAACGGGGTGGTGCTGGGACTGAACAAGCCCCCGGATTCTCTCTCTTCCAGCCGGCCTGCATCCCCAGCGGCCTCGCCAAGGCTGTCCTCACCACTCTCAGTCTTCTTCTCAAATTCCTCATCCTGCTGCTGGGCTTCCTCGGGGCTGAACCCAGAGCTCAGGGCCCTCATTCCGAAGCCTCTGTCCTGGGTGCCGACAGTCCTGGAGCTGCCACTGCTGCTGTAGTCCCTCATCCAAGCACTCTTCCCAAACTCCTGGTCCTGAGCATCTGCACCCAGGCTGCCGTAGGCACCAAGCGAAGAATCTCTCTTTTCAAACTCCCGGCCCTGTTCCTCAGCATCCTGGCTGCTGAACCTGCCCACATGGTCCTTCTTCCCTGATTCCCGGCCCTGCTCATCCTCATCCTGGCCGGCGTAAGCATCCAGAGAATCTCTTTGCCCAAATTTCCAGTCCCGAAGGCTTGCTTCTCGACTGCTGTAAGTACCCAGTGAGTCTCTCTTCCCGAATTCCTGGTCCTGGAGTTCCACGTCCCGGCTGGAGTAAGTGCCCTGGGAATCCCTCCTTCTGAACTCCCAGTCCTGAACGTCTACCTCCTGGCTCCGCTGAGTGCCAAGGTGGGCTGGCTTTCCAACAACCCGGTCCTGGGCTGGGAGTCCCCCAGGGGCAGACACTTCACTCTGGTCTTGGCCACTGCTGACCTCAACCTCCTCCTGGCCGATGCCGCACCTGCTGGCCCACTCCCTGGTGCTCCCATCCCCCACTCCTTGCCCATACTTGCTGGCCCAGTCCCTCTCTCCAAGGCCTGGGTCTCCTCTAGGGCTTGTGCCCCCAAGGCCATAGTCCTGAGAAGCACCTTGACACCAGCTGGAAGGACTGAAACCGCTGGGATGTGGGTCTGCTGTGATCCCAAATTCACTCTGCAGATCTTTCTGGGCCCAGCCAAGGAGTCCCTGGGAATCAGAAAAACAATAGAGACAGACAAAGAAAGAATGCTGAGTCAATCGAGATGGGAGTCAACCCTGCCTAGTGCCTGACAGCCCCACTTTGGCAACAGAAAGCTGTGTGACCTTGAGCAAATCACTTGACCACTCTGGGCCTCAGGGCCCTCAATTTTAAATGAGGATAATTCCTACTGTGTGGGGCTGGCGTGACCAAGCATCCAGCACAGTGCCTGACACACAACGGGCACTGCATCCATGATCCCATGGTCATGTTTACAACCCTTGGGCAATAACTGGCTGACAGCCAGAGAAGTCCTGCCTGGAGGAGAGGTCTTCACGTAGGGAGGGGAGAGGAGGTCACTTTCAATTAGGAGAGGTCAAGACTCAAAGCCCCTCCGCAACCTGCCTTGCAAGGCAAAATTCCCACACCAAGCAGCCTGCCCTTCTTCCCTAAGGACAGCGCCCCTGCCTAGCCCTCCCCAGGAAGGCCTCTCAGCTCTCACCTCAGCCCTCACCTCAGCCCCAGGAAGGCAGGAGAGGCAGCCTCCGGCACAGGGGAAAATCTCAGCCAGGGCTTCGTGCACTCCACCCACCTCGCTCTCCCTGACTCACCCCCGCGGGCGGGAGAGCCCTGGGCTCAGGGCTTCGGAGCCTGCCGGCCTCATCCCGCAGCGCCGCGTTGGCCAGCAGCCGCTCCAGGACAGACATGCTGGCCTCCCCGTCCCCGGGCCGGGCCATGGCTCCCCTCTCCCCACCCCCTGCCCGCCCCAGGGCTGCTGGGTGCGGCCAGGCTGGGCGCAGGGACAGGGCTGGGACCTGTCCGACGGCTCTGGCTCTCGCTCACCCTGGCCCTGCTCCCTCCGGAGCAGCTGCAGCTCTGGCAGCCCCGCCCAGGAGCCAGTTGAGTCACCCACATCCCGGGACAGACACACCTACTGCAGGAGTAGGCTCGGTCTTAACCCTTCCGGCTCCTCCACCTTCTCCCCCTGCCCCCAGGGTGCCCTGGCTCCTCCTCCTCTCCAGCCCCGCCCCTACCAGCAAAGGCCAGGCTTGAAAAATAAATTTCAGAAGCCACCTGGCCCCCGGCCCTTAAATTCAGAGGCAGCCTGGTAGGAGAAAGGGCACTGGGCCGGGAACTGCTGCTGGCCCAGGCCCAGCCACCAGCTTGCTGGGGAACTACTGCACGAGGCTCTGTCTCCTCTGGGCCTCAGCTGCCTGTCTGCAAAGCAGGTCTCGAGCTCCGTGGTAATAACATTTGTAAAAGCCAACACTTATTAAGCACTCACGATGAGCCAGGCACTATTCTTAGCACTTTACACATGTTATAACTCATTTACTCCTTGCCATCGCCCTCTGATAACTTGCCATTGTTATCCACGTCCGTAAGATGCAGAAACTGAGGCAGCAGGTGGAAAAGTAACCTGCTCAAGGTCACATCTGGGCAAAGAAACAGCAGAGCCAGGAGATGAACCCAGGCAGTCTGGTTCCAGAGCCCACGCTCCAAATGGCTACGCTGTTTTGCCTTGAACGATATTCACAGACTGAATACCGAGCACCAAGGGCTCTGCACATCTCACTTACCCATCATACAACTCTGAGAGGCCAACGCTACTATGATGAAAGAACTCTGAAGCTTAGCCGTGAAGTACATTCCCAAGACCAATCGGCTAGTGAATGCTGGAATCGGGACAGGGACTCACGCTAAGCTCTACGCGCCACCCTGTGCGGCTCTGCGAGCTTTGCCAGACCTGAGAGCTACGAGGAGCAGGTCCCCCCACCCCGCCCCCGCCAGCTGCCTTGCTCCCCGCTGTATCCCAAGCTCTTGACACACAAAACCCATGTTGAAAGAATGAAGCCCACCCAAGCCCTGGCCTCCACCCTCAGAGCCACCCCCACCCAATGCCCATCCTCACCTCGGAGCAGGCACTGGGGGACTGTGCGTCCTTCAGCTCCGATCCAGCTCCCCGCCTTGCACTGCCAGTGGGTGGTGGCGAAGCCAGGAGGTCATCTAGCCAGTGAGAGCTGCTTTCCGGGCCCGCAGGCTCGGGAGACACCCGATAGGAGTCTTGAGCTTCTGTCCTGGGTTGGGTGGTCTCAGCCCAGGCTAGGGTCACGGCGTCCTCCTCAACAGGCAGGGCCTGCCCAGGGCCAGGGGCATCAGCAAAGAGGACACAGGGCTGGTCAGGGGGTGCTGGCTGCTGCTGCCCCAGGACTGGCTCCAGGACGGGCAGGGCTGCCTCCCTGGCGGCCACAGGAAGAGGGGACTCCTCTCCAGCCAAGGGCTCCCGATCCTCGCACCTCTCCTCTGCCTGCAGCAAGGGCGATGCGGGTGCACCCCCAGGTGTAGGGAAGGCCTCAAGGGGAACAGCTGGGGACGGAGGCTGACTCTCCCCATCGCCCTTCTGGGCTGGGGAGATGCCTGAATCATCCCCCTGCACCCAGGAGCTAGGTCTTCCTGGCCCCCCTGGAGCTGACCTGGTCCCTGGCCCCTGCTGGGACACTCCTTCCTCCCTGCTGGACACAGCCCAGTTGCCAGACTCAGCAGCCTCGGCTGCCTCACTGGCCTCGGTGATGGGGGAGGGGGGTGGGGAGTCCAGCCGCCACACGCCCAGACCCGAGGGCCGCGTGGGAAAGGTCCATTCAAAGGACTGTGACAAGCTCCAGTTAGACTCTGTCCCAAAGGGACGATCCAGGGCCGACTGGCTCCCCTGGGTTTGGGGCAGGGCAGCCAGAGAGCCCCCCAGCTTCTCCTGGTCCTGGCCAGGTGGCCGGAGCACGCCTTCAGAGAATCGGCGCTGAGCCAGGCTGCTGGGGCGGAGGAGGGCTGCGTCACCCTCGGATGCCCCCTCCTCCCCGGATGGCAACGTCCGAGAGAGACCCAGCAGCTCACCCCCCTCGATCAGGGACCGGGGCGAGGAGGCTGGGGGCTGCTCTGGGCTGTGGGGCCCCGAGACCGCCTCAAGGGGAGGGCTGCTGGGTCTGGGGGCCTCTGGGGCTCCCTCCGCAGGGAGGCCCAGGCTAGGGGTGTGACAGGGGCCCTCATCTGGCAGGGCTGCACTTGGGGACGCTGGAGTCACAGGCAGGCAGGGAGCAGCCTCGGAAGCTGCAGGACTCTGGGCTTCAGGAAGCTGAGAGTGGCGGGGAGAGCTCTCATCGGGCGAGTGAAGACAGAGAGACCCCGGGCCGGGGCCTGAGGCTTCGGCGGGGAGGCCTGGGCTGGCAGAGCCTCCGTTCTCCAAGGCAGGGCCTGGACTGGAGGGGACCTGGGGCTTGGAAACCTGCAAGAGGAAGTCAAGAGCCATCATTCACCCCTCGGCTGGACGGGGGAGGCCTGTTCCAACCCCACACAGACCCCCCACTCAGCTCCTCCTCAGGATCTCACCCCACAGACCGGGAGGAGGAAACCAGGACTCAGGGGGCACCTCTCAGGAACACTTGGGAGGCCCCCGAGATGCTTTGGGGCAGGGTTTCTCAAACTTATTAGGGTCATAGAGTTCCCTTTTAGACCTTCTCCCCAGAAAATGCACCTAGCCTTATTCCCGTAACATAGTTCATACCGTTTCAGGCGGTTGGAAGCCCCACCTACACCAAAGCTCATCTAAGATCTCCTTAGAGGCCTTGCAGGGGTCAAGGACACGTGCTTTACGAAGGGAAAAGGAGAACTGGGAACCCGACCATCTGGGCATCTCGGCACTCGGGAGTCAGGGAGGTGGTCTGCATCAGAGCAGGTCTCGACGCCCAGCGCAGCTGCAGAGCCGCTCGGGGAGCAGCTGCCGTGGGGAGGGTGGCGCTCCCTGGCCCACTCTGTGTATCACAGGTCCCAAGGCTACCCAAGGAAGCAGGAAGGCCGCGGCATCCCGGCGACAGGCACTGGGAGCCGTGAAAAGCACCTGGCTTGGGGCCATCCCTCCTGCGCAGCAGGCCCCTGGTCTCTGAGCGTCAGCTTCCCGGTCTGTACATCGAGGCTGACAGCAAAAATGCCCGTGTCCCAGAGCAAGGTGAGGGTTAGGTAAGATTTGTGCACTGGCCTCTCGGCACAGGACTTACACAATGGCTTCAGTGGGACACCTGGGAGAGAATGGGGGCGGAGGGGACACCAAGCACCTGGCGCTTCTTCAGCGCTCCACTCTACCTGTCTGGCTCTATCTGACCTCTGCCCTCCCAAGGTCACGCTTCCCTTGCTGTCCTTTCCAGTGCCACTGTTTCTCCCAGTCATCACATACTAGGTCCAGTCTGGGCAGAAACGGGGGTCCTGCTTGCTTCTCAAGGCTCCTTCATCCTCCCTCCCCCTGCAACACTCTAGTTTCAGAGCTTACACCCTAAAACTATGCCACCCACAATGCCTCCTGCTATTGTCCCCTACAAGTCCCTCACTCCTTGAAAAGCGTAGCTCCTGGATCACTGCAGGCCCCTCCGGCACCGCTGGGAACTCGCCGTGATTTCCACAGCCAGGGTGACCCTTCCAGCATCCTGTTCCTTGACCTCCTTCCTCTTCCCCAGTGGTTTTGCAACCTGTCCTCTCCCAAGGTCACACCCTAGACCTTGTCCTTACCAATGACAGCAACCCCTGCGTCGTCTCAATCCCGGGTGTCCCACTCACCCACCGCCACTGCCAGTCTGTCCAGCTCTATTTCCCCAGCGCCCTCATTGTCAGCCCTTCTGGGAAGCACAGCCCATTAACCCTAACTTCTTCTCACTGCCCACCCGTACCCCCGCTTCTCTTTGTACCACCATTAAAGTCGCTCTTTACACTCCGCCCAATTCCCTCGCCGCTTCCTCACACTGTTTGATGTGTTTAGACACAGCTCTCCCCGCACCAGGCCTGGCCCAGCACCTGAGCAGCTGAATGTGGCTGCAAAAAACTCGCAGCCACGACAGCTGGCCTTCCTTCAGATCCACCACTGACCTCAAGCTGGTCCTAGGGCTGCCCAGAACCCCACCTCACTCCCCCTCCACTCATGCCTGATGCCTGACTCTCCTAGGCCAACCACCGCCACCTCCCCCCATGCCATCCTCTCTCAGCTCATAGCCTTGCTTCCTGTCCCTGACAACACAGAGGCCACCAGCAGGGAACACCAGCACCCTGCACACTCACACCACCCACCACCAGCCCCCTCACACCCCCTACTGCCTGTACCCTCACACCCTGCACCTCACACCACCTGCACTCTGCACCCTCACACCACCCACACCCTGCACCTCACACCACTTGTACCCTGTACCCCACTACCTGAACCCCACATCTGCACCTTCACACCACCCACACCCTCATACCACCCACACCCTGCACCTCACACCACCTGTACCCTGTACCCCCACACTACCTGCACCCCACACCACCCACACCCCACATCCTCATACCACCTGAACCCCACACCCGCACCCTCACACCACCTGCACCCTCACACTCCCCGCACCCTGCACGTGAGCCCAAGTGCTCTGCAATCAGGCACTGTCCTCGCTCAGGGCTAAGGCCAACCCCTCCTCTCTCTCCTGCACCATTGATTTTTCCCTCTCTACTGGATCACTTCCATCATCACACAAACTGCTCTGATTTCTTCTGTCTTAGAAAAACAAAGAAGCAAACCAAAAAACCACTCAACTCCACATCTCTCTCTAGCTACCACCCATTTTCTTGAAAGCACCGTCTACACTCACTATCTGTAGGTCCTCTTGTCCCATTCTCTCTCTCCAAACAGGCTTTTCCCTTCACCTCACCACCTAACTACTCTCATCAAGGTTGCCGGTGGCCTCCTCGGAGCTGAATCTGATTCTCGGTGCTCACTGTGGCTCACCTCCAGTCCTGCAGGCTGTCTTCCCGCGGCCGGGCTCTCGTCCGTCTCCCCATCTACTCCTTCCAATCTCCTCTGCTAGTCCTCGGGGTCCTTCCACCCTGCACCTTCCCCACTGCCCTGGCAATCTCAGCCAGTCTATGGACAATTCCCGAGTTTTCCTAACTTGCTTATATTCCCTGAATACCAGACTCAATTATCCAACCTCCCGCTTGACGTCTCCAGTGGAATGTCTGAAAGGCATCTCGCACTCAAAAAATCCAGAAGTAAGTGCCTCCTATCTCCCCCAATCTGCTTCGCCCTTAAAAGTCCCCATCTCAGTAAATGGTAACCTCGTCCTTCCGGATGCTCAGGCCAAAAGTCCTGGAGTCATCCTGGATCCTGCACATCTGCTCTCTCTCCTCACATCGGTCCATCTGAAAGTCCTGTCCACTTCACCTCCAAACTCTGCCCAGAATCAACCGCTTTTCACCATCTCCTCCACAGGCTGCCTCCAGGGTCCAAGCCACCATCATCTCTCTCCTGGATTATTCCAACAGCCCCTTGACTGGCCCCTGCTGCTGCTCTTACCTCGCTGCAACTGATTCCTAACCCAATGAGCATGGTGACTCTTTACAACCAAGTCAGCAGCATGTCACGCCTCTCCTCCAGACCCCTCCATGGCTTCTTCCCCTCACTCCCGCCAAAGTCTTTATGGCGGCCTGTGAGGCTCAATGCAATCTGGCCCTGTTACCTCTCGGCCCTCACTACCTCCCACCTCCTCCTCTCTCGCTTTGATCCAGACATCAAGGCCTTTGTACTTGCAGTGCCCTCTGCCAAGAATACCGTTCCCCAAACACGCACACAGCTCACTCCCTGCCCTTCCCGGTGGCACCCTGGTCCCGGCATTGTCTCCCAGCACTCAGCTCACAGCAAATGCTCAGTCACTGTTTGCTGGACGGGCAGGTGAGTCGAGTCAGGTCTCCAACACAGGGCAGGCAGCACAGCCTCTGGCTAGTGAGGGCTCTGCGAGCAAGAAGGGCCACCCCATACCCCAGCTACCAGAGAAAGCTGGCCCCCATCCCCTGAGTACACTGGTGGGAAGAAGAGGGGGTGTCACAGGAAACCCCCAAGAAACTCTCCCCTCTTCCGAACCCAGGAAAGGCAGCCCAGCCAGGGAAAGCACTGGAGGCAGACGCCGCATTGCCTGTCTCAGCCTGAACCTTTGTGAGCCCTGGCGTCCTCGTCTGCCATGTGGGACTAACAGGGCCCCCGCCGGCCAGAGTCATCACAAGGACTGTGACATGTCCAGCACAAAACAGGCACTTAATCAATGCAGTTGCTATGGGTATTATCGTTACTGTTATAGCAAACAGCCTCGTGGCCTGAACCACACTTAGCCACCTCGGGTCCCAGGCCCAGCCCTCAGGGAAGTTACCCTCTCCGTGGGCCTCAGTTTCCCCATCTGAACTACAAGGAAAGTGACACAGATGACCTCAGATGACCCTTCCAGCTCTACAGTACTGTGATTCCGATTCATAACAGGAAGATAAGATAACTCACAGCAGCAAGTGGCTCAGAGTTGGCCAGCTTAGCCGGGTCCCCACTGACGACGGCCAGGTCAGAAGCGGGGGTCCTGTGAGGAGGAAAGATAGAAAATGCAAGCACAGAATGTTAAAGCCCGGCACGGAACGGAGAAGGCGAGAGTCTCTCTATGCCGTTCCCAGCAGGCAAAGGTTGAACATCCCCGGGCATTTACTCCTGAGCCCTGCCTGGAATTACGAGGGACACAGACGCTGTCCAGTTGCCACAGAGCAAGTGCCCGCTCCCTACCTGCACGTGAACAGTTAAATTCCTCCAGCTCCTCTAGGAAAAGCATCCTGTATGCCCAGAACCCTCAGTGGTTCCCAAAAAGAGAAATCCTCCTTCCCCTAACCCATAAGGAGTTAAAGTTCTCCTCCAGCCAGGAAGAGTACAGCTGGTGCCGCTGCCTGGCCAATACTTCTTGAAGAAGGCAAGGGGAGGGGGAGGGGGAAGAGTGATTTTTTCCAAGGTTGAAGTTGTTCCTCTTAAGCCTTGCTTGGAGCAAGGGAGGGAGGGAGGATGGAGGGCGGAGCTCAGCCTGGGCACCAGTGTGACCTCACGGCACACTGGTCTGGGACAAGCAAAGGGTTAACTCCAGGGCCAAGCCTCCAGACACTTTCAGGTGAGCGAAGGCAAGGCCAGAAGGCAGGGCAGAGGCCTTCAGTTTCCGCTCAGCCCAGACCACAGCAGCCCTTCTCCTCACAGCAGCAGGAGGGGGAAGGGAGCCTCTGGGCCCAGCCCAGGGGACCTGCCAGGCCCCAAGCTGGCTCTCCCTGCCCTGGGAGATGGCCTCCACACAGCTGACGGCTCCCAAGTTCCCTCAGCCTCTGCCTCCAATGCCCTGTGTCCACCGCCCTAAGGGTGGTAGCCAGCCTTCCTTCACACTAGTGACAACTCCAGAGAAGTGTATCAGACGCAAATGTCTCCAGCCAGGCGTAATCTCTGCGCAGACACCAGCTAGCCTGGCATCAAGATGTGTGCCTATCTTATCTGTCCCATCAGATTCCTCCTCACGGGCAGAGACTGTGCCCTACTCGTCCTGACACATCCATCTCCAGCCCAGGACTGGCACACTGCTCTGCCACGGTAGGAGGTAGCAGTTAGGACAGGAACAAAACAGACCCGAATTCAAACTCCATCTTCTGACTCTAAACTTGCTGAGAGGCCAGGAGGAATCATAGTGAGTCTCAGTTTCCTCATCTCTAAAATGGGTCTAATACGTAGTCCCTTCAACAAACAGGATGGCCATGGATTCCATGAGGCAAAATTTGGTGCCCAGCTCTCAGGATACAGAAACTAAAAATAAACTTCTACACTGTGCATTTGAACTCTTTGCTATAAACATGCATCAACTCTGTAAAGAGAATTACAGTTTTTAAAAGCATACAATCTGACAACACCATCTGCTGAGGAATGCTTTGTGACTTAGATCAGGGTCCACCTGATCTCACAGCACATAACTAACCTGAAGGTAAAGGTCATAGCCTTGGGGACACCTGCTGGGGCCCCAGCCCCCAGCTTGCTCCCCCCAGCCTCCCACCGCCCCCTCACCTCTCCTCAGGGGTCTTGCTGTGCTCTTCCTGGCACTCTGTGGAAGACTTTGCTGGCCCCTCCTGGGACCATCCCCTGGAAAGGGTCCTGCCGTCTTCATCCCTGGGGCCTGCGGCCACACCATAGCTCCTGGGGCCGTATCGTGAGCTGCCATCGTGGTTAAACGAGAGCCGGGAGCCCCAGAGGCGGTCAGGGCTGGCAGGGACCTCCTTTCGAGGCTGCTCCATCTTGGCCAGGATCTCTTCCACCGTGGGGGCTGCAAAGCGCTCTGAGGCTGGACGGAAAGGGGCAGGGGCCTTCCGCACACCCCCCGGGGCAGCACATCGAGCTGGGGGTGTCAAAGGGGGCAGCTCCTCTTTCTCAGTCTCTTGGGTGGCTTCTCCTCCAGCAGGGGCCTCGGCTGGAGGCCTTGGTGCAAAAGGAAGGGGACGCTTGCTGCCACCATAAGGCTGGGGTCCTGCTAGCATGTTCATCTTCCTGGCGGAAGGCAACTCAGCCAAGGGACCCCGGGGAGGCCGAGGCCCAACAGGCACCAGCAGGCTGGGTTTGGCAGGCAGGGCTGGCTTGGCAGGTAGGGCCCGGGGTTTGGGCTTGACAGGGGGTTTGGCCGGAGGGTCACCTACCAAAAGGAAAGGGTTGGTGGGGGAAGGGCTGTCAGAAGAACCAGGAAGTAGAACCTCTTGTGTTTCTTGTCCCACCTCATCTCCCACCCTCCAATTTAAGAAAATTCACATCCTTCCAGGCACAAGTCAAATGCCAGCTCTTCCATGAAGCCTTCCTTGATTTTCTACACACATCCCAGAAGCATCTTCTTCCTTCTCCAAACTCCCAAAATGTTTAGCCAATTCCTCTTGTAAGCTAAAGCTATTTGAACACCCAGCCAGCACCTTATTTCTCCTGTACCCTACTTTGCACCAGACACAAGTTCTTATTAAATGAATGAATGAATGAGTGAAACAGCAAGTAAGCCAATAAATGAATGCCTTCCTGCCCACATCAAGCAGTCAGCCCCTATCTCCCCAATCTAGTCCTTTCCCCTTACATGACACCCTACTCTATCATCCCAGCTAAATTTCTCCTCCCCTTCCCTAATGCACCCCTAGGCCACCTCCCCACTGTCATCTGGTATGTGATCAGGAATGCAAACTAACTATTGACCTAAGTCAAACAAAATAAATCTGCTACAGGAAAAAAAAAAAAAACACACAACCAGAAACCTACCTTCTGTGTAAGGTATTCCAACGCCAAATAAAAGACCTTGGAATTATTCATGGGCACAACCCTTCTAATAGAGTCCTATATCACCTACTCATTCCGATAGCAAAAGAAAAGAGTCTAGACAGGGAGCCAGGAGGCCTGGGCTCAAAGCCCCATAGGTGTACTCCATTTCTCCCTCTGGGCCTCAGTTTCCCCTTCTGGAAAACAGGTGGCTCAACCCACATCATCTCGAAGGTCCCCATCTGCTCTGCTGCCTGCTGAAGACCCAAGATCTCAAAGTGTCCCGAAGTCTCCACAGAAGCTGAGAACCTTTCAAACTCATCCGGCACCTCCTCAGTACTCCTCCTCTCCTGCCTCAACAGAACCATCACCCAGTCACCCCCACAAGAGAAAGGGGGCACCGCCCCCGCCATTCCTGCCCTCCTCCCAGCCACCCCACCCCGCCCTGCACCCATCTGTACCTGGCTCGGAGCCAGCAGGCACCAGCTCCTCCTCCATCTCCCGGGGCAGTGGGGAAGCCATAGCTGTGCTTTCCCTGAGAGTAGATACTTCCATCACATGCGGCGGACCCTGCTTGAGAAGTGGGAAGCAGAGGGGTGTGAGCCAGGTGTCTCAAGACACAGGCGGTGGGGAGAGAGAGAAGAGAAAGAAAAAGAGTTGGGCGTTGGCAGTAGGTTTAGCCGAGGAAGTCGCCTCTTTCCAGCAGGGGCCAAGTGTGGGACAGGAAGAGGGAACTGGGGTGGGGGGGGGGCGAGTACAGGAGGTCATGGGAGGTTCCCAGCAGCCAGATTCTCAACTCTTCCCAGATCCTCTCCAACTGGTCTCCTAACCCCAAAGTCCGGGAGCTTCAGGGAGCCACCCACTGCTCCCTCCTCTGACAAGCTCTCCCAGACACCCCACTTACAGTCCCAAGGCGCCCCCTGGGTCAGGCGACCCCGCTGGAACTATCTGCTCTACTCGAGGCAGAGCAAGAGGGCCGCCAAGTCTGAAGTCTCTCCGTGAATCACCTCATGGGAGACGGGAAAAACCCGCTCCTCCCCAACCTGGGGCTCCGCCCCACCGCCTGCCTCCCCCTTCCCGCTCACCCTACCCTTCCTCCCTCCCCCCTACAGCTGGGAGTGGTTCCCTCCCCCTCTCTCCCGGGTTCTCCTTCCACATCCCTGCCCTACTCCCCCCTCCCTCAGAGCTGTCTCATCCAAACACGGAAAAATAAGGAATAAAAAGTAAACATCTGGAATACATTTTTTTCTTTAATTTCTCAATCGCTTTGGCTTCAGCTTGGAATTTGATGAGGTAAAGCCAGGGCCTAGTCCTGTTGCCATAGCAATGGCCTCCCACTGGATTTCCAGAGCCTCGCCAAGAGGAAGGAGGAGCCGGCCCAGGCTTGGGCTGGGAGAGCGGGACAGGGCTTGAGAACATCCGGGGGGTGGAGTGACTTGGGGGAAAACTCCCTGGGGTTCCCCCTTCCAGGACAGTCAGGGTGGGATAGCCAGAGCCTATGAAAAGGGAATATGTGGACGTCACTCACCAGCCCAGGGTTGACCTGAAGGAGTTTTGAGGGACACAGAATAATTAAGTGACATAGCCCAGCACTATGGTAGAAGCCAAAGATACCCTTCCTTGAAGCCTGTAACAGGAGCTTCAAGGTCTTGATATAGCAAGATTCAATGCTGAGTGTGTCTACCACTTTCTAACCATGTGACCTCTCTAAGCCTCAGTTTCCCTATCTGAAAAATGGGGTTATTGAGACTCTTAGGAGTCTTAAGTGATATAATGCATGCAAACTGCTTAGCACAATGCCTCAGCATACAGTAAGTGTCCAATAAATGTTGGCCATTATTGCTGTGATTCCATTCAGTGTCAGCAATGAGCTAACATCCCTGGTAACCACCTCCTCCTCTCCCCTGACCCCAGGCTGCCCACATTCCCAAACCATTCCTTCACTCCCCAGGCCTTAGTCCTGTCACCTGTTCTTCAGGTACTCCACCACCTCCTCAGTTCCCATCCTGGCTCAGGAAGCACCCTCCCACCGTCAAGAACCCCCAGGCTCTCCAGCCAGGGGGATAGAGCCCTGCCTCTGTCATTCAAAAGCAAGGAGGATGTTTCCTATCACCTGGTGTGCACAGAGCCCTGCGGACAACCCAACCCTCTCCAACCTGCAAAGGGTACTGCCTCCCTTAAAGTCACCCATTCCAGCTGGTCTGGAAACACAGCACCACATTCAAAGAAGGAAACTCTGGTGCCCAACCTTTGCAAAACCCAGTCCCCCTCCCCCATCTCTGACCCTGCCCCAGCTTGTTTCAAAGATGGGAGAGGGTATTTAGACAGTAGAGAAACCCAGTACTGTCAACCCATTGGTCAGCCAACTACCAGGGAGGACTGCCCATTGTGGGTGGGTGAATAACTGTGCAGAGCCAGCCCAAGTGTGTGGGGGGAGGGGCATATGATGGAAAAAATAA
>CM052438.1:170901222-170912164 GCA_028533085.1 Varecia variegata
AGGCAGTGGCCAGAAGCTGCAAAATCGCAGCAGCTCTGAGCACTCCCCATGCCCGGGCTGGGGGGCCTGGGGGATACGGGTGGAGCTGACCCCAGGGAGTGAAGGCCGCCAGAAGGGCTGGCTGGGCAGCTCCAGCTCCGCGCAGGCGGGGTCGCCCCTATGCACCACAGAATCTCCGGCCCGATTTGAGGCCGGAGAGGTCGGCAGGGACAGCGTGTAAACTGCTGGTAGAGGGAGGGCCAACGGGAAGACGGAACAGCCCGGGGCAAGGGGCTGTCTAAAGGGGCCCAGTGGGGAGCTCTGGACACAGAAGGGGCCGCGGCCCCCGAAGAGGAGAAGAGGGTGGAGGAGGAGAGGGTGGCGGTGGCGGCAGAAGCGGACCGGCACGCGGGATGTGAAGCAGCAGGCGAACAGACGGTGGACTGGGGACGCGGACCGGGTGGGGGAGGACTGGGGTGGCTGGGGGCGTGCCGAAGAGCGGGAGGAGGGGGAAGCGCGGCCCGGGGGAAGCGGGAGGCAAGGGTCCCTCCAGCAGCTCTGCCCGCCCCCGGCCCCGCCCCAAGCCCTCGCCCCCTCCCCCCTTTCTTCTGCTCCGCCAGCACGAGCCCCAGACCGTGCGCCCTCCACCCCCACGCACACACTCCAGCTCCCCCAGGCCCCCGGCGTCTTTAGAGCCCCCGGCCCCGGCAAACTTTCCTGGCGACCCTCCCCACAACCGGAGGTCCCGGCTGGAAAGCGCCCACTCCTATGCCCCTCCCCCGCCCCATCTCGGACCCCGCCCCCGCGCACTCACGCGCTCCCCCGGGATCAGGCTCCGCTCGCCTCGGCTCCCCGACGCCAGTCCCCGCCGCCGCCGCCGCCGCCGCCGCCGCCGCCACCACCGCGGGACCAAGCCTGTGCGAGCTCGGCGGGGCCCCGCCCCTAGCCCCGCCCAGGCCCACGCCCCCAAGGCACTTCATGAATATTCATGAGCCGGTGGAAACCGGGAGTGGAAGTCCGAGCGGGATCCGTCCCACTGTAGGCAAATAGGCGCGTCCCAGTGCTCAATTATTCATGAGCCTTGCAAATGAGGGGCCAGCCCCAGGCTGGGTCTCGAGCGAAACTGACGCAATCCAGCTACAAGCGCCGGGAAAAGGGCCACCGAGACGACTGCCTAGACTGCCCGGCCTCAGGCCCAGCCGCCTGCACTGATTGCAGCATCATAGAGCCACGGCTAGCAAGAAGGTAGCCGTTGGCGGACTGGAGAGGTTTCCTGTTACAACCACCTGAGTCCTCCTAAGGACGTCCACAACGTGGCCTCCCCACGTGTGTAAATTCAGGCTTGCAGCCACCGTGAGGAAGTCTGACAACTCTAGTTTCCTCGTTGGTGCCCTTTATCTCCTTTTAGGCCCCTTTCTCAGATATAGGTTCTTCCCAACCCTAAAACTTGGTATTTCCTTCTCCATAAGAACAAAAGTTTCATACATACTCCATACCTTTCCATCTCACTGCGCCCCCCACCCCACCCCCACACACACACATCGTCCCCTCCAACTCCCCAGCTCAGGTTTCCACTCCCCAGTTGCAAGGAGGATAGTCAATCCTGATTATATTATCGAAAGCCTTGGAAGACCCTGGACTCATAGGTGATTAAGGATGGAGCCAAGAGCTTCCTCCCCCTAGCTGGGCTAATGGAGTGGAACTGTGAGAGTGACTTCCTAATCAGATCAACTTTCATTTCTAAGCTCTCAGGTTGCTCATCCCGGCAGAAGAGGGTGAAAACCAATGCTTGTCCAGCCGGGAACAGAACAGAATGTACCTGGAGACTTGCTTCCCGGACAGCCAAGAGGGCCCTGCCCAGACAGGGCACAACGGTAACCACCACCAAGAGAAGAGGGAGCAATACAACAGGGCCAGAAAAAAGGCATAAGGACATAGTTTCCAAAGTCAGTTCCCTTTATTAAATGATTTTCACAGACCAGAAATACAAAATAAAAGTAGAAATAGGCCCCAGTTAGGAGCTACAGGCCTGACCTCACATGACCCCTGCTGCAGCAACTTGAACAAGACAAGCAGCAGCCATATCCCTAAGGTCGGGAAAGTAGGATGAGGATTTGGATCCTGCATTGCCCTGCCTCCCACCCCGTCTCTCCCCACATCACAAAGAGCCATCCTCATGAAGCAGCAGAGCGAAGAGGCCTCCCCTGCTGCCCCAGTGAAGTGCATACCAGCAGGACAGCTTGTTCAGATGGCACAGAATCCAAGGGCTACATTTCTTGAGGAGAAACTGGTACCAAAACATGGGTGGGGAGCCTGGGGGTGTGACAAGGCAAGCGCAAGGAGGGAGAATCCTCCTCCTCTCTACTCATCGGATCCAGACGCTGAGTCTTCTGAACTGGGGGGAGTACTGGCTAGTTCCTCTTCTTCGGAGTCCTGAAAACCAACGGTCTCTTAAGGGGAAAGGTGTGGAGTCCTGGCCGGTCTCCTGGCCACTCTCCATTGGCGAAGGGCCCCCAATTCCCTACCCCTCCCTACAACTGCAGCACCCACCTTTGGAATCTCAGAATCCCACCCATCCACTCCAACTCATTACGCTTACAGACCACCCCTCACACACTCACATGCCCTCACCTGCCCAGCCCCACTGCCCCCACGTGCCTGCCGCACCTCACTCCGCCTCCTCTTCTTTTTGCTCTTGTTCTCTCCTGAAGAGCTCTCGTCACTAGACACAAATTCTTTGCTCTTGAAGCTCTCACTTAGCTGCCTTGATGATGAGGACGACTTGGATGACGAGCCCCTAGACGGCGTTGATTTCTTCTCCATCTTTACCTTTACTTTCTTCTTCTTTTTTGACTTGTCCCTATGTTAGCAAGAGGGAAAAGGAGCTGGGCCAAACCTCTCCCAGCTTTGACAAGGCCTTTCCCAATCCCAGCCACACTGCCCATTTCACTCTGAATGTAAACAGCCACGTCACTGGAAGGGAGAGCGTAAGTGAGCACACCAAAAGAATCGAGATCATAGCCTGAAGCAGCCCATACACAAAACTTATTTGAAATTTCTTGGTTCATCTTTAAAAATTCATGTGAATTGTGCATTGTGCCCCCTAATAATTTAATTCCCCCATACCTTCAAATAAAATGGACCCTCCAGGAAAATGGGCTGTTTATCTGGTGACTTGAATCCCTACCACATCACCGATGCTTGGGCAAGGGCTCCCAGGTTAGAGAACACTGCCCTACTGCGGTCAAAAGCGTATCTACTATCCTTAACATTCCAATGCTCACCTCTGACCTGCAAAAAATACTCTGCCAAAAAGGCAGTTACTGGGCCATGTTGTTCCCAACACTCACCTCTTGGAAGACTCGCCTCGGCCCCCTTCGTATTCTTTCATGGCTTTTTCATATTCCCTCCTGGCATCCTCAGCCTTGCGATCCCACTCCTGTCTCTCACACACACACACACACACACACACACACACACACAAAACAGCAAAGAATGAGATCTCTTCCCCAATGCAGGTGAAAGAAATCTATACAGACAAGTTCCACCAACAGTTCACCCTGGCCCCTCGGTCAGTTACATCACCACCCCAAGAAAGCCCCTCTCACCAGCCTATGAGATTCACCACCCCCTTCTCTGCTGCTACTCACCTCTTTCTTCTCTTTGGACATTCCCTTCCAGATCTCGCCTGCCTTCTTGGAAAGATCTGTGATACTGATGCCAGGATGGTCTGACTTGATCTTCTCTCGACTGGCATTGAGCCACAACATGTAGGCAGACATGGGCCTCTTGGGGGCATTGGGGTCTTTGCCTTTCTTCACCTACGTAAGAGAGAACTCAAATGCCTTCAGCTATCTGTTTCCCTCAGACCACTCCCCCAAGACCACATTCTCCCAAAGAAATTATTTGGATCACCAAACCTGGGGAAAAAAACGGAGGAAAATAGCATCAGGCTAGACTGAGAGTTCCCTAAGGGCAGGGATCGTGTTTTCCCCTCTGTCCCCCAGTGCCTAGCTTACTAGGGACCCCGTTTCCTCAGGGCTCCTGAGACAGAAGAAGCCTGTCTGCTAATTCAGATCTTCCAGAAGCTAATTACCTCAGGACCAGAGAGAAAAATTTCCAAGATGATACCCCTCAAGGTAATAATTACTGGCTACAAAAAGCAGCCCCAGAAAGACGATCAACAGGTCCTACTGGTGGTAGACAGGAGAAGGTAAAGAGAATGGATTCCCGACACACACACACCCCTCCCATCTAGAGGAGAGTCTGCACCTCCATAGGCTTCTTGCGGCTCTTGCGATCCTTGGCCATCTTGGCCTTTTTGAGCTGTTTCCGCTTCTTCTCATCCCGGTCACTGTCACCCTCATTACTGGAGGAGCTGGCTGAGGCATTGCTATCAAACCTGCCAGAGCATAGGGTTTACACTCAGGGAGGGAAGACAGGACCCCATAGCCTCAGGACAGGAGGACAATGAATCCAAAGACACTTGCCCAGAAACAGCGAGGGAGGAAGACCAGAGGGCAGCCTACCCCCACCAATCCCCAATCCTGCTTCCTCCCATTTGCTGAGGTGGCTTCTTCCATCCCTCTCCAGACCCAGACACAGCAATGGGTTAGTTATTGAATCCATCAATGAAAAACAAATGAACCAACAGGTTTTAGCTGCTCTCCTTGGTCTTGGCCTGATCCAGGTCCTAGTCCATCCCCAGGACATGGCCCAGCTCCACTTCACGACTTCCCTTAATCATCTTAATCTACCCTACAGTCCATTCTGATTAAGAGATAATTGGCTACTACCAAAAATGAGGAAAACCAACTTCAGTCCAACCCAGTGTGCACCCATATGATAGACAGTCCTGTCCAATACACATGAAACATGGAACTACCTCACACCTATACGCTGCTGAAGTTTTTAAGGTACTTTCACAAGCATGTGGCAAGCTGAACTAGGGGACTCCTGTTGGGTGTTTTTTCTGGAGTTTTCTGCCGCCCAACATTCATTCCCAATCCTTCTGGATTAAGACAGTGGAGTCCCAATTTTCTGTTAGGAACTACCTTGGCCCTACTCAGGAGGGGCTCACCCCAACCACAGGCCCTAAGGGTGGGCACTCGTCTCGTCCTGGCCCATTGGAGCCATGCACATCCTCCTAACTCAGGCTAAGAGGGGGCAGGTGACCATGCCATTCACTATGCTGTTCACCAAGAGAAGAGGCACTTCTGGGTATTAAACCAGTAGGATTAAGCCTGCCCAGAGCTTCTGAAAGTCACTGGGCACCCCATGGGACAAACTTATCTAAAACTAAGAAAATCGGAAAAAACAGATCTGAGTGGCTGGATCCAGTAGTGCCAGAAGCCAGGTGTATCCCCGGACTCTGCAGTTACATGAACTCACAAAATTCCCTTTTATACATTCCCTTTTATGGTCAGTTTGAGTCACATTTCTACCACTGGCAATCAAGAGCCTTAACCAATCTGGCACAGGTACTACTGCCATTCACAGATGAGGAAACAGATTCAATGACTTGTCCAGCAACTCCCAGTGAGCAGGCGGGCAAGCATGGGCTCTCACTCCAAAACATGTCTTGTACTTGTAAAGCCCTTGCCGATTTCTGAAATGTTTTCGTGTATCGCTTCATTGGAGGTCACTTTCCCACCCTGGGTCAGTGCCTAATGCTGGGGCACACGAAATGTCCAGAAATCTTCTGGTCTCTCAAGCTTGCAGGTCACCATCTCACCCCCACAAGGTACAACCAAAACTCACTCCTCTGCCACATCTTCTTCCTCTTCACCTGGGTTGAATGACTCATCTGAAAAAGGACACAGGATGCATCAGCTTCCCCCCAGTGGAAATCCGGCCCCCTTACCCAGACACCCAGCTGTGGCCTAAGGGCAAGCCCCACCCAGGCCACAAGGAGGAGAGTCTGACTGTCCCTACGCCCCAGCACTGAGGCTAGCCCACCAGTTTCTTCTCCCGAGTCATCGCTGCTGTCGTTGGCATTCTCCTCCCGGATCTTGCCCTCCTCCTTCATCCTCTCCAAGTAGGCATCATGCTGGTCTTCATCAGAGTCGGCATACTCGTCATAGCTGGGGTTCATGCCCTAGCCAGGGAAGAGATGAGAGTGAGGACCAACTCGCCCTCAAGCCACAATCCCTGCACACTCAAAAGCACTCCCCCATGCCTGTAAAGCCAGAGCAGCAGCTCCCAGAAGACCCTGGGGCTGGAATGTCCACACACAGCCAACGTGCAGGGCCTGTGCCCAAGTACTCCTGCCAACTGGGTTAGTCCAAGCCCCTCCCTCCCTCGGCCCCACTCAGGGCTCTTGAGGGGCTGTAAAGACTGATCTAAAGTCATGCAGAGGAAACCTGCACCAGGAAGGGAAAGGGTCACACGCACCTCTTTTTTCTATAAGGGTAAGAAGAGAAGAGAGAATGAAAAAGAAGCCGGAAAAATCTCTGCCCCTTTCTCCCCTACAGAAAGAATAGGAGAGAGGCTCTTCCTTCCCACACAGAGGTACCTCTTTCAATCCTCGGTTTTTAATGTTGAGCTTTTTTGCGTTGACAAAATCAAACAGCTTCCCATACTCCTCCCTGTGAGGGGAGATGCACTGTGTCAGCAGACAGGTAGGGCCAACACAGGGGTGGAGTAAACAGTGTTCTGACACCGATGGGCCAGGGTAAACCATGGGACCTGGAGCTCTTGACCACACTATCCAACCCAACAGCTCAGAGACCCCCCCAAAGGACAGCAGCAAGAAAGAGTCAGACATTAGCCCTGACAGAGGAACCTGCATGGCTCCGAAGAGCTCTGGGAAAGAAAAGGCAGAGAGGAGTGTGTATCTGTTTACCAAATATGCACTGAGCAGGGCAAGAGTGTGGGAGAGGGGATGTTTTCATCTTTTTATTGGCATTTCATACTTCATAGGGTTGATGTGAGGATTAAATATGAAGATGTTTGCAAAACATTTAGGCTACAGTGAGCACTCAATAAACATTAGCTGCTATGTTCTCAAGCACAAAGCTCATCCCAGGAAAGAAAGAGACAGAATGTCCATCATGGGGGGAGTGGAAGAGAAAAAGGGTGAATACTGAACACAGATAGCTTTCACGATATGGAAAATAACTTTTTTTAACAAACAGAAGAAAAGAAACAGAGAGGCGTCCAAATCTGCTCACTCCAGAGAAAAGGACTAAATCCCAATGAAGCAAATGAAAAATTCTGCTCAGGGCTTAGAGAGGGGCCCCGGCCATGCCAGGCTGCCGTTCGAGGGTGGAGCAGGACCAGGATGCCCAGGAGTGACTGGCAGAGCTCTCACCTCTCAATGCTGCTGAAGGTATATTGAGTGCCCTGTTTGGTCTCAATTTCAAAGTCAAAGGAGCGAGTGGTGGTGGTGCCACGGGCAAAGTTGACAAAGGAGATCTCATCGAAGCGGATGTGCACGGGTGGCTTGTGGACATAGATGAAGCCCCGCTCCAGCGGGTACAGCAGTCCTGAGCTGGCCTTGTAGGAACAGGTGATGCACTGGGCCCCTGAGTGCCTATTGAGTGTGCAGGGAGCCCAGTCAGTGCCAACCTCAGCAGAGCCAAAGGGCATATCTAGCAGCAGTGACACGTGTGTCCTCAGGCCCTCAACTGAGTAAATCTCACTAAGCTGCTCTGACAAAGGTGCCAACACCCATGACACAAGGTCCCATCCAGGCTTCTAACGGGCTGCATTCCCAACTCAAAAGGGGTTTACCAAAGAGTCCAGGCATTTCCCATCCCCCAGCAGGCCAGGGCCCTGGGCCTGCACTCTCACCCTTGGAAATTGCCTGGGACTGTGATCTTGCGGTTCACCAGTGCTTTCATGACCCGGCTGACCATCTCGTAGAGGGATCCCGACATGTTCTTGGTGAGCCGCCCCTCAAAGCGCTTCTCCACCTCTTCCCTACAAACAGAGCAAGATGAGGTCACGAGCACTACTGCCTTCTAACAGACTAAACAGTGGCAGGAAGCAAGTCCAGGGAGACACTCACTCATTCATGTTCAGAGTCAAGGAGATGTCCTCGTCCTTGGAGAAGAGGAGGATCAGAAAGTGGTAACGGGTTTGGCCCTGCTTGATGGGAGGATCCAGGCTGATCTGGTAAGAAAAGAAGACAACAAGATGCTCCACAAGAGCTTGCAATTAACCAACATAGAACCCTGAACCCAGTGAGATCTGTCTGCTAAAAACTGAGGTAAAAACCAGAATTATCCACTCCCCCCCGCCCCGGGGTTGCTGCTTACCACAAAGAACATCTGGCGCTGGTCCTTGTGAGGCAGCAAAAACAGACGCAGTACCGTGGTATAGGGGATCTTGTAGTCAAAGGTCTTGCCGTGCAGGTGCAGAAAGGTGGGGTAGATCCGAATGTCATAACGACCACGGGGAGTCAGACACTGCAGCTCCCGGAAGATGCAGATGGCATCTCCGGTGGCTTGGATTACGTCCGCCTTTGACAACACGTTCTGGGCAAAGGCCTGCAAAAGCACACTGGTAGTCAGGCAGCAAGCCCCTGCTCCCAAGCCAGCCAAGGCCTGCTAAGCTCCATCTGTTTTCGAGGCAACCAGGGAAGCCTCACCTCAACAGGGTCCACACCATCCTCTTGTGTGGGAGGGACGTAGAAGCGCACCTCCATGAGAGACACCTCTGCGTCATCATTCTGGTGGAATTCCAATGTCACCTCATTCTTGCCTGTAGTGCACTGGGACACGTTGCTGAGGGGTATCTCAAAGACGGGCTGGTCACCAATGTCAAAGGAAAGCAGCTGCCCTGTGAGGAAAGAGCTTATCAAGCCACAAGCTCCTCCCCTAATGTCTGTATAAACAACATTCCCACCAAACTGTAAGTTCCATGAGGATAGGATACTAGGGTTATTTTGTTCACACTGTACCCCAAGACCAGGCACAGTGCCTGACACACTGTAGGTGCTCGATAAATACACGATGAACATGCAAACTGATAGGAAATCAGACACACAGACAGAGGGAAGAGAGCAAAACAAGTTAAAGGCTGAAACCCTTCATCCTACTTTCTCCCCCAAACCTCAATCTTCCCTGGGACTCACCACCAAACTTCACTGTCCCCCAGTTCCAGCCCTTCACACATAAGTCCTTCTCCATTAGCTCAAGGCGATAGTGAGTTTTGAAGAAATCAGAGAGTTTCTCAAACTCCTGTGGGTGGAGGGGAGAAAGCACAATCCCAATAAACCCTGGTGGCCTTAACACAGACTTGAATGTCCTGGGATTATCTGTTTCTGAGAAACTGCCCCAAATACCCTTTATCAGAAATCCATGCTGACTTAGCATCTCAGGCTCTAAAATTGCTTAAACCATGTTGAAAGAGGTTGCTTCTGGGAACTAGATCTCAGGTTAGGAGAGTAAAGTAAGAAACTGACATTCCTGGTTATGGGCCTCACAGTGCTATCTGAGTTTTTAAACTGTGTCTAGGTATTGCTTTAATAAAAGTGGGAATTAAAACCAAGTCTTTAACTCAAGCAGTTCAAATTCAGAAACGAAACCCAAACTGAAGCATCAAGATTCTGAACCTGGATAAAAGTGGAAACCACCATCTAAACCAAGACAGGAGTAAATCTTCCGGAGTCAAGGGACAAGGAAACTCACAAGACTTCAATACTCAAAGCTGAACGCTGTTTGCTTAATTGCCTCCGTAGCTCTGCTCTAAGGAGCTCAAACTAGCAACTACATGGTTATCAGAAGAAGGAACCCCAACTCTCAAGAAGATTAAAGCAAGATGGCACAGTAAAAAGGAGGCTTATACCAACAGGACATCTCACCGATTCTCGAAAGCCATCATACTTGTAGACATGGCCATTCTTTGTGAGTAGTTTAAGTCCATGACCCAGAGCTACACGGCGCCAGATGCCTTCTGTTAACTCCCCAGCCTGGATGTTGTCCACTTTGCCCGTCTTGCTATTCTTGAAGATGATGCCCTGGCGGCTCAACCTCAGCCGACCATCATTCTGTGGGAAAAGCAGGCCCAGATGCATGGGGACAGTACATAGCATGTACTGGGTTCTGGCTGCTAGGGGGCTGGCCAAATTACCAATGCAAGAGCAACAGCTAAAGTGGTGAGGGCCAGTAATAAGAGTCAAGTGGCCAGGAAGTCTGGAGTCTAAACCAGGCCCTGGCATCCAGAACACTTGCAGGTCCTCAGTTTCCTCATTTGTAACATAGAAATTTGGGATTGAACAGCATATACCATCCCCATGACTCTTGAGACACTCAGCACTGCCTTGTGTTGGGGGAAACACCAGGTACACGTTGTACAGGGTCTTCCTCTTCCAAAGGAAGAGGAAGCTAACTTATGAAAGGAAGCTCTCGTTAACGGATAAAAACTCTACCCTCCTTCCCTCTCTCCACCTGTATTAAACGCCCAAGCCATTCTCACCATGGAGCCTTTCACCTCCTGATAGACGTCGTTGAACTCCAGTGTCTCTGCCATGTTGCCCTGCCCGTGGTGGCCCGGGCACAGAGCCCTAGGCTGCACAAGGGGAACCGAATAAACTGCGATCTGGGCCCCAACTCCTGGGTGGGTGTGCAGATACTCAGCGGGTTGAGAGTCTGAATTCAAGAGGGAGATAGATAAGCAAGAAATACGACACTTCGCTGGGCTCACGGATGGAGCCAGGTGGCTTGTTCTGGCTACTCCTGGGATGTCTCGGCATCTCTTCTGCCTGGAAACCCACAGGCGGGCTTTGCAGTGCTCGTGGGGCCAGGCCCAGGCCTGGCTGGAGAACCGGGCCTGGAGTAGCGCTTACTTCCCAACCCCACATCCGCTCTGGGCGCTCCACTGGGAGCCATGGCAACGAGCAGCGGAACCACAGGGCCTGCCTGGAGCCTGCACTTTGCCCGCGCCCCAACTCAGCTCAGAGTGCAGGGTTTCCCCTCGCACCGTTCCCACCACGCCGCGGCCCCAGACTCACGGTTCA
>CM052438.1:170912264-171091292 GCA_028533085.1 Varecia variegata
AGGGGGAGCGGGGCCTTCCCTGGGGCCAGGGAACGCCGACCACCTACCTCCTCAAGCTGCAGCCTCGCGACCGCCCGGGCGCGGGAGGTGGGCGCGATGGGGCGGGGGGGGGGACACAGAGGGGGGCGGGGACACGGGGGATTGGGGGGGAACGCTGGGGAAGCTTTTCCCGCGTGCGCGGCCCCGCGGCCCGCCACCGGAAGCCGCGCACGGACCATAGAGAGGATGAGCTGGCTAGAGAGGCACGAGCCGGCCCGCCTACGAGACGGTCACATAGAGCGTCGACGACTCTGGAGGACCTGAGGGAAGGGTGGTTGCGGCGTAGCCCCACCCAGGTGGCTTCTGACGGATAAAAGGGACCGTGTGAAGCTCTTTAGAAAGCTGCAGATACTTCCTCAGTGGAGACCAAATTCTAAAGGGAAATTGTGTACTTTTATCTTTTATTTCATCAGACTTTCTCCGGGGGAGGAGGAGCTGGTATTGGAGTGATGCAGGTCACTCTCCTCTACCAAATAATTTCTGTGGCGTGGAAAGGAGTGTGTGGGACGAGAAGAAAATTTAAAGAGTCGTGGAGAGAAATGCAGGCGTTAGTGTCTTTGTGACTGTACCGCTCTCTGGCTGTACTGTCGAGTGGGATTGGGTCGTTTTTGAAACGAGTCTACATCCAAAATCTTCACATCCATAACCGCAATTTATGGATCCCCCCGCAGGAGGCTGGCAAATGTCAGTATCAAGTTCAAGTGCTGGTGTCAGATTCTCCCTGGAGCCAGAACTGATTTGAAACCACATGGTCCTGGGGTTGCGGAAGCCAGGCCTCCCTCCTATAGTCCCAGGGTGCATCTTGCAAAATCAGAGAGGGCCAGACCTGGAAGAGAGATGTTTGAGTTGTTCTACTCCAACCTCCTTTTACAGATGGGGAAACTGAGGCCCAAAGAGGCATTGCCCAAGGTCTCAGTGAGTTGGCAGCAAAGCTGGAGACTAGAACCCAGTTCTCTTCTGTCAGAATCACAGTGACTCTATGTTCAGAATGACTGATTGTGTATGTCCTGTACAAAGACATTAGGACAGAATATTTAAACTCCAGATTTCTCTGACAATCATTACACCAGTCTGCTAACTCAATCCTGGGATAAGAGATAACAGGAATGCACCCTTGTCTCCCCTGAACTTATAGCTTTAACCGCTGGTTATGGCTATTCCAGCACTCTCTACCAATATAAATTCATTTCAGAAACTAGTGAACAAGTTTCAGGAAAACATAATCTAATGAATGATTCAGATAACTAAGCTGACGGTAAAAAAAGATGTGATAACTGTTATGCTACAGGTAGACCTTCAGCCACAGCCAACTGGAGTTAGAAATATATGACTCTTTACTCATCCCAACCCTGGAGTCCCAGAAAAATGTTCAAGAGACCCCCACCCCCAATCCATGCCACCGGAGGCAACTCAGGGGAAGGAAAGGGATGGCTGCAGAATTGGGTAGGATTCGGCAGACACTCAGGAATGAAGGAGGTCCTCAGCTCAGGCAAGGCTATTAAGTGACTGGGGGATGGGACACTGCAAGGGGCTTTAGGAAGAGTGTGAGCAGCTGGTGAGCTGGAGTGAGGATGCAGCAGAAGAGAGCGGAACAGAAATAGTAGACAGAGTGCAGATAAAACACAAGTCCCAGAGGGCCCCCGCTAGCTACATCCCAGGCAATCAGGAGCCCAGAACCGGAGACCCCACCCCTGCTGTGACATCACAGGGGAGTGGAGTGGAGATGAACATAAAGGGGGTCCCCCGCCCTGGCCCTGGCATCTTGGCAGCCAGAGTGACGAGCAGAGAGAGCCTGGACACTGACTAGGGTTGCCTGACTGAAAGGAACAGGCTCCCCATTCCTTGAGCCCCTCTAAGCTGCCGATTCCAGGCTGTGATCTCTGTCTCCCTGTCCCAAGGACCTCGCTCTCCTGAGGCCCGTCCGAGTGGCCCCTGAGCACTCTCTCGGCATGAACTGCATATCAGACTTCTTCACCTATGAGACCACCAAGTCGGTGGTTGTTAAGAGCTGGACCATCGGGATCATCAACCGAGTCGTTCAGCTTCTGATCATCTCCTACTTTGTGGGGTGAGTCTGTGGCCCTTCAGGTCCTAGGAGGGGAGGGCTGCCTGGCATCCTGTTCCTGCCCCTCTTGCCTCAGTGCCACCACCCAGCTTGCTGAGCTTCTCCTCTCTTGGGGGAAATGCTTTCTTCTGCAGAGCCGTGTCCTAAGGTCTGGCCTCTGCCACCCCCACCCAGGACCTGGTCCACAGATGAATTCTTTTTCCCAGTAAATCCCCCAGAGTTGGAGAGTGGTTTCGAGACACACACTCTAAGGAGTAAGATCTCTGTCCCGGCACTGCCCTGCACCTGGGAGGTCCCAGGTGCTCCATCTCCACTCTCCCTCCTCTCATGCCTCCAACCAGAGAACAGCCAGCCCACGCCCATCTTCCCATTCCCCTCAGTTGACTCTTTGGGGTCTCAGAAGGACAAGGGAGCACAGGAAGAGGGAAGGGAAGGCACTGAGACAAGGAGATGATGGCAGGTTGATCAAGTTGAAAATGATGGGGAGGGAAGGAGAGAGCTGGATCTGCTTTAGAAGGAGGAATTCCCTCCTGACATGGACAGGCGAGACGGTGAGGGAGCTTGGCAAGGGAAGAAGCTCTGCCTCTTGGATGGTAGGAGAAAGGGGGTACTGCCCCTTGAGGTGGGGAGAAACACAGGCACAAATAACGCTGAAGGGAAGAGTTGCTGAGGAGAAAAGTAGCTTTTCTGAACGTAGGGCAGATTCCCTAAGAATCCAGAAATGCTCCTTTGTCAAAAAACATAAAGTCCCCACCTCCCCCTGACTTTGGGCCACGTAACCCATCCTGGGAGCTGCGGAAGAGCCAGGAAGGTCCAACCACCGGCTCTCAGCCCCCATGTCCTGGGGGCACACACACCTACACACACGCACAAAGGGCCACGGAGCACACAATGGCTGGCAGAAGAAATGCAGGTTCTGTCCTTCTTGTGGTCATTTCCACACACTGGTGGGCACCAGGAAACACTAGCAGAAACTTCAAACGTTTTCTTTCCTGATGTGCGGGTCTCTGGTGTCATGCTGTTCCTGAAACAATGGGTCTGTGAGACAGCAAGCCACTGCCTCACTGTCGTGAGTTAATTCAAGCAAGTCAAAGGGGACATCCCTCGGGCATGTGGGCTGGAGCTGTGTGTGCGCCGGCCTGCTTGCCTGGAAGGTGGGAGCAGTGTGTGAGGACGTGCGTGGAAGGGTGGCTAGATGCGACTTTGTAAGCGATGTATTTTGCTCTGCGTGCTCAGCGAGAGCCAGTAGGCTTCCGGACGTACGTGGGTATTGTAACAAGGCTGTACATCCAGTGCTATTAGAAAAGGATTCAAACTTTGGAGTAGAATTAAATGGCCTTGAAGTTCCAGTGTTGAGGCTTTGTGAGACGTGAGCTCTGCTAACATTTCATGTCTGTATCTCCAGGGCTTGCTTGGCTCAAAGTTAGTTCATGAATGTGCCGTGTTTGCGTGTACATTCAACGCTGTGATTGTTTATGGCCACAAGACGGTATGTTTGGTCCAGGTGAGTGCAAAAGCTGGCTCACCACATTCCCAGCCTGGCCCAGCTCCATTGGCTCCAGGCGGGAGATTGATGGGGACTAGAACAGCCGGCTCCTGGGCCAGCCCACTCAGCCCTTGTCTCTTCTCCCCATCATGATCAGATCGAATCCTCCCGTCCTCAGCTGGAGCCCAGCCTGCCAGAGCAAGCATGTGAGGCTCTGTGGCGTCTTGATATCCAACCTCATCCACCTTCCAGCCTGACAGCTCCCCACGGACAGCGTCTTCCTGCTGCATTAGTGCACTCTGTGGCCCAGCCCCCGGCCTGAGCCCCATCTGTGTGCACGGAAACCCAGGCACTATTGTGACTTCAGGAATCCACTGTCAGTAATTTAGCAAAAATGTATGGAGTGGCTCTGCATGCCAGGCATCGTGCCCTGAGGACAGAATGGTGGGCGAAAGCAGATGGCGGGGTCCTTGCCCTCGTGGGGCTTGCAGCGTAAGGCAGGAGATTGACATGAATCCACTAATCTCCACAAACAAATGTAAAATTTCGCCGGACTCAGAGGTGCCCAGTTCCAGGAGAGAAGCTTCTATGGAGCTGTTTGACCAGCTCAGGGAATGAGGTTTTCTGGAGCCAAGATCTGAAGGACAAGTAGGAGCAACCCAGGTGAAAAAAAGGAAAGGAAGAGGGGTCCAAGGCAGAGAAGCCCCCCTCTGCCAAGGGAAGAAGCCTGGCAAACTGGATGTGGTGGGGGGACAGGGGGAAGAAAAGAAGGTCGCTGTGGCCGGAGTCGAGGAAGCAGAGGCGAGTGGTGTAAGGTGGATGGGAACAGAGGCCGGACCTCAGACACCCCCAGAGAGCTTTCATTTTTTACAGGAAAGGAATGAACAGGAAGCCACAAAAAGCGTTTTAACCTGTGCATGTGTGTGTGAGATTGAGACAGACAGATGTGATGAGAGCTGAGTCGGGGAGATGGCCCTGGCTTGTATGCCAGAGAACAGAGGGAGCAGGACAGAGCTGGAAAACCTGCAGAGGCCATGCAGCCCTGTGCAGAGAGATGTTGCTTGGACTCACTCGAATCTGAAAGGATTTTTAATGCTGCAGTGTTAACTCGAATATCTTCCCTGTTATCCCTGCCAGGCAGGTAAGATGCACGGCCTCTGCTAGAGCGTGCATAACCCGAGCCAGCGTTTATGGCAGCAACACGCCGCCTGGCCTGGCCGCTGTCGCACTCTCGCCCCACCCCTCGCCCCAGCTGCTCATCTGTGGTTGGCACCTTCCCCACTGCTTTCCTCTTCCCAGCCCAGGTGAACAGAGAGGCCCGGACTTTCTCCCATCTTTTCTGGGCCCAGGTGGTAATCCCCGGTGTCCTCTGTGGGGTGGGACTTCCTAAGGGCCAGTCCCCTTTCTGGATCCTGTGGGTACCTGAGGAGCAAGGAGATCCTGTGTCCCTGGAAGCACTGGCTGGTGCTTGGCCTGAGCTTGCCTTCCAGGGCCTTCCTGAAAACCAGCAGGGAGGGCACTTCCCAGCCCTCTGATGCCCTGCTCCTCAGGAGGACCAGCCATGGTGGATGGAGCCTTAATCACAACCCTGTTCTCCCTGCCCTGTCCCTCCCCCTACGAGGCTCAATCCGCAAACTCACCATCTGCCTGGCCACCACCTTTGATTCATAATATTCAGCCTCATTTCAAATCATAGGTAGAAACTCAATACAGAAAGCAGTTAAAAGGGAGGAGCTGCTGTGGTTTAAAGAGAAGAGCCTGGAATCCCACCTTCCTGGCCCCCCACCCATCCTCGCAGCCGTAGTCAGCACGCTGGGCCCGAGAGAGGAGCACCTCTCACTCCCGCCTGCCTCTCACCTCTCAGCAGCCCGTGGAACATGGAGCACCCGGATAGAAGCCTGGCTCTGACCCCAGCCAGGAGTGGAGGCTCGGCTGAGTCACTTCACATCGCTAAGTCTCAGTTCCTGTATCTGGAAAATGGGTTTAGGAATACATATGTCAAACTCCTTGCCTGAGATGGTGATTCAGTGAGAGCTGGTGACTATTATTATTTCATAGCCTCCCCACCGCGCCTCCCCCTTTCCCTCTGCCTAGCTCACGCTTTCCTAGGAGACCCCTCTCCTCCTGCACACACAGCACACACTCTTCACACCCACTCCCTGGCCGCCTCCTTGACTCCCTGGGGGTGGACGGGAGGGTGCTGGGGCGCTGCTCTGGCCTCCTTCCTGCACATCCCACCTGCCAAGGAGCTGCCACCCGCCTTCCGCTCTATAAATAATAAACCAGGAATGCGAGAACAAAGTAAGTCAGAGCCGCAGAGTAAATGCCAAGAATTGAAGGCTCACTGCTGCCCCAGCTCCTCAGCCCTGGCCTCCAGAGACAGACTCAGCCCCTCCGTTCTGGAAGTGAAGCACCCCCTTCTTTCCAGCTGCCCTGATGGAGTCCTCAGGCCCTGTGGGGCCACTAAAATTCTTCCACTTGTTATTTAACTCAGAGAGAATTCTAATGTGGTCTCTCCTCCCCGCTGGGCACAAGAAGGAGCCTTGAAGGCGGGGGAGGAGGGGGAGGAGGAAAGAGATTGGTTAATTGTCCCTCGGAGTCCTCGGCCCCTTCCTCCTGAGACTTTCCTAAGCTAGGAGATGGTCTCCCTGGTGATGAGCCAGAGCCAGCAAGACAAGCACCAGCGTCCAGTTGAGGGGCCGGAGTGGCCTAGCCCTGAGCTGGGACCCAGCTGGAGACCCCAGAGTGAGGTGCTTGTGAGTGGTCTGTAGCCGGCTGCCTGGTTTGGAGCACACAGACCAGCTGTGTGACCTTGGGCGAGTTAGCACACCCCTGTGCGCCTCAGCTTCCTCATTTACAGCCTGAAGGTAATAAAGCTGTCTTATCAGGAAGGATTCATCAAAGGATTCGGGTTAGCATGTGCTGTGTTGGTTATATGATAATAATAATCTGAACTCTGCTTCTTATCTGCAAATCTTTGTGGACTTTAAGGACAGGTGGAGCGGCCTCAGAAAACCATTTCCTTAGATCCACATTGAGAAATGTGTCCATTCTGTGGCTAGGCACGTTGAGGTTCCAGAAGGGTGTGTTTAGACTGCGGCTTGCTCTCTGGTGAGTCTACAGCCACGGCAAAAGCCATCGTAGCTGAGAGCGGAGAGCCTGGGCCCGAGACCTCACCCCTTCACTCTGCAGAGCCTGGGGCCTTGAGCTAACAGTGCCCTTTTGGATAACTTCACTGTTTTCTCGAACAGGGATGGTCCCTGCTCTTCTGCTGGGACATAACATGGCTGATGAGATTTCCATGTAAGGCATACTTCCTTGTGAGATCTTAATAAAACCCCTCCCCTTCCATAAAAAGGACAACAAAAGTGCTGGTAAGGTAAAGCAAACGACATCACAGGCCTCCGTAGAGGCGCGGTGTTCATAAAAGCATTTTACAAGCATGAGAATAAACTCCTAATGGTGCATTAATCAGCCATATAGCTACCTGCTATAAGGCAGCGCCAATAAAACAGGTAACAGGTTTGGAGCTATTTGCCACTGCTGCGACTCCACCCTTTCTCTCCCACTCAGGAAAGCAAACATTCATTATTCAAGCAAGTGACACTACCAAAAACGATAAGCCGGGCACAGTGGCTCAAGCCTGTAAACCCAGTGCTTTGGGAAGCCGAGGCAAGAGGATTGCTTGAGGCTGGGAGTTCAAGACCAGCCTGGGCAATATAGCAAGACCCCCGTCTCTACAAAAAGTTAAAAGAAAAAAAGTGATGAATTTGTGAGGTGATGGATACGTGAATTAGCTTGATGTAGTCATTCTTACAATGTATACATATATCAAAAAAAACGTTCACAGTGTACCCCATAAACATATATAATTATTACTTGTCAATAGTAAATATTATTTACTTATCAAAATAAAAATTTAAATTTAAATATGAAGGAAAAAAGGAATTCAAGTGAATGAGGGAAGCCCCGTTATGGGGCTAACTCCAGACCCTCCAACTAGAAACTGAACAAGGAGCCACTTGCAAGCATCGGCTTGTGTTTGCAGTAAACGTGATAGTGGCATCCAACCTACAAGTGACTGTGACCCCAGCATATCCTGGGAGCTGCTCCCCTTGGCATCTTCCAACAGTGGGAGATCCCCGAGGTCATCCAAGCCAACCTCCACCCAAGGAAGGAGCCCTCTCTCAGCACACCCGGAAGGTGAGCATCAAGCGGTCCCAGAGTCTTGCCAGACCCGTGGCACCCACCATCTCCCACAGCAGCTGGCCTGGTTCTGGGCTTGACGTCCTCACCCACCTCCGTATAAACTCCTCTGGTCAGCCCAAGTGCTGCCGTGCAGCTTCTCAGCCTCGAACTCCCCCAGCTTTGTCTTCTCTGGGCTACACAGTCTCAAGCCCCTTCCACTCACCTTTCTCTGATGTGTTTTTCCAACTTTGTACCACCCTGGTTAGATGCAGAAAATGACCCTAACCCAGCATTTCTAAAAATGCCCTCTCCTCATGTCTATGAGATGTCATTGGCACTTCTCCCAAACCTGACCTGGTTTCTAAGGTCAAATGAGATTGGGAGACAACGAGGTTAACGAAATTTAGCAGATATGTATTTGCTTGTTGATACCGTATGTTTCCCTCTGAAGCGGGGGTGGGTATCGCACAGCATTTTCCACATGTATTCAGTAAGATTTTCTCATCTGTAGAATGGGGACAGTAACAGCAGCTACCTCCCAGTGCGCCATCAAGAATAAATGGAGCCGCACAGAGGGCTGTATAAGTGCAGTGTTAAGTGAAGCTGAGAATGGCTTGAGCCTTGGGGGCTGCGATGGAAATGGAAAGGCAGGCGCCTAACAGAAGTGCAGAGGAAAACAGTGTTGTCGGCGAGTGTCTGCAGGTCTTTCTTGCTGCTAGGGAAGGCTGGGAGAGTCTGAGGAGGCAGATGGGGATAGAAGGGAAGGAGGCCCTGCCCCATCCACCACGTGGTCCCAAACCCTGGGCTGTGGACCAGTATGGGCCTGTTAGGAACTGGGCCACACAGCAGGAGGTGAGCTGCAGGTGAGGGAAGCTTCCTCTGTCTTTACAGTGGCTCCCCGTCACTCACATCATTGCATAAGCTCCGCCTCCTGTCAGAGCAGCAGCAGCATTAGATTCTCATAGGAGCTCGAACCCTGCTGTAAACTGCGCCTGGGTGGGATCTAGGTTGTGTGCTCCTTATGAGAATCTAGTGCCTGATGATCTGAGGCGGAGCTGAGGTGGTGATGCTCGAGCTGAGGAGTGGCTGCAAATACCAATTATCATTAGCAGAGAGGTTTGACTGCACAATATAGGTAATGTGCTTGAATCATCTCAAAACCACCTCTCCCCCTCCCCCATCCCGTGGAAAAACTGTCTTGCATGAAACCAGTCCCTGGTGCCAGAAAGCTTGGGGACCACTGCCATAATGGCTTGAAGCTGTAGGGAGGCAGCAGTACAGGTAAATGGCCACTGGGTGGCAGCACGATCCAAGGAATAAGATACAGGGCTTTTTTTTTTTTTTTTTTTTTTTTTTTTTTTTTTTTTTTTTTTCCCCCCCCAACCCCCAACGCAGTTTCATTTACCTTCCAGGTAAAGGCTAAGTCGCTGCCCCTCCCTTCCTCCTGTGTCCTTCTCAGCTGACATTTGGACAGATGGAGATTCTGCCAGGCACCCAGCTCCCAAAGGCAGGGTGTGCCTGGCAGATTGATGTGTTTACTGAACATCTACTGTGTGTTGGGCACTTAGGATACAGCCGTGAACAAAGCTGAGATGCACAGGACCAGAAGCCTAGGATTCTCAGCCCCTTCTCTCCCTCTCTCTTCCTCTGTCTCTCTGATGCCTGCCAGAAAGGTGGCCTCCAGCTGGCAGGGAATAACTTTAACCTGTGCATCCTCAACAGGGCCATATGGCCCTCAAGGGGGTGAAAATTGGTTCTCACTCTTTTTATGCATAAAGCACAAATATGCATACATTACATAAACAGATACCTGTGACATTAAAGTTTCATGAAGGGGAGAACAATTAGGGTGGAAAGTCTAAAAAGGCACAAGGCGGGGTGGTAATGGGGGAAAAGGTAAGCCAACCAAGGACTCCGTCTAGGTCCCAGGCCTCCAGCAAGGGCCGTCCCCCCCCCTGCAGACACACCCTGCCAGGCACATCCAAATGTTGGCAGGAAGAACACCTTTCCCGGCCTCTGCCTGCTGGGTCTAATGGACTCCTCTCTCTCTCTTCATCTCTGCTCTCCTGCCCCAGGTGGGTTTTCTTGCACGAGAAGGCGTACCAGGTGCGGGATTCGGCCATTGAGTCCTCGGTGGTAACCAAGGTGAAAGGCTTCGGACTCTATGCCAACAGGGTCATGGATGTGTCTGATTATGTGACCCCACCCCAGGTATGGTCCCCTGCCCCAGGGAGACATGTGGGTGCCCACACGCTGGGCGGGTTGGAGGGGAGGCAGCAGGGCAAGGAGAGTGCAGACGGGAGGGATTCCCAAACCAGAATTCATGGGCTCACTGATCCAGAGAACCTGTCCCAGCAGCAGGGAAGCCATGGGGGGAACTTGGGCCTGCGATGCTGGGCATCAGGAGAGCTGGGAGCCTCTCCAGGCTCTGCCACAACTTTCGCTGCGGTCAAGGACAACACACAAAGGGACAAGAGGGACCGTGCCGTGGTTGGAAAGAACCTGGTGTGGATCCCAGCTCTGCCCTTTAGTGGCCCCATGGCCTTGGCCAAATCACTTAACCCAAGTGTCGGGTTCCTCATCTGTAGAGTGGAGATAATAACAGTTCCTACCTCTCGGGTTGAGACTGTTGCATTTTTTTCCCTCCCTCCTTCTCCTTCCAAGGGCACCTCTGTCTTTGTCATCATCACCAAGATGATCGTTACCGAAAACCAGATGCAAGGATTCTGCCCAGAGGTGAGGGGAGGGAGGAAGGTTGGGGGAAGCAGGTGCAGGAGAAGAACCTTGGTAGGCATGAGGGCAGGGAGGGGCCTGGGAGCTGTGCCCCGGGACCTCCACCCTCCGGAGGCTGCCTGCTGTGGGAGCCAGGCCTGGCCAGGGTCCTTCAGCAACCTTCGGACCTGTGTGCCCACAGAGCGAGGAGAAGTACCGCTGTGTGTCAGACAGCCAGTGTGGGCCGGAGCGCTTCCCAGGTGGGGGTGAGTGCAGCCCCTTCCCCACTCCTCACAACCCCAAAGTGTTAGCAGGACCTGGGGGGCAGGAACTGCCCCCACCTCCATGGAGGAGAGCCCACCCTAAGAGAGCAAGTGGGAATCAGCCTGTTCCAGATAATTCTGCAGGCATTTATAGATGCTCCCTGGGTGCCACACCCAGGGGGGTGTATGAAGGTGGCATGGTCCCCACCCCCAGAGGATTTCCCAGGCTAGGGATGATGGTGACAGACAGGGGCACTGTGCTATCCAGGAGATATTAATACAAAGGACTGTGGGGCCGGGGGAGAGAGAAAGATCGGTTTTGGGTAGGTGGCACCAAAAAGCTTCCTTGAGGTGACATCTGGGATGGGCCCTGAAGATGAGTAGGATTTGGCAGGATAGAGGGGGCTTCAGAAAGGGCATTCCAGACAGAAGGAATAGCTGCAGCGCAGGCTCAGAGGCAAGGAAGGGAGAGCAAGGATGCCAGGGTCCTGGGGTGGCTGGGGCGTGAGAACAGAGTGCAGTCACCTCCTTAGAAGGTGAGGGAGAGAGGCCTTGGAAGAAGAGGGAGAGAGGTCAGCTCCCTTTTCCCTGCCTGTCTGCTTGTCCTTTTCCTCCACCTGCCACAGTCCCTGGGAGGGGAGTTGCCTGGGGGGACGTCCTTGATGAGGGGTGGGCAGGGCGAAGGGAGTGGCAAGGGGCAGGTGGCCCCAGCAGCTGTGGCTCCCCCTTTCAGGGATCCTTACTGGCCGCTGCGTGAACTACAGCTCTGCGCTCCGGACCTGTGAGATCCAGGGCTGGTGCCCCACCGAGGTGGACACGGTGGAAATGTAAGGCCCTCAGCCAGGTGGGAGGAGGGAGGACCCCACCCTGCTCCCCTTGGCCAGTGTGGGAGCCCGTGTCTCTGCACATCTCTGAGCTTGAGGACGGCCTGTGGCTCCCCCAGCACTGTCCCTTGCTGGGGTGGGAACGTGGCCTCAGAACACCACCTCCCACAGCCCATCTTGCCTGCCCCTCCCTGGGTGCCAGCTCTCAGAGGGCCCTTTGTCTGCCAAGATCTCCCTTTGTGAGGAGTCCCCCAGGAGAGGTGGCCCCTGGGGCGAAATCCTGTTTCCCCCCCTTCTTCCGGAGGCGCTAAAGGCCTCCTGTTGCCCACAGGCCCATCATGATGGAAGCCGAGAACTTCACTATTTTCATCAAGAACAGTATCCGTTTCCCCCTCTTCAATTTTGAGAAGTGAGTCCTCCCTTCCTCTCTAAAGCAGAGATGCAGGCACCCCACCCCACCCCCACCTCAGGAGAGGGCAAATGTCCCATCCACCCACCGCCCTGGGGCGCCTAGTCCCAACCTCCCAGGGGGCCTTGACCACTGAGTAGCAGGTGGACTTTGGGGCCAGGTTCTCTGCCAGCCTCCCTGCCTGGGGGCTCAGAACGCAAGTGGGAGTTTTGCTTGGGGAAGGGGAGGCCCCTGGGTCACAGAGGCCTTCAGAGGTCCAGCCGAGGGGCTCGGTCCATTTTATTCCCTACATGAAGCCCACGTGTGGATAACCCTTTTCCCAGGTCAGCCCCCTGCATCACGCCTTCATTCCCCAGCTGGTCGGTGGGCATCGGCCCTCCCAGTGCAGAGCGCAGTGCCAGGCCTTGCGGCAGTGCGTGGCGTACTCAGCAGTGACTCCTGCCCTCCTGGAACCCCGGGGATCAGTCAGGGACACACATACCCCTCACAGGGGCAGAGGGTGATGGACGGGACAAGGAAAATGCAGGCAAAGAGGGGAGGGAGACGGCCCCGCCCACTCGCCTTAACCGTGGCCTTGCCTCTGTCCTGTCTTCCTCCCCAGGGGCAACCTCCTTCCCAACCTGACAGCCAGGGACATGAAGACGTGCCGCTTCCACCCTGACAAGGCCCCCTTCTGCCCCATCTTGCGGGTGGGGGACGTGGTCAAATTTGCGGGGCAGGATTTTGCCAAACTGGCCCGCACGGTGAGGACCCAGCACAACCTGAACCGGGAAGCTCAGCCCTCCCCCAGACTCAGGCCGCCACCCCCCCCCCCCAGAGTCGGCCCCCGACCCAACCCCAGACTCCGGCCCTCCTGCGGTCCCGCGGGGGACGGGCGAGGAGCTGCCGCGAGACAGCGTCACCTGGTGGAAGCACGCGGGGCCTGCAGCTGGCTCTGTGCCCGCATCCTTTGTGCCCAGAGAGGTCTTGCCTCCCCTCACCCACTTCCCCCGAGCCTCAGTTTCCCACTCCTGTCTTCACACTTCACCTCAGGGAGAGGCCTCAGATGTCTGGAAAGGGCCACACGGTGGGAAAGTGTCGCTTGGGACTGGAGATTCTAAAGCAGGATCCGGAGCCTCAGGGGTTCTCACCCTAGCCACGGCGCTTCTTTACTGCGCCACGCGTGACAATCCACTACTCTCCCTGCCTCTTTCCACCCAGGGAATGGAAGGAAATTGTTTCTCATAAATCCCCCACTCCTACCCTGGCCACGTACAGGGGCTCAGGGGGCCAGGGGAGAGCTCACATCTGGCCCCCTTCTTCAGGGCGGAGTTCTGGGCATTAAGATCGGCTGGGTGTGCGACTTGGACAAGGCCTGGGACCAGTGCATCCCCAGATACTCCTTCACGCGGCTCGACAGCGTTTCCGAGAAGAGCAGCATCTCCCCGGGCTACAACTTCAGGTAATCCCCTGGTCTCCTGGGACCTCAGGAGGAGAAGGCAAGGGCTGTCCTCAAGAACTTCCTGTCCAGCAGCAATGTGTGTTGGGAAGAGAAGGTCCTACATCCCCACCGCTCAACCCGCCATCAGGTTTTGACTCAAAATCTGGAAGGATTTTCTAACAGCCAGGTTGGGTTGGGTGTCTTGGGAGACAATGGCCTCCATCCCTCGAGGGTTCATGCCAAGGGTTCCGGCGCCAGGTCAGTAGTTAGACCAGAGGGCCAAGGTCTCTTGAACTGTTGGGGTTCTGTGATTCTTCTTAGCTCCGGCCCTGAAATACAATGTGTCTCAGTAACTCCCAGACAGCCCCTTTCCTGAACAGTGCCTGAATTTTCTAAGGTTTCTCGTTCCCCCAAAAAAGGATGATAACTGGTTATCATTTTACTAGATGGCAATTTTGTATTTCTATCCATAACCAGAACTTTCATGAGTCACAGATAACAATTATAACTGTTATTAGTTCTTCTTAGTGCCTTTCCAAACAGGAACTCAAACCAGTCTTTATAGTATCCCAGTGGCTTTGAGACGTAAGGGATCTTTTGGGGTTTTCTTTCATTTTGAAGAAAGAGAAAGAGAGGAAGCAGGGAACAAACTATCTGGAAGCAGCTGCAAACCTTTGAACAAGGCCTTGGCCTTCTCCCGTCCTAATTTCCCCACCTATGAAACGGCAATAGCATGGCTGTGACCTGGAGGATCCTACTAGCTAATTCATGAAAACTTCAGCTCTCTGTTTTGTGTTTCTCTTAATTTCTTTTCTTTGTCATTCATTTATTGACTCATCCATTAAACACTCAAAGATTGTCTACTACTGCTAGGGACCATAGATGGTTATCTTAGGTCAGCAGTTCTCCAACACTACGTTTTTTGAAGTTATATTTTATTTTTAATTGATGAATAATAACTGTATATATTTATAGGGTGCAATGTGATGTTTCGATACATGGATACATTGTGAACTTCTCTTAATATTTGAAGATCCTGAAGTTTCTGGCAGGGTCCTGATTAAGTACACAGTGTTATACACTAAACAGGCTAAGTAGACTAAATGGGCAGTGATCAGGGAAAAAAATATGTGTAAGAATATACACATATTTTCAGTTACATATTCAAAGAATTTGTGACTCAAATGTCCTTTGTTGTAGTGGTATTCTCCAATATAATGGCATACATAGGCCCCAAAAAAATCATTTCACCCTTTTTTACCCTAATTTGTAGCTTTAAGAAAAAAATCACCCACCCCATTAAGCTTTTTATTTAATAGTTAAAAAAATATGTATATTCTCTGGAAAGAAGAATTTTTAAAAATTGAAAGTGCTTTCATAATCAACTCCAAACTTTAAAAAAAATCATAGGAAACAACACATATTTTAAAGTAGGTTAAAAATACTGTTTGGCTCACTGGCAGAAATTGGCATATTTATTCAGTCAGTGCATCACACTGAGATCAATACAAAGGATATTTGTATGGTGGCTTAAAATAGTAACATATTAATAAAATTCTCATGATCTAAAATGCAAGTTTTGATCTTCATAACTTCCCTCTGGCCATTGGGAATTCTTCAATCCTCCAAGTAACTCATTTGGCAGGAACACTTGTGAAAAATGTAACTATTATGAAGACCCCAAACTACTGGCTTCATACAGTTTTAGAACAGCGTCTAGAAGAATTGGTTTGGAGTTCTTTGTCTCCAGTGCATTGTGCCACAGCTGCCTTCCCTCCCTCCGCACCTGGGCCCAGCAGGACGTGCGATAGACCTAGTCCTGAATCAGCTTGGGTTGTATTTGGGGAGACGGAACAGAGGGTCTCTAGGACCCTGCAGCATAATTCCCAGAGGCCTAAGGGCAGCCGTCTGAGAGGTGTGGGCCCCTCTTTGGACCCCAGGTAACTGATCCCCTCCCCAAAGCCCTCCAGGCCAGAGTAGAAAGGGACAAAGCTGCTTAATTGGATCCTTTGATTTAAGAGTTTCCAGCAGGCCCAACAAACAGCCCTGATGTGGGGAAACATCTGACATCCGTGGCAAGCAGAGGGCTCTGCTCGAGCCCCTCAAACCCCTCCACCTGGATGCCCCCACCACCCTCATGCTGCCTTCAAGCCACTGGCACCACACTGACACCCAAGGCCTAGCTAAGAGCCCACGTGTGGAAGGCTGCAAGGCCACCTTTCTGAGTCCTCGAATAAGAGACAAAAGGTCACAGCCAGGTTCAGGGCAGGCCACAATATGGTTTCTATGATACAGTTAAATGTATGCTCTTCTTTAGAATCTCGCAAACCACTTATCTGTAGGAATGATGCTGGTTGCCCCATGTGCAAAGCATTTTGTGTGCTTTGGCTCATTGTTCCATACCCACCCTACAGAATAGGTGCTCCAATGCTCCTACTTTACAGATGAGAAAACGGAAGCTCACAGAGTTGAGTAAGGTTCTCAAAGTCACAGAGAGACTAACTGTGGGAGCCTGGATGCAAAACATATTTTCCAGTATGATCTCCACCCAGCCAGGAAGGCTAGGGACATTTGCACTTGTAAATCTTCAGAAAAACTTGCCTGTATGGTTGATACTCTCATCCTTGCTTAAAAACAAAGAATCTGAGTTCCAGGGAGGCTAAAAGACTAGCAGATGCTGGTGGCATAATTCATAGCCCGGCCTTTTGTCTCCCAAACAAATTCATTTGCCTCTCCCTCCAACAGAGGCCAGATTTTTCAACGTGTTTGCTCTGGAGGGAAAGGAATTATTCAGCCAAGATTTGGCCTTGTTTTAGTCTGCAAACTCAGACATCCAGAGGCAGCTAGAGATTCACATTTCCATCACTAATTACTTCTGCAGCTCCTTTGCAAATGCCACCCCCTCCCCTTCTTTGCGCAGCTCTTTGCCTGAAGAATCCGAGATTCCAAGAATTTATAGCTGTTGAAGAGCCCTTGGAGACACCTAGACTGAGGTGGTCATTTTACAGATGAGGAAGGAGAAGCTCCAAAGGGAAAGTGACTTTTCCAAGGTCATGGGTGCATCTTAGAGTAGCCTTAGAGGTCACTGGATCCCAACTCCTACATCGTGTCTCTGTGACACAGCCACAGACAAGGTGGCCTGTCCGTCATCGGATGGCTTCAGTCATTGGAAAGGTGGCCTCACATTGAGCCAACACGTGTCTCCCTTCAACTCCTACCTAGTGTACTTGGTGCTGTCCATCTACCTTAATCTTTAATCTTTATTTGTATGACCCCCTAAAGGTTTCTACTTTTCTACTACCTGCTCTTCTCCTTCCTGTTTTCTGCTCTTCTCCTACTTCTCAATCTATTCTGCATGGCTAAAAGATTCCGTGGGCCGTTTCAGTATTTTTATGAAGCCTCTTTCCAAGTACATTGAGAGTGCGGTTGGTGGGGTCATCTGGATTTGCAGTGGACAAAGTGTAGCATTTCTAAAAATAAGACCTGGTGAGAGTCACCAGTTCAATGGTGTGCAGGTGAAAGACACCGCCAGCAGCACCCCGAATCTCAGACAAGGGGCTCTGCACCGGGGCCAGGTTCCTGCCGCCCAGGTGGACCCTTGGTTCACCCGGGCAGGATTTTAACCAGAGCTCTGTATTCTCCAGGCAGGCAGGGTTGTGAGTGTGCGTGTGCACGTGTGCATGAGAGAGTGGGTGTGTTTGTCAGGGGGTGAATGTGTGAGGCTGAGAGTGAGTGTGTCAGTACGTGAGTGTGTGAGTGAACGTGTGAGCGTATAGGCATTGATGGTGCAATGACAGATTAAAAATACTGAACCCATCAGGGTCCCAGCAGGAAACAGATGGCACATTCAAACTGGGTAGTTTGAGGCAAGTTTACTAAAGGGACTGTTTCAAAGGTATATGGAAACCACAAAGTGGAGTGCCCTGCCTGGAACAGTAACAGGACCTTGGTCTGAAGGGGCGAGGGGAGGAAGCCATCACTGGAGCCTGGAGACAGACAGAGCTGTGAGCAGAGGGCAGCCTGGAGGGGTGGCTGTGACCCAGGCAAGTCCCACCAGAAGCCAGAGCTGAGGCAAAGCAGCCCACTGAGGCAGCCCAGGGTAGATGAGGAAGGGAGGAGTGTAGATCCAAATGGCACCTGCAAAATTGTCCAGGACAAGTGCTAACAACTTTCATTTGTGAAATCATAGCCCTTCATTAACTTTCAGAGGCCCCTAACCTCTTTATTCCCCTGAATAAATCAGGGACCATTGCCCAAGAAAAATGCATGTATTCACAGACATGAGCAATTTTGCAGGCAATTTCTTTTTTTAAAGGATGCTTTGTATTTCTACGATTAAGATATAAATGCATTCTCAGAGTGATAAGTCCAAGCCATACTGATATACACGGCATAATGACATGGAAACTCCCCTTCAATCCTCCAGGCCTGCTCCCCTTGCAGGAAGGTAACGTCGGGACAGTTTAGTGAGTTTCCTTCCAGTCTTTTTCTATGTGTTTATATTTATGCAGCATAAATTCCGGGAGTATGAGGACCTCTAAAAGCCTATTCCTGTACGTCAGATTAAGAGCCCTAGAGTTAAGTTTGCAAAGCCCTTTCACATCTATTTTTTGTTTGTTTTAAGAGATGGGGACTTTCTCTGTCACCCAGGCTGGGCTGCAGCGATAATAGCTCACTGAAACCTTGAACTCCTTTGGCCTCAAGCCATCCTCCTGCCTCAGCCTCCCATGTAGCTGGGGCTACAGGTGCATGCCACCATGCCTGGCTAATTTTTTGTTAGAGACAGGGTCTTACTTACTATGTTGCCCAGGCTGGTCTCAGAACTCCAGGCCTCAAGCAATCCTCCCACCTTGGCCTCCCAAAGTGCTGGGATTACAGGCATGAACCACTGTGCCTGGCCCACACCTGTTTTCAAGAGGATTCAGGCTCACCACCCACCCCAAAGGTAGGCTCAGAAAGATTTTGAGATTCCTGAGATCATACAGCCTAATTAAGAGGCGCATCAGGAAGCAAACCCAGGAACTTGATCTATATCCATCGCTCTTAGCACACCTTCCACCATCACAGGGCTTGCAAAAAAAAAAAAAAAAAGCTGTAAGAGATATACCCGGTGGTGACTGCTGGAGTGATTGATGGGAGAGAAGCAAAACAGTGCATTTAGCAATGCCTGATTTCTTGTTTCTACACTGCCAGTTCCTAAGACAGCTTTGCTACTAAAAGGCAGCACAGTTTTGGATTTCGTCTCTTGGTGTCTGGGACAAAAAAACACTTGTTCAGCTGCTAGATGTTCCCGGTGCAGTAGGTGTTTCTAGTGATCGTCTCGTGTTGGAAATATACCCACAGCAGCTTTCATGAAGCTCTAAGAGTTGGCGCCTGTTCCACTTCCATGCAGAAACGTGTGGATCAGCAAGATCTTAGGCCAATTGACAGAGACAGAATTGAAGTACACCCTTGGCTTTCATCACTCTCTCTACAATCTGGATTTTTCTCTTCCAAAAGCCATAGAATATGTGTTAAAAGCAGCCATCACCATCATTTCCACAGAAACACTTGAAGGCTCTCTTCCACGGGGGATGCATTTGCTTGAATTCTCACGATCCGTTTTCTTCTTCACCTTTGTTAGGTTTCAGTGGGAGGTGAGGCGATGAGAGCGATCCTGGATGTACACAGCCCCTTCTAATGTTCATGTCTACCCGATCCTCACAACAACCAGTACTATTGGGACAAAATATTAGCTAACATCCACTGAGCATTTACCAATGAGCCAGGGACTCGGCAGGTGCTCTGCGTGGAGCATCTCGTCGACCCTGAAGAGAGAGCATTTTGTAGCTGGAAAGCTGAGGCTCAGGGGTGTCACTGACCTGCCCAAGGCCACACAGCTCCTACTGCTGGAGCGGGAATTCAAACCCCAGCAGCCTGGCTCCAGAGCCTGCGCGTGCAACCACAAGTATCCTGGTAGGACCAATGTGGTTACCCCCACTTTACAGATGAGGAAACTGAGGCCAAGAAGATCACTTCCGGGAGCAGACAGCTAGTCCCCTGGCTCTCAGGTACATCTTCTGGCTCCACGTCTGTTGATCTTTCCCCACCTCCTTAATTAAAGGTAAATTAATAGCAATGCATTTTTAAAAAGATCAGTAACAAACCATTTTTTAATGTCTGCCTTTGAGGTTGATTAGTTTCCTGGAATACGAGTAGATAAGCATGGCTTTGGGCTTTCTGTAAGGGGAGGAGTTCCAGCCTGCTCAAAGATGTTGCCCCCCCGCCCCCATGCAAAGAGTCTGCCAGGAGATATTTTCCTATCAGCGTGAAATCAACTGTAAAAGTGTATTTCAGCTGGCGAATTTACTTTTCACCAGGCAAAGCTTTGCTGAGAACACCACCTCCTTTACTAAGAAACCCAAATTCCAGGCCCAAGTTTTCCCTTGCAAGTTGAACCAGGCTCCCGGCAAGTTTGTTGCTGTTTTTCCTGCTGCTACAACAGTTACGTGTCCCTGCTTTAGGAAGGAATTTCCACCACTCTATCTGAGGATGGATCATTTCTAAACAGTGAGTGCTTCCAGGGGATTTGTACATCGTGATGAAAACCCTTCTCCATTCAGCAAACATTTATTGACTGCTGTAAATGTCAGCTCAGCGTGGGGAAGCGCTTCTAACGGTTGGAGCTAGCCAAAGCTACAACTGGGCTGCTCCTACAGGTAGTGAGTTTCCTTGCACTGGAGGTATTCGGGCATCAGCAGGGGACCCCCTCATGGATAATGTGGGGAGAACTTTCAAGGTCTCTTCCAACTTCCAGCTTGTGTCATGTGCTGGGCTTTGTGGCTGGTACAGAGATGAACCAGACCAGTTCCTAGGATCAAGGGAGTTTTAATTTAGTGGAAATGACAAACCTGAACCCAAATAACAAAACTGTTTATACAAAAAAAATTCTGTGCTGTGTCAAGCCAAGGATAATCAAGATGGGGCAGAGGAGAAGCAGAGAGAGCCCAGGCTGTGGACTAGGGTTTAGGCCGTGCCATGGACGCTCAGTGTGACTGTAAGCAATTCTCAGCCCCTCTGTGGGCCTCAGTTTCCTCCTCTTTAAAATGGGCTCGTTAAACGTAGTAATCTCTAAGACCCCTTCAAGCTCCACAAGTCTGAATCCGTGTGTGTGGGTGTCTGGGGAAAGGCTTTGGGAACTCAGGCTGCTGAAGCATTCACTATTATTTATAGACCTCTCACGTTGGAATGGAGCTCCAGCCCTGCCCTGCAGAAGCACGTGTGACAAATGATTTATTACGATAATTGACGTTTGTACTTACTCATTCTTTATCTATTGCTGCTAATGGCACAAGGAAGCACAGGCACGCACAATTTGCTCCTGTGCTGGTGGTGTCCTGTCTGGCCACAGAACAGATGTGTCAGTGAAGGTCCCAGCGGGAAAGAACATTCAGCCAGGGTTTGTGGAGAAACTTACACAACAGGAACCAACATGGAAGCCGAGGCACTCGGGCACGACCAAAGTGGGAAGCTGTTGCCACCCCAGGCCCGCAGCCGCCGTAGTGGGAATGGGAGCCTGGTTTTGCCAGAGTGACACAACCACGGCAAAACCAGGGCAAAGCAGGGAGGCAGTGAATGGGACCATAACCCCCTCTTTCCTTCCTGCCCTCTGCTCCCCTGCAGACCAACCCCGCAGAAACCGGAGTCGGGGAGAGCCAGGGAATGTAGCCCGTAGAGGACAGCCTGCAGGACTCCCGAGACCAGAGTCAGGGTCTAGGAGCGCGTGCAGAGCAGGCAGCCCCCCAGGTAACCATCCCCACTTTCCTTCCAGTGCCTGGGCTCAGGTGGCCCTTCCAGCTGGGCCATCAGAGAAGCTCCTGGCCATGACAACTCCAGCCCTGACGGCGCCCTGGGGGCCTCTTTCCCTTCCCCAGCTCAGCGCTAGCAGGTGTCCAGGCTCTGTGCTCTCTGATACTTACGGCATCGTGTAGTCACAGCCATGCTGTGCTTCCCTCCACAGCTGAGGTGTTTTCCTAGGGAAGCAGCAGGGGTAGGCAGGTGCTTTGGATTCGAGCTGCCCAGGTTCAGACCCCAGCTGTACCCTGCAGGCCCAGTAGCCTGAGCACTGCTGTACTTTTCTCCAGCCTGTGAAATCAGGACAGTGTTGCCTGATGACCAATCAATAATACTAATTAAAAACTGTGTGCCAGGCACTGTGCTCAGCCTCCACATCCAGTAGCTCATTTATTCCTCTCAACAACCCTACATATATTGCTCTTCTCTCCATTTTACAGATAGGGAAACTGAGACCCAGAGAGGTAATTTGCCCAAGGTCATATACATGAATTCAGGTGGCAAAGGCAGGACTGTCTCATTTCAAGGTCCCTAAGCCCCCAGCTACCCCTTTGCGCTGTTGTTTGTTTTGAGGCCTAAATGAAATAATGGGCGTGGAATCCTCTAGCCTGGTGCTTAGTAGGAGTGAGTGCTCCACATATATTATTTACTCTTTCCCCATTTCCTCAGTACAGGGCCTGGCTCCCACCAAGAGCATCTACTTTTCCACCTAGCCAGCTGCCGTATCTAAATGTTTTCTGTTTAGTAGAGAAACAGCCTGCAGTTGCCACCGTACGCTAGCTCTACCTGCAGAATTGGGAGCATTTGGAGAAGTCAAAGTCAGCAGGATGGAGCCCTGAGGACGGCATTCCTAAACCCAATCTTTGATATGTCCAGAACCTCAGAAATTCGTTCTCCCAGCAGGCATCCACGCACCCCTCACTGTGGCCACTGGGCCTTTGAGCAAACAGAGACAGTGAGATGTAGGTCATAGTCCATGGTCCAAATGATAACTACAGTCTGGTGTGGCAGACACTGTAGCGGAGGCCTGAGTCCTAGTGGAGACAGGAAAGCCCGGAGGCTTTCCCAGCTCAGCTGGCAAACCAGCTCCCTGGAGGAAAAGAAAACAAAACCCTGCTTTGTAGTGTTTACCAATTTCCGGTGGTGTGAACACCACCATGGCCAATTTCAGACTACAAGCGTGAAGTCACTAAACGTGGAATTGGGAAGAGACGCACACAGTTGGCTCTGCCAGCTGGGGCGTGCGGAGGCAGCCACTCCACTTCTATTAGTCCCTACCCTCCAGCCCACTGGGCCTCCTTCAGCTTCTTCAGAAACACCCTGTCCTTTCCCAGGAGAGGGCTTGCAGTTCCCTCCACCTGGAAAGCTGCTCTTGCCTCTGCCCTTCTTGCCTTTTAAGCCCCCTCCTCCAAGTGTCAGCTTTTGTGTCACTGTCACATGAAGCCTTGCCTGACCCCAGCCTAACTGAGCCCATAGAGCGGTGCGCCTCTCCTCCCAGCCCTTCCTTATGTCTACTGTTAGCTGTGCATGGGATTGTGGGATTAGTGCGTATTTCTCCCCTTCTCATGAGAGCCGAGCTCAGCAATGCATCAGCAGTGCCTAGCACAGTGTCCAGCACAGAGTGGGTGTGCTCTAAATATTTGTTGAATGCTGAAAGGATGAGAGGGCATCTGAGCGGGGCCCTAATGGATGAATAGGAGTTTGCAAGGTGGAAAAGAGGAGAAGAGGGGAGCAGTGGGCAGAAGCACAGAGCTCTGTCTGTGAAGTGTGTTCAAGAAATAGAGGTAGTCCGGTGAGACTGGAACTTGAGTGTGTGGTGGGACCTGCACATGAGGCAGGTGGCCTGGGCCAGGTTGAGAGGGACCAAGGTATCCAATGGTGGTGTCATTCTCACCAACCCCATTTCCCAGCCAAGAAAACCAAAGCTCTCTGGTAAGAATCAGAGGACTTGGGAGAAATCAAGGAATAGCTCAGCCCTCCCCCTTTTCAGATGGGGAGACTCGGGGTCATCCCAACACTGCGTGGCTCTTCTGTGCTTCCTGTTCTACTCTCAGTCAGCCACTCTCTGGCTGTCAAGTCCCACCTAGCAAATGCCAAAGGGACCCCCAGCTAGAGAACAGAAAGAAATTAGTCCGGACCTAACAGAAATCAGGCAACAGAAAGAATCATCTCGAATGCTGGCTAAGGGTGTGGGCTCTGCAGCTGATGCCTGGGTCTGAATCCCAACTTCACTCACTGTTAGTTTTGTGACCTCAGACGAGCAGCTTAACCTCTCTGGTCCTGACTCCTTGACTTTGAAATGGAAATCACAGCAGAACTTAATTTCATGGCTTGGCTGTGAGCATTAAACGAGCTAATGAGTGTAAAGCACTTAGCACAATGCCGGGCACAGAGTAAGCGCTCAATATATGGTGGCTGTTATCATCGCTAATTATCCTCAGGACTCAAAAGAGTATAATGGTTAAAGTAAATGTAGAAGTTATTTCATTTTATCCTGATGCTAGGCTAGGATAAGAAAGAAAACGGACATGTTTTAAGCACGTACAATATGTGGGCACTCTCTCAACTCATCCTCCTCCCACTTTCAGTGGAGGTAACAAGCTCAGAGAGGTGGAGTCACTTGTGCAGGGTTAAGAAGCTAATTCACGGCTGGGCGCGGTAGCTCACGCTTGTAATCCTAGCACTCTGGGAGGCCAAGGCGAGTGGATCGCTCGAGGTCAGAAGTTCGAGACCAGCCTGAGCAAGAGCGAGATCCCCATCTCTACTAAAAATAGAAAGAAATTATCTGGCCAACTAAAAAATATATATAGAAAAAATTAGCTGGGCATGGTGGCTCATGCCTGTAGTCCCAGCTACTTGGGAGGCTGAGGCAGGAGGATCGCTTGGGCCCAGGAGTTCGAGGTTGCTGTGAGCTAGGCTGACGCCAGGGCACTCTAGCCCGGGCAACAGAGTGAGACTCTGTCTCAAAAAAAAAAAAAGCTAATTCACGACAGACGGCCATCATACCACACCCAGCTCACCCAGGGCCTTCTTAGGAGGCTTGAATGTAGGATGTAGCATCGTGGAAACTTGCCCTCTCTCTGTCTAATCCTGAGTAACTCCCCAGCTTCAACTCATTCTTTGTCCTTTGGCAAATTATTTCTCCTTCCTGAGCCTCAATCTTCCCAGCTATGAAGTCATGGGAATGTGTAACAGTCAGGGTTAGTGTTGCTAACTGCTGTAACAAACAAAGCCCTCATCTCAGTGGCTTAACACAAAGATGTATTTCTTGCTCCTGGCGTGGTGCACTGTGGGCCGGCGGGGGGCGGGCGGTGGAGAGCTCCACGCATTCAGGGATCTGGGCTCCTGCCATCTTGACTCAGTCTACCCTAGGGCCTCAGAGTCCTGCCCTGGCTCTGGAGCAACTGGCCATCAGGTGAGGACAGGGAGCATGTGGAAGGTACACTGCTCTAAACCACCTCAGCACAGATGTAACAAACCTCACTTCCATTCCCGTTTCATTGACAGGAATAGTCATGGGGCCCCAGCTAGACGCAAAGGCCTGCAAAACATGCTCCAATCATGTACAAAGAGAGGAGATAACCCAGACCCTGGTGACCACTGAGCCATCTCTGCCGCAGGGGTGGGCCAGATTCTGCGATCCCCTCCAACCACACTGGAGTGCAGAAGCTGGGGCTCCCGGTTCAATCTGCTGTCTGCAGCCTGGGCCTGCCCTCCCTGAGCTCTGTTCCTCTTCCCTCCACCCAGGAGGAGAACCCGTCCCTGCCAAGCCTCCTCACAGGGTGGGTGGTTGGTGAGATAATGATCTTACCATGCTTATTGCCTCTTGGAAGGCAGGTGCTGGAGAAAAACCAAGTCTGCTTTGATTTTTCTCCCTGTTCCTTTCACATTCCTTCCCAGGATAAATTTAGCCAGCCCTCGCTTTGAACAGCAGTGCCCGGGATGTGACTTTTTGTTCCCGGAGTCCATGTCAGAGCCGTTTTCACGGTTGCAGCCTTAGGCCAGCAATGAAGACTTCAGCGCCACAGGCCCAGCCTCTGCCCTGCCCCAAACATCTGCGACCCACCTTTTCACCCTGCCCAGTCCCCATGGGGAGCAGTTGCCACATCTCTGAGACAAGGGCCTGGAATTCTTCAGTGATGTGAGACAGAACACAGGATGTAGAAGGGCTGTGAGATCTTGCACAAGGGCTGCCCCGTCCTTACCAGCTACCTAGAGCTCAGAGGCAGGACAGCTCAGGGGGCACGAGCATGGACTCTGGAGGCATCAGTATGGGTCGGAAACCTGGCTCAGATGAGTTACCTTCTCATCTGTCTCCTCACCTGTGACGTGGGTCACCAACAGTGTAGTCTTCATGAGATTAATGGAGATGCTTATCTCAAGTGATCTGCCTCTATTTCTGGGGCTCTATAAACAGTGGGTGTGGAGATGGTGATGGTCTATACTTACCCTCAGCCTAACCTGAATGCCACCGTAAGGACTTCCTGGGACCTTCTGCCCAGTCCAGATACTTCTTTCCTAGACTTCTTTACAATAATCTGAAAGCCTCTTGGAGAATTTTGGTCTTGGACCTCATCATCTTTGTAGATGTGGCATCCTTTCCGGTGTGTCTGTCCTACTGTTCTCCTGCTGCTGGGACTTGAATTCATTCTGTTTTGCCTTGTTGTGAAGCTCCCTTCCCCCACCACCCAGACCGTAAGGTAACTGACCATAGTTTTGAAGACAGGTGAGCCCCTCCCGTCTTTCCCCGACTTCCAAGCCTCCTTCTGCGTAGGTGGTTGCACTTCTCTCAGGCCCCTTCCTGAGGCCACTCTCATGTCGACTCTGGGCCTTACTCTCTCTCGAGAAGATCCTCTTGCCTCCCTGCCTCTCCCTTCGGTGGCAAAGTCTGCGGGCAAACACTTCCCGGGTCAGGCTCTCCCGGAAACCTTTTTCTCACCGAGTAGTTTCCAGCCTTACTCGGGCAACAGGTGCCTCGCTCAGGCACACAGCTCTGGCCCTGCCCACACACGGCAGAGACAGGAGATGTGCCACCTGTTCTCCCGCGCTCCTTCCTGACCCAGATAAAGCTCTCTAGGCCTGCGCTTCCCCCTCTGTAAAATGGGGGTGGTGAGGGTGGTTGTCCTGAGGGGAAACGGTGGGTGGCCTCAAAAGGGGTGCCTGAATGAGGGGACTATGCACAAAGGTGCACTCATGGTAAAGGGCACCAACAATGCTGGTGAAGGACCTCAGAGCTGGCAACGTGGGCCACCTGCTATCACCCAGGCTGGCAGGGTCAAGGGCACCGGGGAGCAGGTCCCAGAACCTGCAGAGCTAAGCCACTGGTAGAGGCTCAGACTGCACCTTTTTTCCCACCCACCCTCTGATCTCCCGTCAGGGCCTCCCACCGGCTGAACCCTCCTGGAAACGGAGGGCAGGGAGCTTGGTGGAATTAGTCTCTGCAAAACAGACTCCCAGGGCCCAGTGCCGGGCAGAGAAGGAGCAGAGAATGGGTGTGTGAGCAGACAGAATACCTAACAAAAGAATCTCCATGGTGCCCGGCTAGAAGGGCTGGTCTCAGCAAGTGCTTACGCCTCTCCCCGGCAGACCAGGGAGGGGCGAATGAGCACACCCACTTTTATAGACGTGGAAACTAAACACCCTAAGGACTAAGTAACACAAAAGGCCAAGCTGCTAGCCAGGTGCAGCCAGGATTTAGGCTCATTTCTGCCTGACTCCAAAGTTCCCCACAACCAGATGGTGGCAAGAGCAGACAGTGGCCGATGTTTTGTGATTTAAGGTGACCCTTCCCCATCATAAATTTTCTTCCTCCCGCACCCGTAATCCCTCCATTATTAATGCGCCTGGGCTGAGCGCACCCTTCTCCCTGGCGTACAGTTTCAAATGCAGATATCTGCGGGAGGAGTATCACATCCATCACTGAACACTTTGAGGGCACGAGTTTCCAGAGCCCTGCTGGGAGAGGCCTGGGAAGCTGTGGGGACCTATGGGGACTGGAAATGCTGAAAGGGACGCACCAGATAAGAGCAATGTCGACTCCACACCGTGAAGGAGCTTTCTGGGCCCTTTGACTCCCAGCATCTCACTCAATCCTCACCACTTTCCAAGGATACTGGCTTCCAGAGCCCATTTTACAGCTGGGGGACAGTAGCCCAAAGAGATTACACTTGGCTGCTGTTAGAGTTTTGCCTGTGATGGGCAGGATCACACAGGGGAACGTGCACTGGCTTTAGAAGCCAAAAACTGATGCGGTTCAAATCCCAAGTCCAGCGCTTAATAGCTGCAAAACTATAGGCAAATCTCCTCCCCACCACAGGCATCTGCAAAATGCGGGTATGAACACTCACCTCTTTGTGTTGAACACCCACCTCAGATCACTCTCCTAAGTCCCCAGCATAGTACACGGCGCCCAGCAACCAAGGCAGAGAAGGTGTAGAGGTCAAAGTCTTGAACTTGGGCAAATCTAGCACTGGGTCTTGCCGGCTGGGAATTCCTGGACAAGCCACCTAACCCCCTCGGAGCCTCATTTGAGAAACAGAGCAGCACATGCCCGTCTGTATTAGTCTGTTTTCTGTTTATAAGATAATAGCTGAATCTGGGTAATTTATAAAGAAAAGGAATTTATTTCTTACTGTTATGGAGGCTGAGAAGTCCAAGGTCAAGGAGCCACATCTGGTGAGAGTCTTCTTGATCGTGGGGACTCTCTGCGGAGTCGAGAGGTGGCACAGGGTATCAAGGGGGCTGAGCGTGCTAATGTGCTAGCTCAGGTCTCTTTTCCTCTTGTTACAGAGCCACCAGTTCCCTCCCACGATAGCCCATTAATCCACGAATCCATGAATGGATTAATCCACCTATGAGGGCAGAGCCTTCACGATCCAATCACCTCTTAAAGGCCCCGCCTCTCAGTACTGCCAACGTGGGGATTCAGTTTCAACACGAGTTTTGGAGGGGACATTCAAGCCATAGCACTATCCCATAGGTTGGTTGAAAGGAGATGAGGTGTCTGAAAGCACTTTTTAAAACTGTTCTATAAATGTGAACATACTTCTTTAGCCATAACAACAGGCAGCAAGAGCGAATATTCCCTGAGTGCTTACTATGTTCCAGGCCCTGTTCTAAACCCCTGACGCACATAGTTTCACTCAGTTCTCATGGCAACACTATGAAGCCAGACTTTTATATCATTCCCACTCACAAATGAGGAAATTGAGTCTCAGAGAGGTTAAGTAACTGGCACAGGGTTGCACAGCCGGTGAGTGGCAGAGAAGGAGACCCACACGGATAGAACTGAAGAAGCTTGGAGTCCAGCCATAGCTCAAACGTTTGTACGCACCACAATCATTTAGGGAAATTATTTAAAAGGCAGAGTCGAGGGCTCCACCACAGACATGCTGATTCTATGGGTTTGAGGTCGGGCCCAGGAATCTGCTTTTTTAACAAGCCCCCAAGATGGTGCCGGTGCAGAGGGTCTGCTCACCACACAGGGAGGACCGTGGCAGGTGTCTCACAAACCATCAGTAAAGGTTGCTCGGTGGGTGAGGGAGCCAGAAGGTTCAGGCCGGAGAGACAGGAGCCCACAGTGAGACCCACCTTCGCCTCTGGCCTCCAGGTTTGCCAAGTACTACAAAATGGAGAACGGCAGCGAGTACCGCACACTCCTGAAGGCTTTTGGCATCCGCTTCGATGTGCTGGTGTATGGGAATGTGAGTTCCGGGGCCAGGCGGATGGGGCGGACAGGGCGGGTAGACAGGGCAGGCAGCCCAGACCTGCTCATGGGCCCTGAAACGGCTCTGCTAGGGGGCGGGGGTCTGCCGCTGACCAGCTTTGACACCCTCAGTTGGTCGCTCTCCCGTATCCTCACCTGCGCCATGAAGGGGTGGGACCTGCTGATCCACCAAGAACCCTTCTGGCTCCAAGTTCAGCCACAAGCCGCACCTCCACCCACTGCCCACGCGCCTTGGTCTTTGTACACACAGGCTGGCAAGTTCAACATCATCCCCACCATCATCAGCTCCGTGGCGGCCTTTACTTCCGTGGGAGTGGTGAGTCCGGCCCCTGCAGGCTGACAGGAGGCCAGTCAGCGTGGGGCCCAGCCTGGCACGGGTGGGCAGGGGAGTGACCGGGGCAAGCCCCCCCTTGCCAGGTGCTGCAGCTCCTTCAGCACGTCCCTGCTGCGTGGGCCCCAGCTGCACCGTCTCCAGGCACGGAGTGCTCGTGCCTCCCCCATTTCAGGAGGCTCCACCTGTTACACAGTTGCTGTTTCTCACCGTGCAGGTGGGGGAAGGGACTCCAGGGTTGCCACAGACCTGAGATGCCTTAATGAGGAGCAGAGCCCACATGGCTGGGTGGAGACATAGCCCGCTCCCAGGGGCTTCTACCCCTCAGTCCTGCTCCTCCCACCGAGTCCTCTCTCTGCTTTTCGTGGTCTGGGGACGACCCCAGGAGCTGGGAAGGCAGGCCATGAAGACACCCTGCAAAGCCCCTGGGCATTTTTCTAAGAGGAAACATCCATCAGGCCCCTCTAAAGGACTCGCCTCCCACCCTGGCCTGCTGTCTGCACAGTTGGGGCAGCCCGGGGGCTGCCTGAGCCCACCGCTGCCTGCCACCCTGCTCCTGCCCAGTCCAGGGCACCCTCTGAGCCTGCCCCGCCTCTCCTCCTGCAGGGGACTGTGCTCTGTGACATCATCCTGCTCAACTTCCTCAAGGGGGCCGACCAGTACAAAGCCAAGAAGTTTGAGGAGGTGAGTTGGGGACAGGGCAGGGAGTGGCGCTGGGCCCCAGGGGACTCTCAGGAGCTCCCCTTTTGGGATCTTCTGAAGGGGAGTGCACTGGGCCTCAGTGAATATTTCAGGTCCGCACAAGAGAGGGTTTGGGCAAGAGTGGGCTCTGAAGAGAATCTTGGGGGCTCTGCAGGTCGTCACTGCCAAGATCCCCCCATGGTCCCCTCTCCATTTCCAGCTGTGGGATGACTCAGGTTTCTCTTTGCCCTTGGGCTACACGGAAAGAGTCTTGGGGTCACACAGACTTGCTCTAGCTGCCCCAGTGACCAGGCCAGCGGCCCTCACTGCTGAGTCTGTCGCATGGGGGCACATAGGAGGACCCTCTGCCTGCAGGTGAATGAGACCACGCTGAAAGTCGCCGCCTTGACCAACCCAGCGTACCCCAGCGACCAGACCACGGAGGAAAAGCAGTCCACAGATTCGGGGGCATACTCCATAGGCCACTAGGGCCTCTTCCCAGGGCCCCACGCTCACCCTTGGGCTCCAGGACCCCCACAGGGGACCCCAGCTGAGCAAGGGGGTGGGAGAGAAGAGGGGCTGTCATTTCTGCCGCTCACCCCATGAGGCCGAGGCTGGGACTCGGGCATCTGGGCCTCCCTTTCTCTGGCAGACAGGGAGGGCTCCCTGCTAAGACCCCCATCTCACCCTCGCCCCTTGCCTCCCCTGCTTCCCAGGAACCCAGGGCCAGTAGCCCCTGAGTCATCCCTTTCCAAAGAGTAGAGATAATATTGTTAGGACAAGTGGCCACCAGGGCCTACCGAGTGCCAGGCACTTTCACACACGTTATCTCATTTAATCCTTAGAGTAATCCTACAAGGTAGATATTAGTTTTCCTTGCTTTGAAGATAAACCAAGGCTCAGAGACACTGAGTCATTTGCCCCAGGCCACATAGCCAGGAAGTGAGAGGGCTGGGATTTGAACCCGGGTCCGACTAACTCCACCACCCACAGCCCTGGAGAGAAGAATGAACTCCTGGGGGTTCAGCTCTGCTGCTTCAGCCGACTCCACCCTGACCGTGACTCGGTGAATAACGAGTAAGCCCCCTGCTTTCCGCAGGAGCTCGGGCCGCGTGTTAGGGGCAGCCAGCTGGACAGTGGTGTGAGGTCTCGTCTCTGATTTGGGTGGGGTTCAAATTCAGAAGGAAACAAGAGGCGTGGCTGTTTCCTTCCCTCACCCCACAGCTCTGTCCCCAAACCAGGGCTGTTCCTGTTCTCCCTCTGGGACCCCACACGTTCCCACACACATCTGGAGCCCCTCACTCTGGGAGACCGATCAGGCCACCCCCAGGGCGGGAGGTGGTTCTAGACCCAGGGTCCTGTCTTTGTAGGCAGGGCCCTGTTCCCGGAAGTCCGCAGTCGTCACAGTGGTGAAAAGGCTCCAGGGAGGCCCGACTCCCTGAGAGCTGACCAGCCAGGTCATCCAGGCCTGTCCCCACAGAGTCCCAACACGGTGCTCAGTCCCCTAAGCTTAGAAGGTAAAGGGGCCCTAGAAACTGTCTCGTCCAACTCTCCAGATGAGCAAACTGAGCCCAGAAAGGGAAAACAACCTGTCCAGTGCCACACAGTTAGCGGCTAAAAGAGACCCAGGTGTCCTGCTTCTCAGGGAAGGAGGCAAGAACAGGAAGCTGGAACCCCTGCCTCCACTGGCCCAGACGTCTCCCGTCCCAATTCTGGCCTCTCCTCCTACAGCGAGAAGCCCAGAAATCACACCTGGGCAGAGCTCAGGGGCAGACTCAGTTCTGCGAACCTGAAATCTGGGGGCATCTTTTAAAAATTAATATGGAATTAGATATTAGGAGGGGCTCATGCAAGTGACTGGCCCTAAAGTATACGTTTCATTAGCTTCACGGTAAGGCTCTGGAAAAGTTGGAGTGGGCGTAATCATGAGGTCTAAGCAGACAGGAGCCTAACTGCAGATGGAGAGCTGGTCCCTCAACAGAAGGTGCAGGCACTGGGGGAGGGGACAGCCTCAGGAGTAGCTTGGGAGACCCAAACAGTGGGCACTTGCAAAGGCCTGACCCCAGTGATCCCCCACCCCAGGGGAGAAGGGGTAAGACTCTCCCAACATCACCCCTCCCCTCCCTCTGCCCTCACCCACTGCCTCGTCCTCAGGATGGTGGGGCAATATCCCCCCAGGGCCAGCCTCAGGAATCGGGCAGTGTCCACAGATCCAACCAGACTTCGTTTCTCTGGTAGAGACATCAGTGAAGGCAACACCATGTTCTCCAGCTAGGAGTCCCCCATGCCTTCCTGCTGAATCCAGCTCTCAGGAGGCTAGACAGAGGCTGGGGTCCCAGGGATGCTCTCTAATGAGGAGATGCAGGCAGCTGTGTCCTAGAGGCACCCTCTCTCCCAGCCCCTCCCTTCGTTTCAGACTGGGGTGGTCCTGAGCCGGCCAGCAAGTGTGCAGTGAGCCTGATGTTGTCCTCCCTGTATCAGAACTAAGTTACCGCTTCTGTGTGCTAGAGGTAGGGTTAATATCACTAGTAAAAACAACAGCTAACTTGTCTCTGTTGCGTGGTGGTTTACCCAGCACAGTCACCAGCATAATAATCACATGGACTCTCACACCAACCCTGGTGAGGTTGCTATGGTTCGTTATTAATCTATTGATAGAAAAAGAAATTTACAGTACGTGGGAACAAGAACTGGCAGCCATGCTCATTACTAACACTACACTGCTGCTTTAATCACTCAGCACTAAAGCTAACATTCACTGATTGCTCACCATCGGCAGGCACCGGACTACATGGGTGACAGGCATTGTCTAATTCAACCCTCATTGTACAAAAGAAGACACTGCGGCTTAAGAAAGTGAAATGGGAGAATTGGGACTTGAACCTAGAACTTTGAGTCTAGAGTTGGGGATTTTGACTTCTGTGCTATATCTGGGAAAACTCTGGAAATTTGTTGGCACCTTCTATTATGTGTTAGTTTGGCTAACTCGGGTTTTGCTGCAGGAACAAGTAAAATGTCAAGGTTTAATACAACAAAGTAGGTCAGACAGCCCCCTCCATCTGGTAGCTGTGCCATTTGAGACATGGACTACGGGATCACTGAGGCAGGGAAAGTGAAAACTGGAGGATCAGAAGAGATCATTGAAAGACCAGGCCCAGAAGTGGGTTACTTCACTTCCCACCACATTCTGTTGGCAGGATTGAGTGCAGAGCCCATCTTTCCTGCAAGGAATACTGGGAAATTCCTAGTCTTCTTGGAAATAGTGAGCACAACACTGTCTCTGTTTTATTATCTCCTTTTTAATAGCTCCTTTTCTCCCCCTCTCACCCCACCCCCAGAATGCCCACTGACAATTCCACACATCCTACCCTTCTGTGTTCCTTCTCACAAAACCTTATTCTCAGCAAGTTGCCAATCAGCCTCCCGGGGGTATTAATAGATAACATTTCTGGGGAATTTCTTCTCTCAAGAGTATTTGCTTTTTAATCAAGGGCTATTCAAGACTGAAAGGCCTTAAGCAGCCAAAGGAATGAATATGTAAGGGTTGAAGTCAAGGCCCAATAACAGTGCTGGAGATTTGAGGGACATCTTATCTACCCTGGCCTGCCTCAAGTAAGCTTCAGCCTGGAGAGGTCTTAGCCCCTCTCCTCTCTCCTCCCTACCTCTACTGGTTTTGGCTGGCAGGATGTTGGGCCACTAGGTTTGGCTAGAGTCCATTCCCCATCAGGGAGATAAGTGAAGGTTGATAAAAGGGGGCTTGCAATCAGCTGAAATACCAGTCCCAGAGTCACCTAGGTAGAGCTTCCCCTACTGCCTGTCCTTGAGATGCCACTGTTCTTCTAGAAGCATGGCATCAAGAATTGGCTTATTGCAATGTGCAGTACAGGGGCTACGGGGGGCCCAACTCCTGGGCAGCCCCCCTCCCATGCCCCTGGGGAGAATGCCCACCCCTGCCAACCCGCTGTGATTAGGAGCTGCCTGACCCAGTCTCCATCCAAGGCAGATGGATAGATCCCTCTACTGAGGACAGGCCTTGTCACCTAGAGACCATTCCTGGGGCCCAGCATCGGTGAGGCTCATGGCAGCACCTGGGCCTATTCTCCTGTTGCCAGAGGCCTGCTCGTGTTCAAAGGACTCTTCCCAGCTGTTTTCTCCACCACCCACCTTCCCCAGGACTCTCTGATCCTGTCCTGTTCCCTCAACTCCAACACCCTTAGAAACACAGCACACCTAGGAGAACTGTTCTTTCTGCTCCTGAAACCACATCCCATCAGATGCTTGTATGGATGCACATATACCCACACAAACATAGACCTATATGCAGGTGTGTGCAGACACACAACACAGATACACACCCACATACTGGTTAACGACACAGAGGAATACATGTGCGCATACACACAGATTCAGGCATATAATAGTGCAAAACTATACAGACATACATATTCACAGATGTACACATACAGGCATATCCATAAATATACAAAGATGTATGAATGTATGCACACTCAACACACAAATACACACTGACTCACAGATTTATGCATATTTACATATATAGATTCACATATACACAGGTATGCACATATATACAAAGATTAACTCATGTACACACCAAGATATGTATGTACACATGTACACATGCATACATACAAATAGTTGTATATTCTCCCTGGGCCCCATATAGAAACACCTCCCCCCAAAAAGTCAGTGTCTGTCTTTGTCTCTCTCTCAGTCTCTCAGTCAATCTGTCTGTCTGTCTGTCTCTCTCTCTCTCTACCTTCTTAATGCCTAGTCTCCGGTCTGAGCTCCCTACTTCTTCAACTCTAAATCCTTCCTGGAGCCCAGTAGCTCACCTGGGACAAAGTGACAACAGTATTCTCATGTCCCCAACGTCTGAGAAAGTAGGGGACAGACAGAAGCTGAGGCCTGGGCTGCAGAACTGGACATGGGAACCACACTGCTACCAGACACCCTGCCTTTGGCCCAAGGCCCAGCTGACAGAGGCAGCTTCCTGCTAAGAATGTGGCCCCTCTAGTGAGGTAGCCAGGATGGAGGAAGGGAGGACAGCCGCCCTCCTGGGAACCGACCGGAACACGCCTCAGAAGAGGCTGGGGGCTTTGAACTCACACAGCGGTGGCCGGGGAATGGGAAGTGGGGGCCAAAAAAGGCTTGGGGCCCGAGGAGCAGGCTGCCCCAAGACGACTTTCTCCGCACTTCCTGGTGGTATGTTCACCACGCCGCCCCTCCCCGCAGCCAAACAAAGCCAGAGCACGGGCTCCCCACCTCCCACCCCCACCAAATGCTCCCCTCCCCCGGAGCGCCGCCTGCAGGGGACGGGATTTTCCGACCTGGGGGGCACCCCAAAGCGAGCAATAACGAGACGACAGTCAGGAAATGCTGTGGAAGTATGTATTCGTGAGCAGGAGAGGCTAGGGCCGGGGTCCAGGCCGAGGCGGGGGCGGGGGGCGGCTCCCGGGCGGGCTCTCCGTGCGCTGCTGGCTCAGGCCGAGCAGATGAAGGGCAGGCGCCTCCGGCATTGCACTCGTCGCCAATGACCCCCTAGCAGCAGAGATCACAGCGACGTCACCTGCTGGGCTGGGTCTGGCGTGTGCCCCACCTCCTTCCCTCCTCGGGCACCTGTTATGTCTCCTTCGACGCCGGTTGTCATTATCTGCCAGCTGTATACTTCCCTCACATCCCTGCTAGCTAACATTTATTGAGCTCTTGGAGCAAGCCAGGAGGTGTGCTAAGTACTTTAGAGGGACCGTGGCATGACGCCAAGACGTACATGCTATCACCCTCTCCATTTCACAGATGAGGAAACTGAGGCTTCGTGGAGACAAATAACTTGCCTGTGTCTCAGCGTCTCAGCTGGCAAGTGGCCCCGCTGTATGCAAATCGCCGCAGTCTCGCTTCAGCACGTATGGTCTTAGCCGCTATGCTAGAGTCCCTCACACCTGGCATCCGCGCTGTTGCCCACATCTGCCCTTAGAAGCCGGCATCTTGTCTCTCAGCTATCCCTAATTCCCACATCCTTTCTTCTCCCTCATCTATACCTTATATTCACATCTGCTGCTCTCTTTTGTCACATCGGTCATTCGAATTTGTCACCCTCATATCAGAGGTGGTGAAGGAGCCCCCATCCAGCCCCCTCCAGAGCACCCCCACCGCCTGGTTTTGCTTGAGGAATCTCTGTATCTCAGCCCTCCTCACAGACAGGGCTTTGATTCTCCCATGGTGAGGGGAGGGCGTGAGTTTGGGGAGGTATGTTCAGGCAGCTCAAAGGGGCAGTAGTGAGTCCACCCACCCCTTCTCCTTGCCCTGGTGCCCTTCCCCCTCACCTCTGGTACATAGGGCTACGCAGCAGCCGCTCCCTTTCCTGGGCTGCCCGGCGGCCCAGTATGCAAAATTCCAGCAGCTCCCATCAGTCCAGTGATACCGCCTAAACGCCCACTGGAGAAGTGACAGGTTAGGTCAGAGGGCAGAGGTCCAGGAAGACAGGCAGACCCAGGGCCCCAGAGAACACCCACTGCTGGCTTCTCTCACTGCCCACCTGGCCAGGAGCCAGATACCCTCAAGACCCATCCCTGAGGGTTTGCAGTCAATGACAATGGAAGAGCAACCTGTCTCTCCCAGCCGTCAGGTCACGAGTAGTCTTCTCAAACTTTACTGTTCATGCACATCTCCTGGGGATCTTGTTAAAATGCAAACTGATTCAAGAGGTCTGGGGTGGAGCCCAAGATTACGATTATGCTATTTTTTTTTTTTTTTTAAAGACAGGGTCTCACTCTGTCACCCAGGCTGGAGTGGACTGGCATAATCATAGCTCACTGCAGTCTCAAACTTCTGGGTTCAAGCCATCCTCCTGCCTCAGCCTTCTGAGTACTTAGGGCTACAGATGTGCACCACCACACTCACCTAATTGGGGTTTTTTCTATAGAGATGAGGTCTCACTGTGTTGCCCAGTCTGGTCTCAAACTTCTGGGCTCAAGCGATCCTCCTGCCTTGGCCTCCCAAACACTAGGATTATAGGTGTGAGCCACTGTGCCTGGCCAGATTCTCCATTTCTAACGAACTACCAGTAATACTGATACTGCTGGCCTATGGACCACACTTTGAGTTCCAAATATAATGGCACTATTCATCCACAATTTCAGAGCCACCCTGAGAGAAAAAGGTTCCCATTTCAGAGATGAAGAAACTGAGACTCAGATAAAGTTGTTCAGCTAGTAAGTGACCAACCTGGGCCTGGAATCTGTCTCCTGACTCCAGCGGTATTTAAAAACCAGCTCTGGGAGAGAGTGAGAAGATGGGGAGTAGGAAGGAGACCTGATTTGTAGCAATTGCCTATTTCCTTGGTGTAAATACTCCCACCATGGCTAATTTCAAGCCACAAGCATGTAGTCATTGAACAGGGAGTTGGGAAGAGATGTGCACCGTCAGTTCTCCAGAGCCAGTACCAGCCAGCTCCAGCACGTCGTCGTTGCCTGCCACTCTAAGGACAGCTTAGCTGCTGGGCTAAGGCTTGGCATCAGCAGGTGGTCCCTCGAGACAATCAGAAAAAACTTCCTATGCCTGAGAGTTGACCCTTTACTTACCCAGCGCCTGACAAAGCCTCCAATCCAGACCTGGGCCTGATTGAGTCTTCTAGTGAAATGCAGAATCTGACAGTTGAGGCTGTAGCTGTGGATGGAGACGAGGTTGCCTCTGTAGCATTTCCTGCAGACATTCTGCAGACAGAAGTAAAAAATGCCCTCTCATTTATATCAAGTTTATGAGTCTACATGCAAGAGCCCTACACCCCTTTCCAGGTTAAAAATAAGGGATCTACTTGCCTCCCTCAATCCTCTTTTGCTCCTTAATTAGCTGCCAGGATAATCTTGTAGGATATAATGATAATGATATAATATAATGATAGTAATTATAACCACCATTTATTGAGTTTTTTATGACCTAAGGATTATTCCAAATACTTTCCATGTATTGTCTTATTTAATCCTCACCACAACTCTAAGGGTTGGCACTATATTATATATATTTGTAAAACTTCATTTTACAAATGGAGATACTGAAGCTCTGAAAGGTGGAGTGACTTGCCCAGGTAGCACAACCAGTAAAAGGCAGAGCCAGGATTTAGCATGGGTATATATAATACCAAAGTTTCTTGGGTAAATCAGTGGTTCTCAAAGTGCAGTCCCCAGACCAACAATATCTTCACCACCTGGAAATTTGTTATAAATGCAAATTCCCAGGCCCCACCACAAACCTTCCTAACCAGGAACTGTGTGATGGGGCCCAGAAATCTGTGTTTTAACAAGACCTCCAGGTGATTCTGATGCATGCTAGTCTTTGAGACCCACTAGTCTAAATGAATAGGGAACCACAGGTCAAATCCACTCTGTTCTCCCTACAGTAGCCTCCCTGCTACTTACCTGAGCACGGTTAAATGTCTTGGGGGTCCGCACCAACAGATAGCGGCAGGTCTTGCAGCCAGGACTTCCCTGCACTTGAACTGTGTCCTCTTCTTTGGGGCACTCCAAGTCCTCGTCTAAGGCAGCTGGGTCCGACTCCATGGCCTCCTCATCCTCAAAGGTGTCTTGACAGGCAGAAGTCTCATCCTCTTCCCTCTCTGACTCAATCACCTTCTCAGTCAAGGCCAACTCTCCCTCCTGATCCCCTGAACCATCCAGATCCTGACCCAGGTCTGCCTCTGGCTCTTGGATCTCCAGATGGGGAGCATCATTTTCTGGGAAAAAGAGAGAAAACTGGCCAATTTCTTCCAGGACCACGGACAGCTCCAACAACCTCGCTCAAACCTTTCAAGCCATCTAGATCCAGGACTGGAGATCTCCTCAGTATTAGCTAAGAAGAGATCTCTTGGGTCACACCCACAAATGAACAAGAGCCTGACTTCTAGCTGCCACCACAGGTGTGTATTTGGGGGGTGAGAGGAAGCCATGTGAGAAGCCTGCAATGGTCACCAGCCCTTCATCTTAACAGGTGGGTGGGTTTTCCTTCTGAAAGTTTGGGTCATGGTTCTGAGGCCAGGAGAAATCTTAACAGTGATGAACTGGGGCAACTGAAAAGGGGCAGCTGTGGCCCTAACCCCATGAGAGCAAGAAAGCACGTAGGAAAGAGGGATGAGAAGGGAAGGAGAGGACTTACCCAGATGAAGCGCAGCCACTGTCCCCAGCAGGACAAGGAGCAGGAGCAGGGGGTGCTTCATATCTACTCGGTCTTGTGCGAAAACACAGCTCCACCTTCCTTCTCCGGGCCGTCCTTGTGTGTCTGGCACAGCCCTGGCACATAGCATAGATGCAGTGTTTAATTGCTTGATTAAAGAGCAAACTAGATTGTTTTCTCCTCCTCCAGTGAACAGACCCTGAGCTGGAGAATGTGGAAAAGGAATAGGGGGAGGAGAACTCAGGTACAAAAGTCCCTTTGTCCTCAGATCTCCATCACTGCTCCCTGAAGCCACACTCAGCTCAGACCCTTGTCCCTGCAGAGACAGGTCTGCTCAGGGTCAGGGCTGATTTTGCTCATGCTAGGGAAGGAGGAGGGGGAAGGACAGTGGCCAGCATGACCCTAAGGACAGGCCTCCTGGGTGTTTGCCATATAGGGTGCTACCTCCTCCCAGGCCCAGACCCTTCCTCCCTGGGCAGCCAGGAGAGAACTCACCTCTCAAGAATCTGAGGCCTCCACTCTGTGTCTCTGGCTGCAGGGCCCCAGAAGCAGCCCTTATACTGGGATTTTGGGGAAGTAGGATGATTGCCCCAGGCCAGGGTGAGGGGCAGTGGATCTGATAACGAAGTTTGCTCAGTCTTCCCAACCTGGGCCCTGCTCTCTGCTGGAACCGCAGGGACCTGCCTCCTGGGGCCTCCTGCCCTGCGTGGTGCCCACATACCTGGTTTGCTTAAGAAGGCCCCAGATGTTAAGCCTGTTGTTCAGGCTCGATTATTATTAGTGCCCCTAAAGTGGCCCAGTCTGAACAATATGCCTTAACTTCAGGAGCAGCCTCCCACTTTCTGTCAATATCCCAGGAAGTGGGGTGGGGATCCCAGGGAGCCGGCGGGAGACCAGGAAGCAGGGAGAGGAAGCACCTGGGAGAAGCCTGGAGAGGCTGCCAGCCCTTGGTCTTAGCAGGTGTTAACAGGTGGGTCATCAGCTCCAGGGCGTCCCACCTGCGGCAAGGGGGAGCATCGGCCTTCCCGAGCACTGTCCACACTGGGTGCTGTATATGCGCCTGTCCCTGACCTTCATCTTCACTCATCACCACCCCAAAATGGCATTCAGAGAGGAAAAGCGACTTGCCAAGGTTACACAGGAAGTGAGGGCACTGGAATTTCCAAGTCCTTTTAGCACTCTCTTTCTCTCTCCTCCTCTCTCTCTCACCTTTTAGTGTGTGGAAAACCTGTGCTCTTTCTTTTGTGCTGGGAATCTAGATCCAGGTTTCTCAACCTTCATACTATTAACACGTGGGGTCAAATAACTTTTTGCTGTGGGAAGCGACACCCCCTGTCTCTACCCGCTACATGTTAGTAGCACCTCCCTCCATTAGGACAATCAAAAACATCTGCACGCATTTCCAAATGTCCTCAGGGGAGCAGAAGGACCCCAGCTGAGGCTCACTGGTGTAGAATGTGCCACCTTGTCCAACCTCAAGGCGTATCTTCAGGGCTGGCAACGAGGCAACAGCTGCAACGGAAAGCTTCCTGCAGAGTCTCAGACACTCTGTAGACTGCTTTCCCCACCCCACTCACCTCCCATCTCCCCTGTCACCACCAGAGACTCAGGGCTAGGATGAGGCCAGTGAGGCGAAATTTAAGGGGGTACGAAGAAATTCACTATTCAAGATAAGTAATATTTGTTTTTTTGAGACAGAGTCTCACTCTGTTGCCCGGGCTAGAGTGAGTGCCGTGGCATCAGCCTAGCTCACGGCAACCTCAAACTCCTGGGCTCAAGCAATCCTCCTGCCTCAGCCTCCCGAATAGCTGGGACCACAGGCATGCGCCACCATGCCCGGCTAATCTTATATATACACACACACACACACATATGTTTTTAGTTTTCTATATAATTTCTTTCTATTTTTAGTAGAGACGGGGTCTCGCTCTTACTCAGGCTAGTCTCGAACTCCTGAGCTCAAATGATCCACCCGCCTCGGCCTCCCAGAGTGCTAGGATTACAGGCGTGAGCCACCGCGCCCGGCCTAAGATAAGTAATATTTGAATGCAATCTTTCTTAAAAATAAAAATTAATGCAAAACGTCTATGATGAACAAAATATCAGAATTTTAACCAAACTCTAGCCAAATTTACTGCAGTTTAAAGAGAGGCCAGCAAGTGATAAGCCTTGAACTTGCTGGATCTCTCTGCCAGGAGCTAGTGGGCTTGTCGAGGTAGATGACTCAGCTCGGGGAGCACATATCAGACCCCTGTATTCTAGCCCAGCCCTCCGGGGATCCGGGCAGAAGGGACAAGTAGCCCAGAGGGTGGGAAGGCCTGGAATCCTTCTCCTCCTCTGCTCTCCCAAGGGACCCACAAATGCACAGGTAAGTCAGAGGTCCCTTCTGGGCCTGACTGCAGAGTAACGGCCTTGACCTCTTATCTCCCCGGTCCAACAGACCAGATCCCTTATCTACCTAACTGTAGGAGAATTAGCCAATTCCTGGGCCCAGAAACCCGGTTTCCAGATTTCAAGCTTGAGACCTCCCTAGTGGAAGAGGATGAGGGTCATTCTTCCTCATCCAGGGGCCCGGGCCAGGGGCACCATTTCCCCGGGTGGTTGGGTTGATCAACAAGGCTGTCCACTCTTGCGAGCCAGCACCACTATACACTTTACACGTGTTGTCTCCTTCTACAGATGAGGAAATGGCATCTCAGAGAGTTTAAACAAGTTGTTCGAGATCACACAGCAAGTCAGAGACAGGCCTAAACCCAGGTCTTCCAGGTCCTCATCCACCCTATGGCTGCCTTTCCCCAGCCTCCTCTCACCTCCCTCTCTCAGTTAACCCTGTTTCCTTTGCACACAAACCCTGGGCAAAGACATTCCAAGGACTTCATTGACCTTGCCAATGGCCACAATAATTTCTGTCTGATTTGAAACCAGAAATAACATTTTGGAAGGTCCACCATGGACCAGACATGATTCTTCACTAAGGTTTTTATATTCATTATCCTACTTAATCCTTAAAAATCATCCTACAAATTTGGTATTGCTGTCTCTCATTTACATATGTATCACCAAAGCTCTGGGAGATTAAATGCCCAAGCTTGTACGACTGGTAACAAGTGGTACCTTGGACCCTGGTCTGCCTGACTCCCCAGTCCTTGCTTTCTTTGATACACTCAGATGTGTCACCCCCGACAATTTAGCCAATGGTGCCAACATTGTTGAGGGTGGCCCCTGTGCCAGGCACTATTCTGAAAGCTTTTCTCATGCTGATCTCATTAGAAGCAGGCTCTGTCATTAACCTTAGTTTACAGATGGGAAGACTGAGACACCGGGGGGGCTGCCCAGAAGCTTGTGATTTCATTATACATCACACCACACTGCCTCTCAAGATGCCACGGCCCAGCCTTTGCATAATGTGGGGCTGGAATGAATCTTGGGACAAGAGGCAGAGTTTGAAACCCTTCTAAACATAAATGCAAACAGCAAGCCAGAGATTTCCAGCCGTGGAGGCATAAGGGTTAAAGGAACATGCTTTGGAGCAGATAGAGTCACATCCCAGCATTGGTCGGCACAGAGATGTTCAGCCTTGCACAGGTCTTTTAACAGGTCATAACTGTTCTGAACCTGGTTCTGTAAAGTGGGGATAATAATTATTGATCGCATGATGCTGTCTGTGTACGGTGCCTACCACAGCAGAGGATACTTTGTGAGTGCTCTGCAAGTGGTAACAACCAGTCGATGTTGTTGTGCGTATGTTACAAGCAGCTATATGTTCCTGAATGCCAGGTACACTGTGTCTTGTCGTATCCCATGGCCTCATTTAGAGTCTGACACATGGCAAGTTGTCCTCTATGGGGTTTCCCCAGAAGCAGACCCTGAGACAAGGATTTGAGTGCAAGTAGTTTATTTGGAAGTTGCAGAGACACCAGGAGGGAGCAGAGAATTCATACGGAGAAGGGAAGTCAGCCAATAAAATGTGTGCTGTAAGGCCAGCTACCTCAGCAGGTCGCCATAGTTCAATCTCACTGGGAAACCCTGGGGATGGTGCCCAGTGCTTGTTAGATTCATTCCACCGGAGGGACAAGGGACTGGGGTACCGAAACACTCACTCCTGAGAGTTGTGGCTTGTCCCCAGGGACATGTAAATTTCCTTGCATGTCAAACCAACCACACTTCTGGGGCAGGGGAGAGAGAGAAAATGCCTTCAGACACGGAGATACAAATAGAGGCCTTCAGGAATCCACCTAAAACCTTGAAAGGTCTGAGAGGTATGGGTGGGGTCCTGGCAACACTTGCTACTCAGGTGCCCAGAAATTGGGTGTTCTCTGAGGAGAGCTATCTGAGCCCATTCCTCTGTCTCCAAAAGGCTACGTAGACCCCACTCCCCCCCATTCTCCTCGAGGAGTGGTAACTTCTGACCCTTTCTCTGAAAGGTGTGTCATCGGGAGGGACAACAAGGGAGAAAAGTCAAGAGTGAGGGTAAGCAGAATGGATCAATGATCAGAGAAGAAATCCAATCATTTTAGTAAAGCAATTTTATTGCAAGGAGGTGGAGGGAGGGGCAGCAGGCAGGGGAAGGGGGGCGGCTGCCCAGGAGGAAGCAGCTCTGAACTCCCGGCTGGAACCAGCTCAATAGGAACAGACGAAGGGGAGGCACGCGTTGCAGTTAGGTAGACTCCACTGGCCTCCTGCAAAGGCAGAATAGGAAGGTACCTTCAGCCCCTTGTCCCCCCCTGCTCTGCCCCCAGGAGGGTCTTCCCCTTGTCCGTCTCCACACCTCAGTAGAGATGGAGTCTAAAGACCCAAGAAGCCTCTCCCCAAAAAGGTCAGCCTCTTCCTAGTGCCTCTTCCGTGGGCCTTCCCACCGTTCACCCCCAGCCCGCCTCACCTGAGGTATACATGGAACTGAAGACCAAGGGCTGGCCAAGAGCCCAGTATGCAAAGTTCCAGCAGCTGCGGTCAACCCAGTGCAAATGTGTGCAGATGCCCTGGGGAAGGCAGGAGGGGAAGAGGTGGGCTGGGGGAAGGGACAAAGGGAAGGCAGATCTGCAGAAGTGAGAACCTTCTGAGGTCAGGAGGTGCCCCCCACTTAGAGCTTACCCAGCCTGTGGCCACACCTCCGATCCAGACTTGACCCTGGTTGAACGGGCGGGCGGTGCATTGGATTTGCAAATTAAAGCCATAGCTGTGGATGGAGGCCAGGTTGCCCCGGTAGCATCTCTGGCAAGTTGATGGCAGGGCAGAATAAAAGGGGAAGAATGGAGTGTCCCTCCTGCATGAATTCACATGACCACAGTCTTGGGTCTCTGAGTCCCCAGAGTTCATGCCCACCCTCCCCTGCTACAGCCATTTGAAGGCTGGAGACCAAAATGCAATTTGTTTGTTTCCATATGGCCCTCCCCTCTCACCCCAACACCTCTGTGGGCCTCAGCTTCTGCTGACACCCCCAGGGCCCTCAGTGGGGAAAAGAACCAGTGACATGAAGGCTGGAGACAGGTCCCCCACCCTCCACCCCAATTCCCTGTCCCCAGGCCTCAGCCTTAGCCACAGGCCACTCTCCTGAGCATGATTAAAATTGCTGGCAGCCGTCACCACGAGGAAGCAGCAGGTCCTGCACCCAGGGCTGCCCTCCAGTTTTATTGTGTCCTCTTCCTTAGGACACTGAAAGTCCTTGTCCACCACATCCAGGGCTGAGGCCGACTGAACAGCCCCCTCTTCTTCCAGGGAATCTTCACTGCCACAGCGCCCCTCCTCCTCTTTCTCCCATAGTGCCATCTCCCCAGGAGGGGTGACCTCGGCCCCCTGTTCTGGCATCTCCCCATCCTGGGTCTTAGCTTCCAAGGTGCTCTCAGAGTTGGAAGTTTTAGCCCCTGGCAGGAAGAAAGGCCACATGTCCTTCCTTCCCATGTTCACATCTTCTCCTGTTCCTCCCAAAACCACGGACAGCTCCCACCTTGCTCTGGGCACCAGAGGTCTCAATGCCACCTGGAAAGAGGAACCTGGACCAAAGTCTCCATGCGGAGCACCCAACCTCCCCCACGAGGTCAAGGTGGTTAAAATCAAAGATGCTTTATTTACCAGCTTCATTTCTTCATTGGTGAAATGGGTATACAACATGACCGACCTCACGGGGATGCCACAAGGGTTAAAGGAGATAATGCACAGAAGATGCTTAGCGCCCGGCATCAAGTAAGCTCAAAGGGAAAGGAAGCTATTGTTATTGTGACCATCATTAGCATCACGCAGAAAGGATAAAATTGAGAATGTCACAGTAGAACCAAGACCGCAGACATAACAGCTGCCCTGAGGAGTCCTTTCAACTCCTGGCCATAGGGTCCGTATCCTTTTAAATGTTCAGAGATTCTGAAATAGGGGATGATCAGAGAAGGGGTGGGTATGTGACTCTGACCCCATCTACTATAGAAAGGAACAAAATAGAGGAGCAGAGACTGAAGGCAAAGAACACTTACTCAGATGAAGAGCAGAAACTGCCCCAAATAGAAGAGCCAGAAGTAGGGGGAGTTTCATCTTGGCTTTGTCCTACAATGGAGAACACAGTTTGTCGTTGAAACACACGCACACACGCACGCGAGCACGCACACACACACATTGCAGCCATACCATTAGGGGACTGTGGGAGTGAGGTGCAGAAAAAGAAGGCATGAATAGAAATCAGGATGGCCCAGAAAAGCTCGAGCCAAGCCCAGCCCTGGACGCTCCAGAACCCGGGATGCAGAGACCTCTTCCGGAATGGAATGACGTGTCCGAGGCTGGCTTTCCTGCAGGCCTGGAACTGAAGGAGGGAATATTACGCTTATTTGTTTGTACTTAATGGGTCCCTCAGAGCCTATGGTACAAGAGAGGAGGGAGGAGCAATGATTGTTGGCCTTCCTTGGAACACACAGCACTTATAAAATGTGTCCCTTCCTCAAAGCTCAAAAAGCCACACACTCGCCCCGCCACCATCTGCCTTCCCCAGCCAAGGAGAGCTTTCACGTACCTCAAAGGAATGTGCAACGCAGAAGATGAGATATGCTGCCCTGCTGGCACCTGTACCCTAAAAGCCACATGCAGACACACCAACCCTCCAGAAACTGTCAGCCAAATCCAGGCACCTCCCAGGAGACCCGTCACCACCACTGAAGTCAGCTCCACCTCAACAGAGAAAGCACTTGCCTGCCCAGAAGCCACCATGCATCCTTGGGAATCCTCAGAGCTCGGGCCCTCCTTCGCTCCATCTCACAAAGACATTAATACATGTAGGGGCGTCCACCCAGGAGGGTTTGCCTCAGAGGGAAAGGAGATGGGAAGGCTGGTAAGAACCATTTCTTCATTTCCGCTGAGAGCCCACGCATTCATTCACTGCCTGTTCTCTACTGACACCCCTTTCAGGAGCCTGGGCCCATCCGGAACTGCCCTGGGCCGAGGGTTCTTATCCTGGGCTGCGCTTCTGAATCTCCTAGGGAGTTTTTCCAAAATACACTTATTGTCTGCTTTACTGGTAGGGATGTGAATTGCCACAGACATTTCAGGAACAAATCTGTCAATATCCATTAGGATTAAAATTCACTTATGATCCATTTCACTCTTTGGAGACTGAAAAGCACCTGTAAGTAAGAAAACTCGTACAAAGTTACTTGACTGTTTGTAGAAATGAAAACAATGTGGATAGTGAAGTGGACCACGAATACAATATGTCCCATTTATTCTATGGAATGTTATATAGCTATGAAAAGAAGAGCTGAACCTGTATCTATAAACCTGAAGTGATGGGTCTGCTACGTTATGGAGTGGGGAATAGGGAGCAAGATACAGAGGAAAACATTTGTATGAGGATAGTTTTACAAAGAGAAAACCCCACGGAAGTGCTTATCTTTGAACTTCCTTTATGTGACTGTTGATAGAGCTGGAACACCGAGAATGATTCCCACCGGACAGTTGACCCTCGTGCCTCCAGGAGCAAGGGAGGAGGGGAAAGGGAGCTGAGGGAAGTTGTTGTTTTCCTTCTTTTTATAACTTTGTATTTTTCCATGGTTATGATAAATGTGTGCTACATCTGTAATTTTGGAAGAGGCCTTATTAAAGATTTTTAAAATACGCACCCTGGGAAATTCAAATTGGCCAATAGGTCTAGAGTGGAGGGCAGATGTCTACACTTTGTAAGTTTCCCAGATGACTCTGATGGAAAACGGGTCTGGGAATCACTGTCCTGGGGCTCTCCAAGCACAGGAAATGCTCACGTATGCCTCACCCCTTTCACTCTCGACTTGACCGCTCAGTTGGCCAGCCTACCAGCCTTCACTATGGTAACACTTACTGCACAGTTTTGAGTGCTGTGCATGGCAAGTATTATATTATTTAATCCTCTAAAAATATCAAGTGTGTGTGGTGTCTGCTACCTCCATTTTCCAGGTGGGGAAACTAAAGCTCAAGGTGGCTTGTGACCTGTCCCCACTCCCACTGCCCACACTGGAGCAGCTCACCCTCCATGTGCCATTTTGTAGCTCCAGGGTTTGTCCTTATGGCAGGTAGTTGTTTTACCTTTTTTGTGAAATTATCTAGTTAATGGATTAACATCCATCTCCCTCCCTAGATGATACGCTCCATGATGGCAGAGGCCGAGACGCTTCACTCAGCAGCGTATCCTTGGTGCCTGGTACAGGGCCTGGCACATAGTAAGTTCTCAATCATTATTCATTGAGTGAATAAATGCATGGTTAAGTAAATTGCTCAGAGGTGAGATTCAAACTCGGTTCTCTCCGGCGCCAAACTTCTCTCCCCTCCCATATACCTGCTTTGTGTCAAAAACGATGCTGTCCAGGTGGAGACAAAATCAGAGTGAGGCATGGTCCTTGTCCTCAATGTGCTACTAATTTGTAAGATGACGTAAGATGAGACAAATCCAGGTGAAACACGAGGAGAAGGGTTAAAACCCAAGCTTGGAAGTGCTCTCTGCCAATTCAGAAGGAAGCCCATCCATAGAAAAAGAGGGCAGAAAAAGCTCCCTGAGAACTGTCTGGATGGAAAGGTGTGACTAGGAGGGAAGGACACAGGTGCTCCAGGTGGAAGGAACAGCGTGAGCAAAGGTGTGGAGTGGGACGACCTTGGCATACGCACAGGACAGTGTTTTTCCTTCATAACCAAAGTTAACAATATACACGTTGGGAAAAGGCAGGAAAAGGGGGGAAGGATGCAACCCATCGTGAGCCAAGGATGGAGATAGCCTTTGCTTGTCTCCACTGATTGAAAAAGACAGAAGCAGGCACTAAAAGAACACTCAAAAAGAGCCCAGACAGGTGCTCTGAGCTGGGCTCAGCTCAGTCCCATCCCCAGGCCCTCCCTGCAAGGCCACCTTGTACTCTGGGCAGAGCTATGACACTCAGAAAGTGGCAAGATGGGGCCCATTCTTGGAAGCCAGTTGGCTATTCTGGCAACCCCACCTCTGAGTGAAGTCTCTCCTTTAGGTTACACAATCCAGGGTCTGAAATCCACAGTTTAGTGACCCTGGAAATTCCATTTCATCAACATTCGGTGGGGGGTAGAGCGCAGTGGCTGAGAGTGCGGGTTCTGGAGTCAGACAGTCCAAGTCAGACTCAAGGTGACTGGGTGTACCACTTAATAGCTGTGTGACCCTGGACAAGTTCCTTAACCTCTCTGTACCTCATTATCACCATTTATAAAGTGGAGATAACAATACCTACAACACAGGGTGGTGAGAGGAACAAATGGGACAAAGCATAGGTAGCAGACTAGCTGTGAGCTGCCCGGCCACCTCACCCCTTCCTGTGGTTTCTGAGATTCTTCTTTCTAAATATCTTGGTGGGGGATGCACATCTCACTATTGAAGACAAAATACCAAATAGATTTACAGCCTCCTTTGCAGCTAAGGCATGTGACTAGGCTCTATCGAAGAGAAACATCCATTCCAGACGTTCAACCTGGAGCAATGACCAAAAAAATGGGGGCCAAGACTTTTCTCTGGCAGTGGTGATGACAAGCTCAAGTTCCTGGAGCTGGACCTAGGGTCTGAGCCCTACAACATGCTGGGTGCCAGGCACAGGGTCTGCATCTCAGCAGCAGCTGTGGGATCCTCCCCAGACTCATTCTGCAGCCCAGTTTTGGCCCCATGTCTGGTTCTCTGGCCCTTCCTGCAATTTTATGAACTATCCCATTTCCTTTCAATAAATTCATTTTTCTGCTCAAATTAGCCAAGGAGAGTTTCTGTTGCCTGCCACTAAGAATCCTGAATGGTACAACATTTAGTACAGCAGCTGGCATTTAATTATTGCTCCATAAATGAATGCTATTTATGTTATTAGGCCCAGAAGTGATCAGGGTCTTCGGAGCCAACCCACATTAATCAAACTCTCAGGAGACTGATGTCTACCTCTGGTGCCAATGACATAATTTAGGTTGACCTGAACTCACAAGTGGTTGTCTGGGCCCTCTAATCAGCACATTCTCTCCCTGCATCACAAGCTACAGTGTGCTCAGTAGACCTGGAGTTTGAATGGGAGCAGAAAGCTAGAGGTCTTGGGGTCCGGTGCATTTGAGCAAGGGGGGCCGGATGCCCAACATCTCAACTTCAGCCTCAGACCTGCCTCCTTCCCCAAGAAGTGTTGAATCAACAGTGCAGGATCCCTAGTCTTAGGAATCCCCCTTTCTACCCCTAAAGTTACTATAGAACTTGGATGGCCCTAGACAGGCTCGATTAACCAACTCAGTAAGAGTGCTCCCATGGTGGACCCTGACAGGTCACCTCTGCATTTAATCTTTCCTAATTTCACCCTCAGAGGCTCATCCCACATTTAGGCTTGCAGGAGAGCTTGCTGTAGCACCTGGTACAACCTGTCCAGAGGCAGACCTGGCACTCACAGGTGTGAGCTGCTGCACAAGGTGTATGATGTGTGTGCACCAGGCACTGAGCAGATGTCACCTGGAAAATGGTGTCTAATACCAAAGAACTCTGAGTATGTCCCTCCCATGCCCATCTCCCAACACACAGCAGCTTGAAGGCAGAAAACTGCAGCTCCAGATACACAGCCACACTATTCTGCACTCAAGATAGGCTCCAGGGACCATGAATTCTGCAATCAGAGACAACATATGGCCAAGAATGACCTCCCACCCTTCTTCACCAGTAAAGTCCTGTTTGGCCCTTGTGACAGGCAGAATCTGAAGATGTCCTCCAAGATCTCCACCCTCTGGTGTACACACACTGCATAATCCCTGGGACTGCAAATAGGCTGGATTTTCCTCCTGTGGTCACGTTGTATTATATGGCACAATTGACTTTAGGAAAGGGAGAATATACAGGGTGTGTCTGAGCCAATCAGGTGAGCCCTTAAAAGGGGACTGAGCTCTCTTTCTGAAGTCAGAGATTCCAGGCACAAGGGAGATTCAGCCCACGAGAGATTCTCCATTGCTGGCTTTGAGAATGGAGAAGGCCACGTGGCAAGGAATGTGTGCAGCCCCAAGGACCTGACAGCGGCCCCATCCGACAGCCAGCAAGGAAACCAGGACCTCAGTCCTACAACCACAAGGAACAGAATTCTGCCACAACCACATGAGCTTGGAAGAGGACCCTGAACTCTGGATGAGAATGCAGCCCAGCCAACACCTTGATTTTAGCCTTGTGAGACCCTTAGCGGAAAACGTAGCCATGATGTGCCCACACAGCTGACCTACAGAACTGTGAGCTAACAAACTTGTTGTTTGAAGTCACTGAATTTCAGGTGGCAATCTGTTATGCAGCATAGAAGACTAACACAGCCCTCAAGTCCCATCTTCTTCCCAGGATGAAATTTATAGTTGGTGCAGTTGGTGGGGGGTTGGCAGAGAAGGGTCCCAAAGGAATGGGCTGAGGACCTGCTGGAAAGGAACCCAGGGACAGCAGAGCAGGTAAGATGGACAGAAAGAAAGAAATGTTAGGCTCAGGCCAGAGGTCCCACCTCCCTCTCCTTCAGGGTATGAGAAGCTAAATAGCCCCTTCTAGTTCCAAGTTTTGCTCAGGGGGACTCTCCCTGCCCTCAGAGAAACTTCTGGGGCTGATCAACTGCTTGCCAGCTGGGCTTGGCCAACATCCCCATGGGGCAGATAAGAGGTGGCAAAAGGGCTAACACCATCCCAGGTGGAGATAGGGACCTGGGCCGTTGCTCTGTGAAATCAGCCTTGACAACAGCTCCTCTGACACTTCCCCATTCGTATGCCCCAACAACTGACATAGACCAAGATGAGTGACACGCTAGATTCAGAAGGGCCCTTAGAGAGGAGCCAGTCCAGGACCCATGTCTCAGATGTGGAAGGATGCCCCAGACTGGACCCAGATATCCTGCTTCCCAGTTCAGTGTTCTTCCTGCTTCCTCAGTGAGATGTCCCTCCTCCCCTCCAGGGACCTCCTATCCCAGAGCCTATGAACACTCAGCAAGCTTAAAAGGAATATATGTCTTTGCAGTCAGTACCTCCCCTGCCCACCTTCCACCTCCGGTACATCCCAATCCATCTACTTCTCTCCATCTCTGCTGCCACCTTGCTGGCCCCACCACCATGTTTGATAACATGCATCAGAGCCCGTTGTCCCCACACTTCCCATTCAAAGTCTGGCAATTAACCCAAACCCATTACCACAGCATGCAAGGCCCCCCATGGTCAGGCTCTTGTCTACTGGTCCAAACTCCCCGGAACGAGTGACCTTTGTCATACTGGTTCCAGCTCCACTGGCCAAGCAAAAGCCTTTGTACTGGTTCAAAGGTCACCTCCTCAGAGAAGCCTTCTCTGAGAGCTCTTTCTAAAGAAGCTGACCTGCCACCCGCCTCCTTATCTGGTAACTTTGATCCACATCATTCCATGTATTCCCATGAGAGAATTTTCCAAAATGATATGAGCTTGTTTATTTATTGGTTTCTTGTTTACTGTCTCCCCCAGTAGGAAGTAAACTTCTTGACAACAGGGACCTTGTCTGTCTTGTTCACTGCCTAGAACTCAGCCCAGGTCATAGAAGAAATTTTTTTAATTACATACTGAATTAATTAATCAATTGACTAATTAACTTGAACTCGACCCTTGGGGAAAGTTTAGCTGAGTTTAGGCCAGAGTAAAAGTCCATTGTTTCAATTCTATAGGTATTTTCTTTTTCTTTTCTTTTTTATTTTAAGATACAAGTTTATTTACCATGTATACACACAAGAGCCTTCAGAATGAAAACTCAATGCTGCAATGGGGTTTAGAAGCTTATATGCCTTTCTGGTAAAATGGGTTATGGGGTGTGGGGAGAGGAATTTTGTTGAGTGGCAATAAAAGATTCCTAGGGAGGATGAATCTCTACAGGTATTTTCCAAGCTTCACCCACCTTGGACATAATCCTCGACCAGGCCCTTTGCTCTGGATCACTGATTTATTCATTCACTCAGCAAGTACTCAGAGATAGTCTCTACTCTCAGGGAAGTGTAAGGTAGCTGACAAATAAGGCCAACAGAACGAACTGATTAGTAAGACAGGGCACTGTACTGAGGGCATGCTCAGAAGTGTAGAACTTACACAGACTGGAAGACACAAACCTTCAGAGCGACCAGGGTCACAGAAAGGGCTAGGGCAGGCAGAGTGGGCTTCCTTGAGGAGGTGGCACTTGGCCTGGGCTCTGGAGGACTGTCAGAGAGGATAGGATTGGCAGAGGAGACATCCGAGGGCACATCTAGGGGCCAAACCATGGCCTGTAGTGCTGGAATTTGAACCAGGATATGGATGATTTGGTGTTTCCTGGAGGTTAAGTCCATGAATGAGATGGTGTCTCTGCTTTGCCCCAAAGCCAGGCTCCACCAGCAAGCAGGGTCGACTTGCTGGCCAGTTCCTCAACCCCCTCCTACTCCTTACACCATAGTAATCTGGTTTCTGCTCTCCTGTTGCTCCACCGAAACTGCTCTTGCCAAGGTACCCACTGACCACCCAATTGCCAAACCCAACAGACACTCTTCAGTTCTTATCCGGCTTGACCTCTGTAGTGCGTGATACACTTCACTTCCTCCTTCTTAAAAACTGTCTCCTTTCTTAGCAACCTTTGTGGCCATTCCTTCCCAGTTTCTGCTGATGGGCTTCTCTTCTTCTTCTGGAAAGTTAAATATTGGGGATCCGCTGGTTTTTTGGTGCCTTTCTCTCCTAACTCTACACATCCTCCACGGGTTCTGTCATCTACTCTCAGGGCTCAAGCTACCAAATATATATACTGATCGCTCCAAAGTCTTCATCTCCAGCCCCAGACCTGCCCCTGAGCTGCAGACTCACATATGTGGTCACCCAAGAAGCTTCTGCACTTGGGTGTCCCATGAGCAATGTGAATTCAACACATCTCAGACTGAAAGACAGACAGACACACACACACACACACACACACACACACACTGCTCCAATCATATCAAACACCCTGCTATTTCTCCAACATTCCATGATCTCTCAGGCCTGCATGCTTTTGCACATGCCATTTCATCTGCTCAGACTGCCCCTTCCTCACTAACCACTGTGCTTATTCCTTCTCTTCATCTAGGTTTCAGCCAAGGATCACCTCTTCCATGAAGCCCACCTTGACTCCCCCAGAGAGAACAAGAACGGAGCCTACTCAGGGCTTCTCTCTATCCCAGCCCCCCTCCCACCTCACTGCAGCTGTCTTCTTGCTGTTTTCCCAGTGGAGCCGGAGCCCTGCCTTACTCACCTGTGCACCTCTGGCCCTGCATGGTTCTCAAAACTCGATACAGGCTCAATTCATGTTTGCCCAGTAAGTGAGCAAATGAAGAAAAGCAATTCTTGTTTAAGTTCACCACAGATTGAGCTGGGCAGATGCTCCCTGCAGGAATTTTAATAACGACAACAGCAGCAACTAGTATTTAGGAAGTACTTTCTATGTGCTAAGTATTTTAAGTGCTCTATATCATTTAGTCTTCTAAACAACTCTATGAGACAAGTGCCATTGCTATCCCTAAATTATAGACAACAAGCTGAGGCTCAGAATGGCAAAGTGACTTGCCAGGTAAGTGCCAGGCCCAGGACCTGAATCTAGAGCCCACACTCTTCTCCTGCCTCCCTGGCGCAAGGCATTTGTATGCATTCTCTAATGTAACTTACTGTGTAGGTTACCGGGGGCAGGTGATGATTTGGGAAACAAACACAAGACTGTGGTCCTCAATTCAAAAAGTCCTTGGCTCCATTCCTGCCTCTGCTGCCCATAGCTGGACCACCTCTGCCAAGGTCCCCTCATCTCCCAGTCTGCTTTTTCCCATCTATGAGTTAGTTAAAGATGACCACCTCACAGGGTCTGGGGAGGACTAACCGAAAAGCAGTACTGCAATAATCTACTAAGTGCCTGAAACATAGTAGGCCCTCAACAAACAAACAACCACTCCCATTTTGTAAATAGAGAAAGCAAGGCTTGAAAAGCTAAGTGATGGTCCAAATTGCACATAGTAGCAAAATGGCGGAGCTTGGAAAAGAACTCTAGCCCATGCGTCATCTATCAGAAGAGATTTTCTGAGCACCATCTACCTACATGCTCATCACTGTGTGGGACAAGTCACCGTCCCCACCACTGAAGGGCTAAGTCATGAGCACCTGGAATTATAACTCTGCTCTCCCCAGCTGGGATTGGAAGTTGAATATCTCTCTCTCTCTCTCTTGTGTCCAGTATTATTTATTGAGCCTCCATTTTTCATAGTATGATCATACACTAAACTACACCTGTGACAAGCTCTATGCTGGAGCAGTACCTGGTGCTATGAAATCCTGTACTAGGTAACAAGGAAGGAAGGAGTATCTGAGCTGAGAGCTGAGGGAACTGCAGGAGTTAACTTCGGGTTGGGTAGGACACATTCCAAGCAAGGAAAAGGAAACCGTTTCACTGTTAAATACTGTACTTGACCTGTAAGGTGATTTTGCATATATAATAAAAACAGCTGCCATTAATTAAGGACCTACCATGTGCCATGACCAAGCACTCTTCATGTGGAGCCTCGTTTATCCTCCCCACTCTCTGAGGTGGGTACTGTAAGCCCCGTTTTCGGGTGAGGGAACAAAGGCATTTAGAGGCTGCATGACTCCTTCCAGGAAACCCAGCCTGAGAACGCAAGAGTGAAACCAGCGCTCCTCCCGGGCCCTCTGGGAGAGGAGCGCGCAGCTCGGCCCCCAGTAATTGACATCTCTGTGCACTCGGATTTTCTACATTGATTGTTAGGGAAACAAAAGTAGCACAAAAATTGAATATGAAGATTGATGTTTTTCATTGACTTTGGCTTAAGATTTTGAGTAATTAGAAAGTCTCTTTTTTTTTTCTTTTTGCCTTTGAAGTTTTCTCATTCCAAATAATAAAGGAGAACTCGAGTCCCTTTCTTTGTGAGGCAGAAACAAGCTGGAACAAGTGCTTGCAGGGTGGTTTTCCATCCTGCAGGATGGCAGTGGCATTTCAGACTCCAGCAGCACTGAAACGTGAACTCGCCTCACCCTGCCTTCCCCGCAGGGAACCACAGATGTTACTAACATCTGCAACCACGCACCGCAGGCCTGCTGCCAGCCAGGTGGTTTGTACTGATCACTCCCTACGCACCAATGCTTGATGTTCATTAAGTCACCTAATCCTCACAAACGTATTCCTACTGTTAGCCCATTTCACAGGCAAAGAAACGGAGGCTCTGTGAATTTAAGTCCCAGAGCTTGTGTGGGGAACAGCAGGAAGCTGGCCTTGGACAGTCCAACTCCGGAGTCCAAGCTGCTTCTACCTTTTATCCCCCAAGTTTCTAAGTCCTCGCAGCAAACGCCTGTGGTACTTTACTCTCTCCATTAAGGTGAGGAAACTGAGGCTCAGGGGGGTGAAGGGATTCTTCCAGGTCACCCAGCTGGCCAGTGCCTGCAAAGCCAGAGCCTTTCCCTTGTACCCTACTCTCTGGGCCCCCGTCAGGCCTGGGAGGTGACACTGGACCCACGAAAGAAGATGCTGAGCGGCCTGTGAGCAGATGTTTGTGGTTAGAAAATAAGAAATCAAAACCCCTGGAGTAGGGGCTGGTGCAAACGCAAGCCGTGATCTTGGGTTTCATCACCCTGCTAGTGAGTCAGCCCCCAGGTGGGCAGAAGTGGGCTGCAGTCTGCCCAGGGGCAGCCAGATGTGTCCCATCAGCGACTCCTCATCGCCAGACAAAGGGCCGGAGCCTGTGCCTTGGAGCCTGGGTGGGAAGTGTCCTTCCCCAAAGAATGTTAGAGGAAGGACTCACTGCTGTGCCCCAGAGTCACATCCAAAGCACTGGGGAATCATCTATCCCCCGGGGGGCTGGCAGGAAAAGGGCCTCCAGGCCGTGACCACTGGGCCATTGCTCCAAGCTCTGAATTTGGGGAGAAAGGTAGGCAGCACCCAGTCCATTGGCAGCTGGCACCTTCAGCTAAAAAACAGTTGGCACCAGATTATGAACAGTGATTAGGGGACATGAGGCCATTCTCTGGAAACTTCCAAGGTGGCTCTTTTGTGATAAGCCCACTTGACGACATGTCACCCCCCTGAGTTCTATTATTAAATATTATCTGTACTCTCGGGTCTGCAGACCAAGCTGCGGTCTGGCTCACTGTCTGGGACCCCTGCACCCGCAGCAGAACGGAAGTGGGTGGACAGGGACAAATAAGGGGTGGCCTAGCCATAAGACGGGGTGTAAGCAGCCATTTAAAATCATGCTTTCGGTGACTATTTGATGACATAAAGAAAAGCTTATGAGATCATCTAATTATCACACACATCCAGTCAAATGACGGGAGGAAAGACGCCAACTCTTTAACGACAGCTAACTCTGAGCGGTGCAATTAACAGTGATGCTTCTTTTTCATGCAGCTTTTTATTTTCTGATCTATTTTTACAACAAACATACCTTTGTTACATAAAAATAAATGTACAGTAAAGGTCACGTCTAAATGAATGTGACCTTAGGAGACAGACCTGGTTCAAGTACCAGCTCCACGGCTCAATAAGTGCTGAGCCTCATTTTCCCCATCTGTAAACTGGAGCTGATCGTACGCAATTCCCTGGGGTGAACAGGTTTAAAGGAGATCGTCACCCAAAGTTCCTATTTCATGGGGTTGGCTGTGCTTCACATGGGAGGTGCCGTCCTCCTAATGGGAGGCCCGGGTTGGCACCCGTGGGGCCCGGTGGGGGCAGATTTGCCTCCGGTTCCTCTCTGCTGAGGCTGGTAGTGGGAGGGAAGGGTTGCATTGGAAGCCTCTTGCTGAGTGAAATCAGAACTTGTGAAACTCCTGGGTTGCTTGCTTCACCAATTGAGAGAGCAGTTGGTCCCATCTGAGCAGGAAGAGGGCCCTCGGGGCAGAAAGATGAGGCTGTGCGGTCAGCCTGCTTCTCCCGCTCATTCCCCTCTTCCCTCAATATCATCTCTGACTCTCAGAATAGAAGTGTTCTCTGCACTTCCTAGGGAATCCAGCCTTTTCTTCTTTAATAACAGCTTTATTGAGCTATAATTAATATACCGTACAATTCACCCATGTAAAGTGTAAAATCCAATGATTTTTAGTATATTTAGAGTTGTGCAACTATCACTATCAATTTCAGAAAATTTTCATCACCCCAATAGAAACTCCTAACCCGTTAGCAGTCACTCGTCACGCCCTCCTCACCCAGGCCTAGCCAATCACTAATCGACTTTCTGCCTCTATAGATTGGCCTGTTCTGGACATTTCATATACAAATGGAGTCATGCTCCATGCGATCTTTCGTGACTGGCTTCTTTCACTTAGCATAATGTTTTCAAGGTTCATCTGTGTTGTAGCATGGATCAGTACTTTACTTCTTTTTATTGCCAAATAATATCCATTGTGTGATACATTTTATTTACCCATTCATTAGGCATGTTTTTTGGCTTTAACATATTATCTGTAACGCTAGCTGTGGTCTGTTCAGTACCTACCATGTGCCAGGCTCTTGGCCTAATTTCTAATCCTTACAACAGCCCAGAGAGGCACGTCTGTTTTTCCCATCACACTGATAAAGAAACCAAGATGTAGAGGAGTGGGCCACCCAAGGCCACACCAGTGACAGAGCTGGGATTAAAAATGATCCTTCCCACTGCAGCACATTGCACCCCCACCCCCAAGTGTTCTGTGTCCCTCCAGTAGGCTCTGAAGCCAGAACAAGAATCCCCTCATCCAATGATCATTCAAAAGCCTTAGCTGGCACTGAGTGGATGGCAAACACAGTAATCAGAGCCAGGGGACACCAGACCACCCCCCTACTTTTAGAGTTTGCTGCCCAGGTCAGGAAAGGTCACCAGGAAGGGTCCGGCCAAGTGCCGGGGCCTCAGACATGCCGGAGAGCCCAGGGAGTGGTCTTTAGAGGCATTTTGAACAGGATCCAGCAGACCAGGTGAATTTCCCAAGATGGGACACAGTGAGCCACCCATGCAGAGGAACTGGTGTGCACATGGACCCAGAGACCAGGACCTTTGGTCCATGGGGATGGGGTCTGCCCTTGTTGGTGGGAGGTGAAGCAGGTGGGCGAGAGGTTGGGATCACACTGCTGAGAGCCGTGAATGCCAGGCTGGAGTCTGGGTTTTGTCCTGTGGGCACAGTGGAGCCATTGAAAGTTTCTGAGCAGGGAAACAAGATCAAATCCACCCATTTCAGCTCTGGTGTCCGTCTTCAGGCACAGGTTCCTAGGCCCTGGGAGAAGGAAGCACTGTGCTTCAGACACCTGCGCATCTCCACATCCCCAGCTTGACAAGTGTAGGTGCTCAAAAGACATTTGTTGAATGTCTGAATAGATGAATGAACCAATGACCAATCTGCCTGCCAGTCCCCTCCCTTCCCCACTCCCATCCATTCCTCATCCCTATTTTGGTTAATTGGAACAAAACAGCTGGTGTGCTCCAGGTTCTCCAGTCTTGCCCACCTACCCTCTCTCCTCTCTCACCTCTTCTGCCATCCTTCTCCCCACCCGCCATGAGTAATACAGGAGCAAACGCTCAAGTGCTCTCACCACGTGCCAGGAGCAGCGATTACTTCACGTTCTCACGATCGCCCCCAGGGGGAGAAATGAGTAACTGCACTTTGCAGATGGGGAAATCCTGACTCAGTAGTTAAGGGATTTGCCCAGCAGCCCAGGGGCAGAACTGAAACTCAAGCTGTGACCTTCTGGTTCAGTCTAATGCCTCCAGCTGGGGGTGTGTGGGGGTGTGGGGGTGTGGGGGTGTGTGGGGGTGTGTGGGGGTGGGGGGTTCTGTGGAGGGTTAAGGATGTGGGGAGGAAGAGGAGACAAAGGAAGGGATTCCCGGGGGAGGGAATCTCTGAGCCTGCAACCCGGGACCAGCAGGTAGAGACCAGCAGGTAGACCCTAGTCTGATGGCTCCTGCCCTGGCCCGCAGCCAGATCCCTCCACCTCCTCCGGCACATTATACCCCGGGGGCGAGGTGGGAAAGGGGGCAACCTCAGGAACACACACACACACACACACACACACACACACACGCCCCAGCCCCAAAGCCTAGAAAGATGGAAACAGTAATTGCCTTAGACACAGAGGCTTTATTTTTCTATAAAATCATTGCCCAGAGAATTTTTTATAAAATGCCCGAAGTAAATAACTATTGAAGAGGAAAACATCCCCAAGATGGTTCATCAGAAATCCATCGCTCAAGCATGTCAGCTGGTTCCCAAGGCCCTCGGGGTGGCCTGACTCTGTCACTGTTCTTAACACCTTCTAGGACATTAGCTCTAGAAAGAACCTTTAACTCTAAAACACTCTCATTTTACAGATGGGAAAATCATGCTCAGATCAGGAAAGGGCCAGGCCAAGGTCATCCAGCATCTGTGGCAGAGCTGGGACCAGGCCCAGGACGCACCTCCCCCCATCTGCTCCTCTTGCCCCCAAAGCTCACTGCAGTTCTCTCACCAAGGCTGTGCTACTGAGGGAGAGCGCAGCTGCGGCTGGGACCATCGCTAGATGCCAGGCGGTGTAGCCGAGGCCATGATGATCTCGCTCTTCACCTGGGAATTTACCTGGTGGCAGAGGGTCCAGGCACATACAAGCTTCAGGGCCAAACAGGCCTACAGAAGTAGGTGGCAGCCCTCCTCCTCCTGTCACCTCTCCTGGGGCCAAGGTCTGCCAAGGCCACGTGCAGGGACACACTCCAGCTTCCACATGCCTTTGCTTTTGGTGGGTGTGACATCAATCCGCTTGGCTACTGAGATTTTTCTCTTGCTGATCAGAAGTCCTGGCTGGCAGTTAAATAAGGTTTTGGGTTTTTGCTTTTAAGAAAAAATCATGGCTACTTAATATAAGTAGCCTGGGTAGTCAGAGTCTTTCTGGACACGGAGTCCTCAAAGGTGGGGAATGATTAGCAAAAGCATCCCGAGGGCTGAAAAGTGAGGGCTTCTGAACTACGCAACTGCAGGAGGACTTTCTTTCCTCGGGCGGCACTCCTGGTACAGCAGGAAGGGGTGGACGAACGTCAGAAGCGTGGCGAGTATTAGCATCACATTCACCTGCATGGGAGAGAGGATGGAGTGAGGCAAAGAAATCTGGAAATCTGAGCCCCGCCCATAACCAACGAGGGGACCGGAAGGCATCTAGTTTATATTCTACTGTCCACCTGACACCCTGGTGCCCTGGAGGAAGGACTTTCAGTATTTTTCACTCTGCCCTCTGGGGTGGGTGGGGGAGGAATACTATGCCCATTTCACAGGTGAGGAAACAGAGGCCTAGAGAGCATTCAGTGATCTGCTCTGGGTCACATGGAGAGCTGATAGAGGCACTGGCTAGAAATCGCATCTGAATATTAGGTCAGGTCACCTGATATCATAATCAAGTAATCCTGTTTAGTCTTTTTTTCTCCAAGGGACTGATTTAAACTCCTGCTCTACACTTCGCTGGTTTTTACCAAATGAGGCAAACAGAGCTGTGCAGTGGTCAAAACACTGAATTCAAAGTCAAAAGATTTCTGCTCCGTACTGGGTGCCTCTGAATACAGAAGTCACATGACCTCTTTGAGCCTCGGTCTCTGCAAAAAGCGGGAGAGTCATGCCCATGTTCTCGGGCAGGGCCCATGGGCACCCCTCCAGGTGTGGGGACACGGGGGCGTCCTGCCCCTTGGGCCAACTGTGGAAACGGATGCACGTGGTAGCTCTAGAGGAGAGGCCAGGGTGGACCTGCACTCACCATAGGCAGAAAAGACCCCGGAAGTGTTAGGTTTATGCTTGAAATTTTGCAAGGACTTTTCATCCTACTCCAGAATATGTCTATTTGCTCCCCATACACACAAAAATATTTTCTCCCCAAATCTGAGTAGCACGGACTCTTTGGAAAGCTGCACCACACCGATCCTGTGGCTTCGGATACCCCCAGCACAAGCCTGGGTACTTCCACCGCCCTAGTGTGAAAAGCAAGACCAAGGATGCACCCCTGTGCAGCACTGTTGCTGCAGGGACCACACCCAGGCAGCCAGGTTTGGGTGCCCCCTGCTGGGGCCCCACTGAGTCGCCCCAGGTCCTCCCAGGTCTGAGGCCGGGGCCCCTGCTGGGGACATCCATCCCCACAGCACTCACGTAGAATGGGTCATTCTGGAGGGGGCCGTTGATGAGGGTGAAGATGGGGAACTGGAACAGGGACACAACAGCAGACAAGGCCATCACCAGCCCAAAGAGCTTTCCAAAGTGCTCTGAAGGGAAACTGGGGAGAGAAAAAAATGGGCTTCCAGTGAACTTCAGGAACCCTCCCTCCAAGCAGACAGCTGGCCTCAGGGGTCCTTTGCCAGCCACTTGTTCCCACCTGCCTATCCTAAGCCTGCCCTCCACCCACCATACCTGCTCAACCCTTCCCTCTTCGTCTTTGCTCAGGCATTCAAACGACAGAAAACAGAGAGGGCATGGGTGGGGCCCAGGGAAAACAGCAGGGACCCAGACACAGGCTGTGGCCAGGAGGCCTTAGAGAAAAGACAGACACATAAAAAGAACACAATATGCCAGGCTATGTGTGCACCATCAAAGGTAGCAAGAATAGAGTACCAAGGGCACAAAGAATGGAAGAAACTTTCTTTCCAACTCTTCCCTGGGAGAGCAGGAACAGAAGTGGGCTTTGGAGGGTGAATAGGAGTTCACCAGGTAGAGAACAGAGGCAGAGGGCACAGCAGATCCTTCCCACCAGCCTCCAACTCTGGGCATCACCCCCTCCTCACCTGCTCCCAAACCCGGTCTCCCTCACCTGACCACCTCCAGGCCCACCCTCGCTTCCCAATTTCTTTACCTCGCTTGCTTCCCTTTGTCCCAGAGTGTCCCCACTATGGAGCACATCCCAAGGCCACTTACGCGAGCGTGAGGAAGGCAGCATTGCCCCCGTAGAGGAAGGAGCGGCTGATCACTTGCAGGATGAAGGTGACGTACTGGAGGGGGAGGACGGGGACTGAGGCACAGATGGTGAAGCCCAGGCACAGCAGGGATGTCAGGGTCAGCGAGGGCACTGCCGAGCGGAGGGCCACCATCGAGGTGGAGCAGCCTGGTCCGAAAGGGAGGAGGAGAGACCACTTGGAGACCAAGCCAACCAAGGGCCGGGGAGGGCCAAGACAGGGGGAAGAGGTGGAGCCACTGCCCACCCACCTGTCCTGGGGGTCATCCTTGAACCCTCTTGCCCCCACAGGCCTCATCTCAGTCCATCAGTAATGCTGATCATTCACCTCCTGAACACCATCACAATGGTCCACTGCTCTCCAACCCCACTGACTCTTCCTAGCTTTAAGCCACCATTAACGCACTCATAAATTATTGCAATGACCTCCTGACAGGCTGCACACCTGCTCTTGCTCCCTCGAGCCTATAGCCAGATATTCCTCGTAGCACTACTGGTAGTAGCAAAAGATTGGAAACAACCCAAGGAGCCATCAATAGGGGATGCTGCGTCAACTGCGCTGCAGCCACATAACGGAGAACTAGGCAGTAGGTAGAAGGAATGAGGAGAGGGCCCTGCTGCGGAGCAGTGTCAGAACAGAGTTACACAAAAACCCCTGCAGAACCGTGTGTATAGTATGCTACCTTTTATCTAAGAAGGAGAGAAATACACACACACACACACACACACAAAAGTCTATCCTAAAAAAAGCAATAAAAATGGTTACCTAAAGAAGAGGGAAGGAGAGGGCTACAATAAACAGAGAAGGAAACTAAACTGCTTTGAATGTATCTTGTTTCACAGTTTTAGCTTTGGTAAAATGTAAATGTTTGATATGTGTATGTTTTGCAAATAAAATTAAATACAAATAATAGGAAGAAAACAAGCAAAACAATTCCCCAAAATCAAAAACAAAATGAAATGAAACCAATGAACATAACTCTATAGCAAGTTGGTGGACTCTTAAAACATAGTAATTTGTACATCTCTCGTGGGGTATATCCTAAGGATGAGAAAGGAGAGAGGGAGGTCAGAGAAGAGCAACGGCATTTAGCCATTGTGTTGTTATTAGCAATATTGATGTTGCTAAAACCAGTGATTCTATTTAAAATGTTATACATATATATACACATACATGTATATATACACATATATAGTGTTATTAGGAACCAAGATTTTCAGAAGAAGAGAAAGAGCTGGAAATGAATAATCAAGGAAATAAAAATTTGAATGAAAATATCAGTATTAAGTATTCATGATTTTTTTTCCTTAGGAAAATTTATATACACCTTAACTCTCTCCAAGGCCCAAAAGCAATGACAACCCAGGAGCAATGAGAAACCCCATATCCAGCCTGAAGTCTCTAAACACCATTTCCCATTAGAGGGCCCCAGGGCTAGTTAGAGAAATGGCCAATTTCAGGTAAGGACACTGTCTAAAACTAACGGGATTCTGCCTAAAGGACACAGATGCTGGACTGGTAAAGTTCTCAATGGCCAAAGGTGAGACCATTTGAGCATTAAGAAGAATCACATACAAATTGAAAGATGTCAAATATATTTAAAATGAGATTTTAAAAAAGAAATAACTAGTAGTCATCCCTGGAGGTTGCTAGGGCACCGACTCATTATTCTGCAACTGGTAAACAGAAGGGAAAACCAAGCATTTATTTCAGGGTGACAAAATAGTAAGGGAAAGTTTTTCTTTCTAGAAGGAATTCTAGCTATTAAAAGCAGAAGATAGAAAATCCTCCTTTTGCAACCCTAATAAAATAACGGGTCTAGGCATTGATCAGGAATGGCTACTAAAAACCGTTAGGTGTACGGTCCATGGGAAACTTTATAATGGACGGATCAGACTGACAATGTCTGAACCAGTTGATCAATCTTAACATCATAATGAGACAACAGACACCAGGGCTGCTGATGGGAGACAGAGGAAGCCCACAGCTCCACCTCTGCGCTATTCTTGCCAAAAATAATAACAATAATGAAAAACTGACGGTAGGCTGAGGCAGGATCACTTGACCCCAGGAGTTTAAGACTAGTCTGGGCAACTTAGTGAGACTCTCTCAAAAACGAAAAAAAAAAAAAAAAATTAAATTAAATTGCATCTCCCCCAAGCCTCTAATCCACACATTTACAGGAAATAATCCAAGGAACACTTTTAAATGATGCCAAAAGGATGCCAAATCCAAAATGTGGGAAACTCGACAGGACAGATGACCAGTTTCTTCAACAAAAAAATGAGACATAAAAAGTGGGGAGAGGGGATACTGGTAAAGATTTTAAAAGACACAGCAACCAAGATATAGAAGACGCAATGCATGGACCATGTACAAATCCTAATTTGAACAAAAACTGTAAAAAGACATATTCGAGACAATGAGGAGCATTTAAACAGTGTCTGCATACTAGAGAATATTAAGAAATTGTCATTTTTTTAAGGTGTGGTCGTATTATGTGATGTTAAGTAAAAGAGGCCTTATTTGTTAAAGACACAAACTGAAGTATTGACGGTGAAACGACACGATGTCTGAGATTTGCTCTGAAATCCCCGACGGGTGCGAGGAGCAGTGCGTGGAGTTGGAGGGCACAGAGAGACATGCTGGCAGATGTTACTCTCTGCTCTTGTTCCCCCAGACGCCCCCAGGGTAAGAACCCTCAGCACCGCTCCCTTCTCCAGTCAAGCCCAAGGATCAGGCCCCAAAACCCCTCGGCGTGGGAAGCAGCCTAACCCCTCCTTACCTCGCTCCCCAGCCTCTTCCCTGCCACTCCTGGCGCGCTCTGTGCCCTGGCCAGCCTGCCTCACCTTCCAGACCCCTCCGTTTCCTCAGTGTCTCACTGTCCCCGTCACCACTCCACCCCACTGTGTTCCTGGCCACCTTCCCGGGCCCCGCCCCTTCCTCTCCTCACTTCCTACTCATCCTTCAGGTCTTGGCTCAGACCCACTTCTTCCAGGAAGCCGTCCCTGACACCAACCCCATCCGTACCCAGAACAGGTGCGGTTCTTTGTGTCCCCACGGCCACCTGTAGGTTTACTTCGCCAATTGCAATTGCCTGATGACCTGCCTTTCTCCATCCTCTAGACTGAGAACAGCTTGAGCAAAAGGGCTTATCTGTCTTGTCCACTGTTGAATCCCAGCTGTCTGGCACTATGGCTGGCACGTAATTGTCACCCAGTGACTAGTGGCTGAATGAATGAATGAATGAGTGCAAGTAGAAAGGGTTAAGAACAAAAGAGAGGGTAGGCATGGGGGTAAATGAATATCTCGCCCCTCCCTGTTCCCCAACCCCCCATCTCACCTGTCCTTTTAGCTTCCTTCTGGTACTTCTGCCTAAGCCTGTCCATGAGCAGGCCATTCCAGGGGGCACACAGCACTCCAAAGAACTGAGTGATGGCGAAGGCATTTGTGTAGGTGCTGACTGCAGAGGATGGAGAAGGGGGTGGTGATGAGAGGGCTCCAGGACTGCCTTCGTCCTGCCCAGCCCTCCTCCTCCACCCTCAGAGCCTCCCCTGCAGCACACAGCCCTGCCAGAGGCCCCAGTCCCCAGCTGGGACGGGAGGACACATACCTATCACCCTGTCCCCGCCCGCCAAGCTGGTCAACAGAGAGTTGAGAGTGCCGATGAAGAGGTAGTGATACAACTGTATCACAGACAGCCACACCAGGTGCCAGGCGAAGCGCCGAGAGAAGACGTAGCTCCAGAAAGAGCGGGGTTTCTGCTGCTGCCCTGGTCCCAGGATCTCTGATGGGGAAAGGATCCGGGCACGAATTAAAAGGGAAGTGGAGGGATAGGATGGGCGAGAGCACAGAGGCCTTCATGGGACAGCCTTGGGTCAAGCCCTCCTTCCACCCTTGTCTCAGAACCCGCACCTCCCCACCTCCCTGCTTCGTCATCCTGGCCCCACCACCTTGAATGACCCTCCCCGCAAGTTCTCAGTCTATTGAAATCCGATCTGTCTCGCACAGCCTGGTCAATGACACTTCTTGCAGTAACACCTTCCTGATCTTTCTCAGCCGGAATGGTGAAAAGGACAAAGAGAGGAGAGAATTAGAGGTGAGATGGGGATGAGGGCTGTGCAGCTACTGCTCCTGCCGGCTCCTCACCCCTCCCTTTCCTTTGGTACCAGAAGCCCTGGGAACCCATCCCCTGCCCTATTCTCCGTGGTCCACATGGGACTGTGAATTAAGAGTTCTGTTCCTTACTCAGGGTTGACCAATTAGACTGTTCTCCCTAAACAGACAGACTGGCCATGATTTTTAGATTGCGATGCCCAGAGGTATCCTCTTCCTAGCGCCTGGCAAGTTCAATTTTCCCCCTTGATTTTGGAAGCTTCCCATAATCCTATTCTTATTTCTTTAAAAAACATAATAAATTCTATTGTGTATATTTAAGGTATACAACACGATACCATAGGATACATGCAGATGGTAAGATGGTTATTATAGAGAAACAAATTAATGTATCCATCATCTCACTTATTTACCTTTTTTTTTTTTTTTTGTAGCAAGGGCAGTTAAAATCTACTCATTTAGTAAAAATCCCAAATACAAGACAATTTTGTTACAGTCCTCATGTTGTACACTAGACCTCTAGAATGTTCACCCTAAGTACCCGCTACATTGTATCCTTTGACCTCCCTCTCCCATTTTCTCTACCCTCCCCTGCCCATTCTTATTGCCACTGTAGCCAGCTGCGGTTTGTGATGTTTGTAACCAAAGACCCAAAACAGACAGAGGAAGGAAAGGAGGCAGCGGTGGAGCTGGGACAATGACAGAGGGCAGACTCGGGAGACTTGCAGAAGTGGGGACAACTGAACCAGACTGAGGGCAATGACATCACAGAAGAGGGCAGAACCGAGGAGCGAGGAGGAGCGGGGGAAGGGAAGGCAAGTCATGGCAGACGGACTTTGGGGGTGGGGGTGGGGAGATAAGAAAGAGAGAAAAGAGAGAACAGAAAAGAGACAAGGACAGAAAAGAGGCTCTCCCTGGACCCTCTATAGAGTGAGGGGGCTGAGAAGATCCTTAAGGTCCTTTCTCTGCCTGACCTCTCCTGATTCTGGTCCCGGGGGCAGGGGGGTGAGGGGGTCTGCAGGGGAGGAGCTGGGGAGGGAAGAGGAGAGGCGGGTTCCGGAGGAGACGGGTGAAGGAGCAGGGGGCTCACCTTCCTTTGGTGAAAGGAACTCCTTTGACTGCAGCTCCCTGTTTTCATGCTCAGCTGTTTTCTCCTTTGTGGGGTCGTTCCCAGAGCACAGGCTGTGGAAACAGAAGCCCCACCAGCGAGGCCAAGGACTGTGAGCTGAACCTGAGGTTTGGACTGGAGGGAATCACGGGCTGGACCCCGAATCTCACCACGCTTTGGAATCACCTTTTAACCACCCCAGTGTCCAGGGTACAGTCTAGACCAGTTAAATCAGAAAGTCTGTAGGTGAGAGCCTGCCTTTCTTTCTTTATCTTTTTCTTTTTCTTTTTTTATTTTTTAAGATCTCCAAGTGATTCTGACATGCAGCAATGTTTGGGAACCACTGGAGGCCTGGGAAGAGTAGCACAGGCCTGGGTTCAAATCCCAGCTCTGCCTCTTCCCAGCAGAAACATGGCTCAGACTTAACCCTTCCGAGCCTCATTCTTCTCATCTGGCAAATGGAGACAAGGACATCCGAGAGGATTGTTGTGAGGATGAAATCAGAGAGCACCTGGGTCTGACAATCCGTAAGTGAGTAGCAAATGAATGCCCCCCCTCTAGTCCTTGTGGTCACTGAAATTGGTCCCATTTCCTCACCTCCTCTGCACCTCCACTCCCTGCAATGGGGCTTTGCAGCTCTACTTCCCCCTGCCCTAAATCTAGGCTGGCCTTGCAAACTGTCTCAGTCAAGACAATGCGGCAAAAGTGATGTGCTAATTCCAAGCCTAGACCTCAAGAAAACTTGTGCATTGCTGCACTTTCTCTCGGAACCCCGAAACCACTGTGTGTTCAAGCCCGTGCTAGCCTGCTGCAGGGCGAGACCCACGTGACCCAGACAGACATCTGCCATCCTAGGCCAGCCGGCCCCCCACTAATCTGCATGATGCTGATCAGAGCCATGAGCAAGCCCTGTCAGGACCATCCAGTCTGGCCCTGAGCAGTAGAACCAGCCAGCTACCCACAGACTTGTACAAAATAATAAATGCGTAGCATTTTCAGCTGCTGAGTTTTGAGGCAGTTCACCATGCAGCAATGGCTAACTGATACAGCCCTGCTCCAGTCCTCCTCTCCTGTGACAGTGTGCTCTGCCCTGTCTGTCCCACCCCTTGCTTCCCACCCTAGGTCAGAAGAGGGGCATTGGCCCACAATCTCCAGATCACAGTCCTTACCCATAGCTGTAGTTGGGGGGCAGTGGGTAGGGGATGTGACCCCAGGGCATCAGGAGGAGGGTACGCGTGACATGCCAGGTACTGCAGACTGAGAGGAAGATGAAGGAGGCCCTGAGGCTGATGCCTTGTTCATAAAGCAGCTGCAGAAGGAGGAGGAAAGAGTCAGCATCACACCTGTGTTCACAGCAGCACTATTCACAACAGCCAAAAGATGGAAGCAACCCAAGCCCCCATCAATGGATGAACGGCTAAACGCGGTGTGCTATATACATACCATGGAATATTCTCCAGCCTTAAAAAAAGAAAGGAAATTCTGCCACATGCTACAGCTTGGATTGAACCACTAGAACATTATGCAAAGTGAAATGAGCCACTCATAAAAGGACAAATACTGTATTATTCCACTCATGTGAGGTACCTATGGTAGTCAAGTTCATAGAACGGAAAGCAGAATGGTTTTTGCCAGGGGCTAGGGGTAGGGGGTGGAAGGAATGAGGAGTTAGTGTTTAATGGGTGCAGAGTTCCAATCTCATAAGATGAAAAGAATTCTAGAGATGGATGGTGGTGACGGTTGCACAGCAATGTGAATGTATTTAATGCCACTGAACTGTACGTTTAAAAATTGTTAAGACATCAAAATAGCTAGAAGAGAGGACTTGAAATGTTTCCAACACATAGAAATGATAAATACTGAAAGTGATGGGTACCCTAAATGCCCTGACTTGATCATTACTCATTCTATGCACATAATAAAAAATCATGTGTACTCCATAAATATGTACAAACATTATGTATCAATAAAAAATGGTCAAGATGGTAAATTTGATGTTATGTGTATTTTATCATACGCAGTAACATCAGTGCAAGAGGCAGGGGCTGGAACCTCAGTTTCCAGGGAGTCCTAGTACAGGCTCTTGCCTACCATCCTGGAAGTTAAGGACACCTGGTACACGCACCCTCCTCCCAGGGCCCAGTCAGCAGCAGGGGAGTCATCATGTGACCCATCCCCACAGCCTCGGGAGCTTCCTAGTGTGGCTCCTTAGAGATCTTCTAGCCCGGTGCCCTTTTTCCCCAAGAGCAGCAAAATTCTTTTGTTCAACCATGATTTTACACCAAAATTCAACTTACAAAACACATCATTGGGGAGCTTCCCACTCAACCTCCCCTGCATTCTTCTTGGTGACTGACAAAACACCAAGGGAGCCCCTAAGTTCCTCGATACCTAGTTTGAAACCCACTGATCTAGTCCAACCTCCCCATTTTACAGAGGATGACACTGAGATCCAGAGAGGAACAATGAATTGTCCAAGGTCAGAGTAAGCAGCAGCAAAGTCAGATTAAAGTGAAAATTCCAGCTCCTGGTCCAGCACCCTTTTCCCTGCCAACTCTAAAGGGAGAGGAGAGAAAGGGAGGCACACCCAGGGGAAGAAGCAAGAACCCAGAAAGTGGCTTTTGTACCATGAGTAGAAAGGCTTGGGTGCCCCAGGGCCAAGGTGCTTATGGGACTAAACTAGGCTCATGTCTGGGTAGTGACAGCCAGAGACCCTCTTCACTTCCCCCATGGCCCACAGCTTGGCACAAAGCCCAGAGGGAAATCCCAAGTTAGGCAGCTTGGGCCCGACCCTCTTTCATTCCTTTCACTCAGGCATCTTTAGTGTGTTGGCTTTTGTCCTTCAGCTTGTTGCCTTATAGTCAAAGCATGGCTGCCACAACTCCAGCTGTCACATCCTCCCACTGCAACATTCAAAGAGGAAGGGTAAGACGGGGGACCAAGGAAGAAGGCTTTCTTTTTACTTTGCTCTCACTTTCCATTAAGGAGGAAATGTCCCCCAAGTCCTCCACTATACACATCCCCTTTATCTCATTACAAAGGACTGGACCATTTGCCTACCTCTACCCATCACTGGCAGGGGAGAAAGGGATTGCCATGGTTGGCTTAGGTCAATCAGGATCCATCCCCTGGGCTGGGAAGGTCACTGCCGAGATAAAACGGCTAGCAATGAATAAGGCAGAATGGTGGTGGATGGACTAACAGTTTTGGAAACAGTTCATCTCTCTGACATACAACATCAGCCTTTGGGAGAACTGAACAGGCCTATGTCTGCCCTTCCTGCCCCACTAGCCACTTCCCACCTCCTTGTGCAAGCTAGAAGCTCACAGCAGCAAACACCCCCATTCCAAAGGGCTCCCAGCCTCTGCCCAGCACCTGCCCAAGCACATCATGCCACACCTTCCCTTAGCCTCTGCCCAAAAAGCCTGGGCAAGTGTGAAGAAGGGGCTTAGTGGTTATAAGTTCAGGCTCTAGGACCAGACAGGCCTGGCTCTAAGTTCTAGTATCATGGTTACTAGCTGCAGAACCTTCAGCAAGCTTCTTAACCTCTCTAAGACTCAATGCTTTATCTGTAAAATAGGGATAAAATAGTTCCTATATGAGACAGTTGACAGAGAGAAATCATGCAAGGTTCACAAGACAAGTGTCTGGCATACGTGAGTGCTCAGTAAATAGCTATTGCTATTTTTTACCTTAATAATAAGGAAGACTGCAGAGGAAGAGTCAAATGCTCCATTGTAGAGGGTGATGATAGTCGAACGATGTTTGCCAAATAGGTTTCCAATCTGGGAAAGATAGGACCAAGCTGAATCATTTATTCATAAAACAAATATTTCCTGAGTGCCTAGCATGTGCCAGGCTCTCACTCTACCCAAATCCACCCTTTACCCCAAGGGCTTCCACCCTGGCTCGGGGCAACCACAATTGAGGCGGACAACCATAGAAAGTGCCTCTTCCTCCCTCCATCCGCCACCCTCCCCCCCATCATCCCCTCCTGCTAGGTGGCTGGGATTAGGGCAGGCTCCTACCTGCAGGTTGGTGATGAGAAACAGGATGCCCCCAACGCTGAGCACTGGCATAGCCAGGAAGAGCAGCACAGCTGAGCCTGGATCACCAAAGACAGAGGTAGAGTGTGTCATAGTGCAACGCAAACATGGAGCTCTGAACTCAGCTCCCACCTCCTCCAAATTCCCAACAACCCTGGGGTCAGGGCCAGCCTTCTATCATCCTTCAAGGGTCTTATGATACTAGCCAAGGGTCTTAAGATACTGGCCAAGGCTCCCTGATATGTCCCTGCTGAGGTCTCCTGAGCCACTTTCTTCCCCACCAAAGATGGTCCTCAGTCTATGGCAGACCTGGACGCATACAGTTAGAGAGAGGGCTCGAAGCGAAGCCACTGACCACTCCCTTCCCTCACTAAACCACGAGAAGCTCTCCTACTCATCCTCAACACTGTAGGGGAGGAGGACCCTGGACTCAGCCCCCTGGTTCAGGCCCCAAGCCCAAGTCTAATTTATTGAATGACCCTGAGCTGCTTCTGAATCTGTGCCTCGGTCGCTTCATCTGTTAAATGGGAATGACAGTCCCTGCTCTTCCCACCTTGCAGGGGTGCTGTGAGATCTCAGTGAGAAAATGGCCATAGTCTTTCCTTTGTTCATTAACCTCTGAGTACTTCCTTTGTGCCAGGCATTGTACTTGGCATCAGAAATGCTGGATAAGTAAAACAAACTCTTTGCCCTTGAATAGACTGACGTGCAAAGAAATCATTACAACAGGTCTGGTAAGTGTCGGCTAATAGCAGAACTGCTCAAGGGCTAGAGGAGTCCTTGATAAATTAGTCTTTCTCAAAGACCACAGACTCCTGCCCACCTTCAGGATTCTGGCCATAACCTATGCCTGTCCTATTATTTGCTAAAATGTGTTGCTTTTTTTTAAAGTTGACTCACTTATAGCCCAAAGAAACCTATTGTTTAAAGGATACTTTATATCACTACTGTAGACGAAAACATTTGCATTGCTTGTCATGAATAGGAAGTAACTATAGAAATAAATACAATGAAAGGAAAACAATGTTACTAAATTGTAGCCAGATGCAGTTGCCCTTAGAATGTTCAAAGCTTGAGACCTGCCCTTGCCATCAGTGTTAAAATCATACTGGCCCTACATCGAGACTTTCTTTCATGAAATCAGCAGGGCTGAAAGAGAATATAAAAAGGGAACAGCTTTTCCACCAGGCGATTCAGTGTTGGTTAATGTAGTTAATGTCGCACATGTGTGCCCTTAATATCCTCTTAACTATTGTGCCATGCCTTGGGAAGCCCTGCCAAGAGCAAATTTTAGAGCACTCACGCTATTTACCACCAATTTGTCTTTGTAAAATGTACATCTCTCCTAGTACTAAAGGTTGAAGATCCCTTTCACAATAGAGTCCCTGCAGCCTCCACACTTTTTCCAAAAAACAAAAGGCGCTATTTTATGGCGAACGGCGGGTATAATTGCTCAGACGATGCCTAAAAGTGAGTCAAACATTAGCCAGCTACCACCTCCATGCTCGGCCTCTTGAAAATCATTTACAGGCTTTTAGAGTAGATGGTGCTGGTCTGATAAAGAGAGAGGCCTGAAATAACCGGCTTGAAGTGCCAGGCTGTCTCCCGAGATCTGTTTGGATGAAGACAGCCTCCGTGTTTGCCCAGCATGAGTGGAGATGACCTCATGACGCTGTCTGGCTTCAGCATAGCTGCCACACACACTAGAATTACGTACTTTCCTTTCCTAAACCAAAAACGGAGTCATGTGATCTGACACTGGGGAAAAATATTGGGAGGCATCTGGTGGCCGCCATAACCAAAGCGCTAGGACAGGACCACCAGGGACCAGGATGCCTGCAGCCCAGGCCCACTTCCCACTCACTTTCTTTGTGGCTTTGGGCAAGTCTTTGCAAGGGGTCCCTCTCCGGCCTCAGTTTCTCCTCTACGTAATGGGTCAGGGGGTGTGAGGGGGATAAACCAGATTGCAATTCCCAGACTTTTATAAAGTGGTAAAATTTGAAAACCAAGCTTCTGAGTACAGCAGAGCTGTCGACTTTTACCCTGCTAAGGATATTTTCAAAATTGTCATTCATATTACCATTTCATTAAAAAGAGAGAGGACATTTTAAAACATATAAGAAAAAAAGATGTAATGTTTTAAATGAATTCTGCTCTCTAAAGCAATTCCTCTCCACCATCCTTTTTCACGTTTTCTCAGCAGACTAAACTATTTTCGTAGACCAGCAATAACTCAACATCTCTCAAGGATTCTTTCAAGCTGTGACTCTCTGAATAACCATGTGGTCCGTGTGTCTTGCCCATGACCTGACCTCTGCACCTGCCCCCTCTACCAGGTGCCCCCTGAGCTTGTGTCTCTCTCACGCACCTGACAGCACTCACCTGCAGAGGTGAAGGCTATGGTGAGCGTGGCGCTGGTGTAGAGAAATCTGAAATACAGGAGAAGGAGAATATTGTCAAGAAAGGGGAAACCTAGGAGACAAAACATGATTCTGCTCACCCAATCTCCAAGTTTAGGACTTGACTGCATTTTCAACCGGCATTGAACTGGGAGTTCAATGGGCATCGGTGCCTCTTGATCCCCGGGCTCAGAACCAGGTACAAGAAGCCTTAAGATTGAGATGTGGTCCTGACCTCAGACACAATGCATTTTGTTCATCCCAAAGTCCAAGGCTAGGCAGGGGAGCCCTGGACAATGATTGTCTCAGGACTTAGGCAGGCGCAGAGTGGGCAGAGCCAAGGCCCTCCCACTTGGGAATTCCAACAGCTCAACCCCTTGGAGAAAGAAGTTCCAGCCTGGTCTGCAAATCAAAATCTGGAGTTACAACTCCTCCTCTGGTGTGACTTTGGGGCAAAGTGCTGCCCCTCTCTGGGCCTCAGAAGTATTTTATTTTATTTTATTTAGTATTTTATTTTTTTATTTATTTTATTTCATTTCATTTTTGAGACAGAGCCTCACTCTGTCACCTGGGCTAGCATGCCATGGCATTAGCCTAGCTCACAGCAACCTCAAACTCCTGGGCTTAAGCAATCCTCCTGCCTCAGCTTCCTGAGTAGCTGGGACTACAGGCATGCGCCACCATGCCCGGCTAATTTTTCTATTTTTAGTAGAGATGGGGGTCTCACTCTTGCTCAGGCTGGTCTCAAACTCCTGACCTCAAGCGATCCTCCCACCTTGGCCTCCCAGAGTGCTAAGATTACAGGTGTGAGCCACCGCACCGGGCCCAGAAGCCTTTTCTATAAAAGGAAATGACTGGACTGATCTAAGAGTGCTATGATTTCAGGACTACAATCTCAAGGTTATAGAGATCCCTTAGCCCTGCGGTCCCCAACCTCCGGGACCACAAACTGATACCGGGTCCGCAGCCTGTTAGGAATCTGGCCGAGTCACCACCTGAGCTCTGCCTACCCCCACCCCACTCCCTGTGGAAAAATCATCTTCCATGAAAATTAGGAACCTGGCTGCACAGCAGGAGGGGAGCAGCTGGCGAGCCACCAAAACTTCATTCTGTATTTACAGCTGCTCCCGTCACTGACATCACTGCCTGATCTTCGCTGCCCCACCCATGGAAAAACTGTCTTCCTTGAAACCAACCCCTGGTGCCAAAAAGGTTAGGGACTGCTGCCTTAGCTGTTGGGGCTCTTGTAAGACATGGGGTAATCAAAGCAGTGCAATAAGGCTGGAGAAGAAGGCAGGGGCACAGGAAGGAAGGGAAGAGGAGAACACAGGCAGCCAAAGACCAAGACAGACAGATATAATCACCACGTACCCAAAGGCTTAACGTGTAAGGGCTTGCCTTGCTCTCCAGCTGTTTCCTGGCCCAGACCAGGCCAGCCCTCCAGTCCCTCTCTCTGACAACTGATCTCACACATGCCTCCCCAGGGTCACCTGCTCTGGGGCATTGTCAGCCCTCAGCAGGTACTGCTTATCACTGAACCTGGCCACAGAGCAGAGATCAGGACACAGCAGCACACTGTGTGGGTGAGATCAAGTCCCTAATGCCCTGAGTCATCTGCACGGGAACTCCCACTGTCCCCCCTCCAGTCAGAAGGGACCTGAAATTCTACCATTGGAGATACCCTGGAAATTTCATTAGCTTAGCTACTGGGGAATGACGGGGGGCGAGGGGGTGGGTGAGAAGGATGAAGATTAAGCCTGAGCGACCTGGATGTGAGGCTGCGTAAGAGATGAGGACAATGCCTTCAGGTGAAGGCAGAGAGAGTAGCAATTTTAGGTCTTGCTAATTTCATAACCCTGGCCCCAGGCCAGCCCTCACAGGAAGTCAGCCTGGGCTCCTGCTCAATTCAGCACATGACACAGAAGACACATTCACGTGGAGTAGGGAAGGCAGTGAGGAAACGGAAGCAGGGCTGTGGGAAGAGGGTGGACCTAGAGAGGTTCCGTACCCTTCTGGGGCTGTTCCCAACAGTTGCCGAGAGCAGTGTCTGGCACAGCTGCCCAGTTGCCCAATCTGGGTTTCTCTCCAAGCTGTGCTGCTGCCCGAAGAACTCCTCTTGCCCACCTCTGCCCAGACTGGGCCTTTGGGACTTACATGGCTATGAGGCGGGCCACCGTGGTCTTGAAGCGGTCAAAGATGTAGCCGGTGGGGAATGTCATGAAGTTGTTCATGGAGGATGCCAGGGTGAAGATGAGTGAGAACTTCTCATCTTGAGCTTTGCAGTCTGAAGGAGAGAAAAGGTCTCCCATCCATCCCAGCCTTCCTACCAGGTGAGCACTTCCTGCCTGGGCTCCCCTCCATCTGGGACAGCCTGCCTGGTGGAAAGTTGCTCCTTACCCTGAGTTGGAAAGTGACTGCCCCTATAATTACCCACTCAGGAGCTCCCCTTTCCCTCCCAGGTACCTCCTAGACCTTGTGGAGGAAAGGGATGCGCTGAGCCTCCCTCTCACCCAAGAAAGGCCGGCAGGGAGGGCTCGGGGCAGGGTCCCACCTGGGAACCAGACTTAAATTCCTTGGAAGAGTCACACCTACCTTCAGCAGCCTGCTCAGTGGCATTGCCCAACAGCCCAGCGTTTGGGTCACACAGCTCCTTAAAGTAATCCTCCGCTTTGAAGACAAACACCAGGGAAACCCAACCAAAGACGACGCCGGCAAAGCCAAGGCACTCCAGCAGCCCTGTCAGCAGGGTGGCCACGTACAGCCCCCGGCCCGCCATGGCCCAGCGTGGAGCAGATCCTCAAACCCCACTTTGTCCGCCTGGACTGCCCACAGGAGCTGCAAATCCTGGCGCTGGAGCACCTGGAAAATTCCTTTGGCACACCCTCCCCTTCACGTAGCTCTCTGGTCTTCACTGTTTCTCGCTTCGGTGAAAACCCACAGTGGGTGATTCTCTGGATCCTGTAAAATAAAGGCAGAGGCTACCTGGAAGATGAGGCTTGTGGACAAAGGGTTCTTTGTGGGCTGGATGAAGGGGCAGCATGACCATGACCACTGGCCGGAATCTGGGGAGTAAATACTTTCATGGGCCATCTCATTCACAGCGTTTGATACCAACCTGGGTAGCAGATAAAGGCACTGCCAAAGCCGCCTGAAGTCACAAGTGAATGACTTAGCCGGTAGTTACCCGGGGAGCTTGGGGGGAAGCAGGAACTCCCGAGGTCAAATTCTGAACGCAGGTCCACTGAGATAATCTAAACGGCCACTCGGAACCGGGCGCAGGGCGAGGGAGAATTCATACACACACGCTGGCACAATTTCCCACAACAGTCTGCCAAAGTTGGTGTTTTGTTATCTTCAGTTTATTGACAATGAAACAAAAGCTCCAGAGAATTTCAGGAACGTGCCCAAGGTCACACGGCTACTTAGTCACAGCGCAGACCCGTCTAATTTCAAAAATATCCCAACTCCCAACCCGACGGAGAGCGATCGGGTAGCCCATGTGACGCTCGCCCGCCAAGGGCTGCCATTCCCGGTCCCGGGCACCCGCCTGACACCGGCCCCTGCTGCCAGGAGAGCGCCCGAGGCCGCTCCCCGCAACCTGCGCACCCCCAAGCTCCGCGCCCGCCGCAGGCCGCCGCCCCCCGCCCCGGCGCGCCCCGAGCCCGCGCCCCCAGCCCGCGCCCCCGGCCCGCTGCCCGGGCGTCCTACCTGCGGCCCCGCCGCGGCTCTGGCGCGCTTTCCACGCGGGCCGCGGTTCGGATTCGCGCCTCTCGCCGCCACGCCCCGTGCCCTGCTCGCCCCCGCCTGCCCGGAAGCGGCCGGGCAGGCCTCGCCTTCTCCATCACTTCCTTCTCCCGGCTCGCGGCCTCCCGCGCCCTCTTGGACCCTCCCCTTCGGATCCTCTTCTCTCCTCCTCCCTCTGAGACCCCCTGTAACCCCAGCAGTTCTGATCTCCCCTCTCTTGACTGTCCCTCCCCTGTCAAGGTTAGTTTCAATGGCCTTACACACTCGGGCCCCCCCGCGGAAAGAACGCAACTCACTGCACCCTGAGGAAACAGACAGCTGCGTGCAGGCGCGGGGACACACACACGCCCTACGCCATGTGCTTTACCTCGACCACTCCTCAGGCATGGAACACATTTTTCCTCATTTGCTCACCAGCTCAACTCTCCGTCTTCCGGTCCCAGAGCTGCCAGAAAATCCAAACCGCAGAATCTGGGAGCCAAGAACCAGGACTGAGAGAGAGCTTTTCAGAAACCATCCCCTGGAGGGGTGCCTTGCCTTTTCACCCCCCAAGGACCCCTTAGATGACTCCCTGCCTCACCCCCAGCCCGGGTTCTGAAAGAGCCTTCTAGCCACACTGCATTGATTAACTATTTATTCATTGCCCCATTTTTTATTAATCAAAGACATATCTAATTGCCCATCGGAGCTTGTGATCAGCATGGGGTAACCAACCTAACCAGCTGCGTTACTTCCAGCCTAGAGCAAGCGAGCTGACGTCTGTCTTCATTGGCCTGTGTGGCCGGTTGTTCCTCAAAAACTCAATTTGGGGGAGAGCTTCTTGCATATTAGCCTGCAGCCCCCACCCACAGCTTCCCGGATCCCCTGAGGGCCTAGGAACTGAAGCTATGCCAAGCCCACTCCTCTATTTAAAGATGAAGAAATAGAGGTTAGGACAGTGGAAGGCCAGAACCCAGGAGTGTTTTCCAGATCACTACCAAAACACAAAAGATGAAGTCTGTGACCACCCAAGTGACTTGGGGGGGGGCGGCTCGGAAGGGTGGCTGTGGTCCTGCACCCCAGATACTCAGCTATTAACACAGCCTGAGGCAAGCTCTTTGGCTGCCCCACCTGTAAGATGAGGATAATAGTACCTTAATTACAGGAATTGTCATAAAAGAGGCATGAGATGGGTCTATAAGGTCCCTGCAGGGAGCAGATGCAGCAGGCAGACCTGAGAAGCAGCTTTGGGAGGAAATTTCAAAGGAACTTGCCCAAGGTCACTCTGCAAAGCTGCCGCGCCTTCCCAACTCCCAACCCTGTGCTTTTAACACTCCCAGTCTCAACAACAGATATTTGGACGTTAGAGAAAACAAGCCTTTTCTTGAAAAATTAATTGTAGAAAAAAAAACATAAAAACATAGCAGCCCAATACAAACAGGACTTACAATGCTGGATTTTTTATTTTACTGCAAGACACAAAGACACTGAAATTAATGCAAGCGCTATCTCTGGCTCCGGCTTAGGTTTGGATCTCCTGAGGACCTGGGGATCAGTAAGTGTGGAAGTAGCAAGGGAGGAACAGAAAAAGTCAAAGCAAAGAGAGGGAGATTTTAGAATGCAAATCTGCAGGAGCGGGTCTGAAAGCTCACGGGCTATCTGAGCATCCAGGACTGGAGCACAGGACTCGGGACAGGTCGTCCAGGGCTCTGTCCACCTTATCTGGTTACCTCTGGGCTCTCAGAGCCTCCACCCAACACCCCCATCAATGTCTACAGAAGGCACTGCCTCTACTGACAAGACAGGCTTACTGAAACTGTTGGGACAGAATATTAGAATATCCTCTGAACCATTCCTGTCTTCTTTGGTTCGAGTTCCAGCGGCTAGCAGAGGCAGATGCTATTCTGATCACTCTTCATGCTTCGCTCCGATGAGGATTAACCCGTAACATCAGAGAAAGGAGTGATTATAATAAGGTCTGACAGTGCACCCGATGTCTTCATCCCTTTTCTCTTCACTTCCTCCCCCTTCACCCTGCGTCTTTTTACATTTACTGATTGGCTCCACAGATACACATGGAGCACCAGGCTCTGTGCCAGGTGCTGGGATTTGGAGAGAAGAGATTCAGTGCCTTCCCTCAAGGAGCGCATTCTCTAGTGGGAGAGACAGACAGATAAACGGTCTTCCAGGCAGAGGCCAGCACAGCACACTGAAAGGTGGAGAGCCTAGACAGGACAAGGACATTCGGGAACCAGCTAGAGCAGAGAGTGGCAAGGGGAGTGGCAAGACTTGAGGCCGGAGTGGCTGCCTAAGTGAAGGCATTTGGATTTCAGCTCATGGCAATCAATCTTGTCCTATTGATCCCACCCCTTAATACCTCTCCTATCCATCCTTGGCCACCACCCTATTCAAACACTCATGATCTCTCACTCAGGCATCACCTGCCTCCAAGCCGTTGCCATTCTGATGTAGGAGTTTATTTCCGTGGTTTCATTTGATGACACTACTTAACTGCTCAAACCCCCTCAAAGGCCATAGGTCTAATCAACTAGCTGGTAAGGGCCAGTCCAGATCCTGGGGATACCAGCCATGGGACATTGCACAGGGAGTGTAGACCTGGGTCTCTTGCATCTTACCCAAGTACTAGTGCTGGGGGCTTTTCCTTCCCATCACCAGCATGTCTGGATATCCAGGCTCCACCCTATGTAAGTTTTGGCCAGAGTGGAAAGGTGAACATATTTATTTAGGTCAGGGAAGAATGGTTTGCCAAACAGGGCAGTATGCATGAGCTGCACCAAATCGCCCCCCTGGCATGAGCAATGGCTTGTCCCCTGGTCCTCAGCAGTACCACCTTCCAGAGCAGCCCCCACCTCTCCAGGGACCTCTCTCTTCTCAGGCCTCCTCCAAACACCCTCAGCCAGAACCCATACCCCATCCCCAATTGCCACTCTCTGGTAGGGTCCAAATACTCTTTCCTACCACCCCCCAATCCCTTCCCAGGTTTTTATATGTGAGCCGTTCATATAAAGGGCTTTGATTTCTGATATGCCAAGCACACGAACAAAACATAAACTTTTTTTCCTTTCAAAATGGGCTTGTGCAAATCAAAATGTTTGCTTTTCCCACCTATGGTCTTGGAAGGGGTTTCATGAGCCTGTTTCAGAAATCAAAAGGCAAAAGGTAGACGCAAACGTTTTCTCTTTCATTTCAATTGGAGAGAAAAATTCCGATCATCTTGGAGCAATGCCAAAAAATGAAAAGCAAAAACAACGAAATACATTGATATCAGGCCAATTACTGGTCCCCCTGAGCTTCTGTCTCCTCATCTATGAAATTGGTATTGGGTTATTGTATGGATTAAAGATAATGCATGAAAACTACCCAATTAGTACACTAGCTGATTAATAAATAGCAGCTACTCTTGTTAAAATTATTTAATTACTGGAAAACAAAGAGAAAATCCAACCAAAAAGAGGAAATAAAGTCATATTGGGGAGGATTGCAAAATGCTCCCAACCTAAAAAAGAAATAAGTGGGAAGTCAGGCATGATGGCTCACGTCTGTAATCCTAGCACTCCTGCCGAGGCAGGAGAATCGATTGAGCTCAGGAGTTTGAGACCCACCTGAGCAAGTGAGACCCGATCTCTACCAAAAATAGAAAAATTAGCCAGGCATCGTGGTTCAGGACTCTGTAGTTCCAGGTACTCCAGAGGCTGAGGCAGGAAGATCACTTGAGCCCAGGAGTTTGAGGTTGCAGTGAGTTGCCATAACGCCACTGCACTCTACCCAGGGCGACAGAGACTCTGTCTCAAAAAAAAAAAAAAAAAAAGAAAGAAAGAAAGAAAGAAAAAAAAAGAAATAAGTGAGAAAAAAAATCACTGTGTAACGGGTAAGCTCAGTCATCTGTTTAAGAAGCCCCACCCTAGAGAACGGTAACACCCAAATACACATCAGCGTAACCCGGGGTGACCACCCCACATGACCGTCTGGGCTTGTCTAAAGCAGAGGCTTGGTCAGTTGTGCTGTGAGCTGCGGGAAGGAAGTCTGGTCACGAGCCAGGGTGGACAGGAAGGGGAGGGTGCCTTAGAGCTGGACTCCAGCGTGTCTCCTAGTGTGTTCAAAGCAGTTCTGACCAGGGTGGAGAGCTACTGCACAGCCCTGAGTGAAGATGAGGACTCCTTGCTTGGGGAAGATCTTTCTCTTTAACACAGGGTAAATCTGAAAGGATGCCCAAAGAGGAACTCGAGAGACAGAGCCATCTGGCCCCTCGGGTCAGCCAGCTCAGCTCTGGTGGATGCTCGAGGTAGTGCATGCTGCGACCAGATCAGCCTCCCTTGCACCGTGCGGAGAACAGAACTCCCTGACCACTACGGGGAGCTTTGGGCCAGTCCTTAGGACAGAAATGACAGCCCCAGGCCCCACCACTCCTGGCCTTATGAGGCACCCGCTATCCTCCCTCTCCAACCCCAGCTCTGCTTCCATGTTCATCAAGCAGCCATTTCTCAATAACTTGGTTGCCCGAGACACTTTGCTAGAACAGAGTACCCTGGGTGCACCAACAACGTCTACACCAGCCACTCTGAGGACCAGGCTGGGGAACACTGTGTCAACCCTGAGGCAGGCCCCACCCTGGAAGAACAATAACAAGTATCCACAATGCCAGCTCTTCACCGAGCACTGCCCATGGATCAGGCAGGCCCTACTCCAAGTGCTTTGTGCTTATCCTCTTGCTAAATCTCACCACAATCCTACCGGATAGGTGTTGTTATTAGCATCCATTATCTGGGCCAACTGAGGCCCAGAGGGATTAAGCAACTCCCCCAGATCACTGTAGTAGCCGTAGCAGTGGCAGGAGTGGGCTACACAGCCGGGTGCTCTGACTGCAGCTGACGCTCTTAATCTGTGCTCTCTCCAGCCTCCCCGAGGGGCTCCCTGGAGTGCTGGATGGAGCATGGGCTCTGGAACTGGGTGGATAGGGGTATCCATTATTAGTAACAGGAATGGGATGGGTACTCCTTCCAGAAGGCATCACTGGCTAAAACAAGAGAGAAGGGCTGCCACCCATTCAGCCACGGTTCTGTGTCTCCCTGCCTGACTCACACAGACACCCACACCCACCCATGTGCACGCTCGTGAAGAGAGGAAATGGATCTAGGAGGAGGAGACAGGATTCCTGAGTGAATACAACAGGGTTTTTCACATGCCCAGCTCCCTCAAGATAAAAAGAACAGGAAGTAGCTGGGGCCAATGGAACACTCCATTTTCATTATAGGGAAAAGCAAAGGGAAGCAGGAAGAGAATGAAACAGTTTCCACGGTGCTGAAGGGGCTTGGGGTCGGGGGTCAGGGATTAACTGGGGGGAGGAGAAGGAATTGGGGTGAAAGGGGACCCTCCACTTGCCAGGAGAGCTCATGTAGGGTGGAAGCCCCGGATGGCCCTCTAAGCGTGCCTGCCTGTCCCTCGCCACACTTCCTCCTTGCAATGCCCATTAGATCAGAAACAAGTGTGCCGTGCAGTTGGGGGAGGCCCATTGGGATCTAGACAGAGCACTGGACGAGGAAGCAGAAGACCTGGGGACCAGTCCTGGCTCTGGAGCCTGCTGGCTGGGCAGTCTCGAGCATCTTTGCCTCCCGGGGCCTCCGCTCTCAGCCCTGACTTGCTGAAATGCAGGGACTCCATGCGGAGACTGACATCCAGCAGGAATCTGTCGTGGGGTGCAGCGGGCTGCCTCCAGACGCCGCCCTCCCCATCCCTGCACAGGAGGGGGCAAAAAAGGCCTAGATGGTGAGTTCATACTGGGAGCTTCTGCTTGGAAGCGGAAATGGCCTGATAGTGACTCAGAAACCACGGAAGTTCCCGAGGCTGATGGGCTCTTATAGATTGTAGGTGCAGCTCTCCTCGTGGGCTGCAAAACCGCAGGATGGCCTGTGACCACTCTCAAGGAAAGAGCCTTGTGCTGCAAAAAGCATTCTGCCCTCCAGGTCTTAAAGCAAACACAGACTCAAATCCTATTCTCTTTGAGACAAAATTGCCTCTGGGCCATCAGGGATGTAGCAGGCCTCAAACGTGTCCCCTTCTAGAATTCTCTTCAATGAAAACACCCTTTGGGGTATTAATAATGGCAATAGTAATGACAACCACTTAGTGAGTGTAGCTTGTGGGCTGGTCATTGTGCTAAAATCTATATGCAACATATATAATTATTTAATGCTCACAGTCCCACCCCGTAAGGAGGGTACTATTATTAAGCCTACTTTAAAGATAAGGAACCTGACCCGGCCTGGTGGCTCACGCCTGTAATCCTAGCACTCTGGAAGGCTGAGGCGGGAGGATTGCTTAAACCCAGGAGTTTGAGGTTGCAGTGAGCTAGGCTGATGCCTCAGCACTCCAGCGTAGGCAACAGAAGAAGACTCTGTCTCAAAAAAAAAATATATATATATATATATATATACACATATATATATGAGGAACCTGAGGCCTAGAGAGACGAAGTAACTTGGCCAAGTCACTCAGCCAGTAAATAGGAAGAGGTAGTCAGGCTCCAGAGCCTGTGTTTTAACCATTATGCTAAAGTACCCTTCTTCTTGTGCCAATGTCATCCTCCTCCAGGAAGCCTTCCTTGATATTCCTTTCCCCCACACAGAAGTCCTCTGTCCTCTTTGGTCTCACAACGTATCTTTTCATACCATTCTTTGGATATTTATCTCTCTCGCGCTTTTTAAATAGAGATAGGGTCTTGCTATGTTGCCCAGGCTGGTCTTGCACTCCTGGGCTCAATCGATCCTCCTGCCTCAGCCTCCCAAAGTGCTGAGATTACAGGTACGAGTCACTGTGCCCAGCCTGGATATCTCTCTTATTATACAACCCTGATAGTGTTTTCTCCCCACCCCCTCCCTGGGAACTTAGGGGTTGTGATTATGCATGGGGGAAATGACTCACACTAAACAAACTCATAAGAAACTGATTGATAAACCTGAAATGTAATTTATTAATTTACGCTGAGAAATGAAACCACCTAGCAGATGGGAATTCTGAGGTTGACTGGTCAGCACAATCTCTTTCAGGAAGGATAGGCTTTGGGGAAAGGAAATCAATACCAGAAGGTTCTTTGTTCAGTACAAAGTCAGAGTGAAGGGAGTTGATGGATTGACACGTAGGTGAAGCCGGACATACCTCTCTAAAGCACCTGACCTGCCAAGGACCAGAATATCCAAGGCAGGGAGCCATCTAGGTGTCCTATCCTCTGGAGTGCTGGATTTTTCTGGATCCTGTGAAGATCCTACCTTTCTGGCTGCATTTGTCATGATCTTGGCTGGCTTTTTTGTTTGCCTGTTTGTTTAGATTAATTTCTGCATATTTAATAGAACTGAGAGGCACTTTTCCATTGAGACCCACGGAAGAAGAATGATCAATACACCAGCTGCACTGCCCTTTGCAGAGCCCTCACTTCCGTGTTCTTGTTTTAGCCTCACACTGGCTTATGATAGAGGGGCAGAGAGGGTGAAAAACATGGAAAGCCAGACTGCTTGGGTTTGAATCCAAGCTCTGTTATTTATAAGTGCTGAAACCTCGGGCAAAGTACCTAAGTCAGTTTCCCCTGCTCTAAATCGGGCATAACAGCACCCACCTCAAGGTTTGTCAAGAGGATTCAGTGAATGAGTACACACAAAGTGCTTAGAGCAGTGTCTGCCATCGGTAAGCGGTCAATACTTGTTAGCGATGATTAATAATTCATTTCCTAGATGAAAACACTGAAGCCCAGAGAGATAAAAAGTCAACTAAGATCGTACAGCCAGTAAGTGGTGAAGATATAATTCAAAATCAAACTGGCTTCCTTAGAGTGCCAAGGTCTTCCCTCAAACCAGTTTCTCATCCTTTGGCTTTCGTCAGAAGCTAAAGGGGAGCTTGTACCCTCCCACCAGAGTGGGTTAAAATGAAAAAGAATGAAAATTTCAAGGGAGGGCTTGGACACAGAGCAACTAGCGGGAGTAAACCGGAACAGCCACTTGGAAAGAGTGTCTGGCAGTTTCACATTGAGTTGAGCAAACACCTGCTGAATCAGCCAGCTTCCACCGGAGAAGCAGGAGCCGAATCTGTGGATTTGTTACGAGGATTTGGTCTTACTCAGTTGTGGGAGCTGGTTATGCAGTCTAGCAAGGCTATCATCTCGGCATCTCGTGTCGGAGCTTGAATTCCACGGGCCAGGCCGTTGGGAATGGAAGTTGGATGTAAAGTGGGGGAGACTGAGCAGGCTGAATCCCATGAGTACACACGGGAACCCTGTGGGGTTGGACTGAAGCCTGAAAACCCACGTCAGTTTTTGTTGCCTCTGTCTTTGGTGATATGAGTGTTTTGCAGAAGCCCAGGTCCTTTGCCATAGAGCCAACCGCATACACACCTGCCTCTACAGTAGTAGAAGCCAAAGGGGGAGCCAGCTGCTGCGGCATGCCAGCCAGGTGTGTCAGCAGATCAGCCACAGCATGTGTGAGCTACAGTCCGACTGCTGCTTCCCTTCCACCCTCCGGATGCCCTCAAGAATCTCCCTAGTGACCCACTCTAACCAGAAACACACAAGACAGGGAATTTAGCCTAGCCAAGCCAGCACATTGCAAAGCCACCACACCTACCCTATGATCAGGCAGTTCCACCCAAGATATTTACATGAGAGAAATGAGTGCACACACTCAATAGAAGATGTGTACAAGAGTATTAGTAACAGTTTTATTCATAATAGCCCCAAACTGGAAGCAGCCCAAATGCCCATCAGTAGAAATATGGATAAGCAAATTGTCCTATAGTCATACAATGGAATACTACCCCACAATAAAAAGAACAAACCTTTGGTACATGCCATGTAGATTAATTTCACAGACATGATGTTGAGCAAAAGAAACCAGATGCAGGAAAAAAGCATATGATGTACAATTCTATTTGTGCCACGTTCAAGAATGGGCAAAGCTAACTGACAGTGGGGATGAAAGTCCGAATAGTGATTAATCACCTCTGGAGGCAAAGAGGTAGGTCAATTTCCTCTGGAGGGAAGGGGCATTTTGGAGTCTTCCGGTGCCTGGAAGTGTTCTGTGTCTTGATCTGGATGGCAGTGACACAGCTCTATGCATATGTAAAGCTGCATTGGGCTGTACACTTAAGGTTTGTGCCCGTAACAGTGTGTGTGATATACCTTAATTTTAAAATGGATTGTAGGTTCCCGGGCTCTATTCCCAGAGATACCCGATGATTCAGACGCAGTTCAGGGACCACTCTTGCGAGAGCTCTGACCTGTGCCTACCTCTTCCCGGGTTTGCTCCCCATTCTGTAGAGTCACTCATCCTTGAATTCACCCTAAAACCAACTTTTTCAAGGGTGGAGAACAGCCAACTTTAATCCTACTTCTCTGGGATTTGAACAAGCAAATTCCTGTTCCAAAAGGTACCACAGCGTGGGATGTAATCAAACAAAGCCGCTTCCCAGTCACGGAGTTGCAAGGTAAGTTAACAATCCCTGAGGCTGAATCACTCTTGGTTTTAAGATGCCGACTAGCTGAATGGCTTCCCACTTTCCACGGACCATTCCTTTGGGAGCCCCTAGGAATTGGAGCATCTCTGTTTTCATAACACGTTCCCACATCCCAAACACCACTTACCTGCCTCCTCCTCGTGTGAACAGAACACAGCCCGAGGCCCGAACTGCTGCCCCCATCTTGAGAGGCTGAGTCTTGGAGGGACTGGAGCTTCCCGCTCCCTGAGGGGAGGGCATCCTCCCTGGGGAGACTCATGCAGACCATAAGGGTCCTAGACACAAATGGCCCAGGCTTCCATGAAGTGCGCATAATCCCCTGTCCTCCCTATGGAGGAGATGGCGCCAAGGTGAGCTCAAGACCACGCTCATTTCTCCCTATGCCCCTCCCCAAGCCTCAGTTTCCATCCTTCATAGCTGAACCACGAGTGTGGGTTGCTGCTTCATGTTGGATGGAAATGGAAGAGGCAGAATGATCCTAGTGTTTGCACAGTTCTCTGCAATTTGCCAAGCAAAGCACTCCCACCTGCCCTCCCTGAGCACCTTCCCCCATCAGCCTGAAGTCATACAGGCAGAGTCCTCTGGGCTGGGCTCGCCCTTCCTTTTGATTTGGTTTCAGAGTCCCTGAAAAGCAGATACCTTCCAGGGTAACCACAGAAACGTTATCAGGTTGTTCATCAGCCCACATCTGATAAGCATCGGGACTCAGGGGAAGTGACACCTAAGAGGTGCATTAAGTGATTAGGCAAAGGCCCAGGACCTGAGCAGGTGAGAGGGGCCGGGGTGGGAGCGATGCCCAGACTCCATGTTGCAGTTAGAGGCCCAAAGCTTCTGGAAGAGCAGACATGGGTTAAGTGTACTTCCTGTGCAATCTCTCTGTGCCATCAGGTGACAAGTCAGTGACAGAACCCTTCTTCCTTCTACCAAAGCCAGGCAGACAGGGCAGCACCTGGACCAGGGGAGGAAGGACGCCTTCCTGCACACTGCACCTCCGTCTCAGAGCAGCTGGGGCAGCCCTCCCTCCAGACACTGAGACTTGGGCTAATTGGAGCCAGACCCGCCTCACCCTCCAGCTGGTGCCCCTCAACGTCGGGGCTCACCAGAGGTTTTTTCTTCCCCTGACAGGGTCAGCCTTTGAGTTATATTAAGGTGCAAAGGAGAGACCTGAAGTCCAATAGGGAGATTTTAGATAAAGCAGGCCACCCAACAAACAAGTCCTAAGTAAATGATGGGAAGGGAGGAACTGACAAGCCGAGCTCCGAGAAGCCGAGCTACACTAGCTTTATACAAAAATATTTTTCTTTCTTCAATAATAAATTAACCTTTGCTTACTATAACTTTTTTTACTTTGTAGACTTTTTAATTATTTTTAGTTTTTTGACTCTTTTGTAATAACGCTTGGCTTAAAGCATAACATTGTACAGCTATACAAAAATATTTTTATATCCTTATTCTTTAAGCTTTTTTCTGTTTAAAAATTATTTTATTTTATTTTCACTTTTTAAACTTTTTGTGATACAAGCAAAAACACAAACACACACATTAGCCTGGGCCTATATAGGGTCAGAATCATCAATATCACTGTCTTCCACTGCCACAGCTTGTCCACTGGAAGGTCTTCAGGGGCAATAACATCCATGGAACTGTCATCTCCTATGACAATAATACCTTCTTCTGGACACCTTCTGGAGGACCTGCCTAAGATTCTTTTACAGTTAACTTTTTTTATAAGTAGGAGTACACTCTAAAATAATGATAAAAAGGCTGGGCACGGTGGCTCACGCCTGTAATCCTAGCACTCTGGGAGGCCGAGGAGGGCGGATTGTTTGAGCTCAGGAGATCGAGACCAGCCTGAGCAAGAGCGAGACCCCGTCTCTACTAAAAATAGAAAGAAATTATATGGACAGCTAAAAATATATATAGAAAAAATTAGCCGGGCATGGTGGCGCATGCCTGTAGTCCCAGCTACTTGGGAGGCTGAGGCAGTAGGATCGCTTAAGCCCAGGAGTTTGAGGTTGCTGTGAGCTAGGCTGACGCCATGGCACTGTACTCAGGGCAACAGTGTAAGACTTTGTCTCAAAAAAAAATAAAGTTTATTGTGCCTCAGATTTTTCTTTAACAACACAAACACACACGCACACATGCACACACACACAAACACAATGAAGGCGGGGATCTCCAGGCATTTATTCAACAACCACCCATTGAGTGGCCACTGAGTGCCAGGAACACTCCAGGGGCTGCAGACACCACAGTGAATAAAAGGACAAAAATCCCTGTTCTCATGGATTTACATTCTAGTAGGGAACGGCAGATATAAAAAATAAATCTAATAAATAAATAACTTACGTAGCATGTTAGAAGGTTGTGAATGCTATGGAAAAGAAGGGAAAGTAGAACGAAGTATGGGAAGACAAGAGTGCTAGGTGGGAGCATGGAGCAAGGAGGTCAGGAAGGCCGCGTTGAGAAGGGCGTATGAGCAAACTCTTGAGGAAGGCAAGGACTCAGCAGAGACTTGGCAAGGACCAGGGGTTGGTGACTGCTAAATTTCCAGCTCCTGGCCCTGTGCTTGACAACCAGTAGTCATTTCATAATTTTTTTTTCTTTTCTTAGAGACAGGGTCTTGCTCTGTCACCCAGGCTGGAGCACAGTGGCACAATCATAGCTCACAGTAACCTCGAACTCCTGGGCTCAAGAGATCTTCCTGCCTCAGCCTCCTAAGTAGCTGGGACTGCAGGCGTGCACCACCATACCTGGCTAATTTTTTTTTTGTAGAGACAGGGGTCTCACTATATTGCTCAAGTTGGTCTTGAACTCCTGGACTTAAGCAATGCTTTTGCCTCAGCCTCCCAAAGTGCTGGGATTACAGTGTGAGCCACTGCTCCCGACCATTTCATAAATTATTAAACAGATGAATAGGTGGATGAATGGATGGATGATCTTTCTTTCCCTGAGTTTAATGTCTAGCCAAGATGCTGTTACCTGGACCTTGGGGGCTGTGGTTGACATTGTGTTTGACACCCCCCCACACCTGATATCTCTTCCCCACTCCCCACTGTTCAGCAATAATGTGACTTGGGTTTGATTTCATTTGCAGGGTCCAAGACAATCAAGGCAATATCACATTCCTTGCCAGAGACCGGTTCAGGAACCCCAACTTAAGGCAATCAGTGTATATAACCTTCCTGGTGACAGTTATTGGTTTCAGGTGGGTTTTGATCTAACCCATCCCAGACAAGGGCAAGTCATTCCATGACTGCAGAAGGGCTGCTTTTTCCTCCCCGAGATGAACGAGAAGGCATGCAGCCTTGGCTGTCCCAGCAGCCAACTTATCATCAAGACAGGAGCGATCTGGCGTAGGATGAAGCTGGCACTGCAGACAGAAGATCAGAGACAGAAAGAACCTGGGTCCTTGATGGTGTCATTAAGCCACTAAATCCACCACCTTGGAGTCCCCTATCTCTGTCTGGACTTGCTGTGTGAGATAGATCATACAGTAGGTCTTCTTATTGTTGAAGCCAATTAGGGTGGGTTTTCTATAACTTGTACCCCCCAGATATTCTAACTGTTGAGGGACATCCTTCTACTCCCATTGCATGCTGATTTGGTAAGTGTAACCCTCGCAGGTCAGCTTTGTGCTTTTTGCCAAGTTCATAGAGGCATGTCCCCATTGCTCAGTCCTATCCTTACGTACCACACAGTACCAGCTCCCTAGCTCTCACGACCACCTTATCAAGCCTGCATTATCCTCATCTTAGAAATAAGGAAATACAGGCCTACAAAGCTGAGGGAATTGGGCTCAATGAAGCTACTGAAATAAGTCTTGACCAAAACCCTTCCTCTGAAACCATCACCAGCTACTGGCTAGAGGAAGGAGAGGATACCGTCTTCTATGGAAAAGAGACAGAGAGAGGGTCCCTCGGTCCACCTCCCTCTCCCCTCCCACCGGGGCCATGGATGCTGTGCCTGGATGGTCCCCATTGCTTAGGCGGGTCTTGCCTCGGGTAGGAAATTCTTCTTTTTTTAATTTTAAAATTTAAATTATTAAAGAGGTGGTCCATGCACAGGTTTTTTGTTTTTGTTTTTTACAAAAAAAAAAAAGCAGTACAAAAGGTTGCACAGTAAAAAATAATTCTCCCATCCGTGAGGGGCAGTGCCGAGGGGGGCTGGTGTGGGCCTGTGGGCGGGAGTTGGAGTTTCCATGATGTCCATTGCTCACATCCCCAAATCCCTCAAATTAGCCTGAGACTCCAGTACAGTCTGCTGGGCAAACCCTGCAATGTGACCAGTCCCTAGAACTCCCCTCTCAACCAAAGTCCTTCCAATACAAACTTCTGGGCAGCAACCATTACCTGTTTCCTCTCTGTCCTTCCAGAGATATCTATGCATGTGTCAGCATAGGTGTGTATAATTATTATATCTATATTTCCTCCCCACAGGGCTTTCGAGACAAATGGTAGCATACTATGACATCGTTCTTCATCTTGTTTTGTTAACTTGGTATCTTTGATACTGTTCCATATAAGAACATATAGACCTTCTTCATTCTATTTGATGGCTACAGAGAAATGTATTAAAATTTACGTAACCAATCCCCTATTGGTAATATTTAGGTTATGTCTTCTGCATGATATGCTACTATTAATACAAACAAGACTGCATTGACTATTAATCTGTAGATATCTTTGTGCACATTTCCAAGAATAACTGCAGGATAATTTCCTAAAAAGTGAATTTCTGGGTCAAAGAGTACGTGCATTTAAAATTTAACAGCTATTTGTCAAATCGTCTTCCAAAGCTGTCATATCAATTAACACACCGACCCTTAATATGAGAGTGCCTCTTTGCCTCACACCCTGAAGCCACAAGAAATTCATAGGCTCACTTTGGAGTGTGTGGGGGAGGGAGCTGCTGGGCTGTTACAGAAACCTCATCGCTAACAAGACTGAGGGGTGGGGGGAGGAAGAGAGGTTGGTTAATAGGTACAAACATACAATTAGAAGGAATAAGTTCTAACGTTGAATAGCAGAGTAGGGTGACTGTAGTTAACAACAATGTATTACATATTTCAAAATAGCTAGAAGAGGCCGGGCGCGGTGGCTCACGCCTGTAATCCTAGCACCCTGGGAGGCCGAGGCGGGTGGATCACTCGAGATCAGGAGTTCGAGACCAGCCTGAGCAAGAGTGAGACCCCCGTCTCTACTAAAAATGGAAAGAGATGATTTGGACAGCTAAAAATATATATAGAAAAAAATTAGCCAGGCATGGTGGCACATGCCTGTAGTCCCAGCTACTCGAGAGACTGAGGCAGAAGGATTGCTTAAGCCCAGGAGTCTGAGGTTGCTGTGAGCTAGGCTAACGCCACGACACTCTAGCCAGGGCAAAAGAGCAAGACTCTGTCTCAAAAAAAAAAAAAAAAAAAAAAAAGCTAGAAGAGAGGTCTTGAAATGTTTCTAACATGTAGCAATGATAAGTGCTCAGTGTTGAATATCCTAAATACCGTGACTTGATCATTACCCATTCTATGGGTGTAACAAAATATGACATGTACCCTGCAAATATGTACAAATATTATGCATCCATTTTAGAAAAGAGACCAAGGAGCAGAGTGGTAAGATGAAGGACTTTGGGGGCCCACCAGTACTAGACCTGAATCCTGCTCTGTTCCTTACCCACTGTGTGATGTAAGCACATGCCTTAAGCTCTGTGGGCCTCAGTTTCCTAACATATAAAAGCAGAAATAAAAAATCAAAAATCACATCCACTTCAGGACTCACTATAAAGAGCCAGTAGAGGTAATGTACATAAAGCTTCTAGTATAATGCTTGGCACACAGTAGGAACTTCATAAATGGGAATTAATTATCGTAGTGGGCAAACTTCTGCACCTGAGTTTCCTCTTTGTCTATTAATGGCCTTGATAGGGATTTGGCCCAGGCAGAAGCACTGGGGAAGTGCTGAGCTTGGGAGCAATCCGAGGTGCAGGGCGGGTCTGAATGCACCCAGCTGGGAAAGCTTAGGGAGACAGGGTTGCAAAGGCTGACTCTGGCCTCAGGAATGGCCATAGCATAAAGGGAGAGGGAGTGTGGAGGATTTAAGACCAGCACGGGAGGCTGGGGCAGACCGCAGCATAAGGTAGTTCAGTCTTCCCCAAAGAGGGGTGTACAAGATGACCCTGTGTGATTCTTTTACACTGTTACTATTTTTCTTTTATTGCGCATTGTAAAATAAAACAAACACTTGTAACGGGTGATTCCAAAAGGATTCTTGCTTAAGAAAATTGTACAGTGAGCATTTAAATGTCTAAAAAGTGAATTGATTAAAATTTTAACATGAGTAAACCATAGCATATAATGTGTGAGCCACAATTATCCCCCAAATCATAATGGCAGTACATTAATGACTGAAGTTCTTTAAACATTGACACGCAGAGCCGATTCTAGAACTCAGCACAAGTTCTGTAATCAGATGGCCTGAGTTTGAAACCCAGCTCTGACACTTACTGTGCACAGTTAGGCAGGAGGGCTAACCTGCTGGATCTCAGGTTCCTAATCTGTAAATTGGAGATAGATTAGTTTTTATCTCACAGGATTCTTGTGAAGAATCAATAAAAATCACGTGTGCGATGTGCTCATTTCACGGTCTGGAATGTAGTAAATGCCTAATAAATGTGATCATGGTAATTATTACAGTGGGCATAGGCTAAAGCATCCTGACTTCATTCTGTAAGAAATAAAAGAGGATTTGTTTTTGCAGAACTCATTCTGTTGTGAAAATAATATTTCAACAACATTAACAAAGAATATTCTTCAACAAAAAGGAAAACCACCCATCATTCTCCCAAACTTCAATCATTTTCATTTTTGCATATTCTCCTCGAGACTTTGTCACCATGCATACTTATTTTGCATGGTCACAATCACAGTGTTCATGCAAATTTTTTTATCCTGACTTTTCTGAACAAAGATGGTATTATAAACAGTTTCCATCTTTCTGCATATTCTTTATAATTATTATTTTTGCAGCTGCATTGAATAGATTAACCACGGTTTTCTTAACCATCTCACTGCCTAGAGAAATGAAAGAGGATAATGCCAGGGGCCTGCCTAGAGCTTTTTCTGGTCCATTGAATTATGTTCTGAAAATCAAATGAGATTAGTGTGCCAAAAGGTAATAATATTTTCAAGGCTCTTGTTACATTTTACTAGATTGTTTTCCAGAGTTTTGCATGCTGCTTCCAGAGATGTAGGAGCACAGACATCATCAAACCCTGCTGCTGCTAGGTGATGGAGTTTGTAAAACTCTGCTAATTTAATAAGTATGAAATGCTATCCTCATACGGCTTTCATTTCCATCTCTTTGATCACTAACAGGTTGAACTATTTTCCAAGTATTTGTTTACTGTCTGCTTTATCCCCTTGGGTGAAGTAGTTATCCACTTCCTTCACCTGTTTATCTGTTGAAGTCTTGAGGCTTGTGTTGTAAATTCGATTGAGCACTCAGAGTCAGTAGATATTAATCACTTGCCAGCCAAATTTGGCCACTGAAGCTTTTCAGGAGGAGGATGCATGACCAAAACTACACCCTGGGAAGATTAATTTTTAGATTAATTGAGGTAAATGGGCCAAGAGGCGGAGACATCTGTCAGTAGGCTACTGGTAGGCTACTGTGTTTGATCCTGCAGCGGGTGCCTGAAATGGGGCAGTGGCCCAGGGCCCACTACCAGTAGCAGGAAGCTCCATGTCCCCCATACGAGAGCTTATGACTCTCGTCTTTGCCACCTCCTACAATGCCCCATACATGTACTCACTCTGCCTTGCAAATCCAGTAGCTTCAGCCCACAGAAGTGGAGGCAAGAGGGATTGTTCTGTCCTGTCCACTTACTATATACATGAGAAGAGTGTTGCCCTGGGAGGTCACATAGTGGGGGGGTGCCATCCTCAACTGGTGCCTTTAAGGAGGTGAGAGAGGGTTGGAGAGTTAGTGCAGAAGGGAAGGGGGAATCATCAGAGTCTTTTGTCCACGATATGGGTTCCTGGACTAAGAGAGTCTAAGGCAACTTACCCAACAGCCACCCCCACCCTCCACCCTAGACTTTACCCCTCTGCTGAACGTGAACGTGACGCACAGCACCTTGCACCATGATTATTTGGTTAGCATCTCCCCCAGGAAACCGTGTTTCTGATAGGTTAGCACCATTTGCTGAGTGCCTACTCTGGGCCGGGGCTGTGCCAGGTGCAGGAAATAAACAAAGTCAAAGAAAACATGGACCCTGCACTCAGCAAGTTCAGAGTCTAGTGAGAAAGGAAGGCTTTCTTCACCAGGAAGGGAACACAGTGGGACTCAACTTTCTAACCAATAGACCTCCAAGGAGCCCAAAATTCTGACTTTTGTCAAGACTGGTATGGAGCTTCACGAAAGAAGGAAAGATTCACACAGATTGAATTCACAGCCTGGCTCCACAGCTTCTAAGTCATGTCACCTTGGATTTAGTTATGTGACCTTTAGGCAAGGCTGCCCCTACCACTTGCAAGGACAGGGCAGGAGTGCAAATGGAAGCACCGGTCCTATAGGCTGGGAGGTTTCTCCTCACCCGACTAGTCCCAGACAGGCAACCTCTGCCCACAAAGTAGAGCTACCCTCCCACCACAAGCATCACTCTTGCACTCCACAAAGGAACTTGACCTTGGAAATTCAGGTTCAAATTTAGAATGATTCGACCCTTGGAGTTCTATGTGGAAATACAGCCAGCTCCTCTTGTCTTCCCAACCATAGCTCCATCTCGAACAACAAGGGGCCTCACATACATGCATGTGAATAACCCACCTGAGTGTCTACATCCAACCACACCCTGTCTAAACAGCTGCACCTTGGCCACCCTTTGGCCATGGGTTCGGGCACTGGCAGAAAGGTAGATCAGAGAAGAGGCTCACACAGACCCTAGAAGTAGACTTGGGACATTTGAGCAAGAAATTCTGGGACCTCCGATACCCAAAGTGTGTTCTAGAAGGGGGATAACAGCCTCTAGAAGGGCACATCCCCTTGGTCTTAGGGCCTCCTTGCCCCACGGTGGAACAGGGGCTGGAGGAGGACCAGAGAAGAGCCCTCTAAAACATGGGGCTCAGGGCAGGACCCTTCTTGCCCAGATCTAAGAGCAACCTCTCTGAGCTTGTTTCCCCATCCATAAAAAGGAGAAATGAATAGACTCTCCTCCATAGAGTTACTCTAAATCAGCCACCATGCATAAGTTCATGACATGAAGTAAGTGCTTAATAAATGCCAGTTATTATTATAAATAATACAAATGGACAGGGACCCCAGAAGCCAGGAATGGAAAGAGAAAACCACATTCTGACAATCTTGCCCTTTAAACTAATCTTGTTAGGTTTTCTTCCCTGTTTTAGAAAAGACCTGGAAAGGACCCCTGTCCCCTTCAGGCCGGGCAGAGCAGGGCATGGAACTCACTGCGGGAAGGGTTCTGGGTGACAGGTGCAGGCCCAGCCCCCTCCCCTCCCTCCCACCGCCCACCCACCCCTCAGGGTCTGTGCCTCCAGAGTATGCAGCATATGTGGTCACTGACCTGCTCTAGGGCAGGCCTCGTGGTCGGCGGGAGGGCTGGGGAGCCCAGACTGGGGTCTGGGAGAATCCCTAGAAATTCTGATTTTCCCCCGAGGCCCACGTCACACCCCCAGAAATGGAAGGTGAGGGCGGCGTGGGATCCAGCTGAGAGGCTCCATTTTTGGCAGCTTCTAGCTCAGGAGCCACGGAGAAACCAGGATGGCACAAATCCGTAGGTTTGTGGGACTTTCAAGAGCATCAAGTCCAAGATGTTCCCTTCTGTGACGGGAGCCCAAAGCTCAGAGAGAGAGAGATCTGTCCCAGGTTACACAGCCATTTGGAGGCAGCGTCCAGGCTAGAACTCAGGACTTTTAATTCAGACCAGGATTCCTTTCATCACACTGGGCAGCCCTGGCATGTTCCAGAGAGGTGGAGAGGTGAAGGTCCCCCAAGAAGTCAGACACATGGGTGGGAAGTCACACTCAAGAACCGACTCCCAGACCTAGCTCTGTCACTCACTCCTTATTGAGGCCACAGGTCATAATTTCTCTTTCTGCCACTAGTCTGCAATGCCTGTTTCTCCAAGGTGTCATTAGGCTAAAAGTGAAATAATAATATTAGCATTTATTGAGCACAGGGTCAAGTACTCTGTTAGTTTCTTTCATGCTTTATCTCTCTTAATCCTCAAACAACTCTATGAGCTGGGAACTAGCATTGCTCCTCTCAACTTCTAGATAAGAAAACGGGCTTAGAGAAGTTAAGCAACTTGTTCAAGGTCACCCATCTAGCTAGTGAGCCGCAGAGCCAGGGCATGAACTCACCAAAGCCTGTGTGTGCTCTTAGCGGTTGAACCACCGCACTTCATACACTAACTGCCAAGTGTTCTACAGAGAGTAGGCACCAAATAGGTGGAGGAAAGGGCCGGGGAGGTTCTGTGGGCTCACTAGACAGGGTCCCCCAGAGGGAAGAGGGGGCTCAGGTGGCACACTGAGAGAGGTGGCACTATTAATAAGTGGGAACTCACAGAGGAAGTCCAGACGCATCTAGTTTGTGCCAATATTCTTCTTCTACGTGGCCTCCTTTCCAAAGCCCACTGTTCTCCAGACAATGAGCCCTCCCCCTTCTCAGGGAAAATCCATTCATCTGTCCATTTCCAGAGATCTGTGGCTTCCCACGGGGCTGCAGATCCACCTACTGCCGCAAGAGGGCGGGCCAGCTCTGCGGCCAAGGCCTGAGCACCAAGTACCCCAAAGCCCCGCCAGTGTCCAGCCAGGGATGGGCCTAATACCCTACCGCACGGTCCTCGATTGCGCTTTGTCATCAGCTTACTCCCTCGGATCTCCGAATGTCTAACTGCAGAAGCCCAACTCATGTTCAGACATGGTGTCTGGTTCTATTGGGACAGCCATCACCACCAAAGGATCACCACTACAATAGTAATGACAACGGCTACCACCACACACTTCATTGCACCAAGCACCTTCTCATACCTGGAGTGGCTGGAGATTTAATGCAGCCTCATGAGTGAGGGTACAAATGTACCCTCTGAGAGAGGTGGCACTATTAATGGGTGTGAGTTCCCACCGTACAAATGAGGAAAACTGAGGCACAAGGGAATTGTTTAGGGTCTCCTAGAGAACCCGGGTCTGTAGACTCAAAGGAGAGCTGTCTCCATCCAGTTCCCCGCCCCGCCCCCAACGGAGGTGGCGCAGTGGAGACTGCCAAGGTGGGCAGGGACGGGGTCAGAGCGCTTTGCGGAGAGGACCAAATGCATGGTGGCATTTCCTGTAAACTGAGACCAGCCCCCCACCCGCCCACCAGCCATCCATCCAAAAGTGTTCACGGAGCACCTGCTGGGACACAATGCATAGAGGAGTTCCCTGCCCTCAAAAAGCTGGCAGTCTAGTGGGGGGAAAGTGGTGAGTCAGCAGATAATTATAGGAAACCGCGGCACCTGTACAATGGGGTCTGCGCAGAGGGGTTGTGACAGCCTGGAGCCAGGGATTATTGAACGGGGCACCTCCTTCCCTGCAGCTCAGCTCGTCCCGGGATGGGGACTCCCCTCCTAGCTTCGGGGGCCCGTCTATGTGGGGGGCCCGGGGTTCCCTCCCACCCCTCTCAGAAGAGCGCGGGCCCGGGAGCCGATGACAGCACACCTGAGTCAGCCCGCCGCCCACCCGCCCCTCAGCGTCTGTCTCCGCATCTTGTGATATTTCGCTCCCCGGGAGCCAGCCTCACTGCGCTCCGGAGGCAGCTCGGCAAACAAACCCAGCGACAGATTGTGCCGCCGCTCATTCCGGGGAAGGACGCCAAATCCCACCCTGCTACCCCCAACACTCCCTCCCCGCCGCCGTCCCCGGGTCCTCCCCCTGGGCGCGGGCCCTTGTCAGGGTGGGTCCTGGGAAAACGCAGGGACCTGCTCCTGCCTTCCGGGGAGGGGAGGGGTACGGGAGCCCCGGAGGCGTCCCTTCTGTTTCTACCTGGCCGGAAGAAGAGAGGGGCCCACGAAGAAACTCAGGGGCAGAGAGAGGGGCGGGGACCCCGAGGTTAGATATGGGACCAGCAGGGGGCGCCCGAGCGTCCAGGTGCAGGAGGGCGGGGAGCCTGCGAAGGAGACGGTGACAAGGGAAAAGGGAGTTGGTGCCCAGAGAAAGAGACACCGAGACACACACACAGACGGAGAGACAGAAAGGCAGGGAGCCCCACGAGGACAAGGGAAGAAACAGAGAGACACAGAGAGACAGTGAGAGAGAGACGACAACGCGGAAAGGACAGGGAGAGACTGAGGAAGGGGAGGGGGGGGAGGCGGAAAAGAGGGGGGGGGAGGCGGCAGTGAGACGGGGACCACGAACTATGAATAAGAGTAGGGGGAGGAAAGGAGAAATCGAACGAGAACCCGGGAAGAACAAGAGACCGTGGAAGGAGCGGAGAATGAATGGGAAGAATGAGACCAGCATTTATAGAGCGCCGACTGTATGCCAGGCACTTCGCTGGACCCTGGCACAGACGGAAAAGGAGAAGCCAGGGAACCGGAAGCGGGGCGAGGGGTTTCTCTGCTTTGCTCGCGGGAGCGGCATCCCGGGGCTGCTTCACTTCTGCGGGCCGGGTCCGGCTGCGCTCAGATGCCCCTGGCACCCGCGGAACCCCCCGCTCCAGCAGCCCCCACCCCGCCCGCGCCGCGTGGCGACCGTCCTCGAAGCAGCAGCCCCGAGGGCCCAGCGCTTATCTCACGCCGGCTCCCTCCCGGGCCAAGTCGAGACCAGGGTAAACGGCATCACAGCCTCTGTGGGAAGGCGCTTAGGAACCAGGCCACGAGGGCCTCGAGGGGCCCCAGCGAGACCAGAATCCATCCCTCGTCAAAAGGGATTACAGGAAGTTCGCGTGAAGCCAACAGTCTCCTCCTCACCTTTAGGTCCTCTCCTGCACCCCCCAACCCCACCCCCCGCAGAGGATGAGATATCCACTCCCGGACACATCACACATACACATAAAAACGCGCGCACGCGCTCAAACTTGCACCCACTCAAAAATGCATTAAGGGGCATACACACACCTGGACATATACCTCGCCACGCACGCCCAAGATCGCGAGGGCAAAACCTTGCACAGCCTCACTTTTCCCACTAGCGCGGACACGCACGCTGGCGGGAGCTCAGCTGCTCGCCAGTGCGCACACTCACGTGCCCCCCGCTTCCCTGGACCCGAGTAAAAGGTTGCGTACAAGCACCCAGAGTCACACGTGCACAGGCATCCTTGCGCGCGCGTGCACGCTCATATGTACTTGATCTTGCACACAAACTCTTGCACATATACTATTCTTATAGTCGCACACACCCGGATTGGGGTCTAGAAATGGAAGGGAAAATGGAATCTTGGAGCTCCCCCAAGGGAGAGAAACGCTGGAGGCCTGGACATTGGCGCAAGGGGGACGCGACTTGGAGATGTGGGGGCAGTGACCCAGAAGCTCATCTTCTCCAGGAAAGTTGGGAGGAGGGAACAGGAAAAGTCCACAGGGTTCCCTTCCACTACCGCACTCCCTCACGAGGGGATTTCTCTAGAAGAGTGGCGCCGCTAAGGCGATCGAACTGCGTCCTCCGGGTCCCCCACGGAGGGGAGGGGGCGGGGATGGAGGGGGCTAGAGAGCCGCTCCCGCCTCCTAGTGGCCAGGAAATGGTTAAGTCGGCAAGCCAGCAAGCGAGGGAGGAGCCAGCGGGTGCGGGAAGGGGTGGGGGTGGTTAGAAAGAGCTTCCTCGCTGTCCCCGCACTCCCTCGGCGAGCAGCCGGGGCGCACGGACTGCCGGACTGCCGGACTCTCGCGTGGACCGCGCTGCTGGGTGGCGCGGGCACTGGGTGTTGACTGCCAGCCCCAGCCCTCCCCGCCCCGTCGCGCCCCGCCCCGTCCCGTCGGGGCCCATGGCTCCTCCCGAAGTCCGCAGCCCGGGGGGCGCAGGGTAGAGCGCCGCGGCCGGGCCACGAAGCTCGGGACTCCCGGGCCCTCCCGGAGCCCCGCGGGGTCCCCGCCGTGCGTCCGGCGGGCTCAGGGAGCGAGTGGGAGCGCCCTCCCCCCGCCGCCCCCTCCCCCGAGCGTCGAGACAAGATGCTGCCCGGGCTCAGGCGCCTGCTGCAAGGTAAGGACCCGGGCGGGCGGGAGAGCAGAGGGCATCCTGGGGAGCGGAGCAGGGCGCCCCTTCTCCCAGGGCTTGAGGGTGGGGCAGTTGAGGGGGTGGGTAGCCTGGAGAGGGGGGAAAGGCTCAGCGCTGGGGCCGCGCCCCAGCCCCCAGGGCTGCTCTCAGGAGGAGGGCACCTGGCTTGGAGCCTGCCGGGGTGTGCGGGGAGCTCGTGACCGAGGGGGGACGCAGGGGCGGGCGGACCCGGCCGGGAACGGGGAGGGAGGCTCAGGTTCCGCTGCCCCGGCTCCACCTGCTCCAGGGGACGCTGAGGACTCGGGCCGGCGGGGGAAGCGCCGACTCAGCAACTCCTCGTGCCCGGTGCCTCAGCACTTTCCAGCCACCTGGGAGGACAGGAGATGTGGGTAGGGGGCTGTTGGGGAGGGGAGGGGGCGCAGAGGGAAATCCAAATGGCCCTTGTTGGTAAGACAGATGGAGGGCGCCAGAAAGAGGATAGTTCCACGGACTGAGTGACAGGCAAGGGTGTGGGCCAGAGATTGGGGGTGGGGTGGGGAAGGGGTCGGAGGCAGGAGGATAGGAGGGGAAGTAAAAGATGGAGAAAGTGGTTAGGGCTGCAGGGAGGAGGGGGGAGATGGGAGGAGGAGGGGGAGGAGAGGAGGAGGACTAGGAGGAGGAGGAATAAAGGTTAGGTGGAAGAAGAGTGAGGAGGGAAGTGGGACCCAGGTGAAGACCAAGGAAGGGGAGAGGTGTCCAGAGCAAGGAAGGGGTGGAGAGAAGCCTAGGGACCGGCACCCAGAGAACGGAGGACTGGGACCCTGGGCACTGGAATGGAAAAGGGGAATGGGAAGATCAGAAACCAGAGAAGGATGGCGATGGTGGATGGAGGTGGGGTGTCAGGGACAGGGGAGGAGGGCCAAGGATGAGCACTAAGGTTGAGGAAGGGGAACCACTGGTGGGAGGGGCAGGGGTGGACCAGGATGGGGAGGGGGCTGCAGAGGAGGGGAGGGGAGGAGGAAGAGAAAGGCTGGGAGAGAGGGCCTGGGGGTGCTGCCCAAGGATGAGACAAAGAGGCTTCTGGTAACCACTCCACGTGGGAAGCCCTCCATTCCCAAAGAGCCTGCCTGTCACATCCCTTCTCTCCGGGAGTGACTGGTGGGCCAGATGCGGGGCTCTGAGCTCAGGACCTTGGGAGTGGCTGTGAGGGAGACTGAGGACTTTTGAGTGGGGTGGCAGCCTCCGAGGGTGGGCAACCTGGCTGGCTCCGTGCTGCCATTTATATCTCCAGCCCCTCGGATCCTGCCGCCACCACCACCACCACCATGGTGGCTGCTTATTTTGGGGTGTTACATTCTGGCAGAGTGAGAAGCTGTTTGCAGCAGCTCTAAACCCCCGTCACCAGCGTCAGTGCCTCCCCAGGCCCCTGCGTCACTGGCATCACCACCACCTCCATCCCACTCCTCAGGTCCCACCTCCTCAGCCCCTGCCCCCTCAGCATCTGCCCGCAGGCCCCAGCCCTTCCCTGAAGCCGCATGTTGGGTGTGGAGCTGTTGCTGCTCATCTGGGACCCTGTGCCCATCCTTCCAGAGCCAGAGGCCTCGGCTCCTTTTCCAGGGAGCACCCTTTCCTGGGAACACTCTGCACCAGCAACTCTGCCCTGTGAATTGGAACCCTGGTTCCTGCCATCTTCCCTCGGTCCAGTTGCCTCCTCCTTAAGCCCCTTCTTTCACAGGGGCCCCTGGCCTAAAGAGTGGCTCCTGGGGTGAGAACTTTGTGTCTGAGCATTGGCACTCCAAGAGTCCTTAACAATGGCCCCTGGTGAATAGAGACTTTTTGGCTCCGGGCAGGTCAGCCTCCCAGATCAATACCCTGTTCTGGCCTCTGTCTGCTTCCTCCCCTGTCAGTTCTGGCCATATCTCTGGACACTGGTCATCTCCTCTTGACTCCCAAATCCAGCCACTACTCTGGAGCAACCACAGCTTGAAGGCAGGAGATGAAAGTTGCAGGGAGAGCCCAAGTCCCTTCCTTGCCTTGACCCTGAACAACCAAACAGACCCAGCACTGTGGTTGGCCCTGCCATAGGCACGTGGATGCAATTTCTGTCCTCCCTTTACTTCAAGGGCAGCATCTTTCACATTCAGGGGTTGTTCCGTGCGTGATGTGCAGGCCTCCCAAAGAAAGGTCAGAGAGTCCCTTCTGACATGGGCTTAACATCCCTCCTTTCCAATCTGGGTTCCACCTTGAACTAGCCGCATGTCCTGAGGCAACTTATTTCATGTTTCTGGGCCTCCCTTCCTTCACCTGAAAAACTGGGAGCCATAGTATTGATTTCCCAGGGGGTATGCTGTGTTGTATTCTACGGTTAAAGAAGTTAACATGTGCAAATGCAGTGCCTGGCACTCAGTAGGTGCTTAGTAACAGATGGCTTCCTCCATACCCTTCTCTACACTCCCCTGCAACTCTAGCCCTCTCCTGCTGACTTCAGAGGAGGGCTGAGCAGAGAGGGTGGGGGAAGCTGCTACAAAGGGCTCTCCTCTGCCCATAACCATGGAGGGATGAAATGAAGGCTTCCCAGAAAGACACTGCAGGCAGACTCAAGACCAGAGTCAGGAGGCCTGGGCTGCTGGCTCAGCCCTCAGTGGTGCTACCTGTGAAATGAGGTGAGATGCCCCCAGGTGGCCACCGTACCCCCCATTCCAGCTCTGCCACTCTGTGCATCTTGCCCCTGTCTCTACCAGCAATTCACAAAACAAGGACCAGGAGTAGAGCTGTGGTCCTGGGGAGGGAGAGGACAGACAGGCCTGGGGAAGGGGTGGCAAAAAGGGTGAGAAGCAGGGGGTGGGGAGGGGACTTGGGCATGAGAAGGAAAAGGGCACGTGCTCACCAGGGCAAGGAAGAACGCAGGGGAGGGAGAGAAAGGCGCAGTGCCAGGCCTGTGGCCTCTGCCCTGGAGTGCTCACTGCTCACGCCAGCCCCAGTGGGCCTGGGGGCAGAGAAACCCAGAGCCCCTCACTTTCCCCTCCTCCTCCTCCTCCTCCTCCTCCTCTTCCTCCTCCTCCTCGCCTCCAGTGAGAGCTGCAGCCTGAATTATGGATGAGGCTCCTTGGGTTACAGCTGCTTTGCACGGCGTGGTGGCGAGGGCCAGAAATGGCAACAGAGTCACTGTTACGCAGCAGCTGTCACACAGGGGCCCCCAGCTCAGGGTCCCTCCTCAAGATGGGGCCTGCTGGGAGTACCATCCTGGGCTGGGGTGGGTGTGCCATGGCTGGGGGGGCAGGGAGAGATGGGGACAGGAGGGAGGAGTGTTCTGATGTGGGCAGGTGGGTAAGAAGGGTGAGTAGGGCCTTTGCCAGACCCCGCCGAGCTCGGGGGTGTGGAGTGGCCGCTGACTCTGGGGCTCTCTGGGATTGCGCCTCCTTCCCTCTCTCTCTCCTGGGGTAGCAGCCAGGCCTGGAGGCTGGAGGAAGAGCTCCGTAATCCTCCAGAGGGCTGGCGGCCATCAGAGCTCACGCTCCTGTGAGCTTGTGGATAAGGGGTGGGATTAAGGGATCAGAGGAGGATTTGGCTTCTTTTGGTGTCAAGTCCTGGGGGAGGTGGGGCTCAGAGGGTGACTCGGACAGGAAGGGAAGTGCCCTGGCTGGACATCAGGAGATTCTTGTGTGGTCCTTGCCCTGCCACCACTTTGCTGTGTAACCGTGGGCAAGTTGCTTGCCCTCTCTGAGCCCCAGTTGTCACCTCAGTAGATAGAACAGATGCTTGAATAAGATGAACCTGGAGGACGTTTCCAGCTCTAAGTTCTAAGCCCCAAACCTCAGCCCTCATGAAACCCACCCAGGGCCCCCCACTGTGCTCCCACACCCCACCTCTGCCTGGTTCAGATGAGGGGTGAGAGACATGCTCCTCCACCCCACGTGGCTCTGAAAAACTCAGGAGGAGAAAGTAATCGTGAAACGCTGCACGGGGGAGGGGTGAGAAGGGCCGAGAAACGCGGAGGTGGTGTGAACGAATGGAACAGCAGCCGCTGTGTCACCGAGTATTACATCACACCCAGCCTACACACGCACGGGGCCCGGCACTCACACACACGCGGAGGACAGCCAGCACACGCTTGCACGCACCGCACTGGCGCAGCATCGGGAGGGGCCAGGGACACTCACGGTGGGGCCCCGGGCTGGTGCTGGAGGGGGCATGGGGTCCCCCACCCTGCACCTGTGTGTTCCCCTCTCTGGAGGCAGCACATCGGAGAGCCTGTGACGCCAACCCCACGGCCTGTCGGTGCCATGTGCTTACACCTGGCTCGGCAGTGCTTCACTTGGTGAGCACCTGGCTCACACCGTTACCCCAAATCACACACACATACACACATTCACACACACAGCAACTTCGGGAGCATGAGACACTACCCACAAAACGACCACCTAAGCATGTGCGATTTGCAGCCTTGGGGATCCCGCACTCAAAATCGCTGACCCCTCAGTCTCTCCTGGTGTCTCTGAACCACAGGGAACCCCAGGATCTTCCGGTCCAAGAACAAGGTCTTCCTCTCCTCTGCCTTCAAAGGCCTCGTATGTTGCTGAAAACAGAAGGTGTTCAGTCGCTGTGTGCCCAGGGAATGAGTGCCTGGCTTTGGGGGTACAGGCTCCCCTTCTCCCCAGGCAAAGCTGCCGGAAGAGAATCCCAGGGCTCACCTGGAAATCATGATAAAGTGTAGAGGTCAAGCTGGTTCCAGCCCAGAACTTTATCAGCTACAATGAGGGCAGGAAGACAGGGGGACAGGGATGATGAGGGGCCCTGCACCCCTTGCTACAGCACAGGAGTACAGGCGCCGACACTGACTCTCTAGCCCCCCAGGCCCTTGGGCCCCCTGGGCCTGCTTCTCCATCAGATTCGTAAGGATGGGCCATGTCCAACCTTCAAAAGTTACTTTGAAAAACTATTTTTTTATGTGACTTTGAATGAGGAGAGCCTGGGGTGTAAAATGCAGAGTCCCAGGCTGTCCCCCTGGAATTTTGATTCTGGGGCCAAGGAAGCTGCATTCTTTCCAGGACTAGCTGATTCTGTTGCCTGTGTCTGGTGGCCCCACTTAGAGACCCACTGAGCCCTCGTGCCTACGGCCTCTCCCAGCATGGAGAGGCTCCGGCTCTGCAAAGGTGAAAACTGCAGGAAGGTGAGAGAGGGAGGGCATTGGTCACCAGTGGGTCTGGCAAGGCCAGACCCCTGGGTGGACAGTAGGCCATTTCCCACGGGCTTTAAATTCACAAAGGGTCTCAAGTTAGTTCCAGTCATTCTCCAGTGGGGTGACTTTGCTCCCCAGGGTTCATTTGGCAATGTCTGGAGACATTTTGGTTGTCACAGCCGGGGGCAGGGTGCCGCTGGCAGCTAGTAGGCAGGAGACAGAGATGCTGCTAAACGCCCTAGATAGGGCTGCCCCCACAGCAAGGAGCTATCGGCCCAACTGTCAGCACCAGGCAGAGAAACCCTGATGTTAGTCTTTTGACATTAATCTCCAAACAAGGTCAAACGTACCATAGTGAAAACAGGCATGAAAAGACGATCATTCATCAAACGACTTGAAACGTATCACACAGCACATTCTACGATGTCCTCTTGGTGTTAATTTTTTAATATACTGGGAGCCTCAGAGAGTGGAAGTGGCCAGGCCACTTGGGACTGCAAGGGTGCACCCAGAACCCCCAGACACACGAGCGCCAGGGCTCCGGGGCTCAGCGGGCGAGTGGGCAGGCCCCTGGCTGGCATTCTGCCCTGACAGCCCCCCATGAGGGTTCGCTTCCCCTCCCCACAGCTCCTGCCTCGGCCTGCCTCCTGCTCATGCTCCTGGCGCTGCCCCCAGCAGCTGCCAGCTGCCCCATGCTCTGTACCTGCTACTCGTCCCCGCCCACCGTGAGCTGCCAGGCCAACAACTTCTCCTCGGTGCCGCTGTCCCTGCCGCCCAGCACGCAGCGACTCTTCCTGCAGAACAACCTCATCCGCACGCTGCGGCCGGGCACCTTCGGGCCCAACCTGCTCACCCTGTGGCTCTTCTCCAACAACCTCTCGACCATCTACCCGGGCACCTTCCGCCACCTGCAAGCTCTGGAGGAGCTGGACCTCGGTGACAACCGGCACCTGCGCTCCCTGGAGCCCGACACCTTCCAGGGCCTGGAGCGGCTGCAGTCCCTGCATCTGTACCGCTGCCAGCTGAGCAGCCTGCCGGGCAACATCTTCCGGGGCCTGGTCAGCCTGCAGTACCTCTACCTCCAGGAGAACAGCCTGCTCCACCTGCAGGTGAGCCTGCCCCCGCCCATCTGCCAGGCCTCTCTGCCCCTGTCCCCGTGTGCGTCCCTCCTCTCTCCCAGGCCATCCTTCCTGCCGCACCATCTCCACCTCTCTATTTCTCTGTCTCCTTCCTAAGTTTCTGCCCCTCTCGATTTCTCCAGGGGCTTTTCTTTACTTTGTCTCTTTTGCCTGTCTTCCTCTGTCTGTCTGCCCCTCTCTGCCTCTCTCTTGCTCTGTCTCACGACCTCCCCAGCCTTCCTCTGTCTGCCTCTGCCTGTCTGTCTGCCTACCCCTTTCTGTCCCTCTGGGCCTCTCTCGCTGACTTGCCTCCCCCATCTGTCTTCTGCCTCTTCTGTCTGTCTCCCTTCACACACCCCCTCCGCGCACACCCCCGTGTCCGTCTGGGTGTGTGGCTCTTTCCGTGATCTCTCCTTTCCCGTGTTTGCCTTCGGGGGACTCTGCCTTCCCTGGGCTCTCGTGCCCAGAGGCCTCTGTGGCTGCTTTTCTCGTCCACCCCCACGTCTGCCCACACCCCTGGTGCCCATAGAAGGTTCCGCTTCTCTCCAACTCACTGGGTAATGGAGCAAGGGAAACCCACGCCCTTTCTAGATTCCCATTCCCCACACCTGTCATCTTAGTGCAAGGGAAGAAGGGGGAAAAGAACGGTAAATTTCTGTTATGCAGGAGGAAATGGATGCTCTGAAAATGGAAGGAATAACAGTAATTGTTATTTATTGTTATTATTATTGACCTAATTATTGTTTATTGTTGTTGTTATGCTGACTATTTGACAGTCAATTCCTCCTATTATTCCCTTTCCCCAGGAAGCAATAACACACCCTCCAAACCACACTGGGAGAAAAATATCCCCCTGGCTACACAGCCTCTGGCTGGTGGGGGCAAGGATATCCAAATTCTCCCCTCTCCCCACTTAAACCTGGAAGCTGCTTCCTGCTCCCCATCCAGTGCTGGTGCCTAACTAGTTACCAGTCTGCTGGTGGGAAATCAGGTCAGTGTGGATGACACTAATGATAATAACAATAGCAATCACAAGTGACAAACATCTATTGAGCATCCACCTTGTGCTAGATGCTAAGCACACGGCAGCCGTGGTGAACAAAACAGACCAAACTCTGCCTTCACGGAGACAGCATTCTAATGGAGAGGGAAAGAAGTAAAATGTGTTGTATGTTGGAAAAATATGTCCTATGTTAATATTATTATTGCATAAATAGTAATTGTAATAATAGCAGCCACTATCACTTAATGGGCAGTGTCGGGCACTGTGCTAAGAACTTTACAGCGATCAACTCTGCCATTTACAAGTGTGTGGCATTTTTTAACCTCCTCGGGCCTCAGTTTGCCCATCTGAAGATAGGGGTAGCAAGAACACCCATCTCCTAGGGATTCTGTAAGCATTAAATGCATGAATAATTTGTAAAGCACTTAGAATAGTGCTTGGCATACGCTAAGCACTATATAAACGCTTGTTAAAGTACTATTTTAAAAAAAGAAATGAGCCTTATTTAACACTGGGCTTGGTGGAGGGGCCCAACTTGGACCCCATTCTGGAGATTGGAGTCCACTTGAAGGATTATACAGAGGTCATGGGTGGGTCCCAGAACACACCCTCCTTTCTTTTCTTCCTACATTTGCCTAGCACCTCATGGTTTATGAAATGCACTCAGCCACCTCATCTCATTTCTATAGCCGTGTTAGGAGGTTATTTTCACCTCCTTGTTAACAAGGGGAAAGCTGAGGCTGGGGCCCCAAAGACTTTGCAGGGACACAGTGGTCTCTAAACATAAATCACTTACTTAAACCACTGTCTGTGTGAGTAGGGGCTGGTGTCTTCTCACTATCATGTTGAGACTCACAACAGCCTGGCGGTAGGGACAGTTAGGGCTAGTAAGGACATGGAATGGAAGTTCCTGAGGCCAGACAGCCAGGAAGAGCTGGTGTGTAAGCCTGCTTGGTCTGACTGCATTTCAGGCGGTGGCACAGCTGAGTGGGCTCATTTTCGAAAGCACATGCTTTGGAGTCAACCACACCTAAGTTCCAATCCTGGCTCTTACATGACTTTGGACAAATTACTTAACCTTTCTCAATCTCCATTTCCCTATGATTGTACCACTACACACTAGCCTGGGCAACAGAGCAAGACCCTGTCTCTAAAAAAAAAAAAAAAGCAGAAAGCCTCCATTTCCTCATCTATAAAATGGCAGTTATGACTGTACTTAATAATAATGCTTATCTAAGAAGTTCTGTATGGATTAACATGTAAGGCATGTAGCACAAGGCCACACCCTCAAGATATGGGCATGCACTACAATTATTATTAATACTACTATGACTATTGGTACTAAACTACTACTGCTAGGATCCTGACCTCTTTACCAATATATATTAGTTGTTCAGGAGGAATCTGGAGTCAGAGGACCTGAGTTTGAACCCCAGCTATGCCATTTTCTGACTTATGTAACTTTAGGCAAGTTGCGACCCCTCTCTGAACCTCAGTTTCCTCCTCTGTAGACTGGGAATAATAAAAAGAATACCTTCCACAAGGAATGTGTGTAAATAATAAATGAGTTAGTGTATATAAAGCACATAGTTCAGTGCTGAAGAAATTATGTTATTATGACCCAATCCTCCATCAATACTTGGGCCAAAAACAGCAATCAGAGCCTGGGGTCAGCAAAGGCCTGGGTAGAGGGGACCTCAGATGGACACTGGGGTCTTCCGAAATGGGAAGTGTTTGTCCGGCACACCCCTGGCATGAATGGTAGGTACTGGGCACCATGGGAAGAAAGCATCTTCACACCTGGCCCTTTCTAGAGGAGGAGGAAAGAGACAGCCTCTGCCTGTGAACTGCCTGGTGGAACTAGGCTGGGAGATGCCACAGGCAGGTGAGGAAACACGTGGGCTGGAGTGAGATCCACAGGATGCAGGTGTGACCCAAGATGAAGCCAGTCCTGCCCTGCAAGGGGAGCTTTGGAGGAAGCTCCAAAAGGGGACCATAGCTCTTCAGGATGTGGAAGGTAGAATGGAAATTGGGTGGGGTGAAGGTTCTCATGGACTGTCTGCTGTATGCAGGCACTGTGCCAGGTGAGTTCATTCATCAGCACATATTTACTATTACATGCCAGGCAGTGTTCTAGGTGCCAGGGATTCGGGGTGAACAGAAACAGTGTCCCTACTCTCCTGGAGTATATTTCCTATTCAAGTGTAGCCAGATGATAAAGACACCCATTTTCTCTTTTAATCACTGCAGTGGTCTGTATGGCTTAGAGGCTAGTCTCTGCACTCAGGCAAATCAGATCTGAGTTTGAATCCCAGCTCCACCTCCAATTTGCTCTAGGGCTTTGGGCAAGTTACTTAAATACTGTGAGCCTCAATGGACCCATCTGTGAAATGGAGATAATAACCTGTACCTGGAGAGGGGGCTAGACGGAGTTGTGAGTATTAAAGGAGATACTCCTTGAAAAGGCTCAGCCCGATGTCTGGCACAGAGTAAGTATCCAATGAATGGTACGAATTGGTTAACATGTAACAGTGAGGACGCTCAGGCTCAGCCATGTCAAGGCACCAGTCCAAGGTCACCGAGCTAATAAGGGACACAGCCTAGAATTGGCCTAGGTCTGCCTGACTTCAGAGTGCAGCTGTTCAGAGCCCTGTCTTTAGAGTTCACAGCCACATTTCACTACATATTAGCGGTTGGACCCCAGGCAAGTCACCTCGCTTCTCTGAGCCTCCTCATCCTAATCTCTGAAAGGGAGATAATAATAGTATCCACCTTACAGGGTTGTGATGATTAAGTTACTATGTAGGATCTAGGGAGCACAGAGCTTGGCACACGGTAAGCGCTCAGTAAGTTACCTGCTTGCCCATGCTGACGTGGATGATGACGGTGATACCCATCACCAACTGGTGAGCGCTGAGCGGGGGTGCCTGGCACAGAGCAGACACTCAATACAGCTTTGTTGAATGAATGAGGTACATCCCAGGACTCGCCGACTCATAAATATCAGATGAGGATGGGATCTCAAAGATCCCATGTCCCTTGTTTCACAGATGAAAAAACTGAGGCCCAGAGACATGGTTGGAGCTGTCCAAGGTCACACAGCCCAGCAGCTGATTTGATTAGTGCCAAAGCCTGGAGCTAGGAGGTTGGAGGAAGGCAAGGTTAAGAACAGGATGCTGTCAGAAAAGGGGGGCAGGGATGCCGTGTTAAGATTCCAAATGGATGCAGAGAGCTGTGAACTGGCCAGGGGGGAGGTGAGGGAAATGTGGTTTTTGAAATGGAAGAGGATGACTTTAGCAGACACTCTCAGCTGCCCAGAGGGAGGGGGCAATAGGGAGGGTGGTGGGGGAGGGCTAGGGCTGTGAAAGTCAAGAGCTTATTAATGCACAGAGAACAGTTTTAACCATGGAGAGAGGAAGGACCGGATTTGAGAGCTATAGTCGAGGAAATGGCAATGGGATTTGGCAACAGCTTGGATAGGGGGAGGGGGAAATGGACCCCAAAGCTGAGGCTCAGAGAGGGGAGGGGCAGGACTTTTGCAGAGAAACAAAAGGAAGCAGAGGAGGCTAGAACCAAGAAAATCTGTAGCCCAAAAGTTGGGGCTTTGGGTCAAAGGTACCTGAATTCCCTGGAGTCTCTGAACCTTCCATCTTTCCTTCCTGACCTCTGGAAGTCCCCAAAGTGCCAATTACCCCTGCTCCCTCTCCCACCTCCCATATTGATCCTCTGACCATACATCTCTGGGTGTGCCCTACTCTTGCTGGCACTCCATGAAAAAGAGGAACTCTAATTAGCTGTTTGAGCAGAAGAGATTCAGAGCCCACTCCCCAGGTGGGCTGGGAAGAGAACAAGGGCACCAGACCATGGGGGGTGGGGGTGCAGGGAGCCAGCTGGAGACCTGAGTGGGGATTTGGGGTGGTGGCAGCAGGGGGTGGAGAACGCTGGTGTCAGAGGCAGCCGAGAAGGTTGAGGGGGACGGTTCGGATCTCAATGTGGCCAAGAGGAGGGCTCTTGGCAGGCTCAGTTCCTGTAGCGGAGAGGGCGGAAGCCAGATGGGAGGGGGCGAGAACAGGCAGGAGCACAGGAAGGTGGAGGCTGTGGGTGTGGGTTGGGAGTCAACGCCCTCCTCCCAACTGAGGCCTCTGACCAGGCTCCTGGGTGGCACAGGGAGGGGGTCATCTCCCTAGGCAGAGCAGGGAGGGAGAGCCACAGTCAGGAAACAGGACCCCAGTGTGAGCTGGCCTGAGCACAGAGGATGCTCATGTCCCTGAGAGCCAGACCTCCTGGGGCCTACTGACCACAGTGGTGCCCTCACTGCGGGAACAAGAGGGGAGGACCTCAAGGCAGTGAGGTCAGTAGTCTGGGGTTCTGGTCCCCTCTCTGGCAAGCCCTTCATCTCTCTGGGCCTCAGTGCTCTCCTTTGTGAAAAGTGGGCTGGGCTGGTGGGTGCCGAAGCACTAGCTCCCAAATCAGCTGATCATAATTCCCTGGTGAACTGGTTAAAATGCAGAGTCCAGCGGTCCCCACTGCCACTGTGGGTCATACCCACCCCTGTTAATTCCAAACCCATAGTTCCAAGGTCCTTTCAACACTAACATGGCCTGATTCAATGACTCTCCCCCTCTGCACACACCCCAACCCCGCCCAGGCAGGTAGGGGATAGTAATACAAAGTGTCAGGCAGCAGCAACTCTGCTTCCTCCTCCCCTGCTGTCTCTCGGGGGTGGAGCTGATGCCTGGTCCCCTCAATACTCAGCCACGGAGTAGCAGAACTTTTGGTGCCCAGGGAGCTCCTCTTTCAGAGGGAAAAGGATGGGATCTAATTCTAACTGAGCCCCTATTGTCATAATAACCACCCTTTATTGATGGGTGACTATGCACCTGCCAGGTACTGTACCGTTAACAGCATTATGTCAGCTACCCCTCATTTAGCCTGCTGAGGGGTTTTTCTCCATTATATTTACAGAGGAAACTGAGACTCAATGAGGTTAAATAACTTGCCCAAAATAACGCAGCTAGGGAAAAGACAAGCTGGATTTTGAACCAGGGCTCTAACTCCTGAGCCTGTGGGCTTCATCATTGGACCAAATCCAGGCACATGCCCAGCACTTTGCTCAGATGGTCTTTATGTGAACTGTCTTCTTGAATCATCAGAACAAACCCTTGAAGTAGGTATGCTGGTCTCCATTTTGTAGACGAGGAAACAGGCACAGAGTTTACTGGCTTGGCTAAGTTAATGGCTAACTCGTAGAATGCCCACATGGAAACCTCGTTCTAAGCACCTTAAAACAAGTCGCCTCATTTAATCTCCACAATTTACAGATGAGGAAATGGAGTCACAGAGATCCTGAGTGACTTGCCAAGGTGGTACAGTCAGTTAATGAAAGATCCAGGATTTAAAATCAGAAAGGCTGGCTCCCCAATCTGCATACTTAACCAAGCCGGAGGTTCCTCTTCTGAAGGTGTGGTCCTCCAGCAGCACCTGGGAACAGGTACAGACATGCAGATTCTCGGGCTCCACCCCAGACCCGCTGAATCAGAAACTCCGGGGCCATGCTCAGGGATTCTGATACACGCCTGAAGTTTAAGAACTACTGACCTCAACTATACTGATTTTTCCATAGCAAATAGGTTATCGAGGGCTGGATTAGAATCCAGGACTCTATGATCAAAAGGTCAAACCGTTTCTATTCTGCCATGATGCCCCCTTCCTTCCCTTCACCCATGCCCAGGAGAGGAGTCCTCACCCTGTATCAGAACTACTCTCTTCTTCTCTCCCTCCTTCCCCCACCCCCCAGGATGACCTGTTCGTGGACCTGGCCAACCTGAGCCACCTCTTCCTCCACGGGAACCGCCTGCGGCTGCTCACGGAGCACGTGTTCCGCGGCCTGGGCAGCCTGGACCGGCTGCTGCTGCACGGGAACCGGCTGCAGGGCGTGCACCGCGCGGCCTTCCGCGGCCTCAGCCGCCTCACCATCCTCTACCTGTTCAACAACAGCCTGGCCTCGCTGCCCGGCGAGGCGCTGGCCGACCTGCCCGCGCTGGAGTTCCTGCGGCTCAACGCCAACCCCTGGGCGTGCGACTGCCGCGCGCGGCCGCTCTGGGCCTGGTTCCAGCGCGCGCGCGTGTCCAGCTCCGACGTGACCTGCGCCACCCCCCCGGAGCGCCAGGGCCGAGACCTGCGCGCGCTCCGCGAGGCCGACTTCCAGGCGTGCCCGCCGGCGGCGCCCACGCGGCCCGGCAGCCGCGCCCGCGGCAACAGCTCCTCCAACCACCTGTACGGGGTGGCCGAGGCCGGGGCGCCCCCGGCCGACCCCTCCACCCTCTACCGAGACCTGCCCGCCGAAGACTCGCGGGGGCGCCAGGGCGGGGACGCGCCCACCGAGGACGACTACTGGGGGAGCTACGGGGGCGAGGACCAGCGTGGGGAGCAGACGTGCCCCGGCGCGGCCTGCCAGGCGCCCGCGGACTCCCGCGGCCCCGCGCTCGCGGCCGGGCTCCCCGGCCCTTTGCTTTGCCTCTTGCTCCTGGCGCCCCACCACCTCTGACTGCGGTGCTGAGGCTGAAGAGGCCGGTGTCCACTCCCCCCAACACACCTCTCACACCAGAGCTGCGGCTCTGGCCCCAGTGCCCGCTCCCCTCCCCCTGCCGACTTGCTGCCTTCCTCCCCACTCCACCCCTGCTCCTCTCCTGAGACCAGGCCGCCTCTCCCTACCTCCTGGGCTGTCCTGACTTTTGGCAGCCCCAAGGGGGCGTGTATGGCGGCTCAGCCCTGCTCTCCCCAACTCTGGCCATTAAGTCTTCCCCATCCCGAGGCTGGGGTGGGGCACCCCAGGCAGCCGCCGACCCCCCTCCCAGGGCCCACAGTGGACGCTAGAGGGGCTTTCGCCTGCAGAGCATCTTCCACCAGCAGAGCCTTCGGAAGCTCCCCCGCGGGAGCCCCACCCAGGACCCTTTGGAGGGATGCCTCAGTCAGGGCCAGGCTGACCCTGGGTCGCTGCTTATCCTAGCCCCTCGACCTCCTGACACTGGAGGAATACTTTTCTCCTAAGTCTACCCTGGACACTTTTTAGGGTGCCTGGAGAGAACTGTCCTCTCCACTGTGGCCCCGGTGTGGTGAAGATCAAAAGAAGTTGTTTGGGAAAAAAAATTTATTAAAAAATTCTATTATTTTATGTCCTGTAAGATTTGTTGGCTCAGGACCTCAGAAGTGGGAAGAGGTCTTAGAACTGTAAGGATTTCAGGGGCAGGAGGGTTAGACAAGGGTGGGCCATTCCATGCTCTCAAAGAGCTTCCTGCTGGTTGGAGCTGGTTGTGTCCTCTCCCCCATGACAAGAACTAAAGCCAGAGGAAGAGTGGTGGGACCCTGTGTCGCAGGTGGTGTGACAGCCAAGGTAGGTGCTGATGGCACCTCATCTCATTTGTCCAGGTGAAGCAGCTATAGCCAACCCTGAGTTTTCCAGCACCTGGGGAACTAAGCCTGGGAAAGGCCCACATCCTGGCTATTGGCTCCCTCCCAGGTCCTGTTCCTTCAGGAAAGAAGAGCAGTTCCCACCTTCCCCTGCAAGGAGGAGTCACTTGGACATCCATGGTCACGGCCAGCCCAAACATGGTTTTGGGTAAATGTGAGAATGTCAGAGCAAACACCTTAGCAAGCAGAGGCTCAGGCTGGATTTCAGCTCACACTTGCCCCCTTGGCAGAGTTCCCTTGTACAGTGCACAGCCTGCACAGCAGTGCACAGCAACCCTGTAGACATGCGGTCTCTCTCCCTTGGCTCCTGTGAGGTAGATGCCGTGAGAGATGGACCAGGTCAGAGTAGCAGGAGTTAGCTCCAAGCAGGCTAGAAGAGAGACCAAGAGTGATCAGAGGGACAGGAATCCCAAGCTGGGGTGCTTTCCCGCTTGAGGTGTGATCAGAAACTTCATCTTTCTGAAGTGTGGAGGAGAGACTGCGAACAGGGAAGAGCCCAGGCAAAGAAGGGCTTGGGGTGAGGGTTAGAGGTTAGTCTCAAACAGAAGCAACTGGAGAGAAGTTTGATAGTTTGAACTGAGGGTTAAGAATCTAGCTTGGGAGGTGGGAATACAAAGACAAAGGGGGTCTGGATGCTGGTGCTTGAGGAGGAGGCAAGCTGAGATTCTGTGACTCTGGCGGGGTAGTTAGAGGATGGTGAGGAGAGGAAGGAGAAGTGGGAAGGAGTTAACGACTAAGTCCTGAGGCAGGGGAACTCCCGATAAGGGAGTGGGCTGGGTGGGGGGACAGTAAGAATAGCTCATCAGGAACCGGGGAGCTCCCAGTCTGGGGTCTTACAGGGGCCTGTGTCAGGCTGGCTCTGAGGAGGCTAATGAGTCAGACTGGGGGGCCAGCCAGCAAGAGCTGTGATGGAGGAGGGGCTGCCAGGCCTGGGCAGGGGGAGGAGGATGCTGGTAAATCAGAGGCAGGCTGTCCAGGTCACAGAATTATCGTTGTGAAATATTCATGGGCCTTCGGTCCAGATGCTATTTCAGAACAGTGAAAGCAGGAGGAGTGTGTGAGCCTCAGGAAGAAGCCTAAAGCAACGCCACTCTCCACCAACCCCCACCTCTACCACCGCCAGCCCAGACAGACCCACGGACGCCCATCACATGCACACCCGCACTCCTCTCCCTCACACACACTCGCCCAAAGCAGAGCTACGCAGCACGTGCAGGCACGCCAACCACCCACGGGTCCCACAAACAGGCAGATCACCCCAAATAGTGGCATCACTACACACCTGCTCAACCAGGACCGGGCATAGAGACCACCCCCAGAGATCTGGCATGTACAGACCCCCAGGCTCTCCAAACGACCCAGATTTGCAGCCTTGAGCCACACATCCTGGAGTATGGGGGACATTCAAGGCCATCCAGTCTGACTCCCACCAATGTTCTGATGGGGAAACTGAGACCAGGGAAGGGAAGGGACTTGTCGGAGATTTCCCCACCCTCTGAAAGAAACAAAATTCATTCACCTCCCATATCCTGTGAGTGTACCCCCATTCTGCATTCTTTTTGTCTGCCAGACACCCAGCCTAGTTGTAGTTAAACGCCTCCCTTCTCTAATCTCCTATATCTATTCAATTACCCAGTCCCCCGCCTGGCCCCAATCCATCCCTTCCTTCCCATTCCCCCACCACCTCCCCGCTCCAGCTACTCATTACCTCATGCCTAGAATATAAAAGAAAATAGCAATAACCTCCTCACTGGTTTTCCTACATTCAATCTCTCCCTCCCACCCAGCCTGTCCATGGTGACCAGATTTAACTGATCAAAATTTGCATTATGTTGTTCAGGAACCTGTAAAGGCTCCCTATCGCCTACAGGTTAAAGATCAAAACACCTTAGCAAAGCATCCAAAATCCTTCAGAATCCGGTACCAACTGCTTTTCTAGCCTTTTCTCTCATGGCTTCATCTCAAACCTTCATGCCAGTTAGAATGTTTGTCTTAGTTATCATGCACTTGAAACCCACAAACCTATTTCAAATGCTCCCTAAAATTCCTCAGTCTCCCCCAAACTAGGAAACCTCTTCTCCTTTCCTCAGATCACAGACTCCAGAGCCCTTCTCCAAGGCCAAGACTGCCCCTTTCTGACCATACATGGGGGTTCTTTCACTGCCCCTTCCAAGCTTCTGATAGAGGCTCCGGCTCTGGCTCCTCCAAAGCAGATGGCCTCCCCCAACTGGCCACCTTGGGAAGCACAGCCAGGCTGCAGTCCTGCTGAACTGAGAGTGAGCATCTAACCGCCTGGAGAGAGGAATAGAAGGACGCCAGATGACAAGGTTTATAAGCCCTTAAGCCTCTAAGGTTCTTACACCCAGATTGGGGGGAGGGTTCTCGGCCCTGCTTTCTGAGCTGCTGGCTCCCAACTTTAAATCTCTAATCCATGAGAGAACTCCTCTGCTATGAAATACAAAGACTTGAGGCTCCCAGAACACAGCAGAAGGGAAAATTTGCCCATCAGACTCTGGGAAGCCACAAGGCCAGGGATAGTCCAGGTGGCAGGCCCAAGGTCCAGCTGCTATCAGGTTTCTATATGAATTTTTAATGCTTCCAGCCAGACCTGTCAGATGTTCCGAAACCTGAGCATCTCCTTTCATCTCTGTACATCATGCCCTTCCCATCCCCATTGCCCCTGGGGGTGGGGGGGAGTGGCAGGGAGGACAGGCTTGGGACAGCTATCCAGTGGCCTCTGGAGAAATGGTTTTCAGGCAATAGATGGGGGAATGACCTAATTATTCTTCCATTTATTAGCTGTGTGACCTTGGATAAGTTACTTAACCTCTCTGAACATCAGTTTTTGGAAGTTTGTTTTCTTTTTTTGTTGTTGTTGTTTTTTCTTTTGTAAGCTGGGGGCAATAGTGCCTGCCTAGAAGGAGTTGTTGTGGGGAATAAGTACAATTGCCTGTGGAAAGGTGACCTGCATGTTTGTGGTTATTATATTTCCTCAAGTTCTGCCTCCCTCCTCTGGTTTTCTTCCAACCCCACAGGTGTCTCTGGTTCTTTCTTTGAAGGTGGGGACTTTGGTTGGCTCTGCCATCCCCCCTGAGGCCCAAACTGCCCATCTCAAGAGCCTTTGGCCTTCCCAGGAATCTCAGATGAGGAGGGGGCAGGGAGCTAAGAGAGTAGGCAAGGCTGGTGGGGTGAGAGAGGAAGATAGATGGTGAAGCCAAAATAGAGGGGAGCGCAGCGGGCAGCAGTGAAAGGAAGGGAAGGCCCTGCTCTGAGAGAGAAGAGCCGGGGCAGACCCATTCCTCCTTTATCTCCCTTTCTCTCCCCTCCCTCGGCTCGGATCTGCTGAATCAGATTGCTAAGGGGGCCCTGGAATCTTCATTTTAACAAGTGGAGGTGGGTTCTGAAGCACTCTTAAGTTTGTGGGGTGGTCTGTGGGGGGCAGACAGGAGAATGCAAAGGGAGAGAAGTTACACTTGGTGGCAGTCACAGACAAGGCTCCTGCGTGGGGAGGGTGATGCCAGCGATGGGGAAGGAAGGCTGGGGGAGGCAAAGTGAGAGGACGCCAAGCCAGGCGGGGGAGGTGGGGGCCCGCAGCCAAGGGGAGACTGGTAAGCCCTCAGAACGGAAGCGGACGCTCGCGGGGTACGCCCCGCCCTCCCTTCGTGGCGATCTGAGACGCTGAACTGCGGGACCTGGGATGTGGAGACCCTGGAAGACCCCCGTGCCCCGTTTCCGGGGCGGAGGGTCAAAGGGGAAGCTTCTTATCCCCGGGGACCCGCGGCACTCCCCGGAGGTTCAAGGCAGGGATGTTTGGATACCCGTGCGTCCCTGTCCCGGCCGCAGCCCTCCACCCCTCCCCTCAGAACTCAGCTCGGGTCCAACCCGGCTGACCTTCTCCCTCCCGCTGCCCCCAGCCCCCAGCCCCAGCCCATCTGCATAAAGTTCCAATTAACACGTTTTTCCTTAGCTATTTGCGATCCCAGAACTCGCTCCCAGCCCGGGAGCCCGCTTCCCGCCGCCTCCTCCTAGCCCCTGGGACCGCGGCCCGTTAACCCTTGCGACCCGGGCCACTCTCCGCGGCGGTGACCCCGCCAGCCTACCCCGCGGCGGGGGGCCTGCAGGGCGAGGGGCGCGCCCTGGGGCGCAGGGCTGTGCCGCGGGCCAGAGGCCAGGGCTCCCAGGGGAAAGGCAGGCACTTGCCCGCCCCTCTTTCTGGGAAGAGATGGGGAGGGGGGCTTCTCCTGGGAGACTCGGGGCGTCGAAATTCCTCGTTCCTCATCCTCCAGCCCCCGCACCCCTCCTCCTCCCCAGCCATCTGTTCCACTCGGCAGCGCCGCGACAAACACGGCTCTAGCTCGCTTCCGCCCCTGCCCAGCCCCCTCCCCAAACTCCCCGCGGGGAGACGCCCTTCTCCTGGGAGGCCAAAATTTCTGCCTCCGTCTCCCACCGGGTCCCAAGGCTCAGCTGGCCAGGGGCAAGCGTCGAGACCCCCTCCTTCCGTTGCGAGGGTCGGTGGGGCCGAAGGTAACGTTTGAAAGGGTGGGGGTCCGGAAAGGCAGGGCGACTTCAGAGGACGGACAGAGCAGGCCCAGGGTAGGGGTTCTGGGGGCCGAGGCCCGGGAAGGGCGGACAGGCGGCTAGGTTGGGGTTGCCTTCCTGGCTCGCCGCCCCCTCGCACCCCGTCCCAGGCTGTGCCGGCCGCGGCCACGCAGCGCCGCCTGCCGGGCACACCGCGCCTGGCGCGCACGCCCTGCCCCTCCGCCCGCCCTCAGCCCCGCCGGGTTCGTCGCGTCGGGCAGCCTCCGCCGGACTATTCGGGCAGGAAGGAAGGGTGCGGGGCAGAGAGCGCGGGGAGACCTGGGCAGGCCCTCTGGCAGCCGCTAAACCCGTGCCTGGGTGCTGTCCAACTCTGGTCTTGTATTTGCCGAAAAGGCAGTGTTGTAAGTCAGGAGTCTGGGCTCAGAGCAGCCAGGTCTCCAGACCCCTCTGAACATGTTTTCTTATCTGAAAATGGGTAGGTCAGTTTTTTATTGACTTCTCAAGAGAATCTAAGACAAAGGGAGAGAAAATGGCTTATCTGAATGCTGTCTTCCAGCGCTAACCTGTGGTGGTCCTCCAGGAGATGTTCTGGGGAGGTGGGGGAGGATGGGTAAGCCTTCTGAGGTCACTCTCAGCCCTGGGAAGAAGCCTGGGACTTCATTTCTGCCCAGCTGCCCAGGGAAGACCTGTGGCTTGGACTCTGCAGTCAGACTGCTGGGGTTCCAAGCTCAGCACCACCACCTACCACTGTGTGCCCTTGGGCTTGTGCCTTAACCTTTCTGGGCTTGTTTCCTCACTCTATGAAACAGGATGACAATATTGATCTCTTGGGCTATAGTGCAGGTGAAATGAGATACCAGTGTAGAGCGGACAGATCCTCCACCAATCTTAGCTGTCTGTCCATTCATTCTAGGACTCCTTCTAACCTCTAAGGCTTATGTCCCAGGGGCACAAGCAGGTGTGGGGCTGGGATAAATCAGGTGTGTCTTTCTAGAAGGTCTCTCATCCTCAAAGATGGTGTCTACTTTTGATGCAGATTATTTTAAAGCCTCACTTTATTTATTTACTTTAAAGCCGTACTTTACTGTTAAAAGTAAATGTAAATATAGAGTGAAACCCAAAATTTACATGAAGTTTTAAGGTAAAATAGGAGACTACAAAAAAGTGTTACTTTCAGCAGGCCTGGGGATGCTTTGGTGGGACAGTTTGAGTTATCCCTTAGCATTCTTTCTAAAGCATTCTCCCCTGATCCCCTGTATGGAGAAAGGCCAGCTTCCCAGAGGTACCCTAAACCTTGGGAAGTGGGGGGCAGGATCTGGTTCCCTCCAGGCCCTAAAGGCAGTGCAGGGCTGGGATCAGGGCAGTGAGCCAGACAGCCAGAGGCAGTCAGGCTAGCTCGCCAACCGGCCTACTTAATGCCCAGCTGAGCCTGGGTGAGGAAGAGGGATGAGGGTGTGCCTCCCCCCACCACTAAAGACAGGTGCACGCCAGCCAGTCTCTCACTTCCCTTTTTATTTCCTCTAAGACCTGCAAGAAGCAGCACCAGGGAGGGAACCTGCCCTCCAGCCTCTGGAAGGGGCCTACCCCCCCACAGCCCACCCAGGGCACAGCCAGCACCTCAGGCCCTTTTCTTTCTGAGGAAGGTTGCGTCACACACATGCACACAGGCATACACATGCATGCATGCACACTCTTGGCAGCTGGGACCTTAGAGGGCTAGCCTGTTCGCTGATCCCACAAGCGCCATGAGGTACCAGGAGGCAGGCCCCTGGGACAAAGGGCTGTAGAAAGGGCACCCCACACCCTGGTGTCCTCCAATGCAAGGAAGAAGAAGGCCCGATCCCTCTAGCACAGAGACTATCTTCAGTCAATGGAGCGTTGCTTTGGGGGATTTTTTTTTTTTTTGAGGGTTTTTTTTTTTTTTCCTTTTTGCAAGTCCTTACAAAAATAGAACTCTTGGTATTTATAAATCCATGGCCCCTGGCTCTATGCGAATGTTACAGGTAGAAAAGCCTTATGGGGCATTCCCTTTGGTTGCTCAGGCCTTGGGTGCCTATTGTCCAGGTCTCTCGGCCTCAGAAGTCTATGTTGTTGCCTCGGGGCCGCTGAGCACCTTCAGTGGGCCCACCCCGTTGGCCACGTACTCCTTCTGGAGCCAGGCACGGTAGTAGAAGAGGTAGCAAGGTAGCAGGAATCCAAGGAGCGAGAACAGCAGGAGGCCCAGATTCACCTTTGGGGCAAGGAGAGAGAAACAGGGTCAAGTCAGTACCCCTTTGCCCTCATCATCCTCAGGGACCCTCCTTAGCTTCCAGAGGATTGACACAGGGAAGGGGAAGAGGCAGGGACATGCCCAGACACCCCGTGCCCAGCTCCGGAAGGAGTACGACACCAAGAGGGCAAGCCCAAAAATGCCCAGGCAGCTTTGCTGCAGGCCCTGGGCCAGAATGAAAAATAGAGTTAGTGCTCATTGTGTGCAGTCACTGCTCCACCAATATCTCATTTAATGCTCAGCAACCTTGCAAAGTGGCTGAGACGAGACTGCTTGGGTCTAATAAGTGGCAGAGCCTGGGCAGTGCCCACACTCTATGGCACTCTCTGGGTAGATGTGAAGAAGGCCACAGCACCGTAGGAGACTGGGCTGGTCGGGCTGCTCCGGAAATGGGCCCTTCTGGACTGGCAGCTCTGACCACTGGAGATGTTGACCAATGGGACCCTGTTCAGGGTGGTGAGAGGAGGCTCTCAGGACCAGTTCGAGGAGCTGGGATGCACAGCCTGGAGGACAGGCAGCTTGGAAGGCCCAGGACAGTGGCCCTCACATGGGCTCTGACCTGGTTCACATCCCACCCTGCATTACTCACTGTGTGACTTTGGGCGAGTAATCACAACTATAAGTGTCTCCTTCTCAGGGTTGCTGTGACAAAGATTAAGTGAAAAAAATATACACAGCACGCTTAGCACATAGTGCATGCTCAGTAAATGGCAGCAGCTATTTCATCCCAGTTCTTGTGGAAGAAGGGTTTACGTGTGGGTGGCCCCACGGGGCAGATGGAAGATCAGCTTCGGGGAGGCAGATGTCAGCTCAGTGTAAGGAAAAGCCTTTCTAACAACAGGGGTGCTCCCTCATGCAGGAGTGGGGGCCCCGCCACTGAGCACTGAGAGTATCTGAGCCAAGAGGAGAGGAACTCCCTTTCAGGGGTGCTGGAGAGACGATGCCCGCTCTAGGTGGAACTGGATCAGACCAGTGGTTCCTGAATATAGGATCAGGAATGGGCCACTTCACAAGTCACCTGGGAGCCTATGAAAAACAGACTCCTAGGGTCAGGCTGAGAGAGGCTGATTCAGTAGCCTGGGGAATCTGTATTTTTAACACTGTGTGAGGGCTTTTCAGGGGCAGCCAGCTTGGGAACCCCCAGATTAGAGCCCTCCAAGGCATGTCTGCCTGAGATGAGCGAGGGATTCCTTCACATACAGGCCCCCTGCCCCTGCCCCCATCCCTGCCTTTCCCCCTGCCCGCCCCCGCGCTAACCCCCACTCTCACCCAGAAGGGCTCTCCTTTCAGGGGTCCCACCATGGCCATGAAGAGTGGCTGCTGGAGCAGGGCGAACACGGCGCTGATGAGGGACTGCAGGCCCGTCAGCGTCCCGAAGTGGTTGGATGGGAACCTGTCCAGGAGAGGGGCAGGGCAGGGGTGTGTAGCCATCTACAGCCCAGCCCAGGACCCCTCGGGTCCCTTCCCCCAGATATTGCTTCCACCGGCCAGGCAGGGTAGTGCTTGAGAGTTCAGGCTCTCTGCACGAGTTGGTCCCTGGCCTCGAGGGAGGACACATGCCGTGACCTCAGGGCCACAGAGCTGGGTTCTGACACCTCCTGTCTGGTGACAACAGCTAGCAGCCCAACCTCTCTGAGCCCCACTTCCTCCGCTAACAACAGGGACAGCACCAACCTCGCAGGCTGTTCCCTTTATTCCTTCAACAAGTATTTATGGAGCTCCTGTTGTGTGCCAGGCACTGCTCTGGGTGCTGAGACAGAGCAGTGAACCAACCAGATGAAGATTCCTGCCCTCGTGGAGGTGGCATCCCCACGGTGCAGGCGGGGGCCGACGATAAGCAAGAGAAATGCGCGCCGTGTTAGACAGCGATGAGTGCTCAGGAGAAAAGTCAAGCAGAGGAAGGTGGGGGGCGGCAAGGGGGTTGCAAGTGTAGACGGGACGGCCGCGGAAGGCCTCACTGAGAAGAGGGCAGCTGGGGAAGGACCTGACGAAGGGGAGAAGGTGAGACTGGGAGCCTTGCAGCTATCTGGAGAATGTTCTAGACACAGGGACTAGTAAGTGCAAATGCCCTCAACAGGGAATGTCCTTGGGGATACCGAGGCACAAGGAGGCCACTGTCGCTGGGGCGGAGTGAGAAGGGGAGAGGGGAGCGAGAGGGCAGGGAGGTCCCAGGGCCGGGTCTTGTGGAGCCTTTTAGCCCATGATAAAGTCTTTAGCTTTTACCCCGAGTGAGATCAGATGGGAAGCCACAGCGTGACGTGAAGAGACTTATGTCTAACAGGTGACTCCAGCCCTTGTGCTAAAAAGAGACTGAGGGAGGATCAGGGCAGACATGGGGACACCGCTTGGGGGCTGCCACAATAATCCAGGCTGGGGATGACGGCGGCTCAGACTGGATTGGCAGCAGTGGAGGGGACGAGAAGGGGTCGCATTTGGGATACGTGGGAGGAGGAGTTGGCAGCACCGTGGATGGGCTGAATGTGGAGCGTGAGGAAGAGAAGAATGAAGGAGGACTCCAAGGTTTGGGCTTGAGCAGATGGAGGGAAAGGAGCTGCCCTCTGCCAAGATGGCTGAGATCAGGGAGTGGTGGTCACGGGGCCGCCCTGTGCCTGCCGTGCAGGATGCCCTCAATAACAGTCATGATTCTGTCATCACTACCGTAATGTCCTGTGTTACTCCATCAGCCATGCAGGCGACAGTCACTACAGCGCCTGGCAGTGGAAACCAGAGACGCTTGCTGTTACTTTTATTCTTTCAACAAGTATTTATCGAGCTCCTACTATGTGCCAAGCACTGTTCTAGGTGCTGAGACATAGTGATGAAACCAAGCCAAATGGCTCAACATGAAGGAGGAAAATTATAAGGCAAACAAGACTATCTTTGGGAAATTTCTTCCGGGCAGGCATGGGGCACAGTGGAGGCCACTTTGGGGGCCATTCCAGACAGCAGACATAGGAACAAAGTGTCTTCAAGCCAAGTATTTCAGCTTCCTCTAAGGGAAGACTTTCCCACAGTGGAAGTCACACTGCAGCGGGGTGGGCTGCCTTTGAAGAAGTGAGGGGCTCAGAGAGGGCAGTGGACCAGACAGCTTCCAAGATCCCCAGCAACTCTGAGATGTCAGCATTCAAGGGAGGTGGGCGTGGGAGGGGTGCACCGGGGGATGTCTGGGCCCTTCTAACTCTGCTCTGGGATTCCCTGGTTATGGGGGCAAAGCTCAGGAAGGCAGTTAGCCAGGGGGACTCACACTGCAGCATAGAGGCTTCCACAGGCAGAATGGAAGAAACCTCGGACCATGGTGTGCAGGATAAACGTCACGAACTGAAACCAAAGAGAGTGAAGAAGTTAAGAGAGAGTGTCGAGGCAGGAGGAGGGGTGGGGTGAACAGGGAACGGGGACTGCACTGAGTGCATCTCCATGTTCTTACCCCCCTCGCCAACCCAATCTACTGGAAACACTTCCTGGAGAACCCAGAAATAGTCAGACCCAGACCGGAGGATGGGAACCATGCTTCCTGGAAGGCAGGCACTGGGTGAAACGTCCCTTTGGAGGAGTCCTGGGGGGCAGGGAGAGGAGAAGGATGGAAGCAGGTACCTGGAGGTGCAGGTTGTTGATGAGGCAGGTGATGCCAAAACCCACAAGCAGAAAGTTGGTCAGCGTGAAGGCATTGATGGCATTGGTGAGCTTCTGGATCTTGCAGTAGCGCGGTCTGAGGGACTTGGCAGCAACCCCATCCCTGAGGAGAAAAGGGAGTCACTGGCCACTGCCTCTACCTCTCCAGCAGCTCCCTGGTTCTCGGGCCAGGCCCCTTTGTGATGTACCTCCACTGCGGGAGCAGCAGAAAAGGTAGAAAACCATTTCTCCAGCTGTGTCTCCCCCACCCAACTACACAAGCATCAGGGAGGGGCTTTCTTAACAGCAGATTCACAGGCCTAACCCCAGGCCTCAGAATCTCAGGGGCAAGGCCCAGGAATCTGCATGTTGACAATTATCTTCACCACTCCCTGCTTCTCATGCACACTGAAGTTTGAGAACCAACGATGGGAAGGAAGGTAGACAATGGAGAATTCTCACAGCGTCTCTCATCAGAAGCCCCAGGAAGGTGTCTCTGCCCACCAGCGTGGACAAAAGCAGATGCCATTCAGAGGACAGCAGCTTAGTCCTTGACTGCTCAGCAAGCTTCTCTCTCTGCTATGATCAAGGGCTCTGAAGCCAGCCCAGGGGAGAGGTCAGTAGGCTGGGGTGAGGGCAGGCGGCCCATCTGTCCTGGACAGAAGGTCCCTGCTGGTGGACCCTGGCCATGAGGAGCAGAGGGTGGCGGAGGAAGGCTGGGTGCCAGGGCCAGGCACTTTTGCAAGGAGGGAGGCCACTGGATTGCTCCTTGGATGCTGTCTCTCTTATTCTCCTTCTCTTATCCTCTCAGGACAAATGAGAACTATTTGGATTAACACAAAAAGAACAAAAGCAGTCAGAAGACCTACCTGGGTTCAAGGCCCAATGGTGGTCTCCAGCCAACAAGATGGCCCCCAGTGACCCCTGCCTCCTGGTATTCCCCTCTTTGTGCAGTCCCCCCCGCCCCACTCTACACCAGGGTTACTCTATGTGACCAACAGAATATTACGGAAGCAATGGTATGCTACCTCTAAGATTATGTTATAGGAGACACTGCGGCTTCCATCTTGCTCTCTCTCTTAGCTCTCTTGCTCAGGTGGAAGCCAGCTGCCGCGTCCAGGGCGGAACTGGACTGAAGCCAATTCTCCTACCCAGGCAAGGCTTTCGATGACGGCAGCCCTGGCCAACCTCCTGACTACAGCTTTATGAGAGACCCTGAGCCTGTCACTCCCAGATTCCTGACTCTCAGAAACTGTATGAGATGATAAATGTTTCTTATTTAATGATGCCAAGCTTTGGGGCAATCTATTATACAGCAATAGATATCTAACATACCAACTCTATCTCTTCCTACACTTAAGAAGGCTTTATTTTATTATTATTATTTTTTAATAAGTTATTTTCTTAAGAGATGGAGTCTCGCTATGTCGCCCAGGCTGGTCTCAAAATCCTGGGCTCAAGTGATCCTCCCGCCCGCCTCAGCCTCCCGAGTAGCTGGGACTACAGGTGTGCACAGCCACACCCGGCATCTTAAGAAGGCTTTTGAATGTACTCTTTGTAACATGGGTTTTGGAGCCTGCTATTAAAAGCTGTGCGATCTTGGGTAAGTTACTTAACTGTGTAACCTGTGTCTTACCTTTTTTACCTGTAAAATGAGAATACTTCATAAAAAAATAAAATAAATTTTTTTTTGCTTGAGCCCAGGAGTTTGAGACCAGCCTGGGCAACGTAGTGAGACTCCATCTCTACTAAAAACAAAACAAAACAAAAAAAAACCCAAAAACCAAAATGTACCTACCTCAGAGCGCTGTTGTAGGACTGAATGGACAATGCAAGGGGCCTAGCGCAAGGCAGCACTCAATATTAGCTATTCTTATTACCAGGCAAGGCATGGCCTTTCTTAGCCTTGGTTTCCTCATCTGTAAAATGGGTAGGCACCCCTGCTCTCCCAGTGCTCTCGGGAGAATGAAATATGATACTGGTTATAAAAGCACAGAGAAAATGGAAAGCACTGTCTGACCACTTGCTGTCACCATCCCTGTGCAGGTCACCTGGCATCTCTGAGGGCAGTGCTGTCAGCCGGGGCGTCCACACAGTCCTTGATCCGCCAGTCCATGACGTAGCCGATGAGGGGGCAGGTGAGAAGGCACAACAACTGCATGGCCCCAAAGATGGAGGTGTAGAACCCAACTGGGCAATACGGGAAGGGAAATGAGGTCAGGAGCTGGCACAAGGGAGACCAGAGAGTGCCAAAACAGCCTTCCTCCGACCCCAGACTCTTACATCTCCCAGTGCACAGGGTCACCAGGGTGGGCCCACGCCCAGAGGAGTCCCACCCCCTGCAGGGTGGGCAAGGGCAGGTAGCTGTGGGCCACAGACCTGCTCTTCTCTCCCTACCTGTCTCTGCCACCTTTTCTCTCTGTTCATTCGTCTCTGTGGGGCAGGGGAAAGGAATGGCGAGAAGAGCTCAGCCAGGGTGACCCTCCTGTGCCCGCCGCCCCCCAGGGGCCTCCGCAGGGCCTCACCCTGCTCCTGGCCGCCGGTCACAACGTACTCCAGCATCTTGTTCATGGCGGCCATGTAGAAGATGACCCGCAGCTGGGTCATGCCCATGGTGAGGAGGCTCCACAGGAAAATGGGGGCGCAGAGACTCTTGCGGAAGGGGACAGACCCTGAGGAGACAGCAGGAGAGGTGCCCCTGAGCCCCAGGCTCTCCACTGCCCTCTGATTGTCCCAGCTCATGCAGTTCTAGCAGGAGCTCTGTCACTATGTGAGTTTGGGGAGGGACAGGTTTCTTGAAAGATTGAGGTTCCCTTGCCCCCAAACTCTCCACAGAACATTTGTAGGTGACCACCTATGCTTCGTGTGGTAATAGCTCTACGGGCTACACACTTGACATGTGTTATCCTGTTTAATCAAATCTGACAACAACCCTATCTTTACCGCATTTTACAGATGAGGAAACTGCTCAGAGAGTTGCATGACTTGCCCCAGCTCACAGGGCCTGGAAGTGCAGGTCAGCCTGACTCCGGCTCACACCCTTAACCACTCAGACCTCTGAGGATCGGCAGTGGGGTAACCACCCTCATAACCGCACACCATTCTGCACTTTACAAAGCTTCCATGTCCACCGTGTCATTCAATTGTCACAACTAACTTCCCTGTTTGGTGGGTGTTATTAGTACCAGTCTAAGAAATGAGGAAATCAAGAGCAAGATCAGGTGATCTACCAAGTCACATGGCCCGTAACTGGGGAGCAGCACTCAAGCCCCCCATCTCTAGACTCTGAGGAACTCTTTCCACTAATCACGGAGTGACAGTCCAGGGGTACCTTGGGAAGTGGGCTGGGCAGGTGGGTGCAGCTCCTCCTGCAGCCAGCAGGGGGCACTGGCCAGCCAGGTGCTGGAGGGCCCCTGCCAGGAGGCTGGCTGGCTTGGCTGCACCTGATGCATTAGGCTCACAGGTTGCAGGGGGCCCTGAGGAAACCAGCTGCCCCACAGGCCCAGAGACCTTGCCCCCATTCTGGAAGCTCCTCCCTCCCCCATCCTGAGAATCCAGCGGGGTACCCCTGAATCTGAACTTTCCAGCTTTGTTTGAGCTTTGATTTCCCCACCTGTAACGGGGAGCATGCACCGCCTACATCATGGGATGTGTAAGGACTGAGAGAAACATGAGTGCTCACTAAGCACGAGGACCCACCCTCCCGTCCAAGGCCGGCACCTTGACCAGACACTCACTCTCAGAAAGTTTTTCCGAGGTGCCACGAACATCCTGGGATGAGATGAAGACGTCAGCCCCCTCCTCCAGGCTAGGGGCCTTCTGGCTCAGCCGCTGGCCCACGATGGTCACATGGGTATAGAAGCGGTCGCCAGTCACCTTGTGATCCAGGGCCAGCCCGCTGAGCTTGATCTTCTTCCTGCCAGCAGCCAGGCCACAGAGTGTGGGAACCAGCCACACAGAGTCCACCCTCAACAGTCTACCGCTAGGCAGCCACCCCAGTCTGCCCCAGTGGGTAGAGCACCCCTCTACCCAGCACCAACATGCCCAATAATAAGCTCCCAAGTGCTGGGCTCCTGTCTGTGTTGCTCAGAGCCTGGCCCAGGGACCAGCTTAGCGCAGGTGCCCAGTAATGAAGAGTCCATCAGGTGCTTTTCACCTGGGCTGTTCCCATGGAGGAGGCTGCACTAAAACCTCAGACAAGAGGCAGACAGCCTGATTCCAAACTTAGATTCATCCCCATTTCAATGGTATGACCTTCGGCAAGTCACTTCATTTCCTGCACTTTTGTTATTAATGGAGTTAATAATAGAATCTATATCATACAGCTGTTTGAGAATGGTATGGGGGCTAAGTACAGTGCCTGGCATACAGTAGGCACTCGATAAATGTCAGCTATACGACTGTCACCCTATGTACTTGTTGTGGAGCATCACCCCCTAGCCCTGATGAACTGATATGCAGCTGGGAAAAGTTGGCATTCAGGTTGCCCCACAAAAGGTGGGGTGCTTGGTTATTTTGTATCCCCACTTTTGGGTTCATATGGTATCTGGTGCTATTGCTGGGGTCCCACCTACTCTGATCTCCTCCTCCAAACCCACAAAGGACAATAACAATAATATTATAGCTACTATATTTTGATCACCTGCTATGTGCCAGTTCTATTACTTAAAAACACCTGTGGATAGGTAGGAACAGGCCCATTGCACAGATGAGAAAGCAGAGCTCCGAGAGCTCAGGCAATTTGCCAGGCTGAGATCTCAGCTGAGGTCTCTCTGGCTCCAAAGCCGATTCTGTCCATCCTGTCACCACAGCTGGGGAATCCCTGCCCACTCCAGCCACTCACGTGTAATCGACTTCCTCAGGGGCAGGAAAGGCTTCGATAGGCCAGTTGAGGGCACAGTTCAGAAAGATAAGGCAGGCCAGGCCGGACCAGGTGAACATGATGACCACGAAGGCCACACCAGCATCATAGATCAGCTGTGGGAGGAGGGGGCAGGCTCGTGGGGGAGGCCACTTGGCCCTAGATGCCACTGAGGTAGAACTCAGGCCTCAGAGGCCTTAAAAGAAAGGCTCTTCTACCCAACTCCTTGTGCCCAATTTGCAGATAAGGAAATCAAGGCCAGAAGTAAAGAGATTCAGAAGACTCACCATTCCTCTTCCTTTTCCACCCAAGTCTCCCTAAAGAGGTGTGAAGTATTCCCCAGAGTGCTGAAGTGGCTGGCCACGTGCTCAAAATGTCATTGAAATCTCAATTATGATCTTAAAAAGGTATATGCATTTTGGCTATGATTCCACCAATAATCACATTTATTTTCACACAAAAATGTCCACTTCATGTTATATGCAAAGGAAAAATTAACGCTGTAGGTTTACCAGGCCTCACCGGGTTTATCCTGCACCTTCCTGGCACGTTCCCTGGGGGAGAGGTAAACCCAGTCTGTGAAGCCTCATCTCATCTTTCACAGGTGCTCCTAGGTGCCACAACTGGGTGCTTTGTGGGGAAGTGCAAGTGCTCCACCTAAGGCCTCCTGAGCACAGGACAGGTAGGTTCTGAACTGATTGGGATTCTGTGCAGATGGGTCAGCCCCTCTCATGGGAGAGGCTGGTGCACAGGGATGATGTCCTCCTCTTGTCCTCCCTGTCCCCTCCGCCTGGATGACTGATGTCTGCTCTCACCTCAGGCACCTGCCCAGAGCTCCACTCACAGCCTGGGAAAAACTTTGCTCCTTCACAGCCTCGGGCCTTGGGGTCCTTTCCTTCCCGTGGCAGGACAGAGTTTCAAAGGGCCACACCGCCAAATGTGTGGAGGTGACATCTGGCTCCTCAAACCCTACTCCCTTAGTTGAAGACAAGGGAAGACCACTCACCCTCTATGTCTGCCCACCAGAAAAATTGATGGCCACCCTACCCATGCACACTCTCAAACTCCTTTGGAGAGTCTGAGCAAAAGTGCCCTCTAAACTAACAAATTAACTGCCCAAGGTGGAGTCTGAGGAGCACATCATGACCCAGTCAATGCGTGCTATGATATCATTTGACAGAGAAAGAAACAGAGGCCCCCACCTTCTCCAAGCTAAAACCAGGCCTCCTGCCTCCCAGGTCCACCAAGCTGACCTGTCCAGGATCGAGCCTGGCATGGACTAGGCTTTTGACCCTGGAGCAAGTCACTCAGCTTCTTCGGAAGGTGTTGAAAAAGATGTGCCCCAACAGGTTGGATGAGGCCAGAGAGTCAGGGACTTCGAATGCATGTGAAGGGGCTGGACTTGATTCTGTAGGTGAAACAAAACCACTGAAGGTTTTTGAGCAGGTGTGTGGGCCAGTTCTCCATCTAAGATCATTCTAAAAGTCATGAGAATGACAGATTAGAGAGAGCAAAGATCAGAGGCAGGGAGACCAGCCCAGGAGAGAGGAGGAAGGCCTTCATTGGGCACCAGTGTAGGAAAGAAGGAGGCCAAAGAAGCAGAGAAGTCAGACCCACAGGGCAGCACCAGCCACTACTCACCTAGCCCCACCCAGTTCTTGTCAAGGCAAAATAAAACCCCGGGGACCTTACTGCACCCCCAGGCAGCTCCATACCTTGATTCCCGGGAACGTGATGGCAGAGGAGGCATAGGAGCCGAACATGAGGGCCATGAATGTGGAGCGCAGGTTCCCAAACATGTTGGGCAGCTGAGGGGGGAGAGCGGTACCCGTGAGCAGGGGACACCCTGACACACACCCAGGGTTCCCAGCCCAGTTTCGGAAAATTGAGTTCCAGGAATAACAGCCCCCAGGAGATGTGACAGAAAAGCCCCAAGGCAAAATCAACCTGGAAACTGCACTCTTTTCCCTCCTACAAACTCACGATGCACTTTCACGTCTAAAAGGCTCCCAGGAGTGCTCGAAAAGAGAAATTTTGTTGATTTTGTTTAAACCCAGCGTTTCCCAAGTTGGTTGTTTAGGGAACCCCTTTATCATATGACAGCTCTGAACAATCCATGGCAAAGGTGTTTAAGAAAACACTGACCTAGTCCAACTCATTTTAGATGAGAAAATTGAGACCCAGAGAGGGAAAGAAGTGAAGAGCGATACTCAGGTTCACAGAGCATGTTAATGACTTTCTCTCCTATTGGGGCCATCCCAGCCCTAACACAAGGCTGTGACCGTGGCTGACCCTGTAACAGGATGGTGCCTCTTAACCCTCTTGGTGGCCCCAAATGTCCCAGCCCACAGGTTCTGTTGGACCAGGACAGATCCTGGCGAGGGCCAGAGAGGTGACGGTAGGAATCAGGCAGGGAGCAGGGACAGGCCAGGTCTCCAGAGGAGGTGACTTTGACGCAGAGCCGGCCCAGAACCCCCACCAGTAGAGAATTAATTGATTGTATGTTCTGTCAACAGCATGAGCCAGGCCCTCAGGGGAAGAGAAGGCAAAGTCATGACGTCCTTTGCACACACCCCCCTCTGGCCCCACCATCCTCCCCAGGTCACCAGATCCCGTAGCTGAGAAAGACCTCAGAAGCCACACAAAACTAAACCCTCTCCACAGAGGGGGAAACTGAGGCTCTGAAGGGAGACCTCAATCAGCTCTGGGAAAGAAGGTGTTTAAACACAAGAGAACCGATTCGTCCTATCCCCCACACGTGGCTCAGGAGAGGGAGCGGGGCCAGGTTGGGCCCCACTCGGGCAGAGGTTTCCCTGGCATCCTGGATCAGTGAGGCACGCTGCCAAGGACGCCAGAGCAGGCAGCCAGGGCCTGGGGGGCGGCAGGGCCCCCTCCCCGCAAGGGTTCGCGGGGGCTGTCTCCGCCCAGCACCGCGGGTAGGGCGAGGCCGGCCGCTAACCCGCTAACCCCAGGCTGGCGGCCGCAGCACTGGACGCCCGGCCAGGCAGAGCACTGCGAGCGCTGCGGCCGGGGGCGGGGCCGGGCCGGGGGGCGGGGCCGGGCCGGGGGAGGGGCGGGGGCGGGGGCGGTGCCGGGCCCTGCGATTGGCTGCAGATTACAGGCGGCCCGGCGACGGCGGCGAGCGCCCGCCGAGCCCCGCAGGCGGCCAGGGCAGGGTCGGAGGTCAGGCCCCGCGCGCGGGGAGGAAAGGGATTTAGGGCCGCGAGCCAAGCTACACAGGGCGGAGAAGGGGCTGCGGAGCGGGGCGGGGAGGAAGGGATCCACTTCCTTAGAGAGTTGTGAAATGTCCCCGGTTGGAATTAAAGGCAGCTGCTGGGGTAAGATGAAATTCAGCCAAAAACACCCAGTTTGGCTGTCAGGAGGCCCTCCTCCCAGATAAACAGCCCGCCCTGAGCCGGCTCAGCCAGGAACCTTCCCCTCCCCCCACCAACACACTCTACGCCTTTAACCCTTGTACTCACATACATAAACATACACACTTAGAAACACACACACACACACACATGCAATAGGTCAAGCTACGTGAAAAAGCCGTTTTTATAGGTCAAGCCGGGCCAGACAGTAATAATTCCACGTAGTTCAACCTCATACACTCACAACTACATTTGCGGTCTCAAGCCCTCTGACACGGACAGGCCACTCTCCCGCAACGTGGCAAACGTACACATGCTCCTTCCCACTCACTATCAGATTACTCAGTTTTATTTTCTTCCCAGCACTTAAGACTACCGACATAATTTATTAGTTTACCCCAAATGTAAGCTCCAGAAGGGGAGGACGTTGTCAAGTCCTGTTTGTGCTGTGGCCCCAGCCCCTAGAACAGAGCTCAGTAGACATTCTGTGTGCACACACACACAACACACACACACACACACACACACACACACACGGCCTCACCCCCACCCCTAGCTGCCACCTGCATGGTTTCACACTCGCCCCATCCCCCCCACCGGAAGTCCTGCTGCCAAGACAGGCATGACATACTCACAGTGAGTGAAGAGAACGTTAGGCAGATTCCACCAAAGCCATTCAGAGACAGTGCCAGGAATATCAGTGGAGACAGAACTGGGAAGAAGAAGAGCAGCGGATGAGTGGATACAAGGAGCAGTGGGAGGCCAAGGGCAGAGCTGGGGTGAACCTCTACCTGCATCCCACCTATTCTTTTCTTGTGGGGGCATGAGAGGACAGCTCACCTTCAGTGTCCCAAGACGCCAGGGCCATGAGGGTGCAGGACGAAGCAAAACAGGCACTGCAGGGGACACAGGGGAGGGGCAGGGCTTGACCTGTGAGCCCTCTGAGCACCCCTGCCCCTGCAGCACCATCCCTGCCCTCCAGCTCCCCACAGCCCAGCCACCTCACCTGCCGACCAGCCGCACAGGCCGGGGGCCGAAGCGGTCCATGAAGACCCCCAGCGGCAAGGTGGTGGCGCTGAGCACGAAGGAGCCGATGGTGAAGCCCACGTTGAGCATCTCGTCCTGCCGGTCACAGCTCAGCCACTGGCGCTGCTCATCCTGGGTGGTGTTGGTGACGTTCTCAACTGAGGATGGGGAAGGGAGGGCTTAGCACACAACAGAAGTAGCCGCCGGGCACAGAAGGGAGCAGCCTGGGGTCAGGGGCCTGCGTTCAAGTCCCAGGCCAGGTGACCCTGGGGGTAGCCTAGAGTCATGTCTCCTGGGGGGGGGGGCTCCGTAAATAGCGGCAATTACTATGTGACCCTGGGAGAGTCACACACACACCAAACCTGAGGCCTCAACTAGTTCAAATGAGATAACGGACATCAAAGTGTTTACCAAGTTGTAATATTTATTCAATGTCCCAGCTCAGGGAGTTTTATGGACCCCACAACAGAAAGCACCTCCAAATCTAGGGCAACGGTGGTGAGTGTGCTGTAATGGCCATAACAAGAATTTGCCTAGAGGTTTGTTTCCTTATGTCCGAGGAAATAGAAAAGAAAAAAACTTAGAGGAAGCTTTCTCGATAAGTAACATTCTGATAAAATAATAATAGCTAATGTTTACTGAGCACTTAACTATGTTCCAGGCATTGTTGTAAATAGTCACTATATATTAACTCACAGCAGCCCCACGAGTCAGTTAATATAGTACCTCCGTTCTCCAGATGAAGAAACTGAGGCACAGAATCAGGACCACAGCACTGCCCTCTACCCTCCAGAAGTCTACCTGGAGGACTCCTCCTCAAGGTAAACTGCCAGCTTGGAGATGTGACAAGGAGAAAGGCTAGAGGTAGGCGGCAGAGGGTGACTTCACTTTACTCAATGCTCAGTGAGTCATGGGCTGGCTGCTCCTTGGCTTCCAATTTGTTACTAGGCCGCATTGCCAAGGGCAAACTCAGGGTGCACCTGGGAGGCAGAGAGCCCAGGCTCTGAACTCCCACCACCAGCCTTACTAGCTGTGCAACCTTGGACAAGTAACTTCCTCTCTTGGAGCCTCAGGCCCCTTGTCTGTAAAGAGAATGCTCTTTAGAAAGATTCACTTGTAGACAGTGAACAAAGAGCTTTGCACAGTGCCTGGCCCAGAGGAGGTGCTCCTGAAATAGCTGATGAAGGGGCAGACAACAGCCCTGCTGGTGGGTCTCGATGTGGTAAGGCCGTACTCTAGGAGCTGGGGATCCCAAAAGAATGAGACAGGAAGCTCTCATCTCTCCTGGGGCTTAATTAGATAATAAGGAAATAGATGCTGATGTAAAGAGTGACAGGTGCTCTGCAGAGATCAAAACGGGGATGTGATTGTGCCTGGATGCTGGGGTAGTGGGACATCTGCCCTCAATGGTGACAATGACCCCTGACTTTAGGTATCCAAAGGGAATGCAGGCAACAGAAGGGTAAAGCGATCTATGTGTAACCAAAAGGAAGACCATAAACAACTGTCACATCCTGAGTGCTGGCCAAGCAGGGAAGAAACCACCTTGGGCCATGGGGAGTTCCTCATTGGTACCAGCTGCCAAGGAGGCTGGGGAAAGTGCTCTGGCACCTGGAGGAAGTGGTCAGGGCGTTAGATCACACAGCCTTTGGGGTTCAGGTGAGCCCTATAATTTAGTGATCTTTATGATCACTGTTCATTTCTCTACCAAGTTCGTCTACACCGGTTTATTCATTCTACACTGACTTACTAGGTATTTCCTGTATGTCAGCGCTGTGTTGGGACAATGGGTAAAGCAAAAAGAAATACAAAGATGATACACACCAGCGGCTGCAAACTGGTGACCAGCATTGGCCCCACGCTCATGTTTTGCTTGACTGGCAGTATTCAGGTACTGACCTGGCCCGACCCTGCTTAGCTTCCCGAGGGCGGACGAGACCGGGCGCCTTCAGGCTGCTGTGGCCGTAGACGACTGGCAATATTGACCCTTACAGTGTTATAAATTATAATGAGGGGCCAGTTTAAAATCAGGAGTTAGAACATAAAAAATCCAGATTTCTGGCCGGGCGCGGTGGCTCACGCCTGTAATCCTAGCACTTGGGAGGCCGAGGCGGGCGGATTGTTTGAGCTCAGGAGTTCGAGACCAGCCTGAGCAAGAGCAAGACCCCGTCTCTACTAAAAATAGAAAGAAATTATCTGGCCAACTAAAAATATATATAGAAAAAAAAATTAGCCGGGCATGGTGGCATATGCCTGTAGTCCCAGCTACTTGGGAGGCTGAGGCAGTAGGATCGCTTGAGCCCAGGAGTTTGAGGTTGCTGTGAGCTAGGCTGATGCCACGGCACTCACTCTAGCCCGGGCAACAAAGGGAGACTCTGTCTCAAAAAAAAAAAAAAAAAAAAATCCAGATTTCTGGTTTTTTTGAAAAAGTCAGAAGTTCTGGCCATTATTGGAGCTGAGTGGAAGACACCCCTTTTCAACAGGGCTTGCCTTCTCAGGTCACACAAGTCCTCACCATTCTTTTAGTTCCCAGACATCTGCCATCTTACATTTGCCCTGCTTTACCCAACTATTATCACCTGCCTGGCCCCAACTGGCATTTGAATTTGTAGCCCCTGAATCAGACACTGTTCCTGTTCCTAAGTCTTTCACAATCAAATGACAATTTCCCTCACAAACAATCCCACTAGCTTGCAATTAATTCTTACTTTGTGCCAGGCTTTTCCATATAGAATCTCATTTAATCCTTACAGCAACCCTAAAAAGTGAGTATCATGGTCCCTATGTTATAGATGATGAGATTCCAAGAAGCAAAGCAACTCACAGTCACCTAGCTTCTTAGAGGCAGGCTCAGATTCAAACTCAAGAGAATCTCCAACGCCGAGAGTTTTCCACTGGCCTAGAGGGCCTGCCTCTCTGTTCTGCATGGCCAGCTCAGTAAGTTTCCCAAGCACATGCCAGTGCTGGCAAGGACGTGCATTCTTCCGCTGATGGAGAATCCAGCCCAGTGGACTGCTACGGACTCAAGGTCACTTAATACATTCGTTCCTGTTTTATGGATCAGCTGTGCATAAGTTTGACTAATATGAGCTAGTTTGTGAGGCCTGGTTGCTCTGAGTCATTGGATAAAACCCAACTTCTAAACCAAGAAGGGAGCCAGCCCAAGACCTCTTAGTCCGGTATCTATGTTAATGACAACAGAAGAGGTCTTTGGCATCGACCCATCTACTTTTATAGAGAAGTAAAGGGAGGCATGGGATGGGACAGGAAGAATGTATTCAGTAAGCCAGTGACAGAGCTGGGCTTAGAAGCCACAGAAAACTCTGTTTTCCAACGTTTGTTATGCACAGCAAGTGAGTACTCAAGATGGGTTTAGGTGGTACATGGAATAGTTTTGGAGGTTTCACAGTTATTAGTTATTTGAATTCGTATTTGAAATATACACATATATGTAAATGTTGTATTACTATGTATTAGAAACATATACATGTATTTTGTATGATATGTGTGTGGGGAGTAACATCAAACCCAAAATTCCAAGGATATTACACTTTAAGGCTAAGTTTTTTAAAAAGTAGGTTGATTAAAAAGGAATTATTTGCCGGGCACAGTGGCTCACACCTATAATCCCAACACTCTGGGAGGCTGAGGCAGGAGGACAGCTTGAGGTCAGGCATGTGAGACCAGCCCGAGCAGGAGCGAAACCCTGTCTCTGTTAAAAATAAAAGAAATTAGCTGGGCATGCTGATGTGCACCTGTAGTCCCAGCTACTCGGGAGGCTGAGGCAGGAGGATCATTTGAGCACAGCAGTTTGAGGTTGCAGTGAGCTATGATGACACCACTGTACTCTAGCCCAGGCAACAGAGTAAAACTCTATCTCAAAAAAAAAAAAAAAAAAGGAATTATTAAGTAAATAATAGTACTTATGGCACACAGAAATGTAAGATCATGACAGTGGACTGCAAATGACTAGGTCTGGGAAACACTGGAAAACAGGATCATGGTGAAGCATTCACCTCTGGAGTCTGACAGAGCCAGGTTCAAATCCTGACTACTCGCTGTGCTGCTGAAACTCTCCGAGGCTCCGTTATCTCATCTGTGAAAGGGAGACAGTGGAGGCTGGCTCTGAGGACTGCCACGCACACACTCACAGAATGATCCCATTTTCTTTGTCTCCCTGGTCAGTGTTCTTTGCCTAACTTCCTGATGCTTCACTTTCCTGCCACTGACACAGCTGCATTCATCAAAAACACCTAAGGATTGGGCTCTAGGTGGTGTCTTGTCTATGGCTGGACTCCCCTAGGAGAACCCTTAGCCATTGCAGATCCGGACATCTACACCATTCCGAGGGCCAGCAGAAAGGTCCTGGTGTCAGACCTGAAGTTGAATCCTTACTCTGCTCCTTATTTATTAGCTGTGTGACCTTGGGCAAGTTACTTAGCATCTCTGAGCTTCAGATTTCTCTTCTGTAAAATGGAGGTAATACTAATACCTCTATCACAGATTTGTAGTGAGGACTAAAGATCTAACTAACAAATAGTAAATGCTTAAAGAACTTGAGAGACTGTTTTATTATTTGGGCATTTATGCTGGATATACAGTAGTATATGATAAAGTGAACTGCCCCTGCCTAAAGGCTGAGTCACAGAGCCTCCTCTAGCTGATCCCCCTACATAGATACGGGGGTTACCCACCCCAGGGCATAGGGAGCAGAAGTCACTGAGAAGACAGTGAGTGTGGCCAGGAAGCCCCAAAGTATTAATGAATACCTCAATAATGAGTTCCACCACATTTGTTGAGGTCTTTAAATATATGTTAAACAGCATCATTTAATCTTTACATCATTGCTGTATGGCAGGAGGGTTGGCAATTGTTCACTCCATTTTATAGACTTAGAAAGAGATGAAGATCCAGAGGGGCCAAGTAACTTGCCTAAGGTCACACAGCAAATGATGGCAAAGCTGCATCCAGAACATAGTAACAATCCCATCTGCAGTCCGCAATTGTGTCTGCTTGCTCTCATTTCATTTTCACAACAGCCCCATGAGGTTGGGATTACTGGTCCCATTTTACATACAGGGCAACTGAGATATCAAGAAAGTCAGGAACTGGCTCAAATCAGCCAACCAGCACATAGCAGAGCTGGAAGCCATGCTGCCTGCCTCTTTCCTGGTCTTAATAAGATTTCTGGTCTTATTCTGTGTTCTTGAGTCACTGGAGAGGGAGTCTGAGACCCACAGTGAATGAGGCTCCAAGAAGCAGAAAGTGGGCACTTCCAGTGAGGCGGCATGACCGAGGCAGAACAGGGAACAGCGTCCCCAGTCAGGCTGACAGTCTCAAGGATTTAGGCTGGAGTACCTTGAAGGGAAGAGAGGTGGAAGGGAAAGAGGCATGTTGTACCTGCTTTCCAAGAATGGACAAATAAGTTCTGCGAAAAGGAGAGGGGTTCCCTGGTCACCTCTACTAATCCCAAACAGCCAGGAAAACACAGGTGTAAATCTTTGTGACTTTAGATTAGGCAATGGTTCATTAAACATGACACCAAAACACAAGTGGCAAAAGAAAAAATAGATAAATTGAATTTCATCAATGGTTACAATTGTTGTACACCAAAGGATACCATGAAGAAAATGAAAAGACAACCCACAATGGAAGAAAAATTTTGCAAATCATATATTTGATAGGGGTCTTGTATCTAGAATATAAAGAGCTCCTACAATTTACTAATAAAAAGACAAATAATCCAGTTTAAAATGAATAGACATTTCTCCAGAGATATACCAATGGCTAATAAGCAAATGAAAAGATGCTCAACATTATTAGCCATTGGAGAAATGCAAATCAAAACCACAAAGAGATGCCAGTTTACATCTATTAAAACAGCGGTCCCCAACCTTTTTGGCACCAGGGACCGGTTTTATGGAAGACAATTTCTCCAAGGACCAAGGTGGGGGGTGTCTGGCTTTGGGGGGAGGTGGTTTGGAGCTCAAATGGTGACACACAGCCCGTTTCCTAACAGGTCACGGACCTGCACTGGGCCACAGACCAGGGGTTGGGGAGCGCAGCACTAGAATGGCTATAATAAAAAAGACAGACAATAACAAATGTTGAGGATGTAGAAAAAATAGAACCCTCATACACTACTGATAGTAAAGTAAAATGATGTAGCAACTTTGGAAAACAAAATGTTAAACATAGTTAACCCTTATGACCCAGCAATTCCACTCCTAGCATATACCTAAGAAAAATGAAAACGTATGTCCACGTAAAAACTTGTACACAAATGCTCATAGCACCATTATTCATAAAAGCCAAAAAGTGGAAAGAACTCAAATGTCCATCAACAGACAAATGGATAAATAGAATGTGGTTGATCCATGCAATGGAGTACTATTCTCCAATAAAAAGAAAAGGAGTGCTGATACATGCTACAAGGGTAAACCTCGAAAACTTTATACTAAGTGAAACAAGCCAATCCCAGAAGGCCACATATTATAAGATTCCATTTCCATTCTGAAACATTCAGAATAGGTAACTCTAACTTTCGTCATAGGCAAACCTATGACAGAAAGCAGATAAGTGGTTGTCTAGTGCTCGGAGGTGGAAAGAGGTGTGAGAGGAGTGGGTACTGCTGATGGGTACAGAGTTACTTTGGGGGGTTAAGAAAATGCTCTAAAATTGACTGTGGTGACGATTGCACAACTCTGAATATACTAAAAACCGTTAAACTGTATACTTTAAATGGGTGACTGGTAAGGTATGTGAATTTTATCTTAATAAAGCTGTTTTACGTATTTTTTAAAGGCATCGGTGGAGGTATGGGCCTTCAAAAGGGAAGCAGGAGCTTTGGGAGTGATGGAAATGTTCTAAATATTGATTGTGTGCTGGTTACTGAGGTGTATAAATTTGTTAGAACTCATCAAAATGTATGATGTAAATTAATCTTCAATAAAGTTGATTTAAAAGACATCATCACCACAGGTGGAGAAGGCAGGAAGAAGCTACCAGATGGGCAGTGGCAGGTATCAAGGCCACTAGGCAGCAAAAAGCTGGAAGGTTCTCTCCAGTCTAGAGGGTAAACTCAGAGGGGACTTAAGATATCATGTGGGTCCCCTAGTAACTCACCACTTCATTCTCACAGCCACCCTGGAACGCCCATCATTTCATTTCAGGCCTCCTCCTGTGACCTCCCCCTGCCTTCCCAGGCCAGCTGCCAACTCTACCTCCTCCCCTCCAACACTTTGTAACTGGGGCCAGGAGGCTAGGGCAAGTCACCATCCCTCAGTATCACCTGCTGCTTCTTTATAACATTGGCTGGGGTAAGGCAGCCCCCAGGGTGGACCGGCTGCTGTTCTGTTGGGAGTAGATGTTAAGACCTCCCCACTTCCAGCCCCAAGAGATGGGGTTTCTCCCACAGCCAGGGCAAGTGCTGTGAGGCGGGGAGTTGAGTTGAGGAGCCAGGAGAAGCCAGAAGGACACTAGCATTTATCAAGCACTGTGGACTCTCACAGCACTCCCACGGGATAGAAATTATTATTATTCCCATTCTGCAGACCAGGCAACTGAAGCTCAGTGTTTAAGGAACTCATCCATGTCACCAGCTGGTAACAGGGGTGGAAGCTGGGATTCAAGTGCAAATGCAAGCTGGCCTTCCGTCCAAGCCTGCTCCACAACAGAGGGTGGGGAAGGGGGTAGGAGGAAGGCGGGGAGCCAAACTCCACATCCACGCAGCTGCTTAGGCTGAGCTTGTCCGCACAGCACTCTCCTTCCCAGAAAAGGAAGATACACATCAGACTCAAGTCTCACACACCAGGAGGGGTGACTTCCTGCCCTGAGGCAGCTGCAGTTGCCCAGTGGCTGCCGTTATTCCTCTCCCTATTCTGGGCCACTCACAAGAGGCCAAGGTGATTGAAATGAAGAACAGAAAACCCCTACAAACACAAACACACACACACACACACACACACACACTCTCACAATGTCTGTCCTAAATGAAATAAGGCAACTTTGTGCAATGAGTGATTTGAAAACTGGGGGGCTCCAAGGTCCTGAAAAGGGGAGAACGCTGGCCCTTACATTCAAACCCCACCTTGGGCAGCACTCGTTTGTCTTATTTAGCCTTAGAATAGCCCTATTAAGAAATTCCTCACGCAGCTAGGTGCAGTACTTCTCCCTCACAGAACTGGAGACCTGAGGCTCTCAGAGGCTTAGGGCTCTGCGATTAGTCCCAAGATCTGGATCCCAGCAGGATACCTGGCATGCAGTCACAAATGGGTTAGATAAAGGAGGTAGGGTGGGCAGAATGCCACCTGTCCTCCCAATGAAGTTTGAATAGGTCAACAAGTGAGGCTGTCCAGCTCCCAGCCCAGTGCTCGGTCTTGAGCAGCCCTGCTTTCCGTGCACCGAGCCACCTGTCCTTTTCTGGCTTCCACCAACCCCCTCCGCCGTCCCTCCCCCAGCCCAGCTGGCCAGTTCTCAGGCATACCTGCGCACATGCTGGAATAGAAGCCCTCCTTCTTGAGCATGATCAGCAGGGAGCCCCAGCCCAGAAGCACAGCGGAGAAGAAGAGGTTCTCCAGCGCGGCTGTGCAGGCCATCCACCAGCGCCTCCGGTACGCCTGCTGCAGCGTGGGGGCCATGCTGGCCGTGAGCCTGCTCAGAAACAGAACGCTGAGCGAAGGGCGCCCCAGCGGCCCCTGGGAGGGGTCCTGCATCTTGGTGGCTCCTGAGATCCCTCGGGCCAACCCGCGAAGGGGCCTTCATGGAGGCCCCATAGAGCCCTGAGCTTTCCAGTCGGTGCCACCGAGCTAGCTCCGAGGGCACTAGCAGTGCTAGGGACGCACGCGGCGCTGGGCTCCCGCCGGGCCACTATCGGAAACAACGAAAGTCCTGTCTGCGTGCTGCAGCTTCCTGGCGCGTTGCCGGGCTCTCCCACCCAGGCCGGGGCGCGCAGAACCCGGCTCCTGGGGGCCAAAAATGCAAGTCCCCAGAGGTCAGCTAGGGGCAGAGTGCGCTCTGAAGCACCGCTGGCCCACGTCTGGCCTCTAGCGCCGGGAGGGACCCCCAGAACCAGGCAGGAGGAAGAAGGGGAAGTCTAAGGCTGCCTAAGAGACCCCGCTTCCCGTTGCCCCTCTAAGACCACTCCTTCCTGCTGGGGCCGGGCGCGAGCAAGCCCTCCCCCTTTCCACACCAGGCGACCCAAGTTCAGATAGTCTCGCGGGCCAAACCAACAGCTGCCACGTGGAGGGAGGAGACCCAGGGCGGGCCCGCCCGCGCCCCCTCGGCCCGCGCGCGTCCCACTCACTCCGCGGGGCGCGGGACACTACGCTGCGCCCCTGGGGGGACCGCCTGCCCCCTCTGGCCCCGGGAGGGGCTCGGACTTCGGCAAGAAGTCCGGCCGCTGCTGACTTTATAAGGGCAGTGGCGGCGGCCCGGCTGGCGGGCGGGCGGGCGTGTTTACCAGAGGGAGGGAAGCAGACCGAGCCACCCCCGCCGCGGCCGCGGCCGCCACCGCGGGAGGAGACTGGATGCGGGCGGCGCGGGGGCGGGGAGCGACAAGCGGGTGAGACGAGCAGAAGGACCGGGAAGGGCAAGAAAGAAAGACCAAGGGCGAGGGGAGGAAAGCACGAGTCACTTCTCCCTGGGGGCCTCAGTACCCCCATCTGTGAAATGGGGCTTTGGGTTCAGGCGCCCCGGAGGTTCGTTCGAACTCTGACAAGAGTGTTGCTCTGAGCAGAGGAAGTGCAGCAAGAGGGGGCCTGAGAGTAAGAGAAGAGTAGGAGGGGCTGGAGGAAAGAAGGGGGTGGGGAGGACGAGCGACAGGACAATTTGCCGCGGGACTCACGGGCTCAGGTAACGGGCTTTCCCTCGGGGAGCCTGGGAGTGGCGGCAGGAGCCGGCCGGGGTGGCTTTCAGCTACGCACAGCCGGGACCCCGCCCGCTGCTCACCTCGGGTCGGGGGCAAACGAGCCTCCCGCAGCTGCGGACGCCTCGGCGAGCGCTGCGCCTCCGCGGCGCGTCCACACTGGGCGTCCGGGGTCCGGCGGCCCAGCCCTGAGCCTCACCCGCGCTGGGGTCTCCTCTGCATGCCGGGTCCCGGCGGCCTCGGAGCTTCCGCGCGACGGCCGGGCTCTCTCCCCTCCTCTGCCCCGTCAGAAGTCGGGGAACTAGGAATCCGCCCGACGCCACAGGTCCACCAAGCGGGGCACGGACGAAGTGGATCTCCCAAGTTGATGGTTGTATTTACACGCGTCCGGAGCTGCGACCCGAGGTGGGGGCGGGGGCTCCCTTCCCTTCCCCTCCCCCTAGGTCGAGTTTCACACGCACGTGACTCGCCTGCTAGTCCCCCGACACTTTCCCTCTGACACACGCCCCAGCGCCTGAATTTCCACCCTGGACCCCCACTTTCTCCCTCAGCCCCCTCTGACGTCAGGCAGTGCCCTCTGTATCCTTGGTCAAAACAAAGAACGACTCCGACCGCGATGCAGGGCAGGCTTGGGTGGGGTTTTGAACTGTACGGTTGGGAGTAGTGTTTTCAGAAAAGCAGAATGACACGGTTTTCTTTGGAGTTAGTCAGACTGAGGTCTGAGTGTCAACTTAGAAACATACTAGCCTGGGTTACCTTGGGCAAGTTCCTTAACCTCTCGGCGCTCCGTTTTCTCCCCGGTAAACGAGGGAATCTACTACCTGCCCCGAAGGAATTACGGATTATCATGCAGGTAAAATGCTGAGTACAGCATTTAGCATAGTAACCATAATAAATGTCAGTTATTGTTGCTGTCACTATTTCAGAAGACATGGTGATCAGTTGCTTCCAGACCCATACTAATCGATTGATTCCAGGTAAATCTGTCAGCCCTCCTGAGCCTTAGTTTCTTCATCTGTAAAACAGAGGGAAGGTGTCCCTACTTGGACTATGGTGTGATCTCATTGCATGTGAGTTTAATACAGTGTGTTGAGATACCCACAAAGCTCTTTGGGAACGTGAGTGACTGCACAGAAAGCTCCAGGAAGGCCTCAGATAAGAGGGGACCCCGGAACAGTTGAGCCACCAACCCAAGAGAAGAACTAACATTTGCTGAGTGGCTACTATATGGTGGGCACTTGCCCCCAAAAATACTGTTATTAAATCCTGAAGACATCATGGTCTCCTTTAAACCTCACAATTTTTCACAGAGGGAGAAAACTAGGCTTGCAGCTGGAAGATGGTGGTTGGACACAGGATGCAAAGACAGGTCTGTCTGGCTTTTAAGTATTACACTTTCCATTCGTCAAGGCTGGAGTAACAGCAAGAGCAAAGGCTTAGCAGTGGGAAAGACACAAGGAGTTCTTGCTGGCAAAAGCACATGTCAGGCTCTGATGATTTCACTTCTTAAAATGCAGTAGTGGCTTCCAAAAGCCAGATCAAGGCCAAACTCCTTAACTCAGCACAAGAGTCCTAAAGGTCCTAACCCAAGAGCGTCATGGATCCCTTTGAGAATACAAAAGATGTTATTAATCCACTGTCTGTGGAAACGCTCATGCGAAAATACACGTGTTTACATTCAAATTTCAGGGTTTTCATGTACCCTCTCCATGAGACTCTAGCAGTCTATCCCCCCACCTCCGCCTCCTGCTGTAGCTGGGACACTTCTTCATCCTCACCCGCATTTCCATGTTTTCCCTTCATGCACTGTCAGCTCCATGAGGGCAAAGGCTCATCTGGTTTGCTTATTCACTGCTGCCTCTCAGCACCGAGAAGAGCACCTGGCACCTAGTGGGCACTAAGTAAGCAAATGTGCAATGAGAGCTGGTTTCACACCTCCCTGCCTTTGCCCCTGCTGTTCCTTCCTGTGGGAATGACAGATTCCCTTGTTCACGTCTAATGTACTCATCCTTCACAACTCTGCTCATGTTCTACCTCTCTCTGGAAGCTGTCTCTGATCTTCTAGGCTGGGTTAAGGGCCTTGCCCACATACTGCCCCCAAACACGGAGCTGACCTCTATTGAGGCCCCCACACTGATCTAGAATTATCAGCTTAGGTCCCTGCACTGCCGGCCCCTGGCCCCGAGATATAAATGTCTTGGGGGCAGGAACCACCACATGGTAGGTAATTCGTATGCCCATCACAGGACCTGGCATGTAACAAGCCCGTGGCAAACATTTGTTGAATAAATGAAAAGAGTGATGGGAAATGAAGCCAAAAAGGTAGGCTAGGGTGGTCAGTTTGGAATGACCTCTGTGAAGACAAGGACTTCCAATGTTGTGAGGTAGGTGATAGGAACCTCCTAGATTTTGCTTTCTTTCTTTCTTTTTTTCTTTTTTTAAAACAGAGTCTTGCTCTGTTGCCCAGGCTGCTGGACTGCAGTGGTATAATCATAGCTCTCTGCAGCCTTGAACTCCTGGGCTCAGGCAGTCTTCCTGTCTCAGCTTCCCAAGGAGCTGGGACTACAGGCGCAAGTCACCACCCTAGCCAATTCTTTTTTTCTATTTTTTGTAGAGACAGGGTCTCAAACTCCTGGCCTTAGCGATCCTCCCACCTCAGTCTCCCAAAGGGCTGGGATTATAGGCTCCTGGCCCACAATGCTGGTTTTTTGTGTTTGTTTTTTTTTTTTTTGAGACAGAGTCTCCCTCTGTCACCCAGGCTAGAGTGCTGTGGCGTCAGCCTAGCTCACAGCAACCTCAAACTCCTGAGCTCAAGCGATCCTCCTGATGCAGCCTCCTGAGTAGCTGGGACTACAGGTCTCAATCTTGCTCAGGCTGGTCTCCAACTCCTGAGCTCAAGTGATCCTCCCGCCTCGGCCTCTCAGAGTGCTAGGATTACAGGCATGAGCCACCGCGCCGGCTTATAGTAATTTCTTAACGTAATGCACATACTCAATTTTACCCAATTTCTCAAAAATGTCTTTTTGGCTCATACCTGTAATCCTAGCTATTTCAGAGGCCAAGGCAGGAGGATCACTTGAGGCTAGGAGTTCCAGACCAACCTGGGCAACGTAGCAAGACTCCACGTCTAAAAAAAATTTTTAAAAATTGGCCTTGTGTGGTGGCGCATACTTGTAGTCCCAGCTATTCAGGAGGCTGAGGTGGGAGGATCACTTGAGCCCAGGGGTTCAAGGCTGCAGTGAGCTATGATTGTGCCACTGCACTCTAGCCTGGGTGACAGAGTGAGACCTTGTCTCTAAATAAATAAGTAAAAATCAATTTTTAAAAAAGTAGAGGGGAAAAGGAGAGAGACCTAAGACATACTTCCATATCTGAATCAACAGGATTTATCAATCTCCCTTTCCTCCAAAAGTAATCCCTTGCTAAGACTTTGTTCTGACTCCACCCTTGGATTAAGTATAGCAGCCTTATCACACTGGCTGTCCACTGGGCTCCTGGCTGGAGACTGATTCCCAGCTTAGTAGACAAGAGCACTGGCTCAGGAGCCAGACAGGCTGGGTCCAGATCCTTTCTTTGCAGCTGATTAGTGAGTTGTGTGATTTTGCCCGAGTCACTTAATCTCTTGAGCCTCACTTTGTAGTCTGCTAAGTGCTGAAAATAATAGTATCTGTTTCAATTCATTGTGTAAGAAATTCTTTATTCAGCCTAACTAATAGTTATTATAAATCTTTGCATGAAAAATATAAATAAAATGGTGCAGCCACTTTGGAAAACAGTTTGGCAGTTCCTCACATAGTTAAACATAGAGTTACCATTATAACCCAGCAATTCCACTCCTAGATATACTATACCCAAGAGAACTGAGAACATATGTTGACATAAAATTTATACACGAATGTTCATAGCCATATTATTCATGAAAGCCAAAAAGTGCAAACAACCCAATCAATAGTCCATCAACTGATGAATGGAGAAACAAAATGTGGTGTATCTATGTGATATAATATTATTTGGCTATAAAAAGTAATGAAGTACTAATATTAATACATGTTACAATGTAGATGAACCTTGAAAACATTATACTAAGTGAAAGAAGCCAGACACAAAAGGTCACATGTTGTATGATTGCGTTGATATGGAACGGCCAGGATGGGGAAATCCATAGAAGCAGAAAATCGATTACTGGTTGCCAGAGACTGGGGTGAGGGCATGGGGGGTGGGAGGGAAAATGACTGCTAATGGGTATGGGGTTTCATCTTGGGCTGATGAGAATGTTGTGCAATTAGATAGTGGTGACGGTTGTACAACTCTGTGAATATATAATACACTGAATTGTATACCTTAAAAGGACGAATTTTATGGTGTGTGGATTATATCTCAATTTAAAAAAAAAAACACAAAGGATTTTTGATGGTGAATAAGACACAGACCCTATCCTCAGAGGACACAAAGTCCAGTGGGAGAGAGGCATAAAGGAATCAAATAATCAAATAATCAAAGATTAAGTGTAATTTCATCTATAGGAAGTTCCATGAAGGAGAGACATGTAGTTCTATGAGAACATGTGATTGGGGAAGGGGCTTTGATCTAATCTGGAGGTCAGGAAGGAATCTCTAAGGGTGATGCATGTGCTAAGATCTGAAGATAGCTTTCCGTGTCAGAATCAGTGGATTTATCAATACCCAAAAGGAGGAAACGGTACATGAAAGATCCTACAACAGGAGGATGCTTGAAAGAGACATTCGGGGAGCTGAACAAAGGCCAGTATAGACAAAGCACATAGCATGAGGGTGGCGGCGAGGTTGCAGCTGGAATGGTAGACAGAGGCTGAATACCTTGGATTTTCTGAGACAATAAGGAGTGCCCAGTAATCTCAAGTGATCAGAAGTGACCTCCCTTCTCCCTAACCAGCCCCTCCTGCATTGTTCCTGGTGTCAGTAATAGCACCGCCCTCCACCCAGTCATGTAAGCCACAAAACTGGCTTCGCTCCCTGCCTCACTCTCCACGTGCAATCTGCCAGTGAGCCTGTCGTTTCTGCCTTCTGAAGGCCTCTCATCTCCAGCCACTGCTGTCCCCCAAGCCCAGATCACCATCTGCTCGGGTCTGGACTCTTGCAACCCTTCCAACCTGGCCTTCCCAACCCCACCCCTGAGCATGCCCCCTGAGTCCTGTGTCACCTGGGCCCACCTGCTGCTCTCAGCCTCCCTTTTAGCCTCTCTGCTCTTCATGTTTTTGTCGTGGTGACTTCCTGCACACCCATTTACACTCCATGCTTTCTCCCACCTCAAGTTTCTTCCTAAACCTGGAACATTCCCCTGTGCTGGCCTAGCTAACTAACTCTTTAGATCTTGACTCAAGGGTCTCTTCCTTTAAGGGCCTAACTTGCAATAACCTGCCTGACTCCAGCAATAAAGCCTTTCGCTGTGTGACCTATATAACACCTGATTTTCCTTTTGATAAAACTCATCATGGTGTGTCTGTTCCCCTGATGAGTCAGATCACAGGGACCTGTGCCCACCTTCCTTACCACTATCTGCCCCCACTAACACAGGCCCTCCACCCACCATGTCTCCTGCCTGGCACATTCCTACCTTTGAATCTTACTCACCTGTCACTTTCTGGGTGTCAGCCTTCCCTAAGCACCCAGACTAGGGGACACTTTCCTTTATACTGCTCCCTAAACATCTCTTATAACACTTACCACAACCATCAAAGCAACTGGTTTTAATACTTGTCTCCAACACCACATTTTCTATCTTGTTCTTCTTTGCCCCAGCACATAAAACAATGCTTGAACACAAGACTCCTCCCAGGTCAGCCCACAGAGATCTTACGAAAATCTCTAAAATTGGATGCAAATTTGGGGAAACAATCCATAACTTTTGTCAGGTTTTCAAAGGGGTCAAAGACCTAAAAGAGATTAAGAACCTTTCCCCAAATGCTGAAGTAACTGTCTTCCCTTCAAAACAGCACTGCCAACCCAGACTTCCATTAATACTTTTAGAAACTATGTCCCCCACCTAGACTATAAGTTCCAAGAGGGCAAGGATCTTTACCCATTTTGTTCATTTATGTATCCAAAGTGCCTAGCATGGTGCCTGGCACATTCTATGTGTGGGTATAAAATGACCAAGCAACATCTCAGACATTTGCAAAAGTTATGTAGGCCATATGTGTATTGGTTATCTATTGCCGCATAGCAAATTATCCTGAAACGTAGTGTATTAAAACTACACTTATTATTCCAGTTTCTCTAGATCAGGAAAGAGGGTGCAGCTTAGCTGGGTCCTCTGCTTTGAGGTCTCTCATAAGGCTGCAAAGTGTCAAGCAGGGCTGCAGTCATCTGAAAGCTCAACTGGGGAAGGATCTGCTTCCAAGCTCACTTGTGGTAAGTGATTCAGTTCCTGCTGGCTGGAGGCTGCCCTAAGTTCCTTACCACCACATGGGCCTCTTCAAAGGTCAGCTCACAACATGGAAGCTTGCTTCATCACAGTAAATAAGAAGGAAGAACAAGAGAGAGAAACTAACAAGGCAGACATTACAGCCAGCCTTGGTGGCTCATGCCTGTAGTCCTAGCTACTCAGGAGGCTGAGGCAGGAGGTTTGCTTGAGGCCAGGAGTTTGAGACAGCCTGAACAACACAGCAAGACCCTATCTCTCCAAAAAATAGAAAACTTAGCTGGGCAAAAAAGCATGCACTTGTAGTCTCAGCTACACAGGAGGCTGAGGCAGGAGGATCACTTGAGCCCAGCAGTTTGAGGTTGCAGTGAGCTATGATCACACCACTGCATGCTAGCCTGGGGAACAGAGTGAGACCCTGTCTCAAAAAAAGAAAAGAAAAAGACAGTACAATCCCACACCTTTGCAGTGTTCTGTTTATTAGAAGCAAGTCTCTAGGTCTAGTATACACTCAAGGGAAGGGGATTAGGTAAGGGCATGAATCCCAGGAAGGGGACCACTGGGGACCCTGGTGATCTTTGAGGCTGCCTAGCACAAACATTTACAGCATGTTTTCTCATATAGCATCCAGTTCATCTGAACACCCAGAGCAGAAGGCACAGACCAAATGCCTACAGGTCAAGCAGCTAATGACAAGGAGGGAAGAAGTTAGTGGTGGGAGGTTTGGAGGACAATTGAGCCTCTGCCCATCCTCAATTAGGCTGCTGCCAAGGTCAACTGTGGTTAAATCTTCCAAATTTTCAAAAGAAGCCAAAGTCTGGATTTTTTGCAGACACCTCCTGATTTTTAAAACTGTGGTAATCAAGCAAAAATACATCTGAGGATTATCAGTTTATGACACCTCCCTATGGCAGAAAGGGCCTACCTCATTCTTCTTTCTTATGTGATTTGTATGGGTGTTTTGTCTCCTCCCCACTTGCTTCTACCCCACTTGCTCATGGAGGGCGGAGACCCAGCTAATTTACCCTGGGCACTTTGCACAGCTTGCTACATGTAGCAGGCCAACAATAAATATTGTTGAATGAAATATGAAACTGCTGACACATATCTCACTAGGGACCGTTTCCCCCAATCCTAGAGCAGTGGTTAAAAGTGGCCTCTGGCATCTAAGTTGGAATCCTGGCTCTGCCACTTGCTTGCTGCATGACCTTAGGCAAGTCATTAGCTTTTGAGAGCCTCAGCTTCTTCACCTGTATAATCTTACCTGCCTTACAGGGTTGTCATAAGGATTAACTGAAGTAACAGTTAAGGAATTTAGCACAGAGCTTAGCACACTGTAGCAACTCTAGAAATGTGAGCTATTCTGACTCAAATCCTCCCCCTTCTCTCCTCACTGGCTCCCTGCTTCACCTCCCCTTAATCCATTATCTACTATCTTCTGCCACTGTCTCCCTGGCTGGCAGCTTGAGTGAGCCTCCAAAATGCAGACCTGTCATTGACACTGAGAGACATAAATCTTTTGACAGTTTGCTGATGCACTTAGTAGGAGAAAGTCCAAACTCCTCACCACAGCTCACCAGGATCTTCTGGAGCTGTGCCTGCCCAGCCTCCAAGCCTTTCCTCGCATCTCTGCCTGGCTGCGCACCCCACACTCCAGCCACACTGAGGCTCTCACTTCCTGAGTGCTCCACGCTTTCTGCCACTTCAAGCCTTTGCAAGTGCCATTCCCTCCAGCTGGAACCTCTTCTCCCCACTCCTACCACTCGTTCTAGATGTTCCAGCTCTGTGCTGTCAGAGAATCCTTGATGTTTCTTGCTAAATCTGAGGGCAGATACAGTATCTAATTTCCTCAGCGCTCCTCTGTTCCAAGCGCGATGCTGGCGGAGAATAGGTAAATGATAAACATTCGTGGAATTGTCCACAGCGCTGACCGCGAGCAGACAGCGCCACCTGTTGACCCAAATTTGTACTTCAGTACCTAGAGAGAAGCGTTACTGTCTCCGCTTCACCCCTAATGGTTTTGAAGTTTGTCAGGGGTACATGAGGTTCTTCACCTCACCCCAAACTTTGCAATGGTACTTAATGTATGCCAGACACTCTCCTAAGTGCTTTGGTTATTAACACATTTAATTTTCACAACCGCCCAATGAAGTAGGTATCTTTATTGCCATTTTATGGATGGGGTAGTTGAGGTGCAGAGCAGTTAAATGCCTCACCCAAGATCACACAGCTAAAAAATTTCAGTCGACTCAAACTCAAGCAATCTGGCTTGACCCTGCACTCATAACCCCAAAACTCACTGCCTCTATTCTGTCTCCAATGACCTATATGGTTATATCCCAAACACTTCCACCATGAAGGCGCACTTTGAAGGCACTGTGGCATTGGTGTCAACCAAAATCCCACCTGGAGACCCACACATTCTGAAAGCTGCAGTCCTCTGAGGACACTACTCAGATCAAAATTAAGTTTGGTTGTCTCCCTTCACAACCACGCTTGACTAACAAACCCCAAAAATATAATATATAAAAAGGAAAAAAATGTAAATAAAGGAAAAAAGAAAAAAATTAGGCTTGGTCTCTCCCCTGTGAGACAGCAAATGCAGCAGTCAGCCCTGGTCTCCGTGTTACTGCTCCACTTGTGTGACCTCTAGCAAGCAACTCACTTTTTAAATCCCAGCTACTTTGCACCCTCTCCCCTAAATCATTCCTTTGTATCATTTGTGGAAATGCATGCTTGCCTCCACTCGAGTTCAAGTTGTTTTTAAAATATTTATTGAGCACTTCCTTCACCCCAATCAATATGCTGTATCTGGTAAAGCATTATAACATGCTCTACATATACTAACTCATTAATTAAATCTTCACAATAGCCCTATGACCATCCCCACTTTACAGACGAGGAAGCTAAAGTACACAGAAGTGACATGTTAAGGGCCACATAAAGTGGAAGACCCAGAGTGCAAACCTTAGCATACTCTTAAACACTAGGTTAGACTCCCTCTGCTGGCGGTAGAAGCTCTCTGTTTTCTTTACTCTCAAATGCCAAGCACACTGCTTTGTACACAGCACGTGTCAACAAACTTGTTTTAATATATATATATATATATATACATACACACACACATACACAGTCACATTCCAGTGTGAAAAATACCCCTTCTTCAACCAGGAGAGAGCTCTACCACACTCTGGGCTCCTGGAGACTCTAGAGAGAACCTAGGCCTGGCAGTCTTCACAGATGACACCCAAGCAGGGGCACTTTTATTAGAGTGGGAAGGATCGGGGTACACCCCGGGGTGTATGCTGTTTGAAGCCTCATGCGGGTCCAGAGCTCTGCTGCACCCTCTTCATCAGCTCTTCATCCTGCATAGACAATTCTGTCAACTTTTTGCCCATCCGCTCATGGATGTCCAGGTACTTGGAGACACACCGATCTAGGCACACAGACTCGCCCTTGGACAGCTCTGCTTCCTTGTAGTGGGGAGGCACACACTTCCGGTGGCAGGCACTAGTCATTCTGGAGGAAGTGACAGGCAAGGTTGTGTTAGCAGCATCTTGTAACATCACAGGAACCCTCAACCATTTCCAGCCCTGCTATACTGATTTCACCTTCCCCAAGAAAGCAGTATAAATCCTCAGTTTGCACCTCAATCATCTTGGAACGTCTTTGTGAGTAGGAACTTTGTCTGAAACCACATATATGACTAATTGAATAGAAACCATTTGTTGAGTACTAGCTATGTGCCAGGCATCATGCTAAGTGCTTTACCTGGATTCTGTTATGCAATTCTTACAATAACCCTATAAGATAGGTACAATCATTATTCCCATTTTATAGATGTGGAAATGAAGTCACAGAGAGGCTTAGTAATTTACTAAGGATCACACAAAGCTGGGTTATCAACCCAGGTAGTCTGACTTCATAGCCTACGTTTAAAAATCATTCTAATTTATAGCCTCCAAGATATATCAACCAATCAAGAGAACTTAAACCAATAAAAATAGCAACCATTTGTTTATTATGTGTTAGGCTTGATGCTAAGAGCATTTCTTTTACATTTAGTATTTATGATGTTTCTATGAGGTAGGTACTACCATTATGTCCATTTTATAGATGAGGAAACCAATTGTCAAAGGGTTCAAGTAACTAAGTATAATGATGGTTATTAGGGGACCCAGGATTTGTTCCCAAATTTGCCAAATGGGTATGAGTACTAGTTGTAGAATCAGACTGAAGTACTAGTCCTGACATTGTTACTGACCAGCTGTGGACCCTGAGGAAGTCATTTAACCTTTCGAAGCCTTATTTTCCTCATCTTAAAATGGGACTAATAAAATTAACCCACTGGATTATTCTGAAGATTAAAAAAAGATAATACGCGTAAAATGCTCAGCAAGTGCCTGACACAGGGTAAGGGTTTAAAAAATGTTAACTATTAAATGGGCTATGTGCTATTTGTCAAAAGGCAAATGCCCAACTGTTGTTGGAATCTAACCAGGGCCTGGATTGGAGCTTCTCTTCCTGCTCGGCTTTTTCGGCATCAGTTTCATCCCTATCTAAATACCCAACTCATTCTAGTGATCCTATACTGCAACCTGCTTTAGTGTTCAACCACCGGGGTGGGTGTGGGGACAGTAAGCATGGACCTCAGGCTCCCCTACATTCAGGAAGGAATGTGTTAGAAGTCGTGCCCCTTCGGTAAGGGTGACCAAGGCTAATTTTCCAAGACAGGCTAGCACAGATTAGGCTCTCCTTACCTGTTGTACATATCGGCCATCATCTCCACCTCCAGCTCCGCAGCCAGCTGTTGGGCCCTGAGGGGATCCATCTCTGCCTGACACCGTGGAAAGGATCTCCTTCTGGCCTCCTAATCCTGGGAGCAGACATCACTGTCAGCACCAACCCCTCCAGTTCACTCTCCCATCCCGGAGGCTAGAGGATGCCAAAGAATCGTGGGGCGTCAGACCAGCAGGGGCCACTGACCTCAGTGAGCTTAACCACCCCATTTCACAGATGTGGAAACTGAAGCCCTAAGGGGAACACTGCCTAGCCCAAGGTCACACAGGACGTCAACGGCGGGTCTGGAAATCGAACCCCGGAGCCCCCATGCCCCAGTCCCTCGAGATCACTTCTATTCAAGAAATGATCGAGAGATCCGGGCAGAATACTCTAAACCGCGGGCCAGAAGCCCCGGGCCGCGGGAAATAGATTTTACGCTGAACCGAGGCGCCCGGGACCCGGCCCAAAGGCTGCGCCTCTGAAATGGCAACACCATTTCATCAGGGTCACACTGAGGTCAGAGGTCACGGATCACTCACCACCTCCTGGGACAGGTCACAATGTCCACGGCGACCCCAACTTCGCGCATATACTATAATCTACTCCTGTGCCCTGGCCGGCTAAAGCGGAAGCACGTGTATCACTTCCGGGAGTGAAGTCCTTCCTTTTCTTTGATCCGGACTCGCTTCCGGAATGAAATACCAAAAAGGCGGCGCTAGGAGATCGGCGACCATAGAGAGGGAGCGGCCGCCCCGGCCTATGGGGAAGGCGACTTGTAAATGCTAGAGAGGACGCCAAAATACCATAGAGGCGTGGGCGGGGTGCAGAGCGCCCGCAGCCTGATTAGAATTCAAGTCCCTTGGGTTGTCAGGGAGAGGTTTGCGTTTATTGGTTCTGTAGGAAGGGGCGTGACGACGGAGATCATTGAACCTCACCTCCATCCCGGAGGGCAGACTCCTGAGCACAAATCAGGCGTGCAGAAAGGGAAACGCCTTCCAAACAGCGGTCCTCAGTTTTTGTTGCACATTAAAACCTGACGCTTTTAAAAATCTCGATGCTAAGGACTCGCCTCATACCAATTAAATCAGAATCTATGGGAGTAGGACCTAGGAAGCAATAAAATTTAAAATTCCCGAGGTGATTGCTATGATTCCTATGTGCAGCCAAATTTGAGAACCAGGGCTGCGCGCGGGAGGTTGTGCGATTACCGCTGTGGAGGTCACACAAAGTCCCCTCTGGGTTTGCAAAGATAAGCGAGACACGGTTCCTGCTCAGAGGAAGATGACACATGTTTACAGCATGTTTTATTCACCTTCTGTTAGACGCCCTGAACCATGATGAGAGGAATAAGAACAATTTGGGATGCCACCAGAGCTAATCAGATGCGTTCGGGCGAGGGAAAAGGCAGTGCTGGTGAACTTTTCAACTTTCAAGACTGTGTTCCTCGATCTGCACCATTCACCACTTCTTCACCAAAAAGCAACAACTCTCGATCCCTTGATTTTTCACAGAATTTCCCAGTAAAATAAATGTACAACACGTAAATTAATGACACAAGGATACATTGCTTCTTGGAGAAGGTGGCTAGGCTTTTTTTTTTTTTTTTTTTTTTGAAATGGGGTCTCCCTCCGTTACCCAGGCTGGAGTGCAGTGGCACGATCATAGCTCACAGCAATCTCTAACTCCTGGGCTCAAGATCCTCCTGCCTCAGCCTTCCGAGTAGCTGGGACTACAGGCACACAACAGCCTAATTAAAAAAAAAAAAAAAATTTTTTTTTTTGGTGGAGACGAGGGGCTCCTATGTTGCCCAGGCTGGTCTGGAACTCCTGGCCTCAAATGACCCTCCCTCCTCAGCTTCCCAAAGCGCTGGGATTACAGGCCTGAACCAGCGCGCCCGGCCTTAGACGTTTGTATGGTCATCATGAGATTCCCTAATTGTCCAAGACAGTCCTGATTTTAAACAATTGGACTCATTACTGCTCTAAGGACTCATTTTTGTCAAATCCTGTGCCCTGATTTTTTAAGATTGAGGTATAACATTCTATACAGTAAAATGTGTAACATACAAAAATCTTAAGCTTAAATATATATATAATTCATATAACCACCACCTAGATCAAAATATAAAATACTTCCTGCACCTCAAAAAATTATGTCATGTTCTTTCCCAGTCAATACCTCCTTTCTTGAAGTTAACCACTATTCCGACTTCTATCACCATCAGTTAGTTTTGCCTGTTCTTGAATTTCATGTAAATAGACTTATTCATTATTTTCTGTTTTGTGCCTGACTTCTTTATTTCAACATAGTGTATGTAAGATTTCTTCCATATTGTGTGTATCTGCTATTCATTCTGTTTTATTGTTGTCTAGTGTTTGTATGAGTATACCATAATTCATTCATCCATTCTCCTGTTGATGGACATTTGGTTTGTTTCTAGTTTTGGGATATTATGAATAATGCTGCTGTTATATTATTGTACAGATGTTTTTGTGGACATATCTTGCCCTGGTTTTTGCTTTTCAAAATATAATCAACATATTATGGAACTGCACGGGAAAGGAGATGGGTCCTTATAAGAGGAATGCACTTCCTAAATGGGATATTATGAAAGGTTACATACTGTATAATTCCATTTAAATAACGTTCTCAAAATGACAAAATTATAGAGATGGAGAAAAGATTAGTGGTTGCCTGGGGTTAGGGTTGATGGAAGGGTAGCACAAGAGAGGTCTTTGTGGTGCTGCAATGGTCCTGTATCCTAAATGTGGTTATAGTTACAAGGATCTACACATGGAATAAGATGTCATAGACCTATACACACATTGTAGCAATGTCAGTTTCCTGGTTTTGATATTGTATATATGTATACAAGATCTAACCTTTGGTAGAAGCTGGGTGAAGTGTATACAGGTCCTCTCTGTACTACTTATGCGACTTTTCTGTGAACCTATAATTATTTCAAAATAAAAAGTTTAAAAAGTCGCTACAAAGGAAAACAACTCAAAAAGATTATGTAAGTAAAGCACCTAGTTTCTGGTAGATGTTCAATAAAAAGAAATCATTGTTCTTATTCTTTTTTATTTTTAGACTTTTATGAGGGCAAATTTAAAACATTCAGAAAAGTAGAAAGCACAGTATATTCAACTTCCATATATCCATCATTAGGACTTAACAATTGTTAACACATGGCCATATTTTCTTCATCCTACAGATAAAGACTTTTTTTTTTTTTCCACAATGCCATTTTCTGTCTTTCAATTTTTTTTTCTTTTTTAGAGACAGGGTCTCATTCTGTTACCCAGGCTAGAGTACAGTGGCTCTATCACAGCTCACTAGAACCTTGAACTCTTGGGCTCAAGTGATCCTCCAGCCTCAGCTCCTAAATAGCTAGAACTACAGGCATGCACAACCACACCCAGCTAATTTTTAAATTTTTTGTAGGGATGTGGTCTCATTATGTTGTGTAGGCTGGTCTGGAACTCCCAGCCTCAAGCAATCCTCTCATCTCAGCCTCCCAAAGTGCTGGGATTATAGGTATAAGTCACTGCTCACGGCTCACATTCCATTTTGATACCCTCAAAATTACAGTAATTTCTTAAAGTAATCTAATGCACATACTCAATTTTCCCCAATATTTAAAAAATGTCTTTTTATTTTTACTGTGGTAAGAAAACCTAACATGAGATCTACTTGCTTAACAAATTTTTAAGTGCACAATACAATATTGTTAACTATATGCACCAAAATGTAAAACAGATCTCTAGAACTTATTCATCTTGCATAACTGAAACTTTATACCTATTGAACACTAACTCCCCATTTCCCCCTCCCTTCAGCCCCTGGAAAGTCATTGTTCATATTGATGATGATGTTATTGTTATTATTATTATCTACCATGAGATCATGCCTTTCTCCTACAGTTGGGTGTTTGGAGACCTGCAGGTAGGAATCTCTAATTGTCCCTGTTGAGTTGCTTCTTGTAAAAGGCAGCTTAGAGAGCCTTAGCCATTGAAGATATCACTGGACTCCAGATATGTCATCTAAAACTGCTGATCTCTGTCAGCACCATGTTGAAACTCTAGCCCCTCACTCTACCCTGTGTTCTATACTTTCCAAGCCTCACACAGGGGAGTTGTGTATTTGTCAGTAACCATGGGTCAGTATTGTCCTCTTGAATGCCACTCTCGCTCTAGACAAAGGGATGCAGAGTTGTCACACAGGATCTATTCATATGGGCCCTGATCACTCATGAGAGATGCAGAGAATACAATGACAGGTGTCTCCCCAGACTCCCTGTGATCAGCAGGAGATGAGAGAATAAGGCTTGCGTCCTTCCATTAGCTTGAAGAGAAAGCTGACCCAGGCTTAATGACTGTCTCCACTATTCCTGTTCCTCGCCACTTCTCCTCACCTCCACTGCTGACGTTCCGGTCTGAGCCACCACCACCTTGCACGTGGGTTGGTCTCTTGACTGCTCTCTTGACTTCTGTCCATGCTTCCCTTTCACTCTCATCTCAAAACAGCAGCCAGAATGATGCTGTCAAAGACTAAAGTTAGATCATGTCTCTTGAGAACCTAAAATACTCCAATGACTTCCAATCACAGAGCAAAAGCCAGTCCTCACAATGGTCTAACAGTCCCCACAAGATTCACCCGCCACTACCTCCTATCTCCCACTATTCTCCTGTTCCATTACTCTGCCCCAGCCGTGCTGGGCTCCCGTCTACCCATCAGTCATGCCAAGTACACTCCCGCCTTTCCTGTTCCCTGTGCCTGGGATGCTCTTTCCCCAGAGACCTGCCCGTCTCCCTCTCACTCTTCAGTTTTTACACCAGTATCACCTTTCAGTAATGCCTTCCTTGGCCACTCTATCTAAAAGCATATACTCCCTTCTGCAAGAAAAACCACCTCCCCATCCTCTGCCCTGCGTCATTTTTCTCTATAGAACCTATCACTATCTTATGTATATATTGCATTCATTGGCCTGCTAACTGTCTATCTCCCTGCACTAAAATGGAAGCTCCATGATCTGGCTTTGCCTGTTTTCTCTTGTGTGCAGTACTGTGTTCCCAGCACATACTGGGTGTCCAAAAACCACTCAATCGATGAACAAATGGATTGTCTAAGACAATTTTTAATCAGTGATGCCATGACCTGCTGCTGGTTTGCAGTTTTCAATATCTAATGACAGTAGGACAAGAGGAGAAATGAATTTAAAGACATAAAAGGACAGCAAGCCAGAGAGATACGTGGAAGAACTCACCAGTTTTGGGCAGATAAACTCTGGATGGGCGAAGGAGACGTAATACTAGAGGCAGCCGGCAACCATTAATTAATATCAGACTGTTGGACCACTGGTCCCCAAACCTGGCTGCACAAAAAGGTCTCTCAGATCATCCCAGGCATAGGCCCCCAAGATCCTATTACATATTTCTGTTAATCAATTAATTAGTTAATTCAATATATATTTATTGAGCACCTAATATGAAGCAGGCAATTTGCTAGGCCCTGGGCTTAGCTTTTTTTCCTGAGCAAAATTTCAATTCGGTACAAAAATGTGTTCGGAGCCTACTGTGTACTCATCACTTCGGCTCAAAATAGAACTTAGGAGTTTTGTGTTTTCCAGACTCCGAGTGCAGTGGCCCACCAGCTTGCCCCATCACTCTCGGCCTCTGTGCCCCTCCCCTCTCCAAACCTCTCTGTCCAGGGTGAGCCTGGAGGCACATCCCCTGTGCCGGCAGCTGCCCCATTCACCCCTTCCTTAGCCCACCCTTAAGCAGCTGCTTTTGTCTGAGGAAGAGGAAAAGGGACGAGTAAAGGATCATGGCAGGGGCGGATGTAAAGGGAACACAGGAGGCCTCGCCTGGGCTCTGCATGGGCAGTAAAGGCCAGAGCGCTGGGACATGCTCCAAATGGCCCCTGAAGACGGTTGTTGGGGTCCCCAGGGTCAGGAGAGCACATTGGGAAGAAAGGTGACCACAGGACAGATGCTGCTAGGGTCAGGGCGGGAGGGACGTGCTATGATTGAAAGGTGCCACCTGTCAGGTCTTCACGGGAAATCCGAGCCTCCCAGTCTTGGGGAAAGTGTTGTACCAACTGGGCAGTAAACAATGCTCTTCAGGCGCCCAAGCCTCTTGAGGTGGGGGTGGGGTAGGGTGGGAGGGGGAGGGAAGCGGGGAGGCGGGACCGAAGAGCTGGGGGCTAGAGGCTGCTGGGGCTTAAAGGCAGCTGGGAGTAAGGCCCGCTTAACTGGAGGAAGAAGACAGCTGGGGAGCCCCAGGCAGAGGCCCCACAGGTAGGAGAAGCCCTGGGCCCTTTTCTAAGAGTGCCCTCCCCGTTTGCCAACCCCACTCTTACCACCCAAGGGCAAGAGCCTCCAAGAAGGGGCCCCCAATTGGAGAAATCCAGGCTCCTTCCTAATTTTCTCCACCATTATGTCAACCCTCGTTAGATGCCAGGGTTCTCAGCCCTGGGGAGCTGGGCAAACCTGAGATCCCCTACAGAGAAGCCTGCAGGTGGCCATCCATGAGGAGGACGGCACAGGGGGAGAGGGGCCCTTGGGAGTCTCAAAAGTCCAGTTGGGTTGGTAGGCAGACTCTCGGCCTTAAGGCCATGTGTGGTCTTCGAGGTCCTTAAGTGCGGCCTTTTGACTGAATCCAAATTTTAAAGAACAAATCCATTTACTAAAAGGGGCTGGTGGGACTCGTTGGTTGGCTCACACCTGTAATCCTAACACTCTGGGAGGCTGGAGGCTGAGGCAGGAGATTGCTCTGTATCAAAAAAAAAAGAGAGAGGGAGAAAGATGAAGCTTTTCTTGCCTCCTTTGGTGCTTAAAAAAGAACAATCTTGAAATCAGGAGGCCACACATTCCCCACCCCTGCTAAGCAGTTGAGAGTGGCTTCTCCAAGGCAGGGTCCCTGGCTGGGGTAGGGGGAAGACAGACCAGGCAGCAGGGGGTGGGGGAGGCATCACAGAAGCATCGAGCATAGTCTGTGCTATTCGGGGCTTGGAACTTGGGCCTGGGTCCTTTTCCTCCCCGTCTGCCAGGAGAAACAGGAAGAAAGAGAGAGGAGAGCTGTCTGCAGCTTTGGACACAAAACAGGGATGGTATGGCGGCTTCCTGGGGAAGGAAGGAGGAAGGAAAGCAGAGAGCAAGAAAGGAAGGTGGGGGTGGAGAAACTTTGCTGAAGGGCCTACTGTGCACCGAGAAGAAAGAAAGAGGAACTCCTCAGCCATGTCTGACTGCCCTTCCCACCCAGTGCGGTGGCCCGGCTCTGGTCTGGGGCCTGTGGAGGGACACTAGGCTAAGGAGCGAGTGGGATGGGCTCCGGACTGGGAGTCAGGAGGCCTGGGTTCTAGATACAGCTGGGCCATTTGTCCTATAACTTTAATCAAGGGACCTCAACTCCCTGAGCCTCAATGACACCTATTCCAAAAGGTCAGAGCAAGGAACAACCAAGACCAAGCAGGCGTTGCAGTGTACGCTGTAAACGCTGTGGAATTGTGAATGCCAGGGGCCGGGTAGCAGCGCTCTGGTTTCTCAGCATTCTGAGCTTCCTCACCCCTTGTCTATTTGTGACAAGCCTGGAGGGTGTCGTGTGTGGGGGTGTGTGTGTGCGTGTGTAGGCACCTGCCCTTCCCCTCCACTACCCTATAAGTGTGTGGTATGTAGACGGAGGGAAAGATGGTTGCAGCACTGAGCTATGCCTTTGCCAAATACAGCCACATTTTGAGGTATAAAAAGGTCTTGCTATCATCTCACTGGCATTCAGTTCTCTCTGCCTTGTCTCACCCATACATGTGCTCAAGGCCGGGTCACGGCCTTAGCCTGGCATGGGGCTGGGCACGGCCAATCCCCACGACACGAGCTGAAGAGTACTGAGAGCTGCCTCTGTGCCCGGCATGCCTCCAGATACTTCCTAGGCATGGGCTTCTTTAACCCTCCACTGTCCCTATGGGGTGGGACCTATTTTTATCTGCAGAAATCAAAACACAGAGGCATAGGTAGCTTGCTCAAGGTTACACAATTAGTAAACAGTGGGAGCTGGGATCCTATCCCAGGAAGACCCCAGAATCAACGATCTTCACCGCTGTTCCATGCCAACTTCCAAATAAGAGTGGAGAGCAGGAAGGGAAGGAGTTGTGTGGACCATTTAGCCCACATTTGCCATGCTTTCTTCTGCTGAACCTGGTATTTCTACAGAGGGCAGCAGATGCCTCTCAGGAAAAAGAAAGCAAAGGGAGAAAAAAAATCCATGGTCAAATAGGTTTGGGGAAAAGCGAGTTAAACGAAGTTCAGGCAAAGTTGAGGTTTCTTTACCAGGTGGTTTCTGAAACCTACTTAAGTGCTAACGACATTATATGTCTGTAAGAGGCTAAAGAGTAGGCTGTTGCTGGAACAACCTTGGCCAGAGAATATATCTTCCTCCTACCCCTACAAGAACCCCTATTCATGTCATGGGAGACCCCAGTTTTCCATAGAACACAGTGGGGAAGCCTGATCTGGATGAACTCTGTCATTGTCACTGGGGACTGAGGCCCAGAGAGGGAAAGAGACTTGTTTAGGTCTCAGAGTGGGACTAGAAGCTGGGGGGCAAGGCCAGCTCCATGACCTCCTGCTCTCTGCTGATGTGCATTCCATCCACCCCTTGGACTCATTTCCCCCCTTACTTTTCTACATCACTGGAGCCGCTGGACCAGGAAGGGGCTCTGGCAGGAGGCATGGAATTGGAGGACACTGTGAGCATCTTTAAAATCCAAGTCTGCTTCTTAGGCAATGGTGGGGGCACTAAATCCAGGGATGCCAGGACTCTGGTCTGGGGGCAGTAGACCTGAGTCAGTGGCAGGAACAGAGCCCTGTCCCTTGTCTGCCTATCTTCCTCCTCCCATCCTCTGTCCCAATTACCCAGGTGCCCTGGGTACTATCATCAAGAAAGATGGTGCTGCCAAGGGCAGGAGGTATTTTTAGCCAGTGGCTGGAGCGTCCACTTTTCTTACTATCTGAGTCATACCCCGTGAGCCCTATTTGGGGATTGTTTTCTTTGTAATTAGACCCCCAAGAAGGGCAGGAGGATAAAGGAGCTGGCCCCGTCCCCCCACCCACCTGTTTTGGTAGATCCTACAGTATATACACTACTTAAATAGGAAACTCCAAGTTAAGGTGTCATAATCTCCCCCCGAGACCCCCAGGGGCAGTGGGAGGATCAGACTGCCTGGCAGAGAGAGTCAAGGGAGAGTATGTTTCTATTCTTCACCTAAGGACACTCTTCCTTGCCCAGGGCCACCTTTTCTGAGAAGCACAGGCTGGCAGAGCTGGTGGGGATCCAGAGAACAGCTGGCCCAGGGGTTCCCAAATTTCAGGCATTTTTACACCACCTCTGTGATTTAGCTACATCTATATCACCTGTACTCTACTTTCCTGAAAGCCTTCCTTTGAATTAACTTATTTTTAAATTCAATAAATGTATTTTTAGAAGACACTATATCACTGTTGGAAATGGAAACTCGATATGGCTTGCCAGAAACAGAAAGTAACTGTAAATATAAATAGGATGGAAACAAACAGTGTCATTCAATTCTAGGTAGATAATCCTGCCTGCTTTAGGCTCTAAGTGGAGAGGAGCAATGGTTCCACAGGTGCTCAGGATGTGACTGCCTCATTGGCTTAATCCAAAAGAGGCAAAATCATGGAAAAGGCGTTCTGTGATTCAGTGTTCTTTAAAGCCAAAGCCAGAATCCACAGAGGGACGTTAGGTGAATAGCATCCAACATCAAGTCAACACAGCCCAACCACCCCACCTTTAGGGAAGCTGTTTTCTACCGTTCATTCTGCCACAGGGGAAGCGGATGCTCGGGTCCCACGTCCATGTAGTGGGGGAACCAGGACTGGACCGGGACTCCTGACTCCCGGGCCCAAGCTCTCGGAGGGTGGGTCCTCACCGCATGCTGGGCTGGGGCATGACCAGGCCTGCTTGTCTTCTTCTAGAGATGGAGCAGAAGGAAGGGAAGCCCTCTGAGGATGGGACCCCTGTCTCCCCCACCACAGAGAACCCCGGCATGCCAGGAGCTGGAGCCCCTGCAGAGGAGACCAAGGGCACAGCTGGGAAGACCATCAACGAGGAGCCTCCAGACAGGGCAGAAAAGCAGGAAAAAGCCCCAGTGGAGGATGGCATTTCAGCGGAAGCAAATGGGTTAGATGAGGTCAAGATGGAAGCCCAAAGGGAGGCTGGTGGGAGAGAGGATGCCAAGGCTGAACTTACAAGGGAAGAGGGTGCAAAGGAAGAGCCCACAGCGGCTTCTCAGGAGATGACAGACAGGAAAGAAGAGACCAAATCTGAAACCAAGGAGGCTGAGGAAAAAGAGGAGAGTGCGCTGGCCTCCGAGAAGCAGAAGGCTGATGGGAAAGAGGCCAAGCCTGAATCTGGGGAGAAAGCCGGTGCCAATGAGAAAGACAAGCCTGAACCCAAGGAGGCTGGCAGGGAGGAGGCGGCCAAGGCGGCCTCTCAGGAGGACAACCACAGGACAGAGGAGCCCACGGCCGAACCCCAGGAGAAAGCTGCCGACAAAGAGGCCACGACTGAATCTCAGGAGGCTGCTGTGAATGACGAGGCTAAGGCCGAACCTCAGGAGGCCGGTGGGGAAGAGGAGGCCGAAAGTGATGCCAAAGAGGATGTGGTGAGTGGGGCAGAAGAAAGGAAAGAGGACCCCCGCCAAGAGCTCTAGTGTCTCCTGCTCCCCGGGAAGCAAGCCCTCCCTTGGGAAAGTCTAGTCTCCCGCCCGCTGAGATGAAGAGCCTGGCGTGGGGGAGGTGGGCACCAGGGAATGCAGCATTGTGACCCCAGGCTGCCTTCTAGATCTTTCTGAAGTCCTCACAAAGCCAGGGCAGGTACTTGTGTGACTATGAGCCTACACAGACCATGTTCATTCCAGGAGCCAGGCAGTCCCAGCAAAGAGCAGGAGCAGGATGTGGACAAAGAGCCAGAGGGAGGGGCAGGGGTGACTCCCAGCTCCCCCGAGGAGTGGCCTGAGAGCCCCACGGAGGAGAGCCATGGCCTCAGCCCAGGTGAGTGAGAGCCCAGAGCCCACGGGATGCTGCAGGGACTACCCTGGGGGAGGGGGCTCAAGGAGCACGTCACGGACAGCCCCACTCCCCACCCTCCTGTTCCTCCTCCAGATGGGCTGGGTCCAGGCTCCACAGCTTCTAGAGAGACCAGTCCTTCAGCCAGGTAATGTCAAACTCTGGGGCTCCACCCTCACCTCCCCTACCTCCTGCTCCCTTCTAAGTCTACCACACCTCAGCCTGCACCTCCCCCAGCACCTGATTTCAAGGTATTCCAGGATTCCTGGCATTCAGCCTCCTATCCCAGGTCAGAGCCAGGAAACCAAAGGAGCCATAGGCAGAAGGGAGCGTGGAGGACACCTGGTCCCCATCCCATGCCATGGCTGGTCTCCTTTTCACCATCCCTGGCCCTTCATGGGAGCTCCTCATCTTGTAGCTCGGCATGTTGCCATGGTGCCAGCGTCATCCACAAGAGCATAATCAGAAAGCCTGAGTTTGGACAATGGCTCTGCCACTTACCGGCTGTGTGACCTTGGCCACGTCACTTAACCTCTTCTTATCTGCGAAGTGGGCATAACAGTCGTTTCTACCTCCTAGGATTATTGCGAGGCTCAAGTGATGTAATGAGTGCAGAGCATTTCAGCATGGTGCCTGGTGGTGCCTGGTGGTGCTCAGTGGGTGCTGGTTAAACTGGTAGTCTTATCCTTGCACAGCTTTAGTCATTGGAAGAATCTTCCTTTATATTGAGCTGAAATCCACCTCCTCGTCCCTTTCTTACAGAAAGATAACGAGTGAATATTCACTGAGCATCCACAGAGCTGTGTGGCAGGCACAGCTGGGTGCTTTACACTCACTTCCTTACCAGATCTTAGAACCACCTTGTCAGGTGGGTATTCTTGTCCCCATTTTACAGATAAGGAAGCTGAGGCTCAGAGAAGTGATGTGACAGTCCCAAGATCACACAGCAAATAAGAGGCAAAGCCAGGATCCAGATTCAGGTCAGACCCCAGACATGTCCTAGCCCTGCCCACACGTCTCACCAGACCACATGCTCCCCAAAGCTAGACGGGGCCCCACTATACCTCCTCACCCTGCTCCCAGTGCTAGGCACAGAATAAATGTATGCTGACTGTAGGTGCCACAGCTGCAGTGACCCCCCGGGCCCACCCCCACGTCCTATGGTGCTGGTCCCAGCCCCTCTCACACTTCTCCGGACTCTCCACATAGTGAATCTTCACCCAGTGACGTGCCCCAGAGCCCCCCGGAGCCCCCTCCTGCGGAGAAGAAGAAGGAGAAGGCACCAGAGCGCAGGGTGTCAGCCCCTGCCCGGCCCCGGGGGCCCCGTGCACAGAACCGCAAAGCCATCGTGGACAAGTTTGGCGGGTAGGACGCAGGCGAGGAGCTGGGCTGGGCTCTCCCTAGGAACCATAGGTTGGTGGGAGGGTGGCCTGAGGGGCGGTGGGGACAGCCCAGGCCAAGGCAGGAGGACTGACATCTGGGGGCTGGGGCTCCACCCAGTGGGGCCCTTCGTGGCCTCCTACCCGTCTGGCCCAGCCCTGTAACCCTCTCCCCTCACAGGGCAGCCTCGGGCCCCACGGCCCTGTTCCGGAACACTAAGGCAGCCGGGGTGGCCATTGGCGGTGTCAAGAACATGCTCTTGGAGTGGTGCCGGGCCATGACAAGAAACTACGAGGTAGCCATGGGACAGGGATGCAGGGACAGTGGGTGGGGCAAGGATCCAGGGTGGCAGCACTGGGGAGGGTCTGAGTGGCGCAAACCCCAATGGGTGACAGGGCGGGAAGGGGGCCAAGCCCAGGCCCCTGGCTGGGGCTCACCGAGGCCTCCTCTGTGCCCCGCCTGCCGCAGCACGTGGACATCCAGAACTTCTCCTCCAGCTGGAGCAGCGGCATGGCCTTCTGCGCCCTCATCCACAAGTTCTTCCCCGACGCCTTTGACTACGCTGAGCTGGACCCCACGAAGCGTCGGCACAACTTCACCCTGGCCTTCGCCACAGCAGAGTAAGCTGCAGCCATGGGCTGGCAGAGCCAGATGGCAGCTGGGGGCCCCCTAGGATGAAGGTGGGATTCACAGGGGACAGAGAGTGGGGTAGTCACATGGATGCTGGCACCACACATCCATGTATCCAACAGATATTTTTTGAGCACCAGGCACTGTTTCACCCCTTGGGGATACAGTAGTGGGTGAAACAGACAAAAACCCCTGCTCACCCATGGCTCATGTCCTAAAGGGGGAGACTGATCATAAACACACAGATGTGACATGTAATGCCAGGTGGTGATAGGACCACAAGGAAAGTGCAGGCAGGGTAAGGGACAGAGGAGAGACAGGCCTGCCGTTTTAGATAGGAGGGCTGCAGAGATGTGGGCTCAGACTCTGATCCTGCCATTTGTCAGCTGTGTGATCTTTGACGGGCTCCTTTACCTCTCTGAGCCTCCATATTCTGATCTCTAAAATGGGCATGGTGTTTCCTCTTTGGTGGGTTATTGTGAGAATCAAGTACAATAATTAAGTTCCTATATCTAGGAACTAGCCCATGGTAAGTAAGCACTTCAAAAAATCTTAGCTGCTGTTACTGTATTAAAATGAATGCTATCATGGTTGTAACGATAGTTATTATTCACTTTGCAGCCTGGAGGGGAGTTATTGCTGAGGCTCAGGCAGCCCGGGGTCAGGGGTGGTGGTAGCTGGAGAAAGGGCGGTATACTATTATAGAAAGGCAGGAGGGACTTGGCGTGGTGGCTCACGCCTGTAATCTTAGCACTCTGGGAGGCCGAGGCAGGCGGATTATTTGAGCTCAGGAGTTCGAGACCAGCCTGAGCAAGAGCGAGACCCCGTCTCTACTAAAAATCGAAAGAAAATTATATAGACAACTAAAAATATATATAGAAAAATTAGCCAGGCATGGTGGCGCATGCCTGTAGTCCCAGCTACTCGGGAGGCTGAGGCAGGAGGATTGCTTAAGCCCAGGAGTTTGAGGTTGCTGTGAGTGAGGCTGATGCCACGGCACTCTAGCCCGGGCAACAGAGTGAGACTCTGTCTCAAAAAAAAAAAAAAACACGAAGTGAATGTGCAACCTACGAAACAGATTAAACGGAGAACTTTTCAGATTGGGAGGAGCTCAGCGCCCAAGGCCCCCTTCCCAGGATGGCCCCTGAGGCATGTCCACAGGGCCTAGGACACCAAGGATACCATGAACCATCAGGCTCAATGCTTCAGAGGGTCCCTTCCAGTTTCGCATTATCCTCCCAAGGGATGGGGTGGGTGCCCTGCAGGGGGACAAGGGCTGGGGGAGCATCTGTCCTGCTGTGGGCTCAGAAACACCTGTGATGATGGCAAGCCCACCACTCCAGTGACTCGGTGTGGGCGTTCTGCTAAGAGCTTTTCTCAAATCACCTCATTCCAGTCTCACAACAGTCCATAGTGTGGACACAAGCAGAGAGGTTACGTTATTTTCCAGGTTCATAGAGGAGGGCTGTGGCAGGACTGGGGTGTGGAGGTGAAACTCCTAGTCTAGATGAAAAGCTCTAAGTGAACGTTGTAAGGACATGCAGCTCCGCCCTGACCACGTGTCCCTGGCATGCAGGGCACTGGCCACTGTCCTGCTTCTGTGGCTGCCTGGCCTCTGGTTCCAAGCCCGGCAGAGCCACAGGAAGGTGGGAGGAAGACAGGCTGACAGGCGCCATCGGGCATCAAAAAGGGAAGCAGGTAGTGGGGATGCACGGGGAGGAGGCGGAGAATAGAAGTGAGGTACTTGGGTTCGAATCCCGCCTCCTCCTTCCTAGCTCTGTGACCCTCAGCAGCCGAATTAACCTCTCTGGAAGCCTCGTATCACAGGGGTTTGGTGTGAAGATTAAGTGTGAAAAGTAAGGGGTGTCTGCTGCAGCCATCACACTCCACTACCCCGTTCTAGAATTCTCCTCTGATTCCCACAGAGTCCTGGGATGAAGGAAGGGAGTGGCCAATGCCGGAGCCCCCAGTGGGCTCCTTGGTGATGCTCGGGGGTGGCCTCCTCCACTCCCTGGGCTCAATGGGCATGAAGGGTTTGCCTCTCCCACATCGGGGACAGCACCCTGCCACGTGGGCTGATATCACTGCTGTGGCTGCAGGGAGTTTGCCCCATTCTCCCAAGTCCTCAGTCTGTGTCTGGCTCCCAGGCCGGCCCAGCCTGGGTTCCCACCCAGCCATCTCAGCCCCAACAGAGGATTTCCGCTGGGGCCCTGGTTTCTCCCATTCACCCACCGCAACCAGCTTCAGCAGGCTGGGACTGCTGAGACCTGGTTTGAGTGCAAGGACACCAGGGGTGTCAGGCAGGCCTGGGGCTGAGCCCCAGCTGTGTCACTCTCTCTGACCTTGGGCAAACCACCAAAACCCTTTGAGTCGCCAGTTCCTTTTCTGCTGGCGCAGGATGGAAGGGAGGAGTACACGAGACCATCAAGGGGAAGCTTCTGATGAAGCACCTGGCATGCGGCAGTGAGGCCCCAACAGCGATCAGCTCAGATTATCCGCCTCAGCAAAGCCAAGAGTGGCACACAGCCCCAGAGGGCAGCTGCGAAGCTGAAGCTGAGGACTTGCTGCTAAATGCCATGCAGCTCCTCAGACACACCAAGCACTCCTGCCCGGGGGCCTTTGCACACGCTGTTTCCTCTTCCTGGACTCCTTTCCCCCAGACATGCACATGACTTACTTTCTCTAAGAGGCCTTCCCTGAGCACCCTATTAAAAAATACCAGATCCCTCCTCTAACATAGGCACACACCCTGTCTCCCTTCCCTGCCTCGGTTTTCTCCTTAGCACCTCTCACCATCTGATGCACCATCTACTTTTTGCGTTCATGACTGTCTGTCTCGGTGCCATGGGAGTGGGGAAGTTTTAGTTTTGTTCACTGCTGCATTCCCAGAGCCTAGAAAAGTACCTGGCACATAGCAGCTCTCAATAAACACACAGAAACGGAATGAACGACGCTTTTGGCGCTGTAGCTGCAAGCCAGCACTCTGGCCAGGATTCGGTTTCTGTCCCTTAAATTCTTCCTGAGGGGCCTGGCCTAACAGGAGCTCCCTGGTCCCAGAGGACAGATACATGTGCATGTGAAATGGGCGGGTTAATGTAGAACTAGAGACCAGAGGGTCCCGCTCCCATGTGAGGACACACGGTGTGGTGAAAACATGGGCTATGGAATCAGACCCAGCTGGGTTTGGGTCTTAACTCTGCGGGGGCCTCAGTTATCTCGTCTGTACAACAGGATGGTGGGCTCAGATGACCTCCCAGCCCCAACACACGACTCTGTGGGCTTCATCCTTGCTGGGCTGCCCCCACACATGCCCTTGGTTCCCATAGCCTTCACCTTTGACCCTCTGCTCCCCACCCCACTCCACCCTGTAGGAAACTGGCCGACTGTGCCCAGCTGCTGGAGGTGGATGACATGGTGCGGCTGGCAGTGCCCGACTCCAAGTGCGTCTACACCTACATCCAGGAGCTGTACCGTAGCCTCGTGCAGAAAGGACTGGTGAAGACCAAGAAGAAATAGGGAGCTGACTGACCCTGTGGGCAGGGTGTCCAGATCACCAGCCACTGCCTGGAGCCTCGCTTCTGCTCCACAGTGGCCGAGGGGCCAGGGCTCGGCCAAGGGCAGGTGGCACCAGTCTTAACTGCATTAAAAGTACTTTTGTAAAATCCTGTCTGGTCCCTCAGTGCTCTCTGCCCGGGAAACTCTGTACTCTGGGAAAATAAACCCTGGCCACAAGGGTTTCCTCACCTGATGCGACTTCTCAATAACTGTGCAAGGTGTTCGGGGAAGGACAATAGCCCGGGTCCCATCGCTAAGCAGCTGTGTGACGTTGGGCCACACAGCTAACCTCTCTGAGCCTCAGTTCATAGTCTGAACAGGAATAATGGGAATTGCAACCTCATAGAGGTGTTGTGAGGGTTAAATAAGACAAAAAAATGGGCAAAAAGCTTCACCCAGTGCCTCCCACATTGAGTGTTCAATAAGTGGTTGCCAAACATAAAAAACAAACTTAAATTTCAAGCCACGGGCACTTTTCCCAGTTATCTTCTCCTCTTTCCAGATTAGGGAACTCAAGGGCAGGAGCTGGAGTAGAAGATTCTCTAGAAATCTCACCCAAACTGGCTGACTCCCTTGACTCAGAGATGCTTCCCAGCCAGCGGCTTTTCAATGGCTTCCAACAATCGCAATCAGAAAGTTCTTCCTTCAGGTGAGGTCAGTCCCTCCGACTCCAGCTGAAGACTTGGCTTGTTTTTGTTTTTCTCTTGCTCATTAGAGATGAACCCCTGGGCTCATTACAATTTCCTGCTAACACCCGTCTGGCTTTATCAGCCATTTGGGGCATGTGTGTTGATGAGAGCGGCTCATAAAAAGGCTCATAAAAAACAAAACACAAAACACACCCCAGGGAGCGGAGCTCACCTGCAGGAGGTGTGGACTCCACCCTGCTTGTGGAGTGCTCTGTGCCTCGGCAGTCTCATCTACAAAATGGGGGTGTTCCCCCTGTGGACTTTCTGAAGGCTCCTCTGGCCAGGGATGGCCGTTCTGTCACGGCCAGCACTCCCTACAGTGTCTGGGCATCGTCCAGGGGAAGGAGGGTCACATTTTTTATTATCAGATAGCCTCTCAATCCCCAGCCCATCCCCTCATGGAGGACTCCGCTGAACTCCAGAATCCATCGGTGACTTTAATGGCAGACAAGCACACGGTTTGTGTGCCCCCACCCCAGAATGGATGCACACACCTCACAGCCTGAGGCATGGTCCCCAGGGGCTGGCAACCCAACGGGAGAGACAGACAGTGGTTTCGAAACAGGTAGTCAAGAGTTCTGGGATGGAAGTTAGATTCTTCACTCTACAATTCATCAGTGGAAAATAAAAGGTTTAGCACCTACATCCGAACATGCCTATCAGTAGTTTGGCTGATTTCAATCACTCAGTCATCAATATGGGACCCTCCATGCGCCTCCCCGTCCACATCCTCCACCTCCCCCGGCCCCCTGTGCCTGGCCCTGGGGGGATTCTGCGTGGCTGCCTGGCTGCATCCCCCGCAAGCTGGCCTGGAGGGGGCCTGCCCTTCTAAGACGGGGAGCTGGGGAACGGCCTGTACCTCTGCAAACCTAACTCCCCTGGCTCTGGGGGAGGCAAGGGAGGGTGCACCTGTGGCCAGGTGAACCTGGGAGGGAGTCCACCTACAACACACATATCCACAGCCCCCTCCCTCCGCCACACACAAACGCACAATTAACAACCTAAGGAGGAAAAATGCGCAGGGAATGGGCCACAAAGGGCTCTCGCCCCCGTCCACGAGGTGTGTCCATCCACCATGCAGAGGATCCAGCGCAGCGAGGGGGCAGGACCGGAGTTATTTGGGTCGGTCCAGTCCAAATCGGAGGGTGAACTCTTCAGCGTTCCTTCTGAACAGCTCTGGGTTCTGCGTCAGCAGGTCAGCGAGTTCCACCCGCAGGGGCTCCCCCAGGTTCGGTTTATTCACCAGCACGTTGAGGGCCTCCAAGACTGGGGAGAGAGGCCAGATCAGATGTCAGGGCGGAGGGAGAAAGCCCCGGAAGGAGGAGATGACTGGCCCTTCCCAGATCCCCCATACTCTGCGTTTGCTCCTTGGGGGGCCCCCGAAAAGGTTCCGTCTCTTAGACTGACTCTACAACCAAATCAAATGTCCCTCTCATTCTTGGCTGACCATACCCAAGGCCTTGACTGATTATATCAGTGGTTCTCAAACAATTAGTTCTACGGCTTCAGAGAAGCTTCTTACCGTGGAAGTAACTGAGATAAGTGGGGTTTCTGAGTCTTATCCCCATTTCAACAAGAACCACTCTGTTTTTCTCTGTTATATACCAAGATTCCAAATAAACTTTTTTTCCATGAGCTGTCCTCCAGAGCCATTTCAGAGTCATCCAAATGAACTCTTATTTGGACAGAAGGGTTCTAAGGCTGAAGACTGAAAACCACTATACCTCATGGCCCTTCATCTTTCACAGATGCCTCTGGGAACCCAGTGAAGACAGCAGCCCATGCCCCTAGGCACGTGCACATGTGCACACGCACAGCTCCGAGTGGGAGTGCTTCATAGACCCCCGAAGCTCATCCAAGGACCACTCCTCTGCCCCCTCCCTGTGCCACCCCAGGGATCCTTGTCTCAGGGGCTTCGAGCTCCTGAGCTGGTCCACACGCAGGGCAGCACGCTGATGAAGCCATAGGCTCTAGAGCTGCCGTGCCCAGTATGGTAGCTTCTAGCCACATGTGGTCATCTAAAGCTAAATTAATTAAAATTAAATTCAGTGAAGAATTCGGTGCCTCAGTTGCACTAGCCACACTCGGCTGGCGACTGCAGTTCAGCTGCGGAGCATTCCCACCGCTGCGGGAAGTTCTGCTGGGCGGCTCTGCTCCAGCGTCAGCCAAGCTCTGCCAGCCCTGTGACCTTAGGCAACCACCTCACCTGTCATACGCCTCAGTGTCCCCACCTATGAAACGGGGCTAATGATAGCATTTCCTCGTGGGGTTGCTGAGGGGATAAAAATGAAATTGGCATGTGATGCTCTTGGCACAGTGCCACGTGCTCAATTACGTGATGGGTGTTATCATTATTAGGCCAACCCCCTCCATGGCCATTTAGGGCACTGAGTCCCAGAAAGGAACAGAGACTTGCCCAAAGTCCACAGATGGAGCAGTGGGCCAAGACCTTCCCCCTGGCAGCCAAACGGCCTCTGTTTCCCACAAACCATGGCAGAGTTCCTCTGTCACACCTGCCCAGGTGTAGGAAAGAGGCAGGAGCAAGTCAGCCCGTCTAGGATCACAGGAAGCATCCTTCTATCTGACGGTAAGTTCAGCTGAGACTCGCAATTTTTACCTCCTCTCTTTTGGGCTTTTCCAATTCAACATAAGCCCCATAACCTCCATCCAGTAATCCCCGCCCAGGATCAGCCCCTGCCCCCAGGCAAGGCCCAGTCGCACCTTGGCAGGTCTTGGTGCAAGGCTTCCAGTTCTCGTTGCTGATGATGGGCAGGCAAACTTGGCCGTTCTCGTCCACATTGGGGTGGTAGATCTTGGTTGTGAAATTTACCTTGGGGGGCTTGAACGGATACTCCTCCGGGAAGCTGATGCGCAGGTTGAAGGCCTTAAGGTGGTAGGGAGGTTGGTCCTGCGCAGAGAGAAGGGGTCAAGCTCTCGTCTGCTTTTCCTCCCCCTGCCCCATCCCAGGGTCCCAGGCACCCTCTGGTCCACTGTCAGGAAGAATCAGGAGCAGGGATACTCCTGGCACCTGCGCCATGGATTAGCGGAAGGGTGGAATCGCAAAAGGAGGCAGAGAAGCCCGCTCCTGCTTCTGCTATGTGGCCACGGGCAAGCCATCTCCCATCTCTGGGCCTCAGTTTCCTCATTTGAAAAATGGGTAAAGATGGACTAGATGAGCTCTAAGAAGCATCCCAGCTTCAAAGACTTCCTGAGGATTCTGGAAGAGGAAAAGGACAGAACATCCTCTCCTTGAGAGCTGTTAGCAAGTTCAGGACAACATCATCATTAGGATGAAGAAATGGAGAAAACAAGGAAATCCTAAGAATGCAGGGGCTTGGGAAAGTCCAATGGTGAGGCCACTCTGGGAAACTATACAGTAGTTTCTCAAAAAATTAAACACAGAATTATCATATGACCCACCAATCCCACTCTGGGAGACACCCAAAAGACTGAAAGCAGCGACACAAACAGGTATTCGTATGCCAGTGATCACAGCAGCACCATTCACAACAGCCAAAAGGGGAAAGCAGGGCAGGCGCGGCAGCTCACACCTGTAATCCTAGCACTCTGGGAGGCCAAGGCGAGAGGATTGCTCGAGGTCAGGAGTTTGAAACCAGCCTGAGCAAGAGCGAGACCCCGTCTCTATTAAAAATAGAAAGAAACTAGCTGGACAACTAAAAATATATAGAAAATATTAGCCGGGCATGGTGGCGCATGCCTGTAGTCCCAGCTACTCGGGAGGCTGAGGCAGGAGGATCGCTTGAGCCAGGAGTTTGAGGTTGCTCTGAGCTAGGCTGACGCCACGGTACTCACTCTAGCCTGGGCAACAAAGCGAGACTGTCTCAAAAAAAAAAAAAACCAAAAACGGTGAAAGCAAACCAAGTGTCCATCAGTGGATTAATGGATACACAAAATGTAGCATCTACATATAATGAAATATTGTTTAGCCTTAAAAAGGAATGAATTCTGACACATGCTACAACATGGATGAACCTTGAAGACATTATGCTAACGCAGTAAGCCAGACCAAAACCAAAGACATACTGTATGATGCCACTTATGTGAGGTACCTAGAACAGTCAAATTCACAATAGAAAACAGAAAAGTAGTTACCAGGTGCTGACGGGGATGGAGGTATGGGGAGTTACTGTTGAATGGGTAGAGTTTCAGTATAGGGACATGAAAAGGTGGATGGTGGTGCTGGTTGCACAACAGTGTAAATGTACTTAATGCCACTGCACTGTACACTCAAAAATGGTTGGGATGGTAAATTTTGTTATGTGTATTTTACCATGGTTAAAAAAAAAGGCCAGACTCAGGGGCTGCAATGACTCAGGGGTTGGGAGCTGCCAGAAGCCATTAGAAGACTCTCCAGACTTTTTTTTTTTTTTTTTTTTATCTTTTTTTTTTTTTTTGAGACAGAGTCTCACTCTGTTGCCCGGGCTAGAGTGAGTGCCGTGGCGTCAGCCTAGCTCACAGCAACCTCAAACTCCTGGGCTTAAGCGATCCTACTGCCTCAGCCTCCCAAGTAGCTGGGACTACAGGCATGTGCCACCATGCCCGGCTAATTTTTTCTATATATATATTTTTAGCTGTCCA
>CM052438.1:171091792-171125841 GCA_028533085.1 Varecia variegata
GCCCGGGCTAGAGTGAGTGCCGTGGCGTCAGCCTAGCTCACAGCAACCTCAAACTCCTGGGCTTAAGCGATCCTACTGCCTCAGCCTCCCAAGTAGCTGGGACTACAGGCATGTGCCACCATGCCCGGCTAATTTTTTCTATATATATATTTTTAGCTGTCCAGATAATTTCTTTCTATTTTTAGTAGAGACGGGGTCTTGCTCTTGCTCAGGCTGGTCTCGAACTCCTGAGCTCAAACGATCCGCCCGCCTCGGCCTCCCAGAGTGCTAGGATTACAGGCGTGAGCCACCGCGCCCGGCCAAGACTCTCCAGACTTTAAGTGAACTGAAGACTTTGCTGAGCACCTATCTGTGCCACCCTGTGCTAAGGGCTTGACATGCATTAGCCCACGCAGCAGAGGGTGGGGGTTACACAGATCCTGGAGCTACCCTGCCTGGGTGTGAATCTTGGCTCTGCCACTCAGTAGCTGTGTGATACTGGGCAAGTAACTTAACCTCTCTGTACTTCCATATGGGGATAATAGTAGATTTCCTCATAGGGTTTATGTGAAGATTAAATGACTTATCTTATGCCAAGGGCCTAGAACAGGGCCTGGCATGTGGCAAGCACTGCATGTGTGAGCTATTATGGTAAGTATGAAACTCATGACTATTAGCAGCTCTATTTACAGATGAGAAAACTCAAGCTCAGTGTGCGTAAGTAACTTGCCCAGGGCCACCGCGGCCTCACTGGGGTGGGAGCCCAGTGCTGTGGACTCTACATCTCCACGTCTCCACATGTGACCACTAGTCTGCACCCCTAGAAGGAGGAACCCCAGAACCTGGATGACCCCAGTGCAGCACAGGGGCCTTCAGGCTGGTTGCAAAGCACCAAATCTTTTCAGAAGTTTTGTTACTAATAAGACAGGGCAAGGAGAGCGAGAATGGCATGTGTCGTTAAGCACAGAGTCAAGGTTTTCAACAGTTCGTCCTCCTTCGCAGAAGGCAAACCGGAGACCACAGTGATCTTGGGTGTGTTGAGCTAAGACATGGATAGCTGCTGGGCAGATACAATGGCTGAGGCCTCAGAGCAGGATGGGAGGGTGTACAGTTTGGATGTTTGTCCCCCCAAACCTCACGTTGAAATTTGACCCTCAGCGTTGGAGGTGGGGCCTGATGGGCGGTGTTTGGGTCACAGGGGCAGATCCCTTATGAATGGCTTGGTCCTCACAGTAATGAGTTCTCACTCTACCAGTTCCCACGAGAACCGAGAACCGGTTGTTAAAAAGAGCCTGGTGCCTCCCCTCTCTCTCTTCCCTCCTCTCCTGCCATGTGATGCTGCTCCCCTTCAAGCAGTGGAAGCACCTGAGTCCTCACCACAGGCAGATGCTGGCACCATGCTTCTTACACAGCCTGCGGAACCATGAGCCACATAAACCTCTCTGCTTTTGAAATTACCCAGCCTCAGGTAATCCTTTATAGCAACACTAAGTGGACTAAGACAGAGGGTATCTGTGTGTCCTGGCTGCAGGGGCTTCTTAACAGAGGAAGGGGGACAGCAGAATCGTGGAGCCGAGAGCTCCGGGGACCTGGCCCTGCTCTGGCTCTAGCCTGCTGTGCGACTTTGGGCTTCTCTAGGGCTCAGTTTCCTCATCTGTAAAATGAAGACATCGGACGGACTGGACAGAGGATTTCATACTGTATTTTAGGTCAGCTGAGAAACTCCTACTGCCTTCTAAGTTCTGGGTTAAATAAAGTATTTTGCTATTAAAAATAAGTTTGAAAACCATTCATTTTTCATGGAGTGGTTAAGAGAGAAGACTCCGGAGTCAGCTGGAATTCTAGCCCTGCCACCTTATTCTGGGTAACCACAGACAAGTTACTTAACCTCCTCGGTTTCCTTCTCCCCAACCATAAAGGGAAGATGACCTTCCTCATCGGCTGGTTGAAAGGATTCAATATGATCTCATGTGTCATGTACTCAAAATGGCACTTGGTCCACAAGGGACTCTCAAGGAATGAGAACTCTTACAATGAGCTCCAAAAGGCTCATCCAGCTGAGACCTTCCATGACCCAGATGTGACAAGCGGGACCACCTCAGTGAATTGAGACTGAGACTTTGAGGGACAATTTGTCTGCTAACCCCAGGGTTCTCCTTCCCCTGCTGGCCAAACCATCCCCTCCTTTATGGCTTCACCAGGCACCTTCAGGCGCCCTTAGCTGGTTATTCCACACGAGGCTTTGGTCCTCCAGCCCTGGGATTCTTCCCAGCTAGCGTGCTTCTTCAGGACCCCTGTACGGCTGGGCCAGTTCCTGCGGCACACCTCACCATCTTGGTCTTGCCAACCATTGAGATCCCCTGATTTCACAGTATTCTCCCAATTGTGACTTTTCCTAGGTTTTCCTACCACCCACCTTCTTCCTTCTGACCTGCTCCTCCCGCCACTTCATCATCTTAAAGCTGGTCTCATTGGAGATCTAATCAGTCCCTGTAGTTCCTTCTAGCATCTTCCTCCCGTGGTACCTGAGCCCAGAACAGATATCCTCACTCCAGGCCAGGTAAGTGGATCGCTTTAACACAGCAGCCCAAGGAACCTGAGAGTCCCCAGTGCTGACCTGACTCAAGCCTTTCTCCATGTTTCTGGACTACAGGTCAGGTGGAAGAGAAGGTGACACAGCCGAGGCCACTGCATTGTCAGGGAGAGGTCCAAATCCTAAATAACAAGATGAATTGCTCTCTTGATGTTCCAAAGAGCTTTGACTAACAAAAAGCTCAAATGTCTTAATTTTTATTTCCAAGTAACCAAAAGTTGAATATATGAAATTCAATAAATGAATTTCTCAAAGAAGGCATCTTTAGTCACCAATAATTGTATGACAAAGGAGAGAGCCTACATTTTGATAGGTTCTTGGGAATATTGCTTTCAAAGGGAGGTTTTTATCAAGATGATATCAAATAGCAAATGGAGAAAAATGAGAACAATAGAGATGAGCTAACTGTGTTATCATATGTAACAGTAATTTTCCGAAATAAGATCTTTAAAAGAAAACAAAATACATTTTGGGTTTAGGGGAGCAAATTCTACTAACTGTGGGAACATGGAGGTTTATCCCTAGCTTTGACAAAGATCCAAGAGATCTTTATTTCTTCTCTTTGATGCTGTTTGTCTGCTGAAGCCTCTATGGTGGGCTGAGTGGCTACTGGTTTGAGGAAGGGGTCTACCACCAAGTCCAGAAGTCTTTTAGCACCTTCATCAGTCTGCCAGGACCTCCGAAGCAATCAGCCCAGAGAGAGACCCCTTCCACCAATGATCACCTTCAATAAAAGGACCCTAAGGCAGGAAAAATTCTTGCCTAGTCCTAACCTTCCCTACCCATGCCCCTGGCCTAAGTCATCCCCAATCCAAAGCCATGATCCCCGTGGAGGACACTCACGGGCAGGAGGAGAGCATGCCACACCAGGACATTGGCGTCATCGCTGAACAGGTTCCGCAGGTATTGGGGAGGCTTCTTCTGAAGATCTTCCAGCTCCTGCAGAGGGCACAGCAAGTGGCAGTTGGCCTTAGGTCCTCCCCCTTGCACCAGTCGCAAGCTGTCCCAGGTCTAAAACAGGACAGCCCAGGGCCAGCATCTGGCGAAGTCAAGGCCCCCATTCACTGAGCACTTAGTATAAATCTGGCACAGCGCTAGGTGCTTTAAGTAAATTACCTGATTTTGGTCACACCACAACTCTGTAGGTACTAGATGTAGGGAAGAGATATTCTTCCAGAGGTTAAAAGTTGGGAGTAAACTCTCTAAGGAACTTTTTTTCTCCTGAAAGCAAAATACTTAACCTCTGTTCTCTTGCCTTCTTCCTAGAAAGTCACTAGGTCCTAATTACCTCCCTTCCTTCCTTCCTCTCTTCCTTCCATATGCATCCACTGAAAGTCCACAGCAAAGACATCACCCCACCCCTTCAAACTCTAGCAGACCAGGGCTGGGGAAGGGAAATTACTCAGGCAGACCATATTGGAGAAGAACTCTACGCACCAAGCAAAGAAACAAGGGGACAAGAGTGACTCCCCTTCCCAGAAATGTGGCCCATTCACCTGGACATCACTGAATTCTCAATTCTCCCAACAGCCATTTACTGAGCATCCTCTACTGACACTTGGCTAGGACAGGGCCCAGGCCTCAAGTACTTCATTGGAGTAACAGAGGAAATGTGAATGTGATTATATAAACAACATGTGTGGATACACAGTAGGGAAGGAGACCAGAAGGGAGCAGGAAGGCTTCCTAGAAGGTGTACACTGTGGGCGGGGCCATGCAGAATGAATAGGAGTCTACTATGCAGAGAAGGGGAGAGACACCAAGGCAGGGGGCCTAGTTAGGGCAAATGTGTACAGTGTGTCCTGTGCAAAGTTAATAGTTATTACAGGAAAAGAGTTCCATGGTCAAGTATGTTTGGGAAAACTAGGCTAAAGAGGTTTCTTCACTGTAGGACTTCCCAGAGCCTCTAATATGCTATTGTGTATGGGGCCTCTTCAAGATGTGAGCCCACAGCATGCAGCACTCCTCAAATGTATGTGACCATGGAAACCTGCTCCTCTTTTGGGGTCTGTCTTGAAGGACTACAGACTTTCTTTGTGGGAGGTAGATGAAAAGACATTAAGGGCAGATCACATTCCTCTGGAGCAGTCAATGGGTGTAAGCCAGTGGTTCTCAACTGGGGGCATCTTTACTCACCAGGAAACATTTGGCAATGTCTAGAAACACTTTTCATTGTCACAAATGGGGGAAGCACTACTGGCATCTAGTGAGTAGAGGCCAGAGACACTGATAACCATCCTCAAAAAATTATCTGGCCCAAAATGTCAATAGTGACAAGGTTGAGAAACCCTTGTGTAAAGAGAGGCAGAGAGAAAGCTCTCCAAACCCAGTCCACAGTTGGGGAGGGGCCCTTCAACACTGTGGACCATCTGAACTTCCTTCGTCCCCACCCAACGTATAAGGACACCTCATTGCCTCCTCCTATCTCTCAGCTTATATTCCATTTCTGTTAGCCAACAAATTCCTTCTGGTGCCTTCTGCCCAGAGTCTATGGCCCCTCATTTATCTTTACCCCAAACTAGAAGCATCTGCTATTGGAAGTCCTGATTTCAGGATTATCTGTGACTCTTTGTCAAGAATGAAGCCCAAGGTAGAACAAAGAAGATCTGGAATAGACATTTTCCTGACTTTACTATAACCAGGAACACTTGGACTTTATCCATTATAGCTGAGTTCTGCCAAAACTTTCCCAAAGCCTGAGGAAGTTGAAACCCAAGCCAGGACGCACAGCTCTTTCCTGAGGCCTGTTAGGAAATCACCTGACTTAGATGAACAGAAAATGAAAGGAGAGAGGCCATCAAAAGAGCCTGCAGGCTAGAGCCCCAGGAGCCCCATGGGGCTCAAATTTCAGCCCCATCTCTCCCTACTGAATGACCCCAGACAACCAAGTTATGTTCTCTGAGCCTCAATTTCCTCATCTGTAAAATGGGGTACATCACTTATCTCATAGCATAGAGTTGCTGTGCCAATTAGATGAAAAAGAATTGATGAGAACTGCCTGGCATTTAATGGAGCCCGTACGATAAATACTGGCTCCCCCTCTTTCCCACTTGGCTGGAAAGACCCTCTGCCCCATGTTTCTGCCAACCTGCAGATTTGAGTTCTGGGCCAAGCCCGCTCTGGGTGGCCCAGTCTGAGACCATTTTCTTCTCAGAGGCTGAGAGTAGCAGGCACCCCCTTCACCCCTCGAGCCTGCCCTTCCTCTCTGCAGATTGAAGGGGAACCCTTTCTCTGAAGATGGGAGGCGCACTTCTGAGAGACACAAAGCCTGGGGGGTGCCAGTACCACCTCGCCAGGATTTCTCTTCCTACCCATCTATCTCCATCTCCTGCTACACCCGGGTTTTCCCACCTCCTGGGGGAAATTGCCCCTCCCCATCCTTCCAGACCTTATTTCAAATTGTGCCCCTATTAGGAATGAAGGCTCAAAGAAGGCAGGATTTTTGGTCATCTCTGTCTCCCCTACTTCCTAGAACAGGGCCAGCCCATGTAGACATTCAATATTTATTGAACCAATGAATACAAGCCACCTACTCCAGGAGGTCTTCCAGGTCAACCTTGGCATCTTTTCCTTCAGAGAGTACCCAGGCAATTTTGCCCCCAAATTCTAATCAGCGTCCCCTGCTTCTCAGGACTGTAGTAATGAGGGCATCAAATTATGAGATAGGCCATGGGTTATTCCAAGGCAAGGACCTTGTCCTGGTTATCTCTTTCCATAACCCACCCACCCACCACCAGCAGCAGAACGCCTCGCACCAAAATGCCAAGGAACCCTCCTGCACTTGAGACATGTTCAATTGTTATCATAAGTTTCCTGCAGGAGAAATGAAACTGAAACCAGTTTGGGGGAGCCGGCTCATCTTCACCCCCAGCACAGTTCAAGGAGCCAGCGACATCTCGGGCCCCAAAACTGCAGCTCTTGCCCCTCTCGCAGACCCAGTCCTCCTCTGGGTAGGGGGCGGGGATGATAGGGATTCAACCAGCCCCGGTACCCAGAAAAATAAATAAATGCGCTCGGAGAACCGCGGAGGAGATAGAGGGAGGAGGGGACAGGGAAGGCGGCGCGAGAAACGGCGCATCCCACACGCGGTTACCTTGGCCACCCGCTTGCTTGCTGTCATCTCGGGACCGAGTGTGTGGCACAGACGGACTCCAGCTGGACAGTGCACGACAGGCGGACACGGTGAGCCCCGCCCCGGGGACCCTACGTGCGGAAGCCCAGCCCACGCCCCGCGCCACCCGCGCGATCGCTGGGTAGACCTCCCCACCGCTCGGCCGAGACTAGAAGGCCGCCGAGGAGAGGACTCGCTGGGCCCCGGCCAGATCCCCGGCGCTGGGGACTCAGTCCTGGGAACTCGCGCTCTTTGTCGGCAGACCCGGGCGGCCCCTGGAGCGCGCGGCGTCGCCTGGTCCCTGCGGCCCGCTGGGGGGCGCCGTGCACCAGGCTGCGAGCGCGCAGGGGGCGGTGCCGGGGTCCGCCCATCCGGGTTCCAGTCCCCTCTCCCCGGTGGGCGGCCGCTCGGGAGAGCCACGGTCTCTGTCAGCGCCCTCCGCCCCACCCTAAATACACACTCGACCTGAGTAAGGGACGCTGGCCGTGCAAACGCAGCTCCGCGACTGGTGGCTGGGCGGCCCTTCCATCACACCGCAGCCCCAACCCTTCCCCTAGCGCATTCCCGGAGCCCCCGGGCATGTCGGTTCCCTCCGTGAGCCCAGGGCCCGCCTCTAAAAATGGGTGGGGGACGGCGTAGACCACATGCCCTCCAAGGACCGCTGCCTTTGGCAGTGTGGGGTCCTTTGTGCTGTCCAGCATTGGGTGGCGGACCTGCAACGACGTTCTCCCAGGCTGCTTGGTGCAGAGCACCGCAAGGGGGTACTTTAGACACATTGTCTTTCGCTTTGGGGGTTCGGGCGACCATCATCCTGTCCTTTACTAGGCTTAATATTGATATTTAGTAAGTGCCCACTGTATGCCTACTTGGGGAGCAGTTAGCTGGGGGAAGCCCCAGGATGGACTTCAAGAGCCTCCTTCAAAGAGAGGCTGCTCAGCCTCCCTTATTTTACCCCCTGCCCATTACAAACTGTGGGCCTAGTACCTATACCCCCATACACGGCTAGCAGTCTCCACCCCTTCGTGCAAAGGCAGAGACCCCAACCCAGAGCTACGTTGCCCAGGCTGGTCTCGAACTCCTATCCTCAAGTGATCCTCCCGCCTGTGCTGGCATTACAGGGGTGAGCCACCGTGCCTGGCCAGCCCCTGCATTTTTAATGATAATGATCAGAGAATCACCTGATACCATGGGAGCATGGAGGAGGGTCACTTGATCCAGCTTCAGAGAGCGGCAGAGGTTTCCCGGAAGAGAGAAGAATCCAAGTGTATTATGAAGCATGAGTTTGCTAGAGTAAGAGCGTGGGATGACCGTGTTCCGAGAAGAGGGAACAGCAGCAGCAAAGGCAAGGTGGCAGTGTGTATGGAAATTGGATGCGGAGCAAAAGCCTCTGTCCATGCTCCTTGGTTCCCCTTCCCTTCTCTTGCAGAAACGAAGCATCTCTGAAGGCAAAGTCGTGGATTTAGCCCCGTCCTGGGTACTCCCCGCCCCCGCGACACACACACACACACACACACACACACACACACACACACGGTTTGGAGGCCCACATGTATGACCTTCATGTCCTTTCACAATGTGGGTCAGAATGAGCCCCGAGGAGATCCAGGTTCTAGTTCCACATCTGTCCCCACGTGCAGCATGACTTTGGGTGGGGGGTGGAAAGGCCTGTCTGCCTCCCAGGAGTGTTGTGAGGCTAAGCTCACAAAAGTAGAGGAATTTTGAAAATTATACCTGCAAGTTACAATCAGGTTGGAATCCCAGCTCCACTATTCTTGGCTATATAACAATGGGCAAGTTACTTGACCTGTCTGTGCCTCCATTTCCTCATCTGTAAAATGGGGCTAATCATAGTGGATGTGAGGAACAATGAGTTGATCTGTAAAGAACTTAACCTAGGCCCGGCGCTGTGGCTCATGCCTGTAATGCTAGTAGTCGGGGAGGCCGAGGCGGGTGGATCGTTTGAGCTCAGGAGTTCGAGACCAGCCTGAGCAAGAGCGAGACCCGTCTCTACTAAAAATAGAAAGAAAATTAGCTGGACAACTAAAAAATATATAGAAAAAATTATCCAGGCATGGTGGCGCATGCCTGTAGTCCCCACTACGTGGGAGGCTGCGGCAGGAGGATTGCTTGAGCTCAGGAGTTTGAGGTTGCTGTGAGCTAGGCTGACACCACGGCACTCTAGCCTGGGCAACAGAGCGAGACTCTGTCTCAAAAAAAAAAAAAAAAGAAAAGAAAAAGAACTTAACCTAGAATAGTAGACAATTGGTGATGGTTGTAATAATGATAATATAATAATAAATATTAAAATGATGGCAGGGGCCTGCCCGAGAGTGAATGTACTGGTTTGGAGGAAGAGATGCCTAAACCTGCTCCCTTAGAGCAATGATATCACTATCTTCCCGGATGGGAGAGCCTGTTTTACTTCTCTCCGATCTAGTCATTGGCGTTTATTCATCCATCTCCAGCATTTGTCGAGCACCTACTTGCACAAGGCCCTGTGATGAGCACTCTGTGGGACACAGGCAGGGGTTCGGCCAACTGTGTCTTCACCACTGAGGGGAAGAGACATACATCTGTGTAGATGACAAAAGGCTGTAGGAGAAAGACCTCTAGGCTTGTCCCTTCAAGACTTAGCCCTGCCAACTGTAAGGCCTGCCACCTTCCTGTGAGGATAAAATGGGATTGTGTAGGTGAGGGGCACCTCGTAGGTGCTGAAGCACTTTACCTATTTATAATGCCTCTAGGGTTCTGGGCTAGACATTCAGGTTTTTCAGAAGTCTCCAAGAACCTTCAGTGTGTGTTTGAGGGGAGAATTTGGGTTAGGAAGAAGCAGTTGATTTTTTTTTTAGGCCCACTCCCTGGCCTTGTTCCTGTCTGGGGTAGGGAGGGTTAATCTCAGAACTACCCCAGCCCTCCCCATCTCCCTACAGCTTAGAGAAGTTCTTGGGGAACTGAGGCAGAAGAGAATTTCCTGCTTGTAATTGAGGAAGGGACCTCCTCCTGCACACCCCCCACACTCCTTCCCCTGGGCTAGTCACACACACATGCGTGTACACATACACACCTCCGCGTGGGCTGCACCATCAGCTCTGCCCTGGTTGAGGTAGAGACAATGGCGTAGAGGCAGCCATAGAGACAGGGAGTCCCAGAGAGGAGCTAGGGTATTCCTGCCACAAGAACAAGAAGATGACCTGATCAGTCAAGAAACCTGCTTCCTCAGCGTGGCTTAGCCACTCTTACTTGCTTGTCATGGGACTCTGGACAAGAGAAGTAACGGTAACAACAGATAACAACAATAACTAATGTGTATTGGGTGTGCCAGGATGTGTGAGTCTGCTCAGGCTGCCATAACTAAACACCACAGGCCGAGTGGCTTAAATAACAGGAATTTATTTTCTCACAGTTGTGGAGACCTGAAGTCCAAGGTCAAGATTCTGGTTGATTTGGTTTCTGATGAGGGTTCTCTTTCTGGCTTGCAGACAGCCAAGCCACTTTCTCGCTATGTCCTCGTGTGACCTTTCCTCAGGTGCTTGCTGAGGTGGTGCAGGGGGTGTCTCTTCTCATGCAGACACTAATCCTATGGGATCGGGGCCCCACCCTCATGACCTCATTTAATCTTTTTCTTTCTCATTTAATCTTAATCACTTCCTTACAGGCCCCATCTCCAAATACAACCACACTGAGGATTAGGGCTTCAACATATGAATTTGGGGGGACACAGATATTCATAACATAGGCTTGTACTAAGTACCTGACATGCATTATTGTAATTGATCCATTCAATAAGCTTAATTTTCTCTCTAACTTCATAAAATATGTGCTTTTATTGTCTCCATTTTACAGGTAAAGAAACCGAGGCTAGGTGACTCACTGGCCCAAGGTCACACAGCTGTTCAGTCTCTAAACTGGAACGTAAACCCAGACCGACTGACTTGCTGCTTTTTAATCACCACGTCTAGCTGGGCCTCAGTTCCTCATGTTAAAAATGAGTGTGAGTGAGCTCAATGGTGCGAGCCTGTAGTTCCAACTACTTGGGAGGCTAAGGTGGGAGGATCATTTGAGCCCAGGAGTGTGTGACCAGCCTGGGCAACATAGACTTTGGCTCAAAAAAAAGAAAAAAAAAAAAGAGTGAGAATCTCTGCCCTGTCTGCTTCATGCAGTTTTGCTTTGAAGACTTTGATTCCTGAAACGTGCTGTGCACATGTAAGTTGTCTTCCTTAACAAGGAACAGCCTCTAAAATTGGGCTGTCCTGGGATGTTCAAATTGGCCCCAGGTTCTCTTAATCTCACAGCTGGAAGGGATTTTTGAGAGCCTCTAGTGTTGTCTAACCATCTAACCACCCTACCTTCCTCCACATCCCTCTGTGTGGATGAGAAACCACGGGCCCAGACAGGGGAAAATTCTTGCCCAGGTCATGGATTAGAACCCAGGTCTCCCTAGGCCTGGTCTAGTTACAGCTTTGCACGTTTCCCTCAATTGGCTCAACCTCAGCCTTGTCCGTGAATTTTTCTGAATTGGGCCTTTTGGTGGGAGCAAAGGGGTTGCACCGGATCTGATAGGATTAGTGTCTGGATGAGAAGAGATACCCACCACGGCCTCCACAAGCACCTGAGGAAAGGCTATGTGAGGACATAGCGAGAAGGTGGCTGTCTGCAAGGCTGGGAAAGAGCCCTTATCAGAGAGCCAATGCCTAGATTGCCATCAGGCACAGCTAGTATTTAGGAAGTGTCCCCTTGTCCTGAACCAAGATATAGTGAGGTCCATGCTTATAGCTGCATGACTCTGGTCAATGCAATTTATAGGCTCCCTACCTTGGTTTCCCCATCCATTTTCTTAGGATTAGTAAGTACAGGTGGCAAACTCGTGGCTCAGAAACAAGATGAATTTTGCAGGATTTGTATGGCTTGTATATGTTTTTAAATATGATGCTGTAGAGGAGAAAAAATAATTTTTTTTCTATCCTTCATAGTTCTTGGTTGGGACAGACCTCTGTAACAAAAGACAGATTAACAGGAGAAAAACAAACAAGTTTGTTAACATGTATACCTCATGTCTACATGGGAGATACCCAGGGACGTGAGTCAATCTCCAAGAGGTGGCTTAAATACCGTTGTCTGCTGAAACAAAGAAAGAAGGGTGAAGCGGGCAGAACAAGCACCACAAACAAGGATAAGGGTTTTTACACAGATTTAAGTCAGTGTCTTTTCCCTTGATAAAAGTTTCCAGTGATTTAGAATCATACTTCTCTTCCTGTTACACAGAAAGAGAGACTTAAAATAGAGATTTCCTTTATAGATGTAAATTTCTTTTATAAAAAGACAACTCTACTCTGTTTTCAGAGCTTCTCCTGTGTCTGCTGTTTCTTAATCAACTCAAAATAATCCTTATGCTAAAGAGGCATGTTTTGGGGTGACATATTCTGATCTCCTAAAGTCATATTTTGTTGTAGCATGTTCTTAACCCCGTCAATGCAACGTTTTTAAAAATGAAAGACGTAAGTGCCAAGCTAGGAAAAATTTATTCCAAGCAAAGGGTTATTTCCCTAATATATAAAGAGCATTTACAAATGAATAAAACCTATCATACCTCTAGTTGAAAACAAAGGGTATGAAAAGATAATTAAACAAAAAGGACACACAAATTGTTCTTAAACATGTGAAAAGTTCATCAACTATGCTCATAATAGAAGCAATGTATTTGAAAACCACACCAAGATACCACTTTTCATCTATCAGATTGACAAAATGATTTCAAAGTTTGATAGTACACATCTTTGGGAGAGGGTAGGAAAACAGGCATTCTCGTATATTGCTGGTAGAAATGTAAATTTGTACAATCTCTATGATGAGCAAATCATAAGTAACTTATCAAAATCATCAATATGCATTCCTTGGATCAATCAGTTCTGCTTCTAGGCATTTTATCCTATAGATATATTTATCAATGTGTGAGAGAATATAAATACAGGCTTATTTATTACAGCAAGACTTTGGAATCAATCTCTATGTCTATCAAAAGGGATCTGGTTAAAAAATAGTGGTACATCCATACAAAAATATACCAGACACCTGTGAACAAGAATGAGGAATCTGTTTATGTATAAAGAAGGCCCTTTAAGATAAATTTTAAGAAAAAAAGCAAAATGTAGTACACTGTAAAAAGTACATTATAATTTGTGTCAATAAAGGAAAAATAACATTTGCCTCCTGTGCTGAGAACATCTCTGGAAGGATACAAGACACTGGAGACGGTGATGATCTCCAGGGAGGGGAACTTGGTGACTAGGTCGCGGAGGGAGGGGTGGACTTTTTCACTATAAACTCCATTTCCTTCTAATTTTTTGAACAATGTGAATGAACTGCCTCTTCAAGAATGAATGAATACCATTTCAACTAAAAAATAAAGATTCTCTCTTTTTTAAACCCAAAGATTTTTGCATTAAAGTGTGTATTTGTGGGTTCTCTTGGAGAGTGAGGTTCTTGGCAATAAGAAGACCACATGACCTCATGGCAGTGGTTGGCTGGAGCCCAGCGGGGGCAGACCAGGAATGCATGCCCCTGTTTGCCACACTCCTCACCAACCCCTGTTTCTCCCGGCCTGGCCAGCTTCACTGCTTTCTAATCTGTTTGGCCCTGTGAGGAACTCCTGCTCTGGAGTCGCTTTGCACTTGTTAACCTTCTGTCTCTGATTCTCTCTTTTCCTTTCTTCTCCAGGGTCAGGGTTTCTCATGCCCTATGATGGCTATGACCTGTGCAGACAGATGTGTACCTGTCCTAGGTGGTGTGACAGTGACTGGTCCCTGCTCAAGACCCTTCCTGGGACTTCATGGGAGAGAATTGTTGTCAACTACCATCCTTGGATGAGGCAGAAACTTTTTTTTTTTTTTTTAGAGATGGGGTTTCACTGTGCTGCCCAGGCTGGAGTGCAGTGGCTATTCACAAATGTGATCGTAGCACACTGCAGCCTCGAACTCCTGACCTCAGTGATCCTGATCCTCCTGCCTCAGCCTCCAGAGTAGCTGGGAGTACAAGCGTCCACCACCACGCCCAGATAGAAACTTCTATTTTGATGGCTCTATCTAGGTTGGAGGAGGCCCAATGACAGAGCTAGAGGGGATCTTAGAGACCATCTAAAAAACAATTAAGAAATATATTAATAAAAGGGGAAAAAAGACTTTTCAAACACCGTAGAGTATGGCAGCAGACCTGTGTGTTTAAGGACTACAGTACATACTTTTACGTTTGCATGTTAAAGACTAATCTGGAAGGATATTTAAAAACCTGATAGAGTGGTTATCTGTTTGGGAGGAAAAAAATTTTGTCTACATACAGCACACTCCTTCAAGTTGTTTGCCTTTCACTGGCCCTAAATTATTATAGAGGCTTAATAGACTTCCTTCCTTCCCATGGGAAAACCAGTTTGCTTTTATTTATGTATTCATTTTAATGCTCTTGATCTATAAATGTGTCTGTTTTCAGATTCTCTTTTGATTCTAACATCTCTTTGATTCTAACATCTGCCTGGTTCTCTCACTGATTCATGAGTAGAATGAAATCTTTAACATGTGTCCATATTATATCTGTATGAGAGTCATGATTTTACCTTTTTCTGAAACTTATCTTTGAAGAATTATGGACTAACCTGGAAGGATGCTTAAGACATGGGCCAGGCGCGATGGCTCTGGCCTGTAATCCTAGCACTCTGGGAGGCCTAGGCAGGAGGATCCCTTGAGGTCAGGAGTTCAAGACCAGCCTGAGCAAGAGCAAGACCCCCGTCTCTACCGTGCCTGTAGTCCCAGCTACTCGGGAGGCTGAGGCGGGAGGATTGCTTGAGCCCAGGAGTTTGAGGTTGCTGTGAGCTAGGCTGATGCCACTGCACTCTAGCCCTGGCAAGAGAGTGAGACTGTCTCAAAACAAAACAAACAAAAAAAAGTGGATAAGTGTGATTTATCAGTTTGGAAAGGAAAGCCGAGTGTCTAGGGATGGGATGGGAAGGAGACTTATTTTCAGTAGTTTTGTACTTTAAAATTTTCATACTATAAAATTTGAATATAAATTTCAATAGAATAACTATTCATTCAAAACTATAAACAAATACAGTGTATTTAATGAAAATTAATTTGAAAAGAGGGAAATAAAAATAGGAAGTAAAACCTAGTGATGAAGAACACAGGATATAAAGTCAGCCAGATGTGGATTTAAAGCTCTGACATTTTCTAAGTGACTTTGGGCAAGTTACTTAACCCCTTTAAGCCTTAGTTTATCTGTTAAATGGATATAATGAGACCTTGTTTCTAATATCACTGTGAGGATTAAATGAGATTTGAATATGAAAATTTTTAGCCCAGGGCCTGGCATACAGTAAAGAGCCAACAAACCTGGCCCACAATAAATAATGACCAACATTATCATCGTCATCATCATCATCAGACTCAGTGTCTCTCAAGTACAGAATGAACCCACCCAAGGGGTATCAAACAATTTAAGTGGTCTTAAATAGAAAAAATCACAGATTGAGAAAGCTTTTCCTTTTCAGTTTCTTTTGTTCCTTCTTGATTTCTCAAGGACAAAGTATCAGTTTAACACTCTTCAGTCTTTAAGACCTAACACATGGTAGCCCTATTTTTAACAGGGAAGGAGGAAGCTTCGTTAGAGATTTCACCTGGAGATTTCACCAGGCAGAATCAGCTAGAATTTCGTAACACTGTTCTGTTTTCATTGCGTTTATTTTAGCATTATATTCAGTCCAGGACTGCATTCTGACTTTCATGGGCCCTAAGCACTTTTGCCTTGGTGTGTCTCTTCCTCCATTTAAAGACATTTTACAAAAAATTGTATTTTACAATTACATTGGTATAAATAAGAATATAATCTCGGCTAGATGCATTATTGTATATTCATTATTATAGTATTTTTTTCCTTCTGATTTTAAAAGAAATTAAGATTTAAAGGCCGGGCGTGGTGGCTCACGCCTGTAATCCTAGCACTCTGGGAGGCCGAGGCGGGTGGATCGCTCGAGGTCAGGGGTTCGAGACCAGCTTGAGCAAGAGTGAGACCCCCGTCTCTACTAAAAATAGAAAGAAATTATCTGGCCAACTAAAAATATTTATAGAAAAAATTAGCCGGGCATGGTGGCGCATACCTGTAGTCCCAGCTACTTAGGAGGCTGAGGCAGGAGGATTGCTTGACCCCAGGAGTTTGAGGTTGCTGTGAGCTAGGCTGACGCCACGGCACTCACTGTAGCCTGGGCAGCAGAGGGAGACTCTGTCTCAAAAAAAAAAAGATTTAAAGCATTTTCATTGACCCCTAAAGGTATCACGGACTCAGGGCCCTGTGGGTGGTCGGCCCTGGTTCATTCTGTTTGCGGAGAGTGCTACAATTTCCCATTTACAGAGGAGACAGCAAGTTCCCTTTTCATACAAGTGTATTCAAGTAAACGGAATGAGTTCGTTACACAGTATGGAAGCAGATAATAGTACAGGGGGTGTGAGGATGGGGCAAAAAGGAAAGGCCTCCTTGCACAGAAGAGAGGAGACTGAGGTCTGGGGATTTAACACCTTGTGGAGCCGGGACAGACGTTCCCAAGCTTTCCAGGTCCTTGATGACACTCTGCGATGAGGCACCCACCCCAGCTGCCCCAGCACACGACCAACCGGGAAGGGGACGAGCCCTCTCCACGGGCCTTGGCCCCTGTCCACAGGGATGTGGGAACTTCCCGAGTTACCCCACAGCCTGCTCTGGCCAAGCCCTGGGGCCTGGGGAGTTGGCTTCCCAGAGGACCCTAGGAGGAGGAAACTGCTTCAAAACTGGGTTTTGTTTTCATCAGAACATGCCTTTAAAACTGATCAGAAAGGCCAACAAAAGAAGGCCCTTTACATCCAGGCTGCCGCACCTTGTTTAAAAAAAAAAAAAAAAAAAAAAAAAGAGGGCGCTTTGAAGAAGAGTAAATTAGCATTCTGACCAGGAGGCTTCTTCAAAGGCCCGAAGACACTGCTGTCACCCAGGTAACCACATCCCGATCAGAGGACACATCTTTAGGTAGAAAGCAGGGGGCCCCCGGGTACCCCATCCTCCCAGGGTTTTTGTTGTCGCCTACTTTTCTATTTTAACCTAATGGAGTCTAAGAGGCGGAAGAGAAAGGGCAGAGGCCAGTGGGTCAGCTTTCCAGGGCAGCTTTCCGGAAGGCAAGTTAGGATGGCGGTGGGAGACAAAAGTGGCATCTTTGAAACTGCGGAGGGAGGAAGAGTTCTGTGAGTTAGGAGCTTCTGCCACTAGTCCGAGTTGTTCTGTAGCCCGAAGAAGAAGCAGGGCCCAGAAAGGCCCTAGGAAGCTTCTGATTATAAGTTTTACACTCAGCTGGGTTTGAATCCTGACCTGACACCAAGCTGAGCAAGTACACCCGGGATGAAGTTAAACAATGATAGAATACATTTAGGCGGGATAGAAAGCATCCGTCAGGCACTGTTTGTAATTTTTTTTTTTAAATTTTTTGCCAAAGGATTATTTTTTTGTAGCACATATGTAAATGTAGGCAACTGATGTTAATGTTTAAATTTTCTATCTGCTTAATGAAGTGGGGTTTTTAGTAGGAAAATGAGAATAAGCGAGGAGTAGAAGTCGTAATGCAAGCGTGACTGAAGCTTATTGGGGTGGGGGCTGCGGAGTACAGAACATGCCTTAGCCCTGAAATGTTAATGTTCTCCTGGTGCAGCTGTTTCTCTGGAATTTGGGGGGAGTGTCTTGCTCTCCCCTCCCCACCCCCACCTCCATGCAACATCTTTGTGTCTCTCTTATTCTTATCAGTTACTTAGGGGAAGTAACAAGCACCACCAGCCTCCTGGTAGCAGCTGCCAGAAGAGCCTGTGGAAATGGGGGTATGGAGAAAACAACTGCTAGGAGGCACAGTTGGACAATTTAATCTGTGTCCTTGATAGCCAATATCAAAGGACCTTGCTCATTCAATCATTCAACAAATATCTATTGAGTTTCTGCTGTGTGCCAGGTGGTGGGCTGAAAGGAAGTTGCACAGACCAGAAATGGAATCTGAGCCTCCCACAAGGCAGGCAAGAATTCTGACCCTGAAAACCACAATGGACATCCCCATGAGTGCCCCACAGTAGCCCCCAGCCGCAGCCGAAGTTAGCAGGTGGCACCAGTGTGCAATCAGCCTGCTTCTTTTAACACCCCACTCTTCCTGTTTGTCGGTATTCTTCTTCCTTTCACTTATTCAGATGAAGGATGGAGATGGATCAGAAAGATGGAATTATTAGAGGGCCAACAGATGGGACCCTCAAGTTGCCTCTAACTAGGCGAAGAACTTTTGTCCCGGGTTGATTCCCAATTAATTCACCCATCCCCTCTCCCAGACAAGCGTCATTACTAATCATTACGCACAGTCCCTTGAGATTCTCAGCAGTTTGTTCCGGTCCTCTTCAGGGCTCCCTGCCCTCGGACGTCTGTCTCCTAGCTTAGGCAAGATGTGTTCATGTATTCAACAAGCATTTATGAAATACCATTTAGATGGTGAGCACAGTACCATGTGCCAGGGACACAATGGTGAAAAGACTAACAGGGTCCTGCTCTCGTGTGGTTCACAGTCCAGTGGGGAAGATGAATAATCATCAATTAAACAAAGAGCAAACAAAATGATCGTCCCCTATGTGATAAGTGTGATGAGGAAAACCAAAGGGACACTATGGTAGAAGGAGAGAGGTCACAGGGAGCCTTCTGTTGAGGAGGAGAATTTAAAGATCCCAACCAGAAGGGTGGACCAGCCGTGCAGGAAGTTGGTGAACAAGCAATCCTAACACAGAGAACAGGAAAGGCGTATTCTAGAAACTTCCAGAAGGCCAGATGCTAGATGGAATAAGGGGTTGAATAATACAAGAGGAGGTTGGAGACTTCAGCTTGGACCCAGTCTCATAGGCCAAGCTAGAGAATTTAGATTTTAGTATAAGTGTGAAGAGAAAGCCTCACAAGTGGTTTCCCATCAGAATGGACTCCCATGAAAAACCAATTTATATTTTTTTATAATCCTGGCTGTGGAATGGAGGATGTCTGGAAGGGGGAGAGTGGAAGCATGGAACCCAGTTAGGAGGCTATTCAGTGGTCCAGGTGGGAGATGATTGTGGCTAGACTGGGATCATGGCCCCAGAGACGGAAAGAAGTGAGTGGATTCAGGATATATTCTGGAGACATGGCTGAATGGTCTGCCGGTGGGCTGGATGGAGGGAAAGATCAGCCCCTCCTCCCTCTGGGTAGGTTAATCAGTCTTCTACCACCTCCGATATTCATATGCTGACCTCAGGTGGAGACACAGGGGTCAAATTAGGACCCAAGATTGAAGACCTAAACCCAACCAAATTCAATGACCCTAGAGCTGAAAAGAAAATATAAAATCTAAGACTTCTAGGCCAGTGATAAAACTAGGCCTTGTTACCATAAACAGAAGAAAGAGGGAAACTGGGTGCAAAAACAATTTTTAATAATATAGATCAAACTAAAATATTAAATTGTGTGCAATAGCATTAAAAAAATTAAGATCCCAGCTACATGGGAGGCTAAGGCAGGAGGATCGCTTGAGCCCAGGAGTTCAAGGCTGCAGTGAGCTATGATCGTGCCACTCCACTCCAGCCTGGGCATAGAGCGAGACCTCTCTTTAAAAAAAAATCAAGATTAGGCCAGGCGCGGTGGCTCACGCCTGTAATCCTAGCACTCTGGGAGACCAAGGTGGGTGGATTGCTTGAGGTCAGGAGTTCGAGACCAGCCTGAGCAAGAGCGAGACCCCGTCTCTTCTAGAAAATAGAAAGAAATTATCTGGCCAACTAAAAATATATATAGAAAAAGTTAGCGGGCCATGGTGGCGCATGCCTGTAGTCCCAGCTACCCGGGAGGCTGAGGCAGTAGGATTGCTTAACCCCAGGAGTTTGAGGTTGCTGTGAGCTAGGCTGACGCCACGGCACTCACTCTGGCCCGGGCAACAGAGCGAGACTCTGTCTCAAAAAAAAAAAAAAAAAAAATCAAGATCCTAGAAAAATAAAATAAACAAACAAAAACAGGTGAACTACATCTACAGATAACTATGTTGAAAAACATTAAGGACAACCCAAAGAATTGGAAAGTTATAACATGTTCATGACTTAGAAGACTTACAATTTTAAAGTTGTCAATTCACCCTCAAAATGACCTATAGATGTAAAGTAACACCAGTCAAAATCCCAACATATTTTTTTCATTTTATTTTGTGGAACATGACAAGCTGATTCTAAATAGATACAGAAATTCAGGGATTAAGAAGAGCAGAGACCTTCTTGAAGAAAAAAGTGGGAGCACTTGGTCTACTTGATATCTAAACTTATAAATAGTGCTGTCACAATTTAATATCCATGTAGGAAAAAATGAAGTTGTACCCCTACTTCATACCATAGCCAAAAAAAGGAATCAGTTTCAGGTAGATTGTAAACCTAAATGTAAAGCCCTCCCCCCCCAAAAAATAGATAACAAGACAGGAGAACACGTTTTTGATCATAGATAGGAAAGTTATTTTATGAACAAATACAAACTCATACTAACCATAAAGGAAAAGAGTGATAAATGTGACCAAATTGCAATGAATTGTTTTTGTTCTTCAAAAGACAGTATTGATGGAATGAAAAAACAAGCCGCAGGATGGATTACATTTGCAACATAATGTAAGTGACAGAGGTTTGTAACCAGAAAGAACTGAATCAAACAAAAAAGGCCCTATATAGGAAAATGGGCAAACAACTGAAGGGAGACTAACAGCGATGACAACCAACCCCCAAATCTTGGCGCCTTGTACAATAGAAGTTGTAGAAATTTATTTCTTGCTCCGGTAACGTCTAGCACTGATGTGTCTGGTCACAGGAGGCTCTGCTCCATGAAACCATTCAGACACCTGGCTGACACTCAGCTGTCTTCAATGTGTGGGCTCCAAAGTCATCCTGGACACTGACGTCCAGCCAGCAGATGGGGAAAAGAGAGAGTTTCATGTGTGGATCTCTCAAGGCCAGGCCTAGAAATCCTCATGTCTCTTCCACCAGCCTTCCATTAGCCAGATCTCTGTCATACGGATCACACGATGGTAAGGGACGCAGGGAAATGTAGCCTAGTTGTGAGGCGGGGAGAGGAAGGAAACAGCTTTGATAGACAGCTAATCAATCAGTTTCTGCCGCAAGGTATTCGACAAAAGAAAAAATCCAAATGGATAATGCACATGCAAAAAGGCTCAATCTCGATAGTAAATCAAGGATATACAAATCAAGACCACAATGAGATATCAATAGATTGGCTAGAAGTTTAAACTATGGCAAACCAGGAGTTGGTGAGAATTTGAGGAATAGTAACTTTTATTTTAATCACTTCCTATTCACCCTGTCAGTGCGGAAGGGAGTTCCACCCTGTGGTTAGAGGGATGGCCCAACACACAACACCTGACACTGGACAGATGAGACCAACAGCAGTTTATTGGTCACACAGACTATCATCACCAGGGAGGGCATCACATGCCACACTGGCCCACAAGGGGTTGCGCTCGGGAACAGAGCAAACAGCAAGAGGCTGTGGGATGCAAGCTTTGTAGTATCAAGAGGAAGGGGTGTCCCTGGTTCCCAGGGGAGGATGTGATCGGCTTGTTTGGATAATGCCGCAGGCTGCAGGGAACTGAAACCCCTACTCATAGATAAGCAGGAATTGCACCTGGTCGCCTTGCAAAGGAGGGTTTTTTGGCTTGGGGACCTTATCCAAGCGAGCAGAGTGGGGAGGAGAACTTGCAGTTAGGCCATTTGAAGGCCTTCTCAGATATCAAGGCCACGTATAATATTGAGCCTTAATTTTAGTTCTGTATTAGTCAGGGCTCTCCAGAGAAACAGAACCAACAGGATGTGTGTATATATATAGAGAAATGTATTTTAAGGAATTGGATCATGTGACTGTGGAGGCTTGGTGAGTCCAAAATTTGATGGAGTAGGCCGGCACACTGGAAACTCCCGGAAGAGTCCAAAGGTAGTCTGATGGCAAAATGGGGAGGTCAGTCTTTGTTCTGTTAAGGCCTTCAGCTAATTGGATAAGACCCATCCACTTTATGCAGGGCAAACTGCATTACTCAAAGTCCATTGCTTTATATGTTAATCTCACCCTCACAGAAACATCCAGAATACTGTTTGACCAAATATCAAGGCACTGTGGCCCAGCCAAGTTGACATATAAAATTAACAATCACAAGATCTTACACAATACACTTTTATAAACTGCATTGGGGCTGGGTGCTGTGGTTCACACCTGTAATCCTTTGAGAGCACTTTGGGAGGCCAAGATGGGAGGATTGCTTGAGGCCAGGAGTTTGAGACCAGCCTGGGCAACATAGCCAGACACCGTCTCTATAAAATAAAAATGTTAAAATTAGCCAGGTGTAGTGGTGCGCACCTGTAGTCCCAGCTACTCGGGAGGCTGAGGCAGGAGGATCTCTTGAGCCCAGGAATTCCAGGTTGCAGTGAGCTATGATGATACCACTGCACTCCCGCCTGGGTGACAGAGTGAGACCCTGTCTCAAAAAATCAATAAATAAAATAAAATAAACTATAGTGGAAGTGTAAATTGGTAAAGCCACTTTGGCAAATGGTAGAAACGTCGAAGCTGCTCACATCTTTTTAACTCAGCAATGATACTCCCGGGCACAAACCCTAGAGAAACAGGCTGCACGCACAGGTGTGTTCACAGCATCATGGTACAGAAGAGCTGGAAACCGGAAACAACCTGTGTCCGTCAACTGTAGAAGAGATAAAATTGTGGCAGATTAACATAATCGAAAACTGTACAGGAACGAAGATAAACCACAGCCACATGCAACACTACGGATAAATCTTAAAAGCACAATGTGGAGAGGGCGAAGCCAGATAGGTATGAATGAATACGCACTATTACACCAACTCCAAAAGGGATGGTAACATGTGGCAAATATGTAAGGGAAAGTAAGGAAGTGATTTCAATAACATTAGCATCATGGTTTCCTGCAGAGGAATGGAGTTGTGACCGAGGAGGGGACACAGGGTACGTCTAGAGTGCCAGTAATAGTCCATTTCTCGAACCAGGTGATAATTATATGGATGTTAGCTTTATGATATTTTGTTAAATTGTATACTTATTCTTATGTAATTTTCCTTATAAATTATATCTAATTATACATTGTTCTTTTAATGATAGAAACACAAATACTCTAGGCAGCTGTTGCAGATTCTTTTTGCATTTTATTTATATATATATATATAGATAGATAGATCATCAGAAAATGAACCTAAAAGCCTAAGTGGGCCTACAAACATACTTGGCTCAAGACACAAACTCACTCACTCTGTCCTTCATGCAAACTCCACCCTTGGACAGTTTATGACCACTTTCACGAGAAACAAAAACGGTGGCTTTTTTTTGGAGAATTATGGGAAAGTAGTCATCACCACCAAAAAACTATCAGCAAGGATGTAACCACAACTGCTACCATTTTCAAGCACCTTTTTGGTGACTTTCAAACCCATCTTAATCCTCAAAAATGACCCTGGAGCCGAGCGAGGTGACTCACACCTGTATTCTCAGCCACTCGAGAGGTTGAGGCAGGAGGCTGCAGAGAGCTACGATTGATTGAGCCTCTGAATAGCCACTGCACGCCAGCCCAGGGAGGCAGGGTGAGACCCTGTCTCAAAACAAAACAAAAGAAACAAAACATGACCCTGTAGAGTAGACTGCAGAACCCCCATATGGATTTTGAAAGCCTGTCTCCTCAGAGAGCTTAAGGTCCCTTGGGCAGTTGATAAGTAGAGAAGAGGGAGTCTGTGTGACTCCAAGGCACATGCGCTTTGCCCCATCTGCCCTGCATCTAATCACACATGATGCTGGTGGGGGTGGCACGGGGGAATTACCATTTGTGGCAGATAAATATTTGGATGATGTGGTATGAACGTGGTTTGCAGGAGAAGGGTAATTCCATTGTAGAGGTTGAAGCAAAGAAAAGTCTGTGACTGGGTAAGTGACCGCGGGGGCTTCGTGTTCCCGTTGGGCAGGGCTAGGGTGGTGGCTGTCTGCCCCATCAGGCACTGATGAATGAAGGATGAATCAGGTTAGCTGGCTTTCCTGCAAGTGGGGCAGGCACTTTTACCCTCCGGAGCAGCACATGGATGCGGAAGCAGCCAGTGGAAACAAGAGATCACGGTCTGAAGGGGACCAAATTGCAGCTGGTTTTCTATCCAAAGAGGTAGCAACGGAGAGCTGGAGACAAAGGTTAGAAACGTAAAGGTGGCAGAGAAAACAGGTAAGCTGCCACGCAAAGAGAGTACAAGTGGGCAAGCAAGAGGAAAACTTCTGGAACCAGCATGCAGTAAGGGGGTTTGGTTTGGGAATCAACCCAAATGCCTTTCAGTGTGAGATCAAAGAAATAGTTTGTGACACATCCATACAGTGGAATACTATGCAGCTGTTAGAAAGCATGAGACAGGGCTGCCTGCAGTGACATGGAACAATGTTTGTGACAATTTATTAAGTAAGAAAATACATTATGGAAGAGTAATAATTATGTGTGGGCTAGGGGTAAGGTATATATGATTTTATAAATAGAAAAGAGAATCTGGAAGCATACACTTGGGATTACAACAGTTGTGTCTGCAGTAACTTTTAATGTTATAAATGTTGTAATTGTTTGAAAAAAAAATTTTTTTTTTTTTTGAGACGGAGTCTCACTCTGTTGCCTGGGCTAGAGTGAATGCTGTGGCATCAGCCTAGCTCACAGCAACCTCAAACTCCTGGGCTCAAGCGATCATTCTGCCTCAGCCTCCCGAGTAGCTGGGACTACAAGCATGCGCCACCATGCTTGGCTAATTTTTTCTATATATATTTTTAGCTGTCCATATAATTTCTTTCTATTTTTAGTAGAGACGGAGTCTCGCTCTTGCTCAGGCTGGTCTCGAACTCCTGACCTTGAGCGATCCTCCTGCCTCAGCCTCCCAGAGTGCTAGGATTACAGGCGTGAGCCACCACGCCCGGCTGTTTGAAAAATTTTACAAAGCTTATAAAATTTTATAATTTTACAAAGTTTGACATTATAGTAATAACTTTGAAAGAATAATGTATAATGTCCTTAGATAAATAACTACATGAACCAATTTAGAACATCTATGAGAAGTCATCAAATATGTCTGTTACTCTGAAAAGCTTTGTATTCCTAGGCCTTCCAGGGTCTTTAAAGGGAGTGTGAGTCTGGGGCTTGGGTGTTCGTGTCTCAGCACTTACTTGGATATGATTCCTGTCTTTGTCTCTCATTCCCATCCACGTCTTCGGGAAGAAGAAGAGAAGGTCTTTAGCAGAAGAATGCTATGAATGAGCACTCTCTCATGAGCTTCCCAGGAAGGTTCTGTCCCTGGAGAGTTGAGCAGGAAAGAGCCCATGTGAGTCAGGGCTGGTGACAAGGCAATGGGTGAAGACATTGGAGGTACAAGTGGAAGCAGAAGCCCCCACTGCCCCCTTACCCATGGCTGCCAAACCTGTGCCCTTGCCCAGAGAGAACTATTACATTGTAGGAAAAAAAGACAAAGTTCAGTCAGTGGTCCACCTTTATGTACAGAGCATCAATAGCCCCACAAAAGGGTGTGCCAACACATAATTCTCGAAAAGGTAGACACATCATTCTTGCACAACTACACGATGAGAACATTCATGCGACAACCATCAGAATAACAAAGTTGGTTCAAAAAATGATGGAAGGGGCTGGGCGCGGTGGCTCACGCCTGCAATCCTAGCACTCTGGGAGGCCGAGGCGGGCGGATCGTTTGAGCTCAGGAGTTCGAGACCAGCCTGAGCAAGAGCGAGACCCCGTCTCTACTAAAAATAGAAAGAAATTATATGGACAGCTAAAAATATATATATAGAAAAAATTAGCCGGGCATGGTGGCATATGCCTGTAGTCCCAGCTACTGGGGAGGCTGAGGCAGTAGGATCACTTAAGCCCAGGAGTTTGAGGTTGCTGTGAGCTATGCTGACGCCACGGCACTCACTCTAGCCCGGGCAACAGAGTGAGACTCTGTCTCAAAAAAAAAAAAAAAATGATGGGAGAAACTGCAGTGTGTGTGTGTGTGTGTGTGTGTGTGTACTCAGTGAAAAAGAGAATGCTGGAATAACATAGCTAAGTTAGCTACAAAACTGGCTACTGCCCTACAGGGCGATAAGACCGTTACCTTTGGGGTTATCATTGTCATCTCTTCCAAATGTTTCCATGTCACTCATATCTCCACCAGACAAAAACTATTTGCATCTTATCCATTTTTGGCAGGTCAACATCTGACATTACAAACTCTGGGCCCTGATCCATAGTAAATAAAAAGTCAAAGAAGACTTTATTCCCCTAAAATGGTATTTCTCAACCAGGGTTCCAAAGAGAGGATTGCACCCTAATGCCCAAGGCATTGTTTGTGGGTAATCCATCAACTCTTCTCTGCAGCTAGAGTGGTGCTAGTTATGTACTATCTATGGGAGAACCCAGAAAATTGTCACTCAAATGATTTTCTGTGTTCAGAGAATCAGGTGACCCAGATTCTTCTGCCCAATTTCCGAGTTTTGGATAATTTTTCTTAGGAGGAGAAACTAAAAGTGTATAGGGTGTGAGAAAGAGTTTAACTGCAGCAAGTTGTACCCTTCAGTATGTGAGGACCCACCTGGGAGAAAAACCTGATAAAATGCTCTGAGTACAGAAAGACCTTTAGTGAAAACATGAACCTCATCCAACACCAGGACACCCACAGGGGAAGGAAGCCATGTGCACCTACACATGTAAGAAGAGGGTTTCTGTGGTCTCATGCCTCCTCACCCACCACAAGGAAAGGTCCTCATAGCAGAGAAACCCTAGACCTGGCCCCAGTGGGAGAAAGACTGAATTCGCAACCCTATACTGATCGAATATCTCAAGTCCCACAAAGCAACACCACGATGAAGTCAGTTTTAGCTCCAGCTTCATCAGGCAGGGGGGTCTCCACAAAGCAGACACCCTCTACGTGTCCAGAGTGCAGCGATGGCTTTGGCCAGAGAGCCAAAATGCTGGAGGAAGTAAACTAACAGGTTGGGAAAACCTCTCCACTGGGCCTCATCCACCCTGTAACTTCAGCCCACAAAGCCTCGGACTTCGGCAGCAGGGCCCAGAAAACTCACTTTGCCACCCATTTCAGATGAGCCCCTGGTGTGTGTCAGTAATGTATAAGGGTTAATAAAGAATTCTGGTGTTGAACAGACTTGGTCCACATCCTGGTGCTGTCACTTACCAGCTGTGTGATCTTCGGTGGATCAGTTCATTTCTCTGAGCCTTATTTTTTTTTTTTTACTCCTTTAAGATGGGATAAATATTAACGCCCACTTCATAGGTGCCATGACAGTTAATGAGAGGAGGAATGTAGATGCATGGTAAGAACTCAGTGAATGAGACTGCTTTCCACCACCTTCTTTTCGTCTGGCTGACCCATTTCCCAGAATCCACAAGCTCATGGTGCCTTTTGAGGCCACCAGCTTGAGCACTGGGGATGGAGAAGTGGTGTTTTGTGTGTAGCTGTTCAAATGATGGTTCTGATGTTGTATAATTTCCCCATGGTTTAGGAGGCTCCTAAGCAGCTGCAGGGAATGAAATGGAAAGCTGCGGAAAACTCTTTCTGGGTCTCTTCCCCAGGAGGTACAAAATTGTTCTGTTTCTGTCCTTGGTCAGTCCCTTAGAGTAGCGGTTCTAGTGCTAGCAGTGAACTTCCCTGAATGTCCCAAACACAACCAGAGGACCAGGCCTGCAGTGAGGTGATCACAGAACATTAATGCTGGATTAATGTTCTGAGTCATCAGAGACAACCTTGATTTGCAGAGGAGGTGGGGTTGCCAGAATTAGCAAGTAAAATATACAATGCCCAGGTAAATTTGAATTTCAGATAGATACACAATGAAAACAATTTTGTTAGCATTAACTATGTCCCAACACCGCATGAGATATACTTATAAGAAAAGTTTTTTTATTTGTTTATCTGAAATTCAAATTTAACGTGGCTTCCTGTATTTTATCTGGCAACTCTGAGAGGCCAGCTAGGTGCCAAGGGAAAAAGCAACCTGCTGGGGTCACACAGCCAGCCAGATCTATTGTGTTGCCCTAGCCACAAACACATACACCCCAGCTTTCCGATTTTTCAGTTTTTTAATTAAGGTGAATGCTTGCTGAGCTGGGTGCCTCAGATGCCTTGGCTGTTACACAAAGGCAGAACCACTGATTATGGGTCTCTAAGAGCAAAAACAGAAGAACAGCTGCAGAACACGGGGGAGGTGGGAGTGGTGGTTAGGACACTTCTCCAAGTGACGGTGACCATGGGCCAGACATTTGACTGCTCTAAGGCTCAGTTTCCTCACTATCAAATAGGCACAACAGGGCTTAGTTCCAAAGAGTCACTTTAAGGATCGACTGAGATGAGCAGTTTCTGAAAAGCTCATTCCTTTTAAACTCACATGAAAAGTTTGTGTACATGCTGTTTTTATCATGACCCGTGAAGATGGAGGAGGAAGCTTTGGTTGTGTAGAGCTGAGAGCTGCACCCAACTTCACCCGCCACCCCCAAGGGGCTTCAGACTAAATTCCTGGCCTGGCCCACACAGCGGACCAAGTGGTCCGTTCCACCCTGATTTACGGGAAATCATACCAGCGATCAATCATCCTTAATTTGTAACTGGGCAGTGTCCTGGGCCAGCCAATAGCTAAGGCTAGCCCCCCCACCCCCCTCCCTGACCCTGCGGGACTCTCCACTCAGTCTGCACAGAAGCTGCCCAGTGACCAGGAGTTTGGAGCAGGTTTGGTGCTGGGCGGGGGGTGGGGAGGTGGGGTGGGAGTATGGAGTGAAGAGGTCTGGGGAGGGGGGTGTTCTCACCTCTGTCCTTCCCTCCCCGGGTTTCCTGCCCCTTTTATCTCTGCAGTCTGCACAGGCTTCCACTGGAGACTTCTGCCTCCTCCTGCCCCTCACCCCTACCCGCTCCTGCCCCAGGACTGCTGTGCCCAGCTCCCCCCCGCCCCCACCTCCCACCATCCCCTGCCTCTTACCCCATTGTTTGGCTAAAGCAGGACTCTCCCCCTCAAAACCCCCCAGTTGAACAGATGGACAGAGACCCGGCCCGGGGGAGAGGAAGGGCCAGCTGGTGCCGGGAATGGGAAGCGGTTTGGGGAAAACAAAACAGAGGGAGGAGCTAGGGAGAGGGTGGCCCCCGGAGGGAGGGGGAGGGAACTCACAGAGAGGGGCTGGAGCCTGGGACGACGGAAGGGGGGCGGGGCCCTGGGGTGGGGTGGGAGCCCCCTGGGCTCCCAGGCTCGGGGCTGGCTCTGATGCTGGCTGGCTCTGCAGGTCCGGCTGACATCGCCGCCCAGATGGCCTCAGGGCTGACCCCGCTGACCCTCCTGCTGCTGCTGCTGGCTGGGGTACGTGGCCCCTGCCAGGGGTGGGGGTGGGGGGCTGAGGATTAACCCTTCAGGCTCCGGGGAATGAGGGGAGCTCCTCTTGGGATCAGCAAGTGTGATCCTGGCACCTCCCATGGTATCAGTGGGGGAGGAGCTGGGGACACCGAGACAGACGCAGCCTTGGCGGGCTATGCACTCACCAGCTGGATGGCCTTGAGCAAGTCACTTCTCCCTGCCTGCTCAGTCCTGATTTATAAAATGTTTAATAAATGGACTCCACCCTGTCCACCAGACAGGCTTGGTAGGAGGATCACAGAGTACAAGGAGATGGGGAACATTTTGTGATATCAAAGCAGGAGGTGGTTGCAGAAAACCGCTGTGCGGGGTGGGGGTCTGGCTGCTGTGCCCTGTGGCAGGCTGTCCCAGGCTGCGGCCTGTGGAAACGGGGAGGAAGAGTAGCAAACATATGTGGGCCTGGGTGGGGGTTAACAGCACTGGGAGGTCCCAGGGGCCTGGGGAAATGAGCCCAGGAAGTGGGGGAGCCCAGGAGAAAGGTGACTGCTTACTTTGGGGTATGTGTACATGCATGTCCGTGTGTGTGTGTGTGGAAGTTGGCATCCACAGTGCCCTTTGAGACTCAGCAGATGATGAGGCAAGGAATTTAGAATCAGAGAACTTCAGAGAACTTGGTGTGACTCTTGTGAGACCCTGGGCTAGTCACTTAGTATGTGTCAGCATCAGTTTCTCGGTCTGTGAAATGGGGATAATATATGGTTTTTCAGCTGAGCACCTACTGACATTTGGGCTGGATAATTCATTGTTCAGGTGCTGTCCTGTGCAATGTAGGATGTTTTGCAGTATCTCTAGCCTCTATCCACTGGATTCCAGTAGCATCTTTCCCGCTTCCTCCCTTATGACAATCAAAAATGCTTTCAGACTTTGCTAAATATCCCTTGGGAGTCAAAATTGTCACAGAGCTATTGATCTATACTATTTCTCTCTTCCTCTCTCCCACCCTCCCTCTCCTCCCCTCTCCTCCCTTCTTCTCTTCCTCCTTCCCTTTGTTCCTTCCTGCCAGAATGCTGATTATTTCCTATACGAACTAAAGGATTACAACCCACAATTTGAAAATCCACTCTTTTAAAGCAAGGGCCACAAAAGTTCAAATGTCTGTATTGGCCAGGCAAGTGAGTCAAGACAGGCAGATATTAATAAGAAATTGTAAGAACACAGACAAATGACAGTTGACACTCAGCTTCAGTTTTTGGAAAACAGTTTCCTACATGGCAGTAATTGATCAGCGAGAACAGAGTCCTTGATTACCCCTTGTGGTCTGCAGGGAACACTCCTGCTGCACTCTGCCCCACCCTGCATCGCCCACTCTCTGAAGGAATTAGTGGTGGTGGCTCGAAGACGGGTTCTTTACCCACCAGGCTGTTTCAGAAATAACTCTGGTACAGCACCACATTTTCCACAATCCCCACCTTCTCTTCCTGCTTTGAGGGTTTGAGGGGACTGCGCCTCATAGTAAGAAAAATGAAACTCAGTTTCTTGAACCACAGAATGGAGCCTCCTCAAATCCAAATCCTACCAGTTCCAGCTCCAGGGATCCAAAGAGTTTGCAAGGGAAGAGCCAAGGGAACATCGTGGAGGGAGATAGCCCCGAGATTCCAACCGTTCAGCACGTCGAAGAGTCTTTCACCTCGTTGCCAACGACCAACCCAGCAACCAAATCAACAACCAACTCAGCCACCCAAGTAACAGCTAGTACCGCTGATGAACCCACCACCCAACCAACTACCCAGTCCCTGACAGAGCCTCCTACCCAGCCCACTTCTGAGCCCTTCTGCCCAGGGCCTGGCACTCCCTGCTCTGATCTGGAGACTCACTCAGCAGAAGCTGTGCTGGGGGACGCTTTGATCGATTTCTCCCTGAAGCTCTACGGTGCCTTCTCAGCAGTGAAGGAGGCTGAGACCAACATGGCCTTTTCCCCATTCAGCATTGCCAGCCTCCTCACCCACGTCCTGCTTGGTAAGGCCCTGATTGAATTCTCTCTCTGTGTCACATGTTGGCACTCCTGTGAGGGTCACCAACCCGGACACTCTCTACAAGGCTAGGCCTCTGTGAGGAAGCTGTAAACGTGGGCTATATTTGGGGAGAGGGAGAGTGAGGGGCTATATCTTCTCATTCTTGAACATTCCTTTATTTAACAATGATCGAATGCGTGATTGTTTGTAAAACCCTGTAGATTATACAAGAACATATAAAACAAGGTCCCAGCCACCAGCCATGGTTCAAGGCAAGGTAAGGTGATAAGGGACATGAAATCATCAGAGATAGATCTAGAGTGGATCATGGTAATGCTGCTTTCTAGCTCTGTGTCCTTAGGCACATCACTTAACCTCTCTGAGCCTTGAGTCCTCCTGTGTAAAGTGGTGATGGTGACATCTACCGCAAAAGATTAAGAAGTAGGTAGCCTGGTGCCTGACTTGGTGGGTGGTCAAAAAAATGTTAATCACTCTGTCATCTTGAGAGGTTACTGTCAAGTCCCATGTGGTAGTTACCCCAGGAATGGCACAAACAAATTACTACAAGCAGTGGAGACAATGCTGTCATTCCCAAAGAAGGCTCCTGGAGACAATACAGTGAGCATATCAGAACCATTATTCTAGAGTCCCAGAATCCCAGTATCCCACAAGATCCAGTGGCACCCTACTCCCCCATTATGGAAACCAAATTATCTCCAGATGTTGCCAAATATCTCCTGGGAGGCACATTCCAGTTAATTGATCTCAGTTACTTTCTTTATTGCCCCCCAAAATACAGCTTAAATCCTGCCTCCATCCTCCACTTGTTAGCTCTGTGCCCTTAAATGAATGGAGTGCTTCATCTCTTAAACCTCAGTATCCTCACCTGTATAACAGGAATAGTAACTGTCCTTATGTAAAGAGTTACGGTGAAGATTCAATGAGATGGTCTGGGAGAAGCACTTAGGAGACCTGGAACCAAGTAAGTGCTCAATAGATTTTAGCTATTATTGCACAGAAGACATGTACAAGAAATATTTGATAATGACCAATAACTGAAGGGATGTTGAACACCCATCCTCTTTTTTTTTTTTTTTTTTTTTTTTTTTTTTTTTTGAGACAGATTCTCACTATGTTGCCCGGGCTAGAGTGAGTGCTGTGGCATCAGCCTAGCTCACAGCGACCTCAAACTCCTGGGCTCAAGTGATCCTCCTGCCTCAGCCTCCCGAGTAGCTGGGACTACAGGCATCATGCCCGGCTAATTTTTTTCTATATATTTTTAGTTGGCCAGATAATGTCTTTCTATTTTTAGTAGAGACGGGGTCTCGCTCTTGCTCAGGCTGGTCTCGAACTCCTGAGCTCAAACGATCCGCCCGCCTTGGCCTCCCAAGTGCTAGGATTACAGGCGTGAGCCACCGCGCCCGGCCCACCCATCCTCTTTTATGATTTTCTGATTTCTTCTCCAAATAGTAATCTAGTGTCTCTGCCTGTAGGCTGAATCTTTGTAAACCCAAACCAACTAAATAATAGTGAATGTGGAACAGCCAGTGATTGGTTGGACATGGCTTTGAAGGATGAGTAGGATTTAAATAGGTAGAGAAAAGGGGGAGGAGAGTATTCAAAGCCCTGCAGAAGGCTAACTCTGTGATTATTCATAATGCCCACACCCCTACCTTTCTGACATATGTATTGTTTTCCAAAAGAATGGCTTTGACCTTAGGTCTTTGACCCCCTGCATAGCCAGGAACACCTTCGGTTCCAGCCTGGTCCCTCAACCCTAGTCCCGAATGGTGGGTCTCCCACTCTGCCTGCAAGTGCCTTTGTTGTAGGGGCTGGGAACATCACCAGAAGAAACCTGGAGAGCGTCCTCTCCTACCCTGAGGACTTTGCCTGTGTCCACCAGGCGCTGAAGGCCTTCACGTCCAAAGGTGTCACCTCGGTCTCGCAGATCTTCCACAGCCCAGGTGAGTGCCCAGGGAGGAGCAGCAGCTGCAGAGAAGGGTCCTGAAGGGATTCTGGGTGGGACCCAGCACTGGGGAGGGGACGGAGGGAATGTTGGAGCTAGAACATCAGGGAGGGAGTGCAGAGCAGGTGAGGGTTGCTCCAGGGCTGGACTGTTCTCCTGGTGAGATCTTAGTCACATCATTTGCATTCATGAATTCCTTTTAGAATAAAACTATCCTTATGCATTAATAAGTAGGGCTAGAGAGCTAGAGAACTATAGACATAAAATAGCCATAACATTCTTTTTTGCTAATTTTTGGGTCAAAGGAATCTTGGGACTCCTGTTCTTTGTATTTTTGTGTTATGTGAATTTGTTATCGTTGGCATGTATTATGTCATTACCTAGGTAATAATGGCAATAAATAGTGATAATAAATTTGCAAAATGATCTAATGCAGTTGTTTCCAAACTTTGTTCCTCAGAGCCCCAGGGTTCTGCAGAGCTGCTTCAGGAGTCAGGGTGGCGTTGGGGTGTTGGGGAGGCTGAGAGGTGCGGAGTGGGACACCACTTCCTGTGGGAGGGAGAGCAGCCAGCTGGGCTCGACTGCTCACCTACCCTCAACCAGGGCCTTTTCATACTGTGGGCTTCGGACGTGACTTTATTTGAAAACACAGTTCTGCTGCTTTAAAAGGTTTGAAAACCACAGGTCTAGTCTAACCACCCCAACTTTTTTTTTTTTTTTTCTTTTGAGACAGTCTTGCTCTGTCACCTGGGCTAAAGTGCAGTGGCATCAGCCTAGCCCACAGCAACCTCAAACTACTGGGCTCAAGCGATTCTCCTGCCTCAGCCTCCTGAGTAGCTGGGACTACAGGCGCGCACCACCATGCCCGGCTAATTTTTCTATTTTTAGTAGAGACCGGGTCTCGCTCTTGCTCAG
>CM052438.1:171125941-171161933 GCA_028533085.1 Varecia variegata
GCTAGGCTGACACCACGGCACTCACTCTAGCCCGGGCAACAGAGTGAGACTCTGTCTCAAAAAAAAAAAACAAAAAAAAAAAACAAGAAAAATCACATATTGTCCCATCATCTAAGAAACAGTCTCTTTTTAGATATAGAGAAAATATAGCTCAGACGTGCTCAAGAAATGTGGCATTTACTTATTACATATAAAGCTGTAAGTCTGCTTTATCCTCTGCCTTACTAGGTTGGTGGAAAATACGACTTGCATTCAATGTATTAGGGCTTTTGTCCCCCTCTCAGGCCTACCCTGGGCTCGTGCCAGGGTTCTTGGTCTCATGCTGTACCCTGGGGAAATACCTTGAATCTATTTAGTACAGGACAGATTTTTCTTTCAAATACTATTTTCTTGAGGGGACTGAAGTCTCTTGGAGAGCAAAAACCAGGAAGTTTTGTCACAAGCTTCCACTGAGGCCAGGAAGCAGAGTCTGTTCTCTGCTGAATTAAGGGAAGAAAGAGGGAAAATACAGGCAAATGGAAGTTAATATCTCAGAAGTGTTATCTTGCCCAGCCATGGCCACGTGGCAAGCAGAGGCAGCGAGGGCCTAGGACTATTTCACCTGCTCTTAGTTCGGGGTTTGCCTTTTTGGGGCCTCCTGTGCCACACCTATAAGAGGAGTGGACTGGCCCCTTGCTCTGACACGCTGTGTTCAGTAGAGTGAGCGGAAGGAGCCCCGGGAGGCATGCTCGCTCTCAACGCTTGCTTGTGGAAGGGGATGAGGTGTTCAGGGGACTCATGCCTCCCTCTCTCAACCTACCTCCCCCAGACCTGGCCATAAGGGACACCTTTGTGAACACCTCTCAGAGCCTGTATGGCAGCAGCCCCAGAGTCCTGGGCAATAACAGTGATGCCAATTTGAAGCTCATCAATGCCTGGGTGGCCGAGAACACCCACCAGAAGATCAAGGACCTGCTAGACAGCCTGCCTTCTGACACCCGCCTTGTCCTCCTCAATGCTATCTACCTGAGTGGTAAGGGGGCCCTTGACTAGGTGGTCTTCCCTCCCATTCATTCTGGGTTCTTCCTTCCCTCCTGGCTTCAAAGCCCACCCAACCCCAAGTTCCACCACCAGATCCCAGTACGTCTGTGCCCCCTTTGCTAACAGGGCTTTTAGCTCCTCTTTGTCCTTTCTCGAGCAATCCTCTCTCCCTTCCTCCTTCCAGCCAAGTGGAAGACAGCATTTTCTCGCAGTAAAACCAGGGTGGAGCCCTTTCACTTCCAAGACTCTGTTATAAAAGTGCCCATGATGACTAGCAAGAAGTACCCTGTGGCCCATTTCATTGACCCAACTTTGAAGGCCAAGGTAAGTGTTTGGCACTTCCCACTCCTGTTTCAGACCCACCTGAGTCTCCTCACTTCTTTTCTGCTATGGTCCCATCATTTTCGGGAAAACTCTTTATGAATTCATTGTTTCTACTCCTCCCATCTGTATTTCCACCCTGTGTCTCTTCTCCTTCTCCTTTCTCTAGCCTTGGCCGAGGCAGGTGTTGTGTGTTTTAGGCTGGAAGACAGGATTCTAAAGTTTTTTCATGCATCTCTACTGCATCAAATGGCAAAAAGTGAGTCGTGTTCCTGTTCTGTGCGTCTGTTTCTCTTTCTAGTAAACCATCAGGAGACCCTGGTGGCTTAGCAAGTCCTGTGTGTTTGTGTGTACCTGTGTACAGCATGCATACACATGTGTACATGTGTGCAGCTATATCCGTGTATATGCATACATGTGATAAGTGCATGAGTTGCACACGTGTTAAATCGCTTACATTCCTTAGGAGAAATTGAACAATTATAATTTGAATGAGTGGAGAGGGAGGGCACATAGAATAGTGAGCCCAGAGTATTCTAATTAGTAAACTAGTTTGTGCCCAGTGATCAGATAGTTCTCTTTTGTTAGGACAGCAAGACACAAACCTATGAGATGGGAAACAAGGGGAGACACCCACTGTCTCAGGACCGGGCTGACACGTAAAGACTCTGCTCCTGGAACATGCCAGGCTTGTTTCCACCCTGGAGCTCTCCTTAGCCTGGGTCCTTCTTCACTCAGATCGTCTCATAGCTTGTTCCTACTGGTCATGTGGGTGTCAGCTCAAAGGTTACCTTGGTGGAGAGGCCTTCTCCTCCTTAAAGTCGCTTCCTCCTTACCCTGTACCATTGCCTTATTTTATTATATTCATGATACTCATCATCATCTGAAATTGCCATTTATTTGCTTATTTGATGACAGTATTGTCTATCTCCCTGAGATATTGTCCATCTACTTGGATAAGGAACCTGTCTTGTTCCTTCTATATCTACAGCACCTAGAACAATGCCACATATAATAGGTGCTCATTCAGTGTTTGCTGAATAAATGAATGAATGAAATAGAGGGTGCCAAAGGGAGCTGCTCACTTAATGTGAGTGGCTAGAAGACTTCATGGAGGTTACTTTAACCATTCTTTGCTCATTTATTTATCCACTCATGCACTTATCCACCCATCGAGCCATCCCTGTCCAACGTATTTGACCATTCATGACTCATTTAACAGAACCAGAACAGCATGTATAAGGCACAGAAGAGTGAATAGATATGACACATTTAGAGCATCACTCTGACTCAGGATGTATGGGGGAGGTATCAACATAAGTTTTTTTTTAATGCCAGAGGAGGAGGAGGAGTTTTGTACACAAAAACCATTACTTACAATTCCTTGGGTTTTAAACAGATGTTTAATTTAATGTATTCATATTATTAATGTAAAATCAAAGTTTTACTTAGTCCTTTTAATTTTAAGTTGAACTTGCTACATTATTTATAATAGAGTAATTTTTATATAAAAACACTAAGCTAACTTTCATTTGTTCTTTAATTAATTAAGCCATATTGAACAGATTAAACTCCTTTAAATCATTTGTCCTGTTTACAAACATAGTTAATATTCCGATAAGCATTTCAAGCTCCCTTTATAAATTTAACATCCTTGATTTTCTTTTTAAACATGTCAAAGGCCAGGTGTGGTGGCTCACGCCTATAATCCCAGCACTTTGGGAGGCCAAGGTGGGAGGATCACTTGTGGCCAGGAGTTCGAGACCAGACTGGGCAACCTAAGTGAGACCCCATCTCTACAAAAAAATAAAAGAATTAGGCAAGCATGGTGGTGTGTGCCTGTAGTCCTAGCTATTTGGGAGGCTGAGGCAGGAGGACCCCTTGAGCCCAGGAATTCAAGGTTACAGTGAGCTATGATTGTACTACTGCACTCCAGCCTGGGAGACAGAGCAAGACCCTGTCTCTAAAAACACCCCCAAAACTAAACCAAAACAAAAAAACATGTCAAATACCTTACAGGACAGAATTGCAACTCTGGCCGTATCATCCTAGCACCTAAAGCCCATTTGTGAACTAAAAATTAAGTTTGAAGAGTCAGTCAACTTATAGCCAACATTCTAACATCATTCTCATACTTAAGTTATCCTATAACTTTTTGCTTAAAAACATAAAACCAGCATGTCAGATTCTCTTAAAAATTACACGCTCTATTTTAAATAACAAACACATGGATTACCCTGAACTTAATGCTTGATGTTAATATTATGGAGTTAGTTTACTTTGTCATTCCGATACTAAATTCTAAATCTTCCTGGGACTTAAGGGTATTTACCTTAGTAAGGGAGTTAGATTTACCAACTCCGGTATGCTGAGGTTACTGGCTTGAAAATTCAAGACCACATTATGGTAAATTTATGGCCAGAGAGTCAAGGTCCATACATAGGACTTGAGGGGCACATGCTGCCAGACAAGCACATTGTTTGGGGGGCCTATGTAAACAGGGACCCCATGTCCACCCTCTTCCGTTGATACAGGTTTACAGCCTCCTTCTTCTGGGCCATTTTTTCGGGTTTCAACAATTGATTACTTTCAGTTAACTGTCTTTATTGTCCAGCTGAATTCTGCATTCTTCTAGATTCTTTTTGTTCATCCTTCAACCCCAACCATAATGCCATTTAATGATAGTCTCATATCCTATTAGGGTTTCTAAGCCTTGGCGCTATTGCATTTTGGGTCAGATAATTCTTTATGGTGGGAGGCTGTTCTGTGCATTGTAGGACTTAGCATTATTCTTGGCTTCTACTCAGTAGAAGCTGGTGGCACTGTGCGTACATCCTTCCTACCCGCCTCCCAGCTGTGACAACCAAAATGTCCCTAGATGTTACCAAATGTCCGCTGGCAAATTCACCCTGAGTTGAGAACCCCTGTATTCAACTTGTGGGTCCTGCACTTCTCACATACTTTTGTCTGGTCTTCAGTTGAAAGACCTTCTATTAATAATAGCAATCTGGAAGGGTAGCTAAGATCAGCTTGTGAACAATCTTCAATGCCACACTAAGAAACTTGTACTTAATCTCATAGGTAGCAAAGAGCCATCTATAGTCTTTAAAGGGACTGACCTGTTAACTCTGGTGGTGCATCGTGCATGTTATATACTGTCTGTGCAACACACTTGGGAGGGAAGGAACAGGGCTCAGAGAAATCAAAGCACTTGTCCACATTACATAACCAGTCAGTGGTAGAGTCAGGGTGTCGTCAGAAACTCGTGCTCCGTCCTCTGCCCCTCACCAGCAGAGGCAGACCAGCACTGTTCACCCTGTTGGGTGTCCCCATTTCCTGGCAAAGCCTGGGAGCCTAGGTCTGGCTGCTCCTTGTTGAAATAGTACAGACTGTCACAGCAGACTGCAGGACAGCCTTGGGACACAAAGGATGGGAGCCAGGAGACAGCTGGGGCGGGAAGACTGATAAGGTGCATCTCTTATTCTCTAGGTGGGGCAGCTGCAGCTCTCCCACAACCTGAGCTTGGTGCTCCTGGTGCCCCAGACCCTGAAACACCGTCTGGAAGATGTGGAGCAGGCTCTCAGCCCCACTGTCTTCAGGGCCATCATGAAGAAGCTGGAGATGTCCAAATTCAATCCCACTCTCCTAATGCTGCCCCGCATCAAAGTGAAGACCAGCCAGGACATGCTGTCAATCATGGAGAAACTGGGTGAGCTCCAGCGGCGTGGGGTTACTCTCAGGCCATCAGAGGAGAAAAAAGAGAGGGGGGGGCCCTAAAATGTGGTCAGCATTCTCTAGAGTAGGTTTTACATCCATAATCTCAGGTTGTTCTTCAACCCTGTGAGTTAGATGGGCAGGTGCTATTATCCTATTGGATCATTGAGGAAACCAAGACTCGGAAACTTTATATGATTTACCCAAATTTTCCATGACTTACCCTTAAGCTAGTTAGAGGCAAACCAAAATACCAGCCTAGGCCTCCAGCTGTCTTGACGGTTTCCACTGTGGTTCATGGTGACGTAGGCAGTGCGACAAGTGGCCAAGGTGGGTTACAGTTATGGATACTCCTTCCCCAGTGATGTTTTGGACCAGTCAGCCACCCCATGGAATATGCAAGAAGCTATCTGGATCTGAAGGTCTGGAGGCTTCTGAGTTGAGAGGCAACAGAGACTCCATTTCCTAACCACCGACCTCACGTCCAGCTTTGCTACTTAATGTCCTGTTAGAGAACTTGACTCCCTAACGCATGACCTCATTTCCCAGTATAATGGCATCTGTAGAGGAAGAACAGACTGTTTTTCTCTATATTTCATTCAACACTTCTGGCCATCAAATATGTGGGGTGTTTTCTCCACACCGAGCAGTTCTCCAATATTCTGTGGACACCAACTGGGTGTTTTACAGTTCAATTCCGTTCTGACACTGTCTCCCCCAGATAGCATCAGATCCCACAGGTTCAGAGCTCAGTCCCACAAGGCTGCCCCCCACTTCAGGATCAGTTACAAGACCAGGTTGTCACCTGCGCTTCTGACCAACGGGCTATAAATCAGAAGTTTCCACAACTCCCTGCTGGGGTGTGACTGTTTGCTAGAATGGCTGACAAAACTCAGGGAAATACTTATGTTTACTGGTTTATTATATAAAGGATGTGATAAAGGATACAGATGAACAGCCAGATGAAGAGATACACAGGCCTAAGTCTGGAAGGGGGCTGGGCGCAGGAGCTTCTGCCCTGTGGAGTGGGGATGTGCCACCCTCCTGGCATGTGTCTGTGTTGACCAACCCAGAAGCTCTCAGATTTTTAGGGATTTATATGGCGGCTTCATCTTGTAGCCGCCATATAATGATGGATTATTAACTCAATCTCCAGCTCCTCTCCCCTCCCCAGAGGATGGGGGGTGGGGCTAAAAGTTCCAAGCTTCTAACCATGGCTTGGTCTTTGTGGTGACCAGCCCCCATCCAGGAGCCAACAGGAGTCAACTCATTAGCACAAAAGGTGCTCCTATCACCCAGGTAATTCCCAGGGATTTAGGAGCTCTGTGACAAGAACTGGGGTAAAAGACCAAATATTAGAGCAAAAGATGCTCTCAGCACCCGTAGCTCTTTGAAAATTACAAGTGTTTTAGGAGCTCTGTGTCAGGAATGGGGATCAAAGACCAAATATTAGAACAAAAGATACTCCTAGCAGCCCCATTGCTCAGGCAATTACAAGGGTTTTCGGAGCTCTGGAATTGGGACAGAGACTGATGTATCCATTTCTCTTTATTTCACAGCATAACAGCCTTCTATATAATCTCATTTTATAATACATGATCTGTCTCTGATATGTTACCTTGCTTCCAAGGTCCTAGTAAGCAAGGAAGCAATGACATTATTTTTCAGGCTCTTTTTAGGGTTGGGGGCGAGGCTTCTCCCCTCTTGAGAGGGAGAGGCAGTTGGGCTCACTAGCAGAGGATCCTACGCACTGGGCCAGAAGACCCAGTATATAATCTGGCAAGGGAGGAGGAGGAAGAGAGTACTGGGACTCAGGACAAACTCAGAAAATTCAGGACAAAGGTCTCTCTATCAGCTAAGGGTTTTGTAGTGGTCTCTGACTCTCTGTTTTCCTCTGGTTTGGCCCTAGAATTCTTCGACTTTTCTTATGACCTCGACCTGTGTGGGCTGACGAAGGACCCGGATCTTGCAGTGTCTGCGATGCAGCACCAGACGGTGCTGGAGCTGACAGAAACCGGGGTGGAAGCGGCTGCAGCCACTGCCGTGTCCGTGGCCCGCACCTTGCTGGTCTTTGACGTGCAGCAGCCGTTCCTCTTCCTGCTCTGGGACCAGCAATACAAGTTCCCTGTCTTCATGGGGCGGATATATGACCCCAGGGCCTGAGGCCTGCAGGGGCCAGGTTAGGGTGAGCCTCAGCTCTCCCAGTGGCAGCCCTGCTGCTGCCTGCCCGGACTTGCCCCCGGCTACCTCCTGCCTCCAGTGTCCTCTGCCCTCCACCTAAAGGGCTCCCTGAGGGTCTGACAAAGGGACCTGCTTCTACCAGCCCTTCCCCATGGCTCTGCCATGCTCTCCAAGTCACTTTTTGCAGCTTTCTCTGGCTCAAGTTCACCAGACTCTACAAATAAAACCTGGCAGACCATGACTTCCTCTGTCCTTTGCCTTTTGTTATCAGCTGCTTCAATATTAGAGGACAAGACCTACCATGGCTCCTATACCAGCTAGCTAGCTACTGCTGTGTAATAACTCACTCGAACTTGGTGGCTTAAAACAGCAGCTGTTTGTTATTTCACCTAAGTCTGAAGGTTGGCTGGCTGATCTGGGCTGGGCCTGGCTGGTCTTCCCTGGCTCACTCATACGTCTGAAATAGTTGGTGGGTTGGTTGGGGGATGACTGGTCTTTGATGGCCTCAGCTGGGACACCTTGGTCCTCCACAGGTCCCCCACATCCTCCCAGCAGGCTGGCCTGGAGTGGAAAGAAGTCATAAATGGGCAGTCTCTTTTTCACACCTCTGCTTGCATCAAGTTTACCGTTGTCCCATCAGCCAAAGCAAGTCACACAGCCAAACCTAGACTTACAGGGAAAGGCACTACGGAATTACGGGGCAGAGAGCCATTAATTGGGGGCTGTTTATGCAATCCATTTATCACAGTCCCTACCTTGCTTATTTGCCTGCAACAACTGTGACAGCACTAATAACGGTAGCCAACACTGTTGGGAACTTACACAGGCAGTCTAAGTTTTGCTAAGAGTTTTGCAAACAGTTAATCCTCACAATAACTTTGTATGGTAAACTTCGAGAGGCTCAATCTTGTTCAAAGTCCTGTAGTTGGGAAATGATGGAAATGGGGTTTGATTGCACCTCTCCATGACTCCTAAGTCTAAGCTCATAGCTACTATCTTCTATGTCTTTACCATTCTTTTATCTTAAAATTATGCCTTTTCTTAATATGTTATTTGTTTAAAAAACTTTTTTTTTTAAGAGATGGCGTCTGGCCACTTTGCTCAGGCAAGTACAGCGGCTATTCACAGGCCCAATCATAGCACACTGCAGCCTTGAATTCCTGGCCTCAAGCAATCCTCCTGCCTCAGCCTCCTGAGTAGCTGGGACTATAAGTGTGTGCCACCATGCCTGGCTTGTTTAAAAAACTTGCTATGGAGTGCCTAGCATTCAGGCATTGTGCTAAGCACTGACGACGTAAACATGACTTAAACCTACTGCCTGCTTTCAAAACTTACCTCCTGATGGGAGAGACAGAAAGGAAGATAAATTCTAACACAGAGAGTTCTTTTCATGTCTGAAGATGTCTCTGAATGTGTTTTTCTCATTTCTAGTTAGAATCCTTGATATTCCAGCTTTTTTGTTGTTAATGTTAGAGAAAGGATCTCGCTATGTTGCCCAGGCTAGCCTCAAACCCCTGGGCTCCAGTGATCCTCATGCCTCAGCCTCTCGAGTAACTGGTATTATAGGCATACACCAACAGGCCAGGCTAATACTCCAGCTTTTATTCCTCTCTCCTATCTCCCTTTGTCCCTTTCTGCCTCCTTATCCCATCCCTTTGTCTCTGTCCTCACCTCTCTGTCCCTGTTTCTCTCCATCCCCTCACTGTGTCTCTTGGTCTCCTCTCTCTTCCTTCCCTTCTCTCCTTGTTATATCCAAACACGTGGACTGTGGTTTCTGGATTTAGCCCTTCGGCTTCTTGAGCTGATAAGGTAACAGATCAGACCCTCTCGTCCTGTCATCCTTGCCTTCTCCCCAGCTCTCTCACGTGACCACACTTCAGACATTCAGGTTCCCAACCACAAACAGCCCAGAGCTGTGTGTACTCCCCCGTGGCTGCACATGGAGATTCAGCCATCGGTCCACACACATTGATGGAGCATCTGCCTGACATGGAGAAGATCTGATTTTCAAATAAGGTTTCAATTCAGGTCAAGCTAGGCCTGCCTGAGATGTTTCTGTAGGGTGGGTGTTTCCCTTAAGGCCATGAAAGCCAATAGGATATGTGCTCACACCACTGCTGCCCCACACCCTAGGAACTTCTGCGGCATCAAAACCTGGCGTCCCCATCCCTCTCTCACAGAATGCCCTGATGGGGGGCAGTGTGGTGACTGACCTAAACGGGCACCACAGCCAGGCTTACAGCTCTCAGCCCTTTGGGCTGGTCCCATTCTCTATGGCCCTGGGCCAGGGCTGCCAAGCTCAGGGCTGAATGCAGGGTCTGAGGTCACTCAGGCTTCCAGTAAGCCTTGGCAAGGTGGGTGCATCATAGATTCTAGTCACTGAGCAGTTTCATCCCCCACAGCCCAAACTTTGGTCCCTGTGATCTTTCTGTTTCATGCATGTTCTGATTGAAGTCAGGGGGTTCTGAAGGAGGAAGAAAGATGACATAGGGGGTATTCACGGCTTACCCCTTACCTTGTCGTTTACCTATTGCGGCTTGTCCCCGGTTCTCAGACTGTCTTCAGGCCCTGGCTCCCTGTGTGGACGGTTCTAGGACAAGCTAGCTGGGCAAAACCTCAGGATGCCAGTCCTGGGTCACAGGCCTTCTTTGCAGCTCAGTCTCCCAGCCGAGGCCGGGAACCAAACAAGAGTTACCCAGACTTGATTGTAGCTCTGAGGCCATGGAGAGATCACTGCTCCACACCAGTCTTGATTGGCGGAGTGATCTCTGCATGACCTTCTGATTAGTCAGGGTTCTCCAGAGACACCAAACTAAGAAATCTCTTTCTATATACCTATATACATAGAAGGAGATTTATTATGAGAGATTAGCTTGTGCAATTATGGAAGCTAAGTCCCATGCTCTGCTGTCTGCAAGCTAGAGGCCCAGGAAAGCCAGTGGTGTAGTTTCAGTCCGAGCCTGAAGGCCTGGGAACCAGCCAATAAGTTCTGGTCTGAGTCCAAAGGCCCAAGAACCAGGAGTACTGACATCCCAGGACTGGAGCAGATGGATGTCTCAGCTCAAGCAAAGAGAGCAAGTTTGCCCGTCCTGCACCTTTTTGTTCTCTTCAGGCCCTCAACAGATTGGATGGTGCGCACCCACACGGTGAGAGCAATCTTCATTACTCAGTCTACTAATTCAAGAGCCAATCTCTTACAGAAACTCCATCACAGATACACCCAAAAATAATGTTTACCAGCTATCTGGGCATCTCTTAGCCCAGTCAAGTTGACACATAAATTTAACTGTCACACCTTTCCTTCACAGCTTCCCAAAAGTCAATCTCTCAGGCTGCCGGGAAGATGCCAAATTCCTGTCTGGGCATATCCTGCTCTGATCCTTATGTGAGGAACTCTTGAAAGCAAAGCCATCTCCCAATTCAGAAACATTCCCCCTCCTTGGGAAGATTCTGACATAATGAAGATGATGCTCAGCACCAACCTGAAATGTGAACAATCAAAGTCAGGAAATGGAATTTGACTCTGACCCATGGTGGGCACAGTTCTTTGCAAATCTCTTTGACCCCCCCAATTGTGCTGAGAGCCAGGGAATATTATTACAGTTTGTGAAATGAGGAAGCCGAGACTTAGAGAGGTTAACTACCCAAAGGTCACACAGTCATAAATTGATCCCATGGTGTCTGCATTCGAATGTAGTAAGTGACTTATTTGCCCAGACTTATTTCCTTTCTGCCCAAACCTATGCCACGGTGCAAGGCATAAAAAGATACAGGTAAATCAGGTCTGTGTCTTCTTAAGCCCAGAGCTATGTGCCTCTAAAGAGCCTATCAAAGTACCTCACACTATAAAAAAAATCTACTGAATAAATGCATGATTAAATGAATGAATCATCACATCCAGGTAGGGGGAAAGAGGATATTCTTACTCATCTGGAAACCATAAAAAATCTGAAAGTGAAGAGAATTTAAATATTTTATGTTCTGAGGCTTCTCTTATAAGAGGGTGTGTGTCACCTTAAAACAATAAACATTTATTTAGCTAATGAGACATAGAGTCAGTGTGGGCCTGGCAGGCGCAGGGTAGCCTCGGTTACGTACCTGCTGCAGTCATCTGGGGCTGGCTGGAAGGCTTGACTTTGCTGAGCTTGTACAGGCAATTTTCGCATGTTTTAGACCTCGGCTGGGATAAGTCAGCTGACCAACTCTGCTCCATTTGATCTCTCAGCTTCCAGGAGTCTAGTCTGGTGTTATTCATGTGGAGATTGCAAAAACTGAAGAAAGCCAGCAGAGGCCTCTGAATCTGAAGGTAGGAAGTGATATAACACCGCTTTTGCCTCATTCTATTGGCCAAAGCAAGTCACCAGAGCAGCTCCGATTCAAGGAGTAAGGAAAGAATCCCCTCCTCTTAAACAAAAAAACCTACAAAGTCATTGTGCCAAGGGCTTGGATTTAAGAAAGCATGGATAATTCTGGCCACTTTCCCAAATCTACCATAAGTGGTCTTACATTGTCTCAGAGAAACTGTTAGCAACTTTCCTCAGCAGCTTGCTGCTCTGAGTTTTTCCCTAAAGAATCAAGTGCTTTTTGTTGCTATCATTATAATGTTAGAAACAATTTATTACATGACGTTTCAAGTTGCTTGCATGTAAATTTACTCTTCTTCTATTGCTATCTCTGCGGTACATTTAACAACTTCCCCTGCTCCTCTGCCTGCATGTGTTACTCCAGACGGACGGACAGAGGGTCAGACACTCACAGACACACACTAAGATTCCCGACCTCCCGCCCTGCCCTGCAATTCCTCTCTAGAACAGGCAAAGGCCTATTCGGTCACAGACCCAGTGCCACAGTTCCAGTGATCTGCTTCCAGCTGGTGTCACTGTTGACGCTTTGTCCTGCATAGCCTCCCAGACACTTGCCTTTTCAAGTGCCAGTGTTTTTGCTATTCCAGATTCTTAACCAGCTAATGTGGGGACTTAAACTTTGATTTTAAAGTTAACGGTTGGTTTGCACTCAGCCACTGTTTCTCAAAGACCAACACTTTGAGATTCTGCCTGGATTCTGGAAGGCTTCCTACCTGAACCCATAGGCTGTGTCAGAACCAGCCTGGTCCCTACAAATCCTTAGGGCTTTGTCTTTTGCCATGGCTTATAACTTCAATAGCAGCACAACTCCATAACAAGTAATAAGCATTTAACCATGCTGTCAGGCACTGTGCTAAGAATTTTACATGGATGACATTATTTCAGTTAAGGAGAGATCACACCTTATGAATAGGATATGTTACTGAAGACACTGGATAATTCAAAACTTAGATAATTTGACACTATGCTTTCCAGAAGAATAACTGTTAACAGGTAGGGAGAGAAATCTTCAACTGTTATAGAACAGTTTTGTCTTCTTGCTCTTTTTTATTTACTAAACACAAAATCTCTAGCGTTTCGCAGAGCAAGCACTCCTAAATTAACTGCTTGTCATGTCATGACAGTTATCTGGGCTTTTTTCATAGTTTTATCATATCTAACTTCCATTATAAAGTTATTGATTTTGGAGAGTGCTTTTAGCACTAATGCCATCACTTAATGAACTCTGAGATAACATCATTCTAGGATACAGAAAATATTTTAAATTATAATGTTGAGTGTTAAAATAACAGCACATTAGTCATTAATGTCACTATTAGAAGTTATGACATACAGAAACAACAGCTGATTCATACAATATGCGCACTGATGGCAGTTATTTACTTTTACCAGCTCAAGTGCCACTATCTTGTAGCAATAGTTATGAGTACAGTTTACAATCAACTCAGCGGATCAGTTTTGAAACTATGCAACCCTTGATTTTTTTTTAATTTAGAAAGATGTATAGTTTTTCAAATGTATCTAATTCAAGTTTACATAATATACAATAGCACAACGCCATTATTATCCCCTTTTTGTAGGTGCAAAATGAAGCCTTAGAGAACAATTAGTCTACTTCTTCAAGGTCTCAGAACTGATAAGCAGTGGAGTTGGGCGTAGACCCCAGTGTCTGGCTCAAGAATTTGTGCTCAGCAACCAGGATTCCATTTCTCACAAGGTGATTTTACTTTAGAGAACTTACTGATGTTTCCTGTCCTAAGCCTTGGTTGAAATCACACTCATTGGTCCAAAAAGCTCCCCATAATTTTGAACTTTAGTAAGAAATGTTGGGGAAATATGGATTGCCCTCATTCCAAAAAGTATAAAATTAAAAAAAAAACAGAATCCTTCTCCTCACTCCTGATCTGCTTTGGCTACCAGGGACCTCAGGGAGTGGCAGCTCCCATGGAAGCACGGAGGCTTCTATTATTCCTCTCCCAGAGCAGGGGCTGCCTACCATTTGCATAACTGAGAGGGGCTAGTCAAGCGACCTCTCTGAAACTGAGAGTCTGCCTCAAGTGACCTAGACAAAAGTCTAGCATGTTAAGTATTCTTCTCATTTCATACCCTATGTAGTCTTTCTCTTCACTAGCAATTTAGCACACATGCGCACTCAGGCATATAAGTACACACAACAGACATATGTACACATATGTACACGTACACCGATAGAAGCGTCTCAAATATATGTACTCATAATCGCATACATGTACAAAAGTACATGCATACCATCCTCTGGACACGTGTGCCAGACTTGGGGGGCCCACTTTACATCCCAGCCCCAGCCTCAATCCCCGAGGAGGGCTTCCTGGGCATGGAGGAGCAGGGAGCACTCCCCCAGGAAAGGGTCTCCGAGCTCCTCATCACTAATTAGAAGCCTTGAAATAGGCCCATCCATCATCCTGGAGTGGCAGGCTGGCCTCCTGGCCCCGCCCCCTTCCACTCCTTTTCTCCTGGAGCAACTGCAGATCTGCTCCAGGGAGTGAAAAGCATTTTGGCCGAATATTCAATCCTCTCTAAAAACATAAATGTGGGCATGCCCTGGCTCAGCTGTTTGCCTTCTGCTCTCCTCTCTGCACATCCTGAGAGCGCTTGTGAAGCTCCCCCACTCCCTTCACCCCCACACAACCCCCCTTTAGTCAGGCTTTTTACCTGTGCCCCACACTGGCCTTTATTTTTCGGTATTTCATTGAAACTTCAATTTTCCTGTGACTTGGAATAGTTTTGCCAGATTTACAAATGAAGAAAAGGAGCCTCTAAGAAATAATTTGCTCAGGGTCACTCAGCTAGGAAGGCTGGAGATGGTTCAGACCAAGGTGGACTATTTGCATGTCCCAGGATCCACAGTCCTTCTCCTACCTCACCTTACCTCTGTGCAGGTTGTGCCCCAACTCACTGCCTCAAATTTGTACAGTCTGCCCTGTGGCTGAGCGTTTCTTCTTGGAAGTCCCACGGGCAGCTCTTCTTCGTCTTCTCTCCTAAGTCTGAAGAGCCAAGGTCTGCTTTAGATTCACAGTGGGAGACCAAACACCAACCTCAAGGGCCAAGGGTCAGGGGCTGAGCAGAAAATGCATGGCAACAGAGCCACCAGGGTGGGGATGGTTTTCCACCCCTGGATCACGTTGGTGTGCCCCTGGCCGTGGAGCACCTGTCTGTTGGCTAGCTCCAGGGCGCAGCATCAGAGCCAACTCCTATTCTGCTGCCACAGCCATGCTGTCAGCCCTGGAGCCCCAGCTCTTGGCCATCCAGCTCTGCTCCATCAGGTATGAGTTTCCTGGAGACTCCTCTGGGCCTCAGGGTGGGTCTCCTTAGAAAAACTTGCTCCCCTGCTGAAATAATTTCGAAAACCTCCTGGAAGGGAGGGACCATGTCGTTTGATCATTGTCCTCAGCTCTGAGCACAGAGCATGGCACCTAGAGAGTTGGCACTCAGTACATATTGGCTAAAACAAAACAAAGCAAAACAAATGCTTTTCCAGATCCTGTCCACTCAAATGCTGCCATTCTTCTGAGTCCAGTGCAAACCCCCATCTCCCGACAGTGTTTTCTGGTCTTCCTAGCACCCTCCCCCTCCTCCAAACACCAGGGTGAACATACACTGCCTTGTAAAATCAGTAGCATGTTCACGAGTATTTGCCTTTTCACTCCAACCACTAGGAAGCTCCTTATGAACCTGATTCAGAAAATGCTTGTCTGGCACCACCTATACCCATAAATGCCCAGCAAACACTTTTTTTTTTGGGGGGGAGGACAGGGTCTTGCATTATCACCCAGGCTGGAGTGTAGTGGCCTGATCACGGCTCACAGCAACCTCTAACACTTGGGCTCAAGTTATCCTCCTGCCTCAGCCTCCTAAGTAGCTGGAACTACAGGTACACACCACCACACTCAGCTAATTTTTATTTTTTGTAGAAATGGGGTCTTGCTTATGTTGCCCACACTGGTCTCCAACTTCTAGCCTCAAACGATTCTCTCACCTCGGCCTCCCAAAGTGCTGAGATTATAGGCATGAGCCACCAAGCCTGGCCTCCCACCAAGCACTTTTGATTCAAAGTATGCAATGTCCATATTTGGGTGAAGCTTTTATTTTACAATGACGACATTAATGATATTCTTATTTTATGTGTCTCCCTGGGACACCATTGGAGGAAGGAATACCAAAGCCCAAAGCACAGCTTCTCAGAGTTATTACCAGCTAGAGTTTTGCTTTACAAGTTATTTTTCAACCAGGGGAGCTACATTTCTGTTTTTGGGTGGTCTTTGCCCCTCCCTGCTGCCCCAGGTCTTTGATTCTTGGGATCAGGATTTGGAACTCCACAGATGGATGGCTTTAGAAGGAAGGGAGAGGATGGTTCTTACTCTTTAAGTAAGTAAGCATCTGGAGTCTGGCATTGCAGCTGCTCTAGGATTCAACAATGCCATAACGCTGCAGATTCTTTCCTTATCTATTCAAATGGACCACCTAAAGAGAATGTGTGCTCTGTTATTGTCCTGTGAGGCCTTTTCCCTTTCCACTAATTGATGTGTAGTATCTAGGGAATTCCCTTGTCCATCTGCCTTGTTTGTTTCCACCTAAGAAGGTTAATCTAACAATGATTTACACACAGGAAAAAAAAAAATTAAGGGCTCCCTCAAAGGTATTGAAAGAAAGGAGAGAACTAGTCTCTGTTATTCTTCCTGTTAACGGATTAGAAGCACTGTTCTTGGAGGTTATTGACGATTTCCACGAGGTGGAAGCAACCCAAATGTCCACGACAGATGACTGGATAAAGAAAATGCAGTACATACGTACCACGGAATATTGTTCAACCTTAAAAAAGAAGGAAATCTTGAGGACATTATGCTAAGTGAAATAAAACAGTCACAAAAAGACAAATACTGCATGATGCATGATTTCTCTTTCAGAGGTATCTAACTGAAGTTAAACTCTTAGAAACAGAAAGTAGAGGGTGGTTGCCAGGGGCAAGGGGAGGGGAAGAAGAGTTGTTCAATGGGTACAGAGTTTCAGTTTTACAAGACGGAAAAGTTCTAGAGATCTGTTGTGCAACAATGTGTATATAATTAACACTACTCTACTGTACACTTAAAAATGGTTAAGACGGTCAGGCGCGGTGCCTCTCGCCTGTAATCCTAGCACTCTGGGAGGCCAAGGCGCGAGGATCATTTCAGGTCAGGAGTTCGAGACCAGCTTGAACAAGACCAAGACCCTGACTCCACCAAAAATAGAAAAAATTACTCTGGCCTGGTGGCGCCAGCCTGTAGTCCCAGCTACTCCTACTCGGGAGGCTGAGGCAGGAGGATCACTTGAGCCCAGGAAGACTCCACGGCACTCTACCCAGGGCAACAGAGTGAGACGCTGTCTCAAAAAAAAAAAAAAAAAAAGGTTAAAATGGCAAGTTTTAACATTCTGTGTTTTCTACCACAATAAAAAAAGAAGAAGAAGCAGTAGCACCACTCATCACTCATAGGCAATGGCTCTGTCCCAGGGATTTTCCAGTAGTTAAATACTCACTACAGACTTGCACTATGGGTAATATTTTTTCTCGCTTCACAAAGGGAGGAAAGGAGAGGTCCAGGGATGTATTTGAACCTACGACCATCTGACTCCAGCAGCTGTGCTTTTAACCACGCCACTCTGACCCTTAAGCCGGGAGGGGGCGTGGGCTGATGACTAACACTCGGTAGATAAGAGCAGTGAGTGGGGGCATGAGTTCAGAAAGGTTCCTCTGGTTTCGCAAGGCCAGCCTTTCCATGTCAAACCCCTCCCCAACTGTATCAACCGTCTTCCCAACCTGTTCCCCACTTTTTCCTTTGTAAGAGAACCTCTGATTTTCAGTTGGGTACTTGGCCACCTCAAATAAAGACTTTCTCTCTTGAAGCTAGCTATGTCCGTGTGACTAAGCTCTGGCCAATAGGATGCAAACAGCGGCACATAGATAACTGTGGGGAGGTGTTCTTAAAAGAAGGGCACACCCTTCCTCAGTCCCTCTTCCTTTCTGCTGGCTGGAATAAAAGGTGAATGGCTGGAGTTTGTGTGGCCACTTTGGGTCATAAAGTAGAACCTAATCTTTACTGATAACTCCAACCATAGTATGCTGCTACTATCCTGGGAGATCCTTGCAGAAAGTAAGTGCATCTGATTTATCCATGTTGCATATGTTGCATGTGGGAGAAATCAGAAGCCATAGATCCATGGCTTGGTGCTGACATGTCTAATAGGGCCCAGACCGTTCAGTACTTATGGTTGGATGAAATCACACACAGCATAAAGGTTTCTGAAGACAAATATGTACAAATTGGATCATTGACTTCTCCGATTTTTATACTCATGCATTCACGTCTTAATTGGATGCCAATTATGTGCTAGGCACTGTTTCAGTACTGGACAAACAGTGTTCAGCAAGACAGAGTCCTTGTCTTCCCAGAAGTTTAATGGCCTGCTAATGTCTCGCTTCTACTTCCCACCATGTGATATGAAATGTCTCAGCGTATGTAAGGGGTGTGGGGGGATGACTGAAATGAGAGAGGAGTTTTGAAATGTGGCCAAAGAAGAGTGACTTTCTCTTACCCAAGATTTCCTCAGAACGTCCATGTTGGACTGATGTGGGAGACATTCCCACCCGGGCTTGTCTTGGGGGTTGGGGTTGGGTCAGGGCTACAATATGAAATCAATAAACTCTCTTAAGAATCCACTAACCAGACCAGTTAAGTTTCTCCAGGATCCCAAAGAGCCCCAGCTACCGAAAAAGAATTCTTGGCACCAAAAACTGGCAAATGTGATAAGTTCACCAGTGGGGCCCTAGATTTTCTAAACTAAAATCATGGCACAAGGTCTGAGAAGTCCCATACCTGCGGGGTCCATGAAAACTGAATTTGAAATCAAAACTCTCCCCAAATATATCTGGAACATAGAACATTGTAGTCATATCAGCTAGGCCTATGACCCTAAAACCCTTTCGCTGCTGAAAATTAGCAAACCTATCAGTCAACCAACAATTTATCTAGCACTAAGCTAGGCATTCTGATTGCTGCTCCCAAGAAACTTTCATTCTATCTGGGGAAATATAGCAAAAAAAAAAAAAAAAAAGAGTACAATCTCTGCTCCTGGTCTAGTGGGGAATCAGATATAAAATAAGCGTAACAGCACAAGGTAGAAGGTACAGCTAGAAAGGCAAGACAGAGTAAGTTTGGAAAACCTTGAATGCTTTGCTAAGAAGTTTGGAATGAGCCAGGCGAAGTGGCTCACACCTGTAGTCCCAGCTACTCAGGCGGCTGAGGAGGGTGGGAGTGGGGGTTGTTGATTGAGCCCAGGAATTCAAGGCTGCAGTGAGCTATGATTTCACCACTACACTCTAGCCTGGAGAATTAAAAATAAAAAAAACAGAGCGAGAATTAAAAATAAAAAAGAAGTACGGAATGCATCCTCTTGAGAAAGTTCTAACCTAGAGGGAGATGAGAGGGTGAGTTGAGGGAGTGGTATGATCCCAGAGGATCATGAACTCCAGAGGGTTCATGATCCCCTTGGAATGTATACCATAATATAAAGTACAGATTTTTCTAGAAAGAGTTACCCACTGTTTTCATCAGCTTTTCACAAAAAGGTTCCATGACTCAACAATGGTTAGGAAGCATTGTCTAGGTGCTAGAGAGCCATCACAGCTCGGAGCAGACTAACAATCTGAGGTTGTGTCGTAGATTCACACTCTGTTGGGGTGGGGGTGAAAGGAAAGTTGTTCAGAGGATGATACAAAGCCCCAGGGTGGATACTAAGCTGGCAGGGAATGGAGGGAAGAGGGCTCATCTGAGAGGTAGGCAGAATGTACAGGATTTAGGGCAATTCGGGTGAAGGTGGTAGAGGTAACAAAAGGTAAGGATTAGAATTATGATTGTAACCCGAAGTACGTAAAAGAAATTATGATTGGGCCGGGTGTAATGGCTCACACCTGTAATCCTAGCCCTTTGGGAGGCTGAGGCAGGAGGATTGCTTGAGGCCAAGATTTCGAGACCAGTCTCACTCTGTTGCCCTGGCTAGAGTGCAGTGGTGTCTTCATAGCTCACTGCAACCTCAAACTCCTGGGCTCAAGCCATCTTCCTGCCTCAGCCTCCCAAGTAGCTGGGACTACACACCCAGCTAATTTTTTTCTATTTTTTGTAGAGATGGGGTCTCACTCTTGTCCAGGCTACTCTTGAACTCCAGACCTCAAGCAATCCTCCCACCTTGGCCTCCCAGAGTGCTAGGATTACAGGTGTGAGCCACCACGCCTGGTCTGACTTTCAAACTATACAATTTCTTTTTATCTGCCTAGAGACAGAATAGCTTCACGAATCCAACCCCAGGTGTCTTCTGAACCGCAAGCTCACCAGGCAGTTTATCAGAATTGCATTTTAGCCTATGGTGTGTTCTGATATGGGAGTCAGATACACTATTCTCATCCTCTAAATCATGTGACTCACATCTAGAAATTCTGGAAGATTCTACTGGTCTAGAGTAACTTGTTTAGTTCTATTTAGGATTGTGTTTCATTGGGTGGCCTCAGGACCTAGCCTGGCTTCGCAAACAGGAGGTCTCTCCTATGGTTCTATAGGAACCCATGTTGCATGGGCTGTTCCAATTTGCACAGCAGATCAGGGAGGGTAAAGATGACTTTATGATGGTTTTCAGACTAAACAACCGTGTTATGCTTTTAACTGTGAAACAGAACCTAAGAAGAGAAGCAGGTTTGTGGGGAAGGTGAAGGTAAGAAAATGAAAGTGGGTTTGGGCAAACTGAATCCAAGGCATGTCTGAGACTTTATGTCAGTCAGGAATCTTTTGGTTATGGGTGACAGAAGCCAACCGACTCATGTAAGGAGAAGGAGTGTCTTGGTTTGCTCAAGGGGTTTAGCTATAGGCATGGCTGTATCAGGTTTTCACATGATGTTATCAGGCATCTATCTCCTCCATCTCCTGCCTCTGCTTTTCTCTATTATGTTGTCGTTTTAGGCAGATTCTCACCCTTGTGGCAGCTGTTATGGCCACCAGAAGTTGCAAGCTTACCTTCTCCTACCAGCATAACAGCCCTGGCAATGCCACTTTCCCAAAGATTCCAGCAAGCATCTCAGGCCTAACTGTGGTCAACTCTGATTGGATACCCATCCTTTAATCAATTATTATGACTTCATTGGCTGGTGTGGTGTGGTTGACAGCCTCTAAGATGGCCTCCTAGCCATCCTGCCTCCTAGTGTTGATGCCCTTGTGTAATCCCCTCCTCCTGAGTAAATAATTCTAACCAATAGAATATGCATTGTGAAGGCGCTGTTGCTTCTGTGATTTAGGTTACAAAAGACTGTGACTTCCACCTTGCTGGAAGACTCTCTCTTGCCAGATTTGATGATGCAAGCTTTCGTGTTGGAGAGACCCACACAGCAAGGAACTGAGGGTGGCCTCCAGCCAACAGCCACCAAAGAACTGAGGCCCTCAGTCCAACAGCCCTGGAGGAACTGAACCTTGCCAACAAGTATGAAAGTGAACTTGGAAGCAGATCCTTCCCCCTTTGAACCTTTAGAGTAGACCCCAGCCCTGGATGACACTTTGTAGCCTCATGAGAGATCATAATCAGAGGGTCCAGCTAAGCCCTACCCATATTCCCAACCCACACAAACTGTGAGAAAATAAGTGTGTGTTGCATTAAGGCACTAAATTTTAGACTAATTTGACACACAGTAAGACAATCAATACATCTGGGTTGTGTGACTGCCCCTGCAGAGGCAGATGAGGTCAGTCTCATGTGAACCATGTAGATTGAGAGTAGAAAATAGGTGTCTCCCCAAAGGAAAACTAAGGTGTAGTTACCAGAATTGGGGTAGAATCTGGGCAGGCAAAAGCACCACCTGTCCACCTCACACATCTCTTTGGGAATGTAAGGAGGCAGCTGGAAATACATCTAGAGATATAGATTTGGCAGTGGTTCATGAACAGGTAATTGTTGAAACTGTAAGAATGGCTGAAACTGCTCCCAAAGAGAGAAGAGTCAAGGGCAGATCTCTTGGGAATAGCAACAATTCAGGGGCAGATGGAAGAAGAGACAAAGGTGATTAGGTGAGGGCAGAGGTGTAGGAAGACATGTGTTTCATGTTGGACATATTTGGCTTTTATGCCTCGTAAGACATACATCTTGAGGAATCACAGCCTTCTGTTAGAAATCTGAGCCTTCAGTTCAGAAGTTATACGTTGGGAAGCCATCAATGTAGAAGTGATGGTTGAAATCAGATCATGCAGATGATTTTGTCTGGTGAGAGAGCATAGATGGGGAAGAAGGCCAAGGACAAACCCTTGCAGAATCTGTATATTTAGGCAGCAAGGGAGGGAAGAGGACACACAGGAAGGGGGCTGAGAAGGAATAGTTGGGGAGGTAGGAGGCAATCCAGGGGAGACTAGTCTCCCAGAAGCCATGGGCATTTCAAAACGGATATAATCCATCAGTGGCAAATGCTAAAGAGAGGCTACTGGTGGTAAGAATTGAGAAGAGAATGGTGAACCAGTAAGGGGGAGGTCATTAGCATCCCAGTGGGAACCATTCCAGCAGAAATTGGGGGCAGAAGCCAGACTGCGTGGGTTTCAGAGTGAATGGGACATGAAGGAGAGGTGTAGAAAGCGGACTAGCAGGGCAAGATGTTTCAAGACAGGTTGGGTGAAGACTTGAGTGTACGTATAGGCTGAGGTGAAAAGTCTGGGCTGTGACCTTCCACTCCCATTTCAGAGTAATCTCAGTTGCCTTTCTGGAGTTCTATTACATCTTTCTGAGATTGACAAGGTCCAAAACAGCCCACAAACTAAGTGTTCACAAATTTTTGTCATAAAGAGCCAGATAGTAAACATTCTAGGCTTTTGCTGGCCATGTGGTCTCTGCTGCAACTGCTGAACTCCTGCCATTCTAGCGGCTGTAGAATGCAGCCACAGACAGTGTGTAAACAAGTGAGCATGGCCGTGCTCCCATGAACTTTATTTACCAAATACAGGCAGAGGCAGGATTTGGCTCCTGGGCTGTAGTTAGCTGACCCTCACCTGAGGCTCACGGACAGGGATTGGAGATGCAATAAATGGGGCAATTGATGGAGAAAAAAAGCATAGGATCAAGACCTCAGGAAAAGGGTTTGTCTCAGAAAGAAGATTCTTACACCTATGTGGGCACCTGCTACAGTGTGACTTTTTCTTTATGGGTCTGCCTTGTACTCCTCAACTGTGAGAACCTTGGGGCCAGCAATGTTTTCCCAGCAACGATTCCAGAGCCGTCCATACAGGCAGTGCTCAGACACATAAGTGTTCGAGAGAAGCAGGATGGTCCTTATTGTGGAAGAAGGGAAATGGAAGAGGCTCACACGAAAAAGCCTCTATCATCTCAGTGAGTTAGCAGCCATGTTATCAGCAAGGAAATTACCTCCACTGATGTTTAAGCAGGGAGGCAACTCTTTCTCCAAACTTTCAGATTCAGTCCTTCCAAGAGGCAGATGACTGGGGCAGATACTCTCCCTGTCTCACATTTACAGAATTCTATGTGGTGTGCCCAAACAGGATGGAGGGACCCATATCTGTAGGACCACAGAGATTAGAGAGGAAGGCAAAGATGGCAACTGAAGAATGGCTCTGGGTTGCTGTGGGGGTGCTGGGGAAGGGAAGTTATTGCAAAGCCCAGGTGCATTCCGAAAACTCCCATAGGAGGGAAGGACGTGGAGGTGGGGTAGAGTGGCTAGGAGCCAAGTAGCTCCTGGCTGCATTTTTCATACTCCTATAACAGGTTGGACCACGTCTGGCTGTTCCTGGCCTCCACTTTTTTCTTTTCTTTTCTTTCTCTTCCCTTCTCTTCTTGACAGAGTTTTGCTCTTGCTGCCCATGCTAGAGTGCAGTGGTGTCATCGTAGCTCACTGCAACCTCAAAATCTTGGGCTCAAGAGATCCTCCTGCCTCAGCCTCCTAAGTAGCTGGGACTACAGGCATGTGCCGCTGTGCCTGGCTAATTTTTTTAATTATTTTAGTAGAGATGGGGTATCACTCTAGCCCAGGCTGGTCTCAAACTTCTGAGTGAAAGCGATCCTCCCGCCTTGGCCTCTCAGAGTGCTAGGATTACAGGTGTGAGCCACCATACCTGGTCTCTGGCTTCCACTTTTTTACTCTCTCCTGAGAAGGGATGGAGCTAAGTGGGGGTTTGGAAGGTGGTGAGTGAAAAAGGAAGCAGAGACAGGCAACTGAGTTGAGAAGCACTGATGAGAGCCCCTCCTTTGATGGGGAGCTGGAGCTCACTCTGCTCTGGGAAGGATGTTCGTGGAACACAGACTGGGTGCCCAAAGACTAAGGCAGAAGCAGCAGAGAGCTGAGGGTAGAGGCACGGGGTCAGCTGGATGAATAGGTGGGAAGTGTCTCTTGGTGAGGAAAGAGGTAAGAGCATCTTCAAGGAAAATGATGTCCTTGGAGCTGAGTAGAGGCTAGAGGGATGTGTTCAGGACCTCCACGATCTCTCCCAGACTGCCTCTCCATCCTTTCTCTTCCCCTTTGTACATCCTAGGTTCCTGATGAATTTCCAACCAATATTGAACACATCCCAACATTTCCTCACCTCTCAGCCTTTGTATTGGTCCATCTCCTTGGCGTGTTCTTGTCCTTCTCCCTCCCATCTCCTGGGTCTAAATCCTTTCTATTCTTCAAGTCTCAGGTGCTGCTTCCTCCAGGAAGGCTTCTTGGGTTCTATTCCTCATTGAGAGCAATTCTTCCCTTTTCTGAATGCCTTACGTAACTCTCACCAGAAAGTCATTTAGCAATTTCACCTGGTAGTAATGACGTATTGAAGACAGAAGCCATTTCCCAGGCAGCTCTGTGTTCCCCTTCATCCCCAGCACATTGCCCAAGCAGAGGCCCTCCAGAAGTAGGACTGCACAATACTATACAAGCTCAGACTGGGGCAACCATCTCCTCTACCAGCTCCCCATAGTGGTTCTCTCTCTGCTAGGTTAGGGCCCTGTATGTAGCAGTTCTAGCCTATAGCTACCAGAATCCTGGACTCCCTGCCCTCCTCATCCTCCAGAAGTCCCAGCTAGTTCTGTTTCCTGGTCAGTCCAAGGAGGAACTCAGAATGACTGTTCTTCCATCCCTCAGCTTGCTCTTCTCATGGGGGGAATGCCACAAGGAAATCGCTCAACCACACTGATTCAGGGAGTGGGCTCTGGCCTGCCCATCTTCCTGTAACCCAAGCACACCCAAGATCTCTGGGGTCTCACTTGCTGGTCGGAGGTCCTATTTGGCCCTCCCATGGAGCTGGCCATCGGTGGTATTAGCTGCACTAGCTGATTTCAATCCTAGCTCCCATTTGGCCTGGGTCAGAGAAGCACATTTATTGAATGGACTTAATGATGGATGTGTATGTGTGTGCCTGCATAAGAGCCACAAAGAGATGTACTAAGCTTATGGGTGCATCATAGCTCCTGAGAGAATATGTCAACCTGCTATGTGCCCTAGGGCAAGTGACACACCCCCAATCCCCCAATCAACATCTTGGTTTCTATCCTTGAAAAAACAAGAAGGTTGAGCAAACCTGCAAATTACCTTTTGGTCACAATCTCTTGTTGTGTAGTGGGTATGTGTATCTCGGGTCCCTTGTCAGAAAAGTGTTTGACATCCATAAGGAAAGGGTTCCTGACAAAGGTGACAGGAATTTGAACCTCATTTCCTGGGCACTGATGCCCTTGATGATTTGCAATTTGGATCTGCTGGATTTCATACCTGGGGATGAAAAGAAAGGATTTTTTTCCCCAACAAGAATCATAGAATGTTATTCATCAGCAGGTCCACAAGAACTCTAGAACTGCACTGTTCAATACAGTAGCCACTAGCCACGTGTGGCTATATAAAAGTAATTAAAATTAAATAAAATTAAAAAGCCAGTTCCTCAGTCACTGTGGCCACACTTCAAGAGCTCCATAGCCACATGTGGCTAGTGACTACTGTATTGGATGATGCAGGTATAGAACATTTCTGTCTTCATGCTGAAACTTCTATAAAGGCAGTGCTGTTCTAGACCAATCTTTTGCAAATGAGGAAAACTAAGGCCCAGAGAGCAGACATGACCTCACCAAGCATGTTATGAGCAGAGCTGGGCCTAGAACCTAGGCTGCCTACTCCGATGACTGATCCATTGCCCTATTTCTTGCCGCCTCCTTCCTCCATGCCTCTCTGGGCTCCCCCAACTCAGAGCCCCTTGTTGGCGCACAGCAAGTTGGCCCAGGCAGGGCAGGGCTGGTCTGAGGGGATGTTTTTGACTGAGCAGAGCTCCAGATGCTGCACATTCCTCATCGGGTCAGGCCTGCCCTGCGGCACTCAGGGAATTAGCTCCTCTGAAGAGCCCCAGATCTTCTTTTTCAAGCTGCCCTCTTCCTTCCCAGCCCTGGGGGCACGGATGTTAGGGAGCGCTCTCCCATCGCCTTGGGTGAGGCTAAAAGGCTGCATGGAGTCCCCGTTGGATAAGTACCTCTGGCCAAGAGGGGGTTGGAGACTGGCAGGAAATTGCACCCTTTGCATCTTCCAAGGTCTCCAAGTCCAGCACAAGGGGCATCTGGGAACAGGATTTCTGCCAGCCCCACCTTGGGGCCGCATTTGGCGGGAATTGGATCTGCCTTCACCTGCAGCCCTGTGAGGGGCGTGATGGACAGAGAGAGGAGAGGGGCGTCCTGGAGTCCGGGTAGGGGGCTAGAGGCCAGGGGAGGGGGCGCCGGGAGCGCCCTGACCTCGCGGGCTGCAGGGAGGCGGAGGGGATGGGGGTTGGGGGAGAAGAGGGGAGGCTGGCAGCCAATGGGAGGGAGGATCTCGTTTCAAAAGGGTTAACACACAGCCAATGGGAGCCTGGGGGAGCGGATCCTGCTCACTCCATTCAAGAATCCCAAGTATTCAAGATGGACGGCAGGGAGTGTGGAAGGAGAAAGGGGGCGAGGGGGGAAGAGCGAGATCGGCAGAAGAGAGGGGCGCCGCGGCCGGCCGGCCTCGCAGCCTCGGTCCCGGCCGGCGGGTGGAGGGGCGGCCGCGGGGGATCTGAGCCCGGCCCGGGAGAGGGGCTGGCGGGGTCCAAGAGGGCGTGAGAGAGGGGGAGCGAGGCCAGGGAGGGGAGCCAAGAGGGAGGGAAGGGCAGAGAAAGAGCCCGGGAAGAAGGAGGTGGCAGGCAGAGGAACGTATCGAAGAGCAATGTGTAGGTACCGTGAGCTCCCAGAAGGGTAACGCCACCGATTTTCGGTTTTATTCTCTCGCGGTGAGGGGTGGGGGGTGGTCTGGGCTCTTTCTCTCGTCTTCCTTTTTCCCTCTTCATTCTCCACTCGTGGGCATCTTTTCTGTTTTTTCCTTTCGAAACACTAACTGGGAAGCACCAGGCATGGCTTTCTGAGGTGGCCTCACTGTCATTTTCCAGCGGGGGGCGTGGTGGGGATGGGGTGGGGGGCTCCGTCGGGCACGGCCGAGGCCGGGCCATCTGTCTCCACCTGGGCGTGTGTGTGAGGGTGCGGGGCTCCGGGGACTTGGCGGGTGCGTTCCGAGGGCAGCGCGGGGGCCGAAGGGCTGGAGCCGGGCAGGGACTTCTGCACCTCCAGAAGTTGTGGGGTGAGCCAAGGGGCGGTGTGAGGGTGTGAGGCCGGCTCTCGCGCTAATAGTTGTGGGGTGTGAAGGGGTGCGGGCACGCGGCGGGGGCTGTGCGCTCACACTCCCAGTTCTCGTTGCCTGGGTGAGTGTGTAGTGAGGGCTGAGTTGTGCAGCAAGTATGGCTGAGAGTTTGTGTGTGTGTGTGTGTGTGCATGCATGTGTGTGCGCGCGCGCGCGCAAGCCTGTGTGGTCCAGCGTCGAGGTGTGTGCGTGTGGTGGGGGCAAGCACAGTTGGGTATTGAGGGAGAGCGCCCCTCACCCTCCACTTCCCAGCTGCCCCTCTCATCCCATTCACAGAATATGGCTTTCAGGACCCTCCTGGTCTCCTCCTCCCGTCGCCATGGCTGCGGGGAGGGGGTGGGAGGAGACAGTTGGGGCCAGCCCCCTGCCCCTGCTGCTCCAGCTAACCCCCCACCTGCCCTTTCTCTCCTTTCCACAGGCTGGGCCCCATCCCCTGCTGCTCTGGGGGGCAGGGGCCGGAAGATGGTGGCCAATGAGGAGGGGGAGCCGAGAGAACTTGAGCCGGGGCCTCCCCTCCCCCATTTCCTCCTCGGTCTCTACACTCGCTTCTCGAAGGAGCTGGGGGCTGGCTTCTGGGCCCAAGGTGGGGGAGGGGCCCTGCTGGCTGGTGATTCGCAGGGCCCGCTCCTCCGGAATGAGTTGGGTGTGTGAGAGCTGAGGGACTCTTGGTCCCAGCCGCCTCTCCCTTCACTCACTAAGGAGAGATCTGGGAACTCCTTGGGGAAGACTCTTCCCATAGCCTTCCTGAAGCTTGATGGGCAGTTCTGTCTTTGCCCCTCGGTCCCCCGTTGGCGTGATCCAGTTCCCAGCTGGGACTGGTTTCCCCAACCCCAAGAACAGAGCAGGCTGGGCGACTGACCCCAGAGAGGTCTTGGTTTCCATCCATTAGAACTGCGCAAGCTGTGGGGCTGGGCCCCATGTTTGCAGATTACAGGAACAAACTCTGCCTGGGGAGGCGGAAGAGAACCTCTCTTGCTTCCTGAGGGGGTGGGAAGAGGCTGGAGGGGAAGCCCAGAGGAAGAGCTCCCAACTGGAATTCTGTCCTCCATTCCTCCTGCTGACTGTGGAGTGGGGAATAGGGCGTCTCCCAGAGGCCGCTCCATAGCCTGGGAGGTCTTCATTGATCAGGGCCCAGGAGGAATCCCCCCCACAGCCTCTGACTCTCTGTGCTGCACATAGTTCACCAGGTCAGATGGCTGGAATGTGCCGCACTAGAAGCCTGCCTGGCTCTGAACCTTTGATGATCCAGGTGTCCTTCCAGGGCATTCTTCTGGCTTTACATTTTAATCAGTCTCAGGACTTTTCGTACTTTAAGCTCCTTAGGCTAGGATAGGATGGGAATTACTGGATGAGCTTGAAGACTCCCTAACCAGAGTCCCTGTACAGGACAGGAAACAGCTCAGATTCTAATCCCACTGCCAGTTAAAGCCTATCCCTAATTCTCAGTATAAGAAAGGGAATCACCCTCACCAATTTAATGCCAAATGCAGAAAGTGCTTTGAAGACTTCCAAAAGGAGATGCAGGGCTGGGGCTTCGCCAGCAGCTTCCACCTCCACACCTGGAAGCTTCTCTCTACTGCCTAGGGACCTGTAACTACACTCCCGCACTCTCTGGTCCTGGAGGTTCATCTGAGATTGCAGCCTTGAGGCTAGAACTCGCCTTTACCCAAATTAAAAAGGAGAGAGAACTTTAGAGTGGAAGGTTCTGTGGTTCTGGATATCAAGTTCCTCTCTGGAAGGGAAGCTGCTAGAAATACAACCCCCAATAAACACAGCCTCATGCATGTGTCCCCCAAACTTTTGGGATTTCTAGCAGTCATTTCCTTCGAGGACAGTGCCAAGATCCTGGTATCACTTCAGCTTCCTTATTGGGTCCTGTGCCCCCAAAACCTCAAGGAAAAAGTGGTCTCTGTGTTAGGGAGGGGCTGAGAAATAGGGCAAAAGTAGGAGTGGAAAGAAAACAGGATTAACACTAAGAATGGTATAGAAGGGACAGAGGGAGCCTGTGCGCTGACTGGGCCGGGGACTGGGAGGAGGTGAGGAGGCAGGGTCGGCATGCCTCTGCTGCTGGCCAGAGCTCTTTTCACATTGTGCTACTGTCTGCACCTGTCACTAGCAGTGCAATGTTAAAAGGGCATTGGCCGTGTAGTGCTACCCAGCGCCGGCTGCCTCCTCAGCATGGCAATTTCCTCTCCCGTCTGGGCACCAATCAGCCTGGTGGGAATTTGGGAATCCTCACTTAGTAGTCATACTAATTGCTCACATTTATGGAGCTACTTCTGTGTGCAGTGCTTATGCTAGACACTGCATGCATGATTGTGAATCCTAACAACTTCTTGGTAGGTAACATCCCCATTTTACAGATGAAAAAACTGAGGGCCAGAAAGGTATAAATGGTTTAGCCAAGATTATATAGTAGCTCTGATGTTGCAGAGCCTGGATATAACCCTCTCGAACCTGACAGCAAACCCATCTTTTTGTAGACTTAATCTGGAGAGACCTGAATAGGTTCTCAATTGAGAGGGTTCCTGAACTGAGGGTTGGAAGGTTTTGATGCCATCTGCTGGTTGTAGGAAGGTATCTTCCAGTGTCTCAAGCCTTTAAGGATAAAAGTGGCGGTGACTATAAGGATTCCTAGACTGAGCCTGCACTGAGGAGTGGGTGGAGAGGATGGGGAGAATCACTGTTAGGCCTAGAGTAGACCTCCATGAGAAAAAGAGGATGCACAGGAAAGGAAAAAAGTTTAAGTTGAAGGGATTGCTCCCCAGGTAAAAGGACCTGTGTGCCCCTGGCATCCCGTACCTGAAGCTCATTCCCTATCTTATGGGGCACAGAAAAACCTCATCCCTCCCCTGCTTCCACCTGCATTTCTCCGCACCTCCCCTCCTTGGTCACAGGGTATTTGATAATGATGCTTTTTGAGGGCACACCTGTCTGGGCATCCATGATTTGGAAAGTGCTGCCCATGGCCTGATCTTAGAGATCAATAGGATCCCTTGGGCCAAGCCCACAGAATGATTCTTTCAGGATAGATTGCAAAGAATTTGACAGCAACAATTGTGCCACTTACTTCTCTGTCTCCCACAGCACCTAGTTGGCTTAAATAAGAACTTGTTACAGTAAATTGAGAGAGAGGCATATTTGGGGAGCTCCTTTAAGACGGCAGCTAGTTTGTGCCTGATTTTCAAGAGTACAACTTGAGGCTTGAGAAGACTTCCTGAACTTTGGTACAAGAAGGGGGCCTGAGAGGGACAGGGTTTCTGAGTCCCCTGCTGGAGACTGAGAAGAATCTCAGCACCACTAGGCATGTAGAAACTGAGAGATGGGTCAGGTCCTTCTGAGGCTGCTCAGATGGGGCATGCTGGACGCCGTTCCTCCAAGGCTTGGACTTGCCCTCTTTCCTTGCCCTTCTCACCCCAGTGTCTTCCAGTTCTCTTCCTCCTTTCTCCTGCCCAGACAGCTGCTCTTTGGATGTCAACAAGAGTATTTGAGAGTACGGTTAGCGTTACGTCCCCTACCTTCTTTAGTGTATTAGAACTTGTATTTGAACTTCTTGTCTGGGCACAAAACAACCATCTGATAATGCCATTCCACTCTTGTTAAAAGACAATAATTTTTTCCATGTTTTCCTGATGTGGTTGGGATGAAATCTAGATTCTCTAAATAGGTTATGGCCCCTGCCTGTCTCATTTCATCTCTTACCTTTCACCCAACTCCAGCCATAGGAAACTTATTTCCTTAAATTAACTGAGCTTGAGTCACCTGACACACACTCTGCCTGAAATACTCCCTGCACTCTTGCCCTTTGCCTACCCAACTTTTCATCTTTCAAGAGCCATCATGGTGATCACTTCTGTGAAGCCTTCCTTACTCCTCAAATCTAGGCTAAGTTTCTGTCCTGTGAGCTCCTGAGCTTCCTCTACATCCCTGCTTAGAGCCCCCTCACCTTCTACTGGGATTGCCTGGTTATTGCATGTCCTCCCCCTAGACCTAACGAATGTTCCATGAAGCTCCGCCATGGCTGCCTTGTTCACCATGAATCCCCAGTGCCTAACATGATGCTTAGTAGGTAATAGGTGCTCTATAAGTATTTGCAATATCAATGAATGAATTGGGAAATAACAGTATAGCTTACCAAAAAGTCATGTATGTGGTCTCCCCTGTGTCAGGTACCCAACAGTAGGAATTTTACATCACTGCCAAAAAATACACCTTGGGTCGCATAGTGTTATTGGTGCTACAGTTTTGAGCTATTTTATTTCACTTCCTCTCAACTGCCAGGGAAGCACCTTGGCTGATCAGTTTTCCTTTTAACCTTAAGTGTGACTGTGAGCTAACCAAAACATGACAAAACCAGGCAGAAAAGCCATGAGACCCAAGAAAACCCTTGTTTTCTGAGATGAGCCTCTTCCAGTTGCCCAATCCTAGATCCGGGCAGAAATGGACTTATTGTCAGGGGCTCCGGCAGACACGAGCTGTTTTGGATGCTCTAGCTGCAACAGGGCTCACAAAACCTCTCTCTTCCTAAGTGAAACCTCACCTGAATACTTTATCTCCTGCTAAAAACGCAAGCAGCAGTCCTGCCACAGACAAAGCAGCGGCTGCCCCCTAGTGGCAGGAAAAGACCCGCCCCGGCGTGTGTACGTGTGACCGGGACAGTACGTGCACGAGGAGAGAAACCCAAAGGCGGAGTGCCTCACAGTTGCTTGTCCCCTTTTTATTAAAAATAGACCCAAACACTTTATGTATCATACAAAAGTTTCATTCGCTGGTGGCAGCCACGGGGAAGCCTGGCCCCGTGGCACTGACTTTCCACCTCCCTCCAGGGTGCTGGGGCCGGGGCGCAGCGGCTGAGGCCTGGGAGGATGCCCGGCAAGACTGCAGGCTGCTCGCTCTGGAAACAGCCCGCTGCGGGTCTGGGCTGTTCCAGGGGCAGCTTTCCCCGCCCCACCCAGTGGCAAAGGTCAGATACTCGAAAGTGCCTCGCTAGTGCCAAGATAAACTAACAAGTGGAGTGAAATGGAAACTCCTGTGATTCTTTTATTATTTCCCAGGGCCTGGGATTTGAGTTTTTCCTTCCACCCCCGAGTCCTTTCTCCTACAAATGGGGGTGGGAAACTGTTCAACCTCAGAGACTCTGATCTCTCCCGGTGTCTGAGGCCAAAATTTCACTCCAACCCAAGCGTGTTCTCATCTGCCATTCTGTGGCCTATGATCTACCGGCCCCATGAACCAAAGCTTGTCCTCTGTTCATTCGAAAAGGGGGCAAAAATGGGTTCCTCCCACGGTTCTCTGCCTGAGTGTCTGCCCTGCCATTGCCTCAGTTTTCTGGGCCTTGGGGATAGAAGGACCCACAGCCACCCCTTTTCCCCTGTTCTCTCTCTCCCTGACTGCTGCCCACTCCTGAGCCTTAACCCCCCTGGGATGCCCCCAGACCCCTGTTCCAAAAGGGGCCTGGTAGTGATGTGGTGGGGGCAGGGGAGGGGCTGGTTGGAGCTGGGCTTCCCCCAGGGGTAGGGCAGTACTCATGCTGGTATAGACTGCTTGGCAGGGCCAGGGGCAGGTGTCGGGAGGGTGGGGCATGCGGAGGAAGGGCACAGCCTGCCTGACCCTTCAGTCCCAGCCGTTGTCCTTCACCATGTGTGACATTTCAATGATGTACTTCCCTTCCTTGTACTTCTGGCTTGTCTCAAATGCTTGTTCCTGGTGGAGGAGGAAGCAGTGGATATAGGGCACCGCAGTTCCCCTCCAGGTCCCACTACCTACTGCCTGTGTGACCCCTACCCCAAGAGTCCCCCACCTAGCCCAACCCATTTACTAGCTCCCTCTTCCCTTGAGGACCAGCCAAAGACCTGACATGTGGCCTCTGGGGCTTGGAGGGCCACAGGGACTGTCCACCTTAAAGGGTGACCCTCTTCCCCAGGTACTTACATATTTCCAGCCCAGTGTGGTTTTACAGCTCTCGCAGAAAATGTCAGCTACCGAGTGGAGCCCCGTGAGCAGGAGGCGCTGTTCAGCTGGCCCACAGCCCACGTTGACCCTGTCTCAGGAAACAGGAAGGACCCAGCACCCAGTGGGGTCACTGTCAGTCCAGCCCCCAAACACCCCGAAGGAACGTCCATCTGGAGAGAGCTGGAAGCCCCTGCCTTCAGCTCTCCACCCCACCAGTGCCTGGGCCTTCTTTTTCCAACTCTGATTTCAGCTCTGCCCAGACTCCCCACCAGAGAACTGCAGGCTGATTTCCTAAACCCCTTTGCAAAAGGGGAGGCAAAAGCTGAAGATAGGAGCTCACCTTCTGACGGCTCACCCCCTTTCTCCACAGAGGAAAGTCATTCACACACAAGCACACGCACACGCACAAGGAAAGAGGTAGACTCACACGGAGTTAAACAGGTAGGCTCGGCCATGGCTCCCTTGGAAGGACTGTGGAGACACAGGACAGACAGTGACCACCAGGTTGCCCTCAGCCCCACGGCCTAAATCCCCACAGGGGCCTAGGGGAGAGAGGATGGGCTTTGTGCCTCACCCTGGGCGATGTTCGGGCTAACCTGGCTGAGACAGGAGGGGAACGGTGGCCTCAAGTTAGCGTACCTTGGAGATAAGCTCATCGTGTTTGGCCAGGTGCGCACGGCAGTGGACACAGCTGTACGTGCGGTGGCAGCGGGGCAGGTAGCTGCGGAAAGTCTTGGTGGGGAGGCAGGCAGGGCCTGGGCCAGGGTCACAGCTGGGCATGACGGGCTGGAGGACGATGCCCTGGTGGGCCGGAGGGGCTGGTGCCGTGCAGCCCCCACACAGACGGTCGCAGGTGAAGCAGCGGAGCAGGTTGGCTAGAGCCGTGTTTCAGGGCAGGAGAAATGTGGGGGGGCTGCCCGGCCAGGGCCCCCCCAGACGAGAACAAGATAGAAATGGAAGTCACCTGGGAAGAGGAGAAGTTGCATTAGGGAAGCCGTGACCTCACGAGGACCTCTCCTGAGGGAGTGGAGGGGATGGGGCTCAGCTCACCTCTAGCTCTACTTCCCCCATCACCGTTGACCCCCCTAGGCGTCCAGTTGAACTTTCTCCCATCCCCTGGATCCCCATTCTGCTCTGGCAAGCCTGGCAGCAGTCCCAGGCTTCAGGCGCCATAGCCAGGGAATTGGTGTCTCTCCCTCCTGGGGCGGTAGCAGCCTCCACCATTTTCCACAGAGAGCAGCCCTCGGGCACAAACGCTGCCATGGGAGCAACGTCATCTGCAAGTGCCCTCGCCTTGGTTTTCAGTTCTTTTGTGAGGCTCTGCATCACACAGGTATTAGTAGGCATCCTGTCTCTGGGGCTCAGGGCCTTTTTAAAAGTTGGGGATGCCTGGAAGTTTCTCTTTTCCCTGGCCTTCCTTTGCAATGCAACTGGTCCTTTATACTTTTTGTAGGGGAGGGAGGGGCCAGCTGAAGGAGGGGGAGCAGGCAGGCAGGTGCACACACCCTGTTTGAGCCTTCTGGTGCGGTCAGGGTCCTGCACTCTGGGACTCTTCACTAGAACTTTGTGGATGTGCCCTTAGGTCCCAAAGACCTCGAATGCACGTGGCCGGCTGTTCCCAATCCTGCACCTTGGTCCTGCTTATTCCGGCCCAGAAAAAGCACCTGGCTGTCTTCCCAGCCTCTGGGCCCCTTGGTCTCGGTCTCTCTCCCTCTCTATTATTCTTTACTAACCATTGCCTTAGCCTTCAATTAAAGCCTTAGGCACCCTGCCGGAGGAGAGAAAATATCTTTCCTTCGGGCACATCTGACAGCTGGAGCCAGTGGGAAGTGGGCAAGGCGTCAGGAAAGCCAGATTCCGGGCTGGGCAGGGCCGTGTGGCAGAGTGTGAGGGCAACACCCACAATGGGCGGTGGAAGGGGCACGCTCTTGTTTTTAAAAGCTGCACTTTGGGGCATGAGGCAGAAAATGTTTCTTTCTGCCTTTACTCAGGGGCAGGGACAAACAGCAGTGACTCTGTGGGTGACTGAAGATGAAATAATCGCTGGGTTCTGATTAGGAATCTTGAGGAAGATGCTGGTGTCTGCCCACATTCCAGCCTCAGAGCGGCTGAGGGTGCTGGAGGCAGAAGATAGGGAGGGAGGTGTCCTCTGTTGGCTCTGATAGGCAGGTGCGCTGCTGCCCTCTCCTTCCTGGGGCCTTCCGGCCCGTTATGAGTGGTTTAGTCCAAGTCTGGTTCAGAGATGCCAGCCGGGCGCTCTGGTAATGCTAGACCATGAAGCAGAGAAGAGACAGCTTTGGCTCCAATTAGCCAGGGCAAACAGGCTCTCCTCCTGTCCTCTGCAGTGGCAAGCACCCCAGCTGTTCTGTTTTTCCCCAGGGTCACCAGGCAATCTTGCCACAAACCCCTGATAGAGACCATCTTCAGTTTCAGGTCATCACCCCCTTGCTGGGCCTCAGGAAGACACCTTGGGCTGAGTTCAGGGTGACATTGGGCTCTGGCCACAGCAAAGGGGCCCTCCTCGCTAGGAGAACACTGTTCACTCACTGTCCACTTCACAGGTCTGCCTTCAACTTTGCCTGTGAGTTCCCCTCTGACATGCACCACCTTGAAACATCTTGGGGAACAGGGGTGGCTCAGGTCCCTGCTCTCGGGGCTCGTTCTCTAGCTCCATCCGTCACGCCTCCCTCCCTCTCCCCTGCTTCCCCATCAAGCCAAGGAGAGGCTGCACAGA
>CM052438.1:171162033-171199224 GCA_028533085.1 Varecia variegata
CCACTGACAGCTGACAGCAGAAGCTCAAGGAACCAGGTGCGAATCCCGTGCCTCTCAGCAGGGGGGAAAAGGAAGGGGACACCTGCTCACAATGGATTTTCTCAGCTGCTCGGCGATTTCAGCCCCCCCAGGCTGGCATTCTCTGTATGGTATGGTCCAAATAATTAGCAACACAGCCAGCTCCCAGGGTGGGCTTTGGGGGTCTGCACCAGCAGCAAAACAATAAACAGTGATGCCTGATGCTGCAGCCAAAGTTGCCGAGAAATAAGTGCGGGTATCATCAGAGCTTGGAGAGAGATGGAGGAGCCGAGAGAGAGGAGCGGAGGCAGCGGGGAGGGGGAAGGGAGGACAAAGGGTGGATGAATAATGCTTTTGCAAAGGGGAGAAAGCAACACGCAGCAGGAGGAGGAAATTTGCAAAGGGAAAAAAAAATTCATTTGGAGAAGGGCTGCCCCCTCACCTTGAGGTCTGCTCCAGAGATCTCCGTCTATATTTCTCTCTCTCTCTCTCTCTCTCTCAATCTCTCTGCTCACTCTTCTCTCTTCTCTTTCCGCTCCTTCAATTGGGAAAGGGATGGGGGTGGGGGAGGGTAGTTGGGGGTTCAAGACTGGGGCTGCAAAGCTGGCCAGCTGCTGGGGGGCCAGAGGTTGTCTCGTTCTGTACCTCGGTCTGTGGGTGAATGTGGCTGTGTGTTGTGGAACTGCATCATAACACTGTGAGTCATCCATCCCCCCACCCCCCCTCACCTCCCACGTCAGAGCAGGGCTGGGAGACACACGGGAGGCGGGTCGAGAGGAAGGGAGGGGGCAGGCATCCAGGGACCGGGTTGGGGGGGTGATGCAGGGGATGTGATAGCGGCGGTGGTGGTGGTGGGCGAGAGGAGAGGCAGTTTGTGAAGGAGGAAGGCAGTGTGGCCAAGGAGACAGAAAGAACCTGGGGGAAGGACAGGGCTGGGCAGGGCTGGAGGAAAGGAGATAGCAAGGCTGGTGAAACGAGAGGTAGATGCAGGGTCAGGCAGCACACACACACATTCACGATGATACATTTTCCCATTTCAGCTTGGACAGTAGCTCTGAAGCAGGAAAAGTAGTATATATTAATTGTCATGGATGGCAAACTGTGCCCCCAAACTTGTACTGGGCGCTTCCAAGCCTCAAAACCTTCAGTTTAATACCCCCAAAGGAGTCATAGACCAAATGTGACATCTCACGAGCAGGAACCTCTTATCGACTACCTCCAAATTACTTGTGCTTCACGAATGAAGACATCTGACATTGCATAAGGTTCTCGACTGGGCTGTAAACTTTTTGAGGCAGGTCCTCTGGGAAATTCCTCTCTACATCCCAGGACTGCAGCGCCTAGTCTAGACCCTTGCGTATAGATGTTCACAAAACAACCGCTGAATCGCATCTTCAGACATGAACCAGGTGTCTGGCTTTGGTCTCAAAGAAACTGAGTTGGAATTTTAGCTCTGCCAGTTACCCACCAGGAACCACTACACAAGCTCATGACCTGCGCTTTGTGCCTCAGTTTTCCTCTTCTGCTAAATGGTGCTAATAATATTTACCTCATGGAGATGTGCAGTAAAGTGAGATAACATTTAAATGCCTAAAAAGTGCCTGGCACAGGATAAGCATTCAGTAAACAGAGTTGGTGTTATTTCAAAACAACATTCTCAACTTCTTACCCCTAAACCTAGGGAGGATTTACTATCAAATTCTGACATCTCAAGAGACCCATGCTGAATTTGTGTTTTATGAAGAAATTACATCAGGGAAGATTCTGGGGCTTAAGGTACATTCTGAAAACACAACATGGGTATCTTGAGGGACAGTATCAGAGATTTGGAATTGAGAGGAAAATCTGGGTAAAGAATGAAGAGAGAAGTGTTCTTGTCTGGGCAGCAGATGAGAAAGGAAATATAAATGGAGGAGGAATTTGAGGAGACATTACTGAGAACAATGAGAAGTGGGAAAAGGCAGATGACTCGTTTTTAGGGCACAGACTGAGAGTATGGAAACAAAAAGGATACTAATGAATTTAAATCAACTCAGGAAGAAAATGATCCAGGATTTAGCTGGAGAGGAGAATGAGAAGGACGTATGAGGACAGTATTATTTGGGGGCGGGGTGGAGATAAAAGTGAGAAAAGAGAGTGTAGGCAAGCACAGCTGCGTTAAATGTTGTGCCCTGACTTTGTGTTTAAGAAGCAAAATGGAGAGCAGTCTAAAAAGGGGAGAAGGGATTCTTTTCCCTAACTTCAGCATGAGATAGTTATACAATATCCAAATAAAGATGACCTTTATTGGGAGCTAATTGGGAGAAATTGCCTCCAGGGAGAGAGTGTGGAGGCGAAGGAACAGATCTGGGAGATAGACTGCATGTAAACCGGAGAGGATGAGCTCACTCAGGGAGAAAATTTGCAAATGGAAGACTGGAAATGAATTTTTGAAGAATGTTGAAAGATTAGGGGATATCTAATAGTTAATTGAAGAACTAATGCATGCATGGCGAATGAATGAAAAAATTAAAGCAAACCATCACGGAAAACTGTGAGAAGTGACAAGTGAGGATGGCACTGCTTGGAGAGTGCCTGCAAAGTAGGGCCAGCAGGAGAAATGCAAACCAGACAATCTTCCCAGGCTCCTCAATCTGAATTAATCATGTGAGCTAGACTGAAAAAAGTACTCACCTATAAAGTGGGGATGACAATTATAGTGCCCACTGCACAAGATTCTCATGAGGATTAAATGAATTTACACCTGGAAAGCCCTAGAACAGTCCCTGGCATCTAACATCATATAATTGCTATTATTATGATAACTGGACTCAGACTCCAAAACTCCGGGTGGAGTCCTAGCTTTATGCTTGGACAAGCCCCTTCACCTCTCTTAGTCTCCTCCCCCATCTGAAACTGGAGAAAATAAAGCTGACTATTGGGTGGCTATAAAGGGAGATACCTGAGGGGGCTTTGAAAAATGTTAAGTATTGTACAAATGGATGGTATAGCCCCTCCCAGCCTTTAATAAAAACTTAAAAGCTAATATCAGATATTTTCTATGTTACAGGCATTGTGCTTACTACATACGTAAATCATCCCTCCTATCTTCCAAACAATTTTAAGAGGTTGAGTACTGTTATCCCCATTTTATGTAAAAAAAAAAAAAAAAAAAAAAACAACAAAAAACTGTTTCAGAGAGATGAAGCCTGTGATTTGCTCAGAGTCACACAGTGAGCAAGTGGCATAACAAATACTACACGATTCCAAAGCTGAAGTTCGTGAGAAGAGGATTACAGATTTGGCCGAAACTGTTGGCTGCGGGGTAAATGGTTGACCTTGTGTAACTGTCAGCGATTTAGGGGTGGTGAGGGGAATAAGGTCCCCAACAAAACTTCCCGCTTACTGGGAGAGAAACTGTTGGATAATGACCGACTTACAAGGCAACGGGAAGAAATCATTGGACTTTTATTCCTTTATTAAAGAAAATGCATTGGGGGAATGTCTCCTATGTGCCAAACACTTATGTCAGGTGGAGGACAACAACTCAGAACTCAGTGTAGCCTTTGACAGGCTTGTTTTCCTCCTCTTTCCCTACCCCTCAGCTTACTCCTGCCCATACGAGGGTTTGCTAATTTCCCCACTTCCTGGCTTGTGGCCCAGGTGAGCAGGCCATCGTGGGACCTAGTGAGCCTCTCTCCCTTCCTGGCCGTCCTTCCCTTTCCCGTGCCGCAGGTGAGTAGGAACACCCGGGTGAGACACCGTAACCGACGCCCCTCGGCTGAGGTCTGTCCCTCGTCGGGTCCCGGCCACGCGCGGGGGCGTAACCGCCACGCCTCCTACTCCCTTCCTCCAGCTTCACCACAATGTCGGCCGGCGCCCCTCCCACCTTTGGCGTCACGATCAAAACAATCCTTTGACTACAACTCCCAGAAGGCTGAGCGGCCGCGCGAGCTTACCCGCTCCCGGCTCTTCCGTCACAACTACACATCCCAGGGGACGTCGCGCGACAGCGTCTGCCACTGCGCAAGTGCGGAAATACGTTTGTTTCCGGCGTGGGTCTGAGCGAGCGCGGCTTGTAGTTGTGCTTAGGTCCTGCTTGTGGGCTCCTTTGGCGTTTATTTATTGGGCTCGCGGCCGCGCAGGTGAGATAATAAGCTCAGGAACGCAACTGTCTCTTCCGTGGGGCTTGGGCAGATTTCGATGAGATTTCTAGGGAGGCTGGGACAAATGCTGTACCTAGAGCTACGGTCCAGGATCAGAAGTAATTTTTACAGTTTCCTTGGCGTTTTGTAGTTTACGAAGTGCTTTTTACCTCCCACAATTCCTGTTCATCCCCAGAACTACATTGTATGTGAGTAAGTTTAGGTATCTCCAGTTAACGGCTGAGGAAAAGGTTCAGAGAAGTTGAGTGAAACGCTACTGGTAGTTGCAGAGCCGGGTCTTATGCTGTTTTCTAAGTTCAAACCCGGTGTCCTCGGCTTTGTATTCGGATTGTAGACGCCCTTTCTCGTTGACTCAGAGGGTTGGGGAGTGGGCATCTGTTGCTTTCTCAAGTCTGGCCGTTCACCAATAGAGTAATAAAGGGAGTGATGAAGGTGATACAATCAAGTCTTCTGTCAGCCTGTAGGTATAGTTTTCCTCTTATGTCTGTGACATTTATTCCCTAGATGTATTTATTGGTGTGCCTACAGTTTGTCAAGCCCTATTCTAAGTGCTAGCATACAGTAGCAAACAAAAATGCCCAACCCTTACATTCTAAGGCAGGGAGACAGACAGTAAACATATACAGTGAGACAGATGATAAGAAATGTGGAGAAAATTCAGGCCAGCCAAGGGGAAACATCCATTGGAGGATTTTGGACAGAGGACTGACTTATGATTAGATCTGATTTTTAATTTGTGTTCTAGGCACAGCAGCTACACAGAAAAGATGGGAGAGGAGGCCAATGATGACAAGAAGCCAACCACTAAATTTGAACTAGAGCGAGAAACAGAACTTCGCTTTGAGGTGGAGGCATCTCAATCAGTTCAGTTGGAGTTGTTAGCTGGCATGGCAGAGATCTTTGGCACAGAGCTGACCCGAAACAAGAAATTCACCTTTGATGCTGGTGCCAAGGTGGCTGTTTTCACTTGGCATGGCTGTTCTCTGCAACTGAGCGGCCGCACGGAGGTGGCTTATGTCTCCAAGGACACTCCTATGTTGCTTTACCTCAACACTCACACAGCCTTGGAGCAGATGCGGAGGCAGGCGGAAAAGGAAGAAGAGCGAGGCCCCCGAGTGATGGTAGTGGGCCCCACTGATGTGGGAAAGTCCACAGTGTGTCGCCTACTGCTCAACTATGCAGTGCGTTTGGGCCGCCGTCCCACTTATGTGGAGCTAGATGTGGGCCAGGGCTCTGTGTCCATCCCTGGCACCATGGGGGCCCTCTACATTGAGCGGCCAGCAGATGTGGAAGAGGGTTTCTCTATCCAGGCCCCTCTGGTGTATCATTTTGGTTCCACCACTCCTGGTACCAACATCAAGCTTTATAATAAGGTCAGCCAGAGCCAAGGCTGGGGTGGAGGGAAGGGCTGCTGTCTGACTTTGTCTTTTTGTTGTTGTTGTTCTCACCTTGATCCTTTCTTTTGCAGATTACATCTCGTTTAGCAGATGTGTTCAACCAAAGGTGTGAGGTGAACCGAAGGGCATCTGTGAGTGGCTGTGTCATTAACACCTGTGGTTGGGTCAAGGGCTCTGGTTACCAGGCCCTGGTGCATGCAGCCTCAGCTTTTGAGGTGGATGTAGTCGTTGTTCTGGATCAAGAACGACTGTACAATGAACTGAAGCGGGACCTGCCTCACTTTGTACGCACTGTGCTGCTCCCTAAATCAGGGGGCGTGGTGGAGCGCTCCAAGGACTTCAGGCGGGAATGTAGGGATGAGCGCATCCGTGAGTATTTCTATGGATTCCGAGGCTGTTTCTATCCCCATGCCTTCAATGTCAAATTTTCAGATGTGAAAATCTACAAAGTTGGGGCACCCACCATCCCAGACTCTTGCTTGCCTTTAGGCATGTCTCAGGAGGACAATCAGCTCAAGCTAGTACCTGTCACCCCTGGCCGAGATATGGTGCACCATCTATTGAGTGTTAGCACTGCTGAGGGTACCGAGGAGAACCTTTCCGAGACAAGTGTGGCTGGCTTCATTGTGGTGACCAGCGTGGACCTGGAGCACCAGGTGTTTACTGTCTTGTCTCCAGCCCCCCGCCCACTGCCTAAGAACTTCCTTCTCATCATGGATATCCGGTTCATGGATCTTAAGTAGAAATCAGCAGGAAGCCTTGCTGCCTGGGGCATTGAGATCTTCTGGCCATCACCAAAGGCAGATGGGCTGAGATATGAGAATCTGTTGAGGCCAGCTGACCAGAAAACTGTGGACTAGTGGAAAGCATATATATACACATATATATGTATATATTTTACCTCTAAAAACAGGTAGTAATAACCTGACTCTTCTAATCTTGAATTAAAAGGAAAAAAACAGGAGACTATAATTGGTTTCTTAGATGACCTAAGATGCCATTTTGAATTCTCTAAAACCCTGGAGAATTCCATTTCTTTCACTGTGCTACTATGTGGATTTTTAAAATCACTGCTTTATATTCCATATTTAGTACTTGCTATCTCATTTAGGATAAAAGTGTGAATTACTGGGGTTCCTTCCAATAAAGTTGAAACTTGAAAAATTTATTTTAATAAATATTTTTGCCATATCATAGAGGTTGGAGTAATATTTAAACATATTTTCCCCTCTAAGCATTGTAGAAACAGCGTTGGAATGATTCATTGCTAAAATGCTTAGAGGAGCGGAAAGCCAAGAACTTACTCTTTGAGTCAAGCAAGTGAGTTTTTACAATGGTTCCCTGTTCCTCTGCAGTTAAGTAAATAGATGGCAAATCTGTTGTCAGTGCTGGGTTTACTGTGAGGAGTTAAAGAGGGTGGTGATAATCCTGGGATGAGATTTCAGATCTAATCATTACCGAGAGATAGGTCATTTTCTCTCTGTTGTGGCTGTCTTGTCTATTTGATTGGAACCAGGTCCTCAGTCAAAGTGTAACTTGAGCTTTCAGGTGCCAAGAAGCTGGGAAAGCCCATTCTTTTTGACTTCTTACAAGTGAACTGTCTGATGTCCCTAGTTTGGACTTGGATTACTTAAGTATCCGATGCCACTCATCCATTTCTTTTTTCCACAAATATTTTTTGAGCACCTACTGTTTACCAGGAACTTTTCTAGATGGGGAACAAGATAGGCAAAGTTTTATGAAGCTTACATTATAAACAAATTTAAAAACGTAAGTCCTGTACAGAGACTTAAATTTGGGTGATATAAGACAGAGTGACTGGACACTACTTTTGATTGTCAGTAAAGGCCCTTCCTGAGCATACATTTTGAGCTAAGACCCAAATAACTGTGTGAAGTATGGGACAAAACCTTCCTGGTGGAGGAAACAGTGCAAAACTTGAATAAAGGAACAAGCTTGATGAATTTGGGGAGAGAAAAGCCAGTGTGTTTGGAGTGTAGTGAACCCCAAGGAAGAGTGGTAAAAGATGAGGCTGGAGGGGGCAGCAAAGACCATATAATGTAGGGCTTTTGTAAATCAAGGTGAAGAATGGATTTTTTTAGAAGCAGTGGGAAACCATGGGGGAGGGGTGGGTAAGCAGAAAGTAGAATTGATGTACTTTTCATTATGAAAAGATCACTGCTTTGTGGAGAGTGGATCATAGAGGCAAGTGTAGAAGCAAGGACACTTTTGTGGTAGTCTCAGTGTGAGAATTTCGGAGGGATTGCAGACGAGGGCAGCAGAGGTGGAGCTGGTGAGATCTATGCTGTGGGATATTTTGAGGGTAAAATGGATAGGACTTGCTGATGGGAGTGGTGAGAAAAAGAAAATGCAATCAAAGATGATTCCTGGATTTTAATTTTTACTAGAGTAAGTAGATTGGATATGAGATTGGAGAAACTCAGGGAAGGGACAAGGGAATATCAAGAGCTGTTGGCAGTGTTAAGTTTGAGCTATTAGTCATCTATATGGAGAAATAATATAGGCAGTTGGAAATAGGAATCTGGAGGGTTAGGGAAAGTTAGAGCTAAAAGTTCATGAAAGCCACTGGCCTACACATAACATTTAAAGCAGTAGCACTGGATGAAGAACGAGAAGGAAGCAAAGGATGGAATTACAGAGCATTCCAAATGGAAGAGGTCAAGCATATTAGGAGCTAGCAGAGGAGACCTGACTAGATCTAGAAGCATGTATGTCAGTACTGACTTTGAAAAGTATAGTCTCAGACTGGTGGGGCTAAAAGCCCTACAAAAATAGATTGAAGAGGTAATATAAACTAAGGAAGTAAAGACAACACTATAGACAACTCTTTTAAGAAACTTTGCTAAGAAGGGGCATGGAGGGGCAGCAGGTGGGGTTGGTGCTATGGTGTGGAGGGCAAAGCAACTCCATCTTGGTGCTAATCCACCATGTTGACTTCTGGATTAACTCCTGTTCCAGGAATGCCTCTAAGATTTCTACTTCATCAAATCTTGCCTTTAGGTCAAAAAACCCTTGGGCCATAAGTCTTGCCCTTAGGCAGAATGGCATAACATTCTTGCCTTTCCGTGTGGGGCTGACTTTAGTTGTCCCACACATTCCTTCCTTTTGGTATATTAAGGGGGTGGGAAGGGGTCAGTAATGGCCACCATCTCAGCCTTCCAGGACAGTGGCTTCTATTCACAAGTCCCTCTTAAATGTTTATGAGAAACAGGATTTGTCAGCTTCTTTCTTTGGCCTCTCAGCTTTCAGGGATTTAGGGGTAGGTTTGCATAGATTGTTGATGAAACAGGTGTGAAAGGAGGGTTTATTTACTTTTTTAGATAGGATGATGCCTATCAACTAGACTGTGGAGGGAGAGAAATTGATAGGTGTGTATGTGTTCTTGATAGTGTTTTTATTTTTCATTTTTCAAATAAAATGTCTAGGAAAAAAATTAGAAAATGCAGGAGTAAAGGGGATGGGATCCAGAACACAGGAGAGGGACTGTCCTTTTACACAGCAGAGACATTTAAGGACAGGAGGAAAGATAGCAGTATTTATTTTTTGTTTTGTTTTTATTTTTTAAAATTTATTTCAGAATATTACGGGGGTATAAATGATTTGGCTACAAAAATTGCTTTTGTACTGTGCCCATTCCCCAGATAGTGTGCATTGTACCCAAGATAGTGTTTACACATAAAGAGGTCATTTGGTGGTTTTGGTGCTGAAGACAGGGCATTTCCTGTGATGGCTTCTAAACCTAAAGGTGGTTGTTTGCCTGTTTATTTAATAGTGAGTTGAACTAAAAAACAACCCTGTGGTTTGCCATCTATAGGCATGAGAATGCAAATGAAGAGGATTTGAAAAAGAACAGGTAAACTACACTAGAAAAACAATAAGGTTTACTTGATATAATTTGAAGTTTGGTGGTCTGGATATCCCATTGTTTTAGCCTAGATTTTACTTTGGATACTTTTTAGAAGTGGCTGGCAATTTAAACCTTATGTTCTATTAAACATCCTTTCCAGGAAATACTTTGCATGGTCCCAAGGAAAACTGGACAAGAAAGTGGAATTTTTCTCTAAACCTTGGGATGGTGATTATACCTGTTAGTGCTCATCCAGCTAAGAAAGAGCTTGGCAACTCAAGCTAGCGTCCAAGAGGAGTTCAGTGTGTGTGGCTGGATGGTGGAATTTTCTTCCTCATTTAACACTGTCTACGCAACAGACATCACTATTTAGAAATTCTTAGCTGAAAGTAGGAAAATAAAAATGCCTAATTTGTGAAGAGAATAAAATGAAGAAAATTTTTTTTTTTTTTTTTTAAGACAGAGTCTCCCTCTGTTGCCCGGGCTAGAGTGCCATGGCGTCAGCCTAGCTCACAGCAACCTCAAACTCCTGGGTTTAAGCAATACTGCCTCAGTCTCCTGAGTAGCTGGGACTACAGGCATGTGCCACCATGCCCGGCTAATTTTTTTCTATGTATTTTTAGCTGTCCAGATAATTTCTATTTTTAGTAGAGACAGGGTCTCGCTCTTGCTCAGGCTGGTCTTGAACTCCTGTCGAGCGATCCTCCTGCCTCGGCCTCCCAGAGTGCTAGGATTACAGGCGTGAGCCACTGTGCCTGGCCTGAAATGAAGAAATGTTAAAATCCAAGAAAAACATACAACAGAAACATGAAATTTGGCTTCATCTTAAACATGATTTACAGTAGAAAATACTCTGTAAGTTAAAGAAATATTGTGTCTCCAATAATACCTTAAATTTACCTTTGATAACGGTCCAAAGTAAAGATTTTAAAAAATACACAGTAATTAAAAAGAACTCTCGAGTATACTGCAATAAATGCTGTATTGAAGCCCTTAGCGAGAATGAACTAGAACTGATAATATATGCCATGTCAGAACAGGAACTAGACTAGACCCCAGAAAATAGAAGGTAGATCTTTCTCTTTTAACTTGTTACCTAATGCTATGCTAAAGTATCAGAACCAAAGTTAAGCCAGAAACATTTGAGACCAAACCTGAGAACAGACTGCAGGATTCAGAATCATACTTCACAGGTGAGAAACGCTGGCTTCAGAGACTTTGCTGGCGTGACACCTTTTTGTAGGACTATTATGTAACAGCCAAAGCTGCTTTCAAAGAGAAATGCCCGAGCTGAAAAAGAGAATTCATGGCGTTGCTACTGGGTTCACAGCTGTCTTGGGCTAATTAGGGCAAAGCGTAGCACTCTGATCTACAAAGAGTTGGCCAGCAGCTCGCCAGGCACAGGAGCTATTCTAGAGAACCTTTTCCTCCCAGCGTGTATTCTCGGATTGGACGAGGTTAGGACTGCGACCGCCCACCCCCTGTGCTGCAGTGGGAAACTAACCGAATTAAGCGAAGCCAAGAGCTGGCTCGCACTCCGGCGAGCTGCCACAGCCGTAGATGGCGCGCACTCACTACGCTTCCCTCTCCCGGCTCGCACTGCAGCTCCAAGGCTCGAGCCCGCTCTCCTTCGACTTCTTCTCCGGCCCTCGGCCAGAGCTTCGCCCCACACTGGCTCTTCTAATCCGTGCGCCCCTCCATGTGGGAGCTACAGCCCAGACCATTCCATCATCCTGGAATTCTGCTGAGACCAAGGAACTCGCTGGACTGAAGACTTCTCTAGCTAGACTGTTTTAAATAAAGTTTTGGCCATTTAAAAAAAAAAGGAGGGAGGGGCGAGGCCTATTTAGTCACCTTGCGGTGGGCCAATGCGTGAAGGGGGTGAAGCAGGAAGACGGCGAGGCCTATCCGTAATTGGTTAAGCCAGAAGCCTGTCTGGACTGTACCACACTTACCTGGAGGGGGTATGCTGAATTCGGGAGAATAGCTGCTTACTTTTGACTGCTTCCAGTACACACACATAATTCTTTTTTATTTCTGAGGATTTTTGCTTGAATACAGTAGGAATAGAAGCTAGGACGCAAGAAAAGGGCAGACTCGTTCAGCCGTTTCCTCATTCCTGACTCCTGCGCACTACGCCAACCCTCCTCTCCCTGTCGTCGCCGGAACCCGACGGCCTTGCGCGCGCGCTCTCGTTTTCTCGCGTTCGTACGCGCTGTGCTACTGCAGCCAATCAGAGCGCGAGGTCGCTGCGGTCGCCGGAGTTCGCGCGCACGCTCCAGAGCGGAGTGGGGGTGGGGGCTATGGGTGAATGGGAGAGTGAGCGGGGGCGGGCGCGGCGGCACAAGCCGCATGAATGAGAGAAACGTGCCCCGCGCGAGACGTCGCGCGCACCCGGGCCAGGGAGCCAATGGGAACGCTGGGAGGGCTCGAGACCCGGCACTGAGGGCAACGGCCGCGCGCCGGCTCTTAGGCGAGCGTCGCCGGGCGGGAGCGCGCGGGAGCGGGGCGGGCGTGGAGCGTGCGGGGGCCGCGCGCTGCCTCTCAGAGGCCAGACGGCACTGCTGGGAGGCGGTGGTGACAACGACGGTGCCGGCGACGGGCACCGCGCCGGGGTGAGTACCGAGGACACCAGCCCCTGCGGAACCGGAAGTGCCAGACCAATGAGGTGGGAGGGGAGAGTGACCTCTAGGGAAGGGGGACCGACCAGGGGGAGGGGGTTGAGGCCCCGTCCCTCATTCGGGCCGGGTCATCCAACTGTGGCAGGACCCATGGGCCGCGGAAACGGACGACGAGTAGAGGCCGGGGATCCACGGCTGGCAGGGCTTGGAACGGGTTAGTGCCAGGCCACCCGGCTTGGGACCCCGGTGCTCGGCGTCTGGCGCCCAGCCGCCGCCCCTTCCGCCCCCAGCCCCGCGCCCCCGGGCTCTGCCGTGCCCCGCAGCCCGCTCCCTCAGCCCCAGTGGGCCTTGCCGCTGTGGATTTAGCCTGCTGGGTCTCGGCGGTCGTCAGCTCTGCCCCAGAGGGTGATTCTCCTTGCCTCAGCTCCAGGGTGGGGACTGGGTACTGCTGTTCCCCTTTTACCGCTCTGCGGTTCGGGTCCCTGGCCCGTACTCTGTTGATACTTATTTTGGCTCAAGCTTCATCCTGTTACCTGTTATCTCCCACCCGTCCACTTCCTTCCCCTACCCCCACCAGCCGGGTGCTCTGTGCTTTTGAGTACTTTGTACTTTTTGCTAGTGGAGCTCGAATGTGTTTGCCAATATTTTACCTATAGGAATTTCTTCGTGGGGCAGGGAGGTGGAAAGTGTTTTACTCACTTAGCCAAATGAAAACACTGAAATGAGAAGTAAGAAAGTGACTTGAAAGTTATGAAGGCAGTTGTAGGATCACATATCTATTACACTCTAGATCATTTTACTGCCTTGAATTCTGCACTTCTGGTTAATCCCATCTTGTCCAGGTTGCTCTTACTTTTTCATCCACGTCCTTTTATCCCATTACCCCTCTGTCCTGTATCAGATCTCTTCAGAATGCTCTTTATGATCCATTCTATAAAACCCACCTAATGTTTACAAGAATTATATCGCCATGTACTTTGCTACCTCACCCATAATTAAACTCTACTTGGCTCTCCATATCTCAGCATGTGGATTATTCCATGGCATCTCCATTAGCATGTATTCAGTTTTACTATATTGTACTATTAGCAAACACTACTTTATTTCAACGAACAATACTTGTGGTGTCAGTTATACTGCTCATATTCATTCACCCTTTTAAGGAGGTACCTGTATTAAACCTTATTAAAGTCTTCAAACCACATACTCTGTTTTTTTTGTTTGTTTGTTTTACATACACATACTTCCATTCCATGGTTTACTCTGTGCCTGAATATGTCATACGCATTCGTGTATACTTTTCTCATACTGGTATATATCCAGGCTGTGATGAACCACACTCAACCTTCCAGTCTCATCCTATTATCTGCAGCGCATTCTTCTGCTAAGACTTGGTTTATCTTTATTTATACCCAATAATTTCTTAGGTTTTAACCTGTCCCTTATAATGCATATCGCACAAACATATCAGATGCTGATCTCTTGTGTATCCTAGTATTGTACTCCCAAAATTGTATGGCCTTTCATGACTCTGCATTACTAGGGCAATATTTGTCCATGTGATTTTTTTCCTGTAGAAGATATAATCTGAAATAATAAGTGGTATCCTACTACAGGTAAAATTTAAGTAGTGTAATTTTCCATTTTCTCTAACCTTTGGGGTTTTGAGGGAAAAGTTTGCTTTGATAGTATGTACTGTCCACAAATAAGAATTTGCTTTTTGTTGATAAAGTTACTTAGGCCTAAATTCAGAAGGCTGGGCTTTGATACAGGTAACTGAGAGTTAAATAATCATAGAATCAGGAACTAGAGAGGATTTATCTTTTTTAGGACTGTAACAATTCCTTGTAATCTCTGGGTGTTTGCTCTATTATTGCTATTTGGCCCTCTAAATCCTATTTTTAAAGAGAGATGATGAATCTTGAAGGCAGATACCTTCGCCTTCTGTGCCACAGGTGAGAGAGGAAGTGATAAATTCCAGGGCACATTTGTATTTCACTGGCTGAATCTTTTGATCTTTTTAATCTCTGTGTCTGGTATTAAGAAATATTAGACTATGCCAGGCGTGGTGATGTGTGCCTGTAGTCCCAGCTACTTGGGAGGCTGAGATGGGAGGATCACTTGAGCCCAGGAGTTTGAGACCAGCTTGGGCAATATATTGAGACCCCATCTCAAAAAAAAAAAAAATACTAGACCGCTTTAGGAGAATAAAACTGCTTTCTCTGTAAATTCTAACTTAAGTAAAATTTTTGGTCTGCAGATTCCAAGTTATCACTGAGCAGGTAGTATACTGGATGAAAAAGAGGTAGAAAGAGTTTGTGTCAGCAAAGGGGCATGTGAGCTCTTGGGTTCTCAACCTGGCTGCTCAAGTGATTCAGTGGAATGGCCTCAGGCATTCTCTAGCCTTCAATTTACAGAATGGGATAAGGGACTGTGTCACCAGATAATGTGAGTAAAGTGCTTTGAGATCACTAGATGAAAAGCATCCTGTAAAAGTCCAAGGTCCTGGTGTTATTTTGCTACTGTCATCAACAGAAATAATTGTTACTGTTTTTTTTTTTTTTTTTTGAGACAAAGTCTCACTCTGTTGCCCGGGCTAGAGTGAGTGCCGTGGCGTCAGCCTAGCGCACAGCAACCTCAAACTCCTGGGCTCAAGCTATCCTTCTGCCTCAGCCTCCCGAGTAGCTGGGACTACAGGCATGCGCCACCATGCCTGGCTAATTTTTCTCTATATATTTTTAGCAGTCCATATAATTTCTTTCTATTTTTAGTAGAGATGGGGTCTCGCTCTTGCTCAGGCTGGTCTCGAACTCCTGAGCTCAAACAATCTGCCCGCCTCGGCCTCCCAGAGTGCTAGGACTACAGGCGTGAGCCACCGTGCCCGGCCTAATTGTTACTGTTAATCATATCATATTAGGGTAGGTGTAGCTTAGTTTACTTCCTAATAGGCCAAGGCAGGAATAAAAAACTGTTGTATTGGGAAGAGGACCAACCCCTACGGTAGACTTAAGTTTCTCATAGGAGAACTCTTGCCTTTCTGGGCAAGAACAATTCTCACCCAGGTTCTTTAATGAGTGATTCCAGGAGATCAAACATTCAGCTTCCTTTTCAGGGTTATAACTAAAAAGCATAGAAAGGTAAGAGAGAGAGACATACACAGAAGGAAATAAGACTTGATGGCCTAATTTTTATGTTAATTTTTTCTTTCTTCATTGTAGCAATAAATATTGTTTTTGTCAAAGAGAAATCTCTGTTCTAGGACTACCCTCACTGCTATGCCCTTGTTTTTAGATTTTAATATCCTTGGTATTTGTTACTACCCATTTGTGTCAGGTGAGACGGTTCCCTTACAAGAAGCTAGTCCTTTGATAACCTTAGGCCAGGTAAAACCATGTTCTCCTCCTTCCAATCTGAACAACACTTAGAAGAGTGAAGGATTCTGAATCCAACCAATTTGGGGTCCTTCCCCACATACATATAAGTGAAGTGGAAAATAATCTTTCTTTCAAAAGGCACTTTTTAACAGAGGAGCAGCCTGTGGGGTTTTAGTCTTGGTGTTCTTAAGAAATGCCCTGAAAGAATTTCTCTGATAAAGATACTTGTTTTTCTCCAGGTGAGGCACCATAACCCAGTTGAACTCTGCATCTGGAAAGCCTAAGATTGAAGAAGAAAGATCAGAGACATTGACTAACCTGGAAACAGGGACATCTTTGGAACTTTTCTTTCATCCTCAGTAATCTTTTAAAATATCATCAAGTGGAATTGATTTCTTCATCTTATTCTGCTTATTGAGAAGAACATGGCTTCAAGGATTTTAAGTTTACCTCTAGTTTTGCATGAACTGTATAGGAAACGGTGCCCTTAAAGGGCTTGGGAATAACAAGAAGAAATTGAAGACAGACAAGCTTGCTCTCTTTGTTTTCCCTCCCCCTTGAAAGAAAGGGATTTACAAGTCAACCTCCTAACAGCTGTTGTCCAGCTTTAGCCATCAAGAGAGAAATAAAATTAAACCACCACTACCAGAGTACAAGCCCTGGTGAAGTCAAGGTGTGGGAGTGGTGGCATTGAGAAGACTGCCTAAAAGGGACAAGACTGCAGTAAAAACAGCTTCTCTTTAAAGCTGGAAGGGGCCCCAGGTTCCTTCTTGAATTAAAATAGAAGCACAGGGCACACCTCTTTTTAGGGGCAGCTCGCATTTTGTGGATGTGTGGTAGTCGTGGAGGTACTGCAGTATCTCCTCAGAAGAATTTTTCTGTGCCCGAAGTTTTCTACGTTACCCTGATATCCTCCCTGTCTTTCCTTTTGAAGACCTGCCTCCATCCATGAGCTATATCTTGATCTGTCTGACTGTCTGTGTTCTCCACCTGCAACCATTTGCATGTGTACAGCCTACTGTTTGTCTCCAATTTTTAAACTGTACAAGTTGTGTTTCTTAATCTCCTCTTCTGCCTTGTTTTGAGGAGGTGGTTATTTATCATTTAGAATCACCTTTCCCCCTCCCATATGCTTTTTTTCATTTGAGAACTTTTGACCTTTGGTTTTATTTGGGAGGGGGAAGGGTGATAATTTTAAATTTTCTGTTTCCCTGGTTTCCTTTTGTACTCTCTGTTTCCCTCATCCCATTTTCTTGTCTGTTCTGCCGCCGTGTGGGCCTGGGCTATGCGGCAGGGCAGATCTCCCATTAGAGCTCCAACATGCCCTCAGAGTCTGGAAAGAGATTCAAACCCAGCAAGTATGTCCCGGTCTCAGCAGCCGCCATCTTCTTAGTGGGAGCCACGACACTCTTCTTTGCCTTTACGTGAGTTTTCTCCCAACATTGGGGGTGGGGAGGGGACTCCATGGGAGGTGAGGAGGTATGTTTTCTCTGGAGTGCTTGGTGTGTGATATGGGTAAATCCAAATCCTAGAGACTCGTAAGAAAAGTGTGAAAAAGGCTATCCTTTCAGCCATGTTATAAATTTTACTCCACTGAATCTTCTACCTTCCCCTTCCTCCCTTGCATTGGAATCATAGATGTCTTCTTATTTTCCCACCCAGCTCCATCATTGGATGATCTTAAACTAGGAAGGAAGTGGGAGGAAACCACCAGAGAGGCTTGAAGCAACTTAAGCAATCAATTCTATGAGAGAAAGAGAACTAGACTAGAGGCTTTTCAAATGTTAATGGCTTTTCCCAGGATGTCTGAAGCTTAGGTTTGAGATTGTGGAAACAAGAATACTGGAGAATTTCAGAATTGAATTGTAGGCTATACCAATGAGACAGTTTCGGTTTTTAGTGTTACTCAGGTGGTTTTCTCTATACTCTTAAGAGCTGAAGCCTGGGGAAGTGAAGGCCACTGGGAAAGGGCAAGTTTTATTTAGGAAGAGAGTTCGTACATTAGTTCCTGTTGACAGAAATGACAGTAATTCTCCCATTCCCCTGGTTCTGTTGGGGAAAGCAGTTGGTATTGAAAGATTCCCACTTAGGGTCTAAGATCAGCATCATTCCCACTTATGGTCTTCCAATTTTGTTCATGTGTCTGTTACTGGAGGAGACTGAGTGATTTACCCTTCTCTTTAGCTGTCGACCATCTGGCAAGCATCTTTGCTGTCACCTGTGTATAAATTTAACATGCACCAGCCTTCTGAGCCTTATACTGTTGAGTCATTGATTTAGCACTCCGGTTGCAGCTCTTAGAGTCATCAGAACATGCTAGATCTTCTGGGAAGTTCACTTTGTTATGATTTAGTCTCAAACCTAATTGTGAGGTGCTATTCAGAGCAATATGAGGCTGCTGGAAAGAGGAAGAAAATGAAGTGGTAAGGAATAAAGGCAGCTTGGGCTCACTGAAGCAGCAGTTGTTGGGGTGAGGGCAGTTACACAGAAATTAAATCTGAGATAGGAGGGAAAGAAAATCCCCCAAATTGCGCTTCAAATGCCAAAAGAAATTCTGAAAAAACAGATCGCTTTGCCAAAAGAGTTAGTAAAGTAATACTGATGTATTTCTATTTAGTGTTTAAACAAGGAAGGAAAGACTATATGAGCAGCATCTTACTTCTCACCTCTTCCTCTGAAGTATAGAAGTCATAGATTTTTTGGCCTGAACACACCTGCTGAATCCCTCAAGGATCTAGAGACAGCCCTGCTCTTCTATATCTGACTTTTCTTCATAATCTCTTTCTCTTGCTTAAACTCAACATGTTCAGTGTTCTGTCCTTCTTCCTGCATTGGCTACCAAAAAGGAGGGGTGAGTCTTCAGTTCAGAACTTGTTTTGGTTTCTACTAGTATGGCTAGTGAGTGGAATCAACATTTTAACCAAGGGACACTATATCTTAGTATCCTTGTAGCAGTTGTAGTGCTGAGTCAGGAGGGGTATGTACAAGACCAATTTGACACCCTTAGACCTGCTTAATTGGGGAGGGTCTATTTTCTGTCCAGAGGCAAAGCCTTTGGAGAAGCTAGGAAATTCAAGGGACTAAGTAGTTTCTTTCAACCTATCTGTTCTTGAGATAGGGCAAGCAGAATCCTTGTTTTTAATTTGCTAATCTGGAACCACTGAAGTGCTTGGCTGGTTATACCAGTTTGCCCACAAAGAGTTGTCCTGACACAGGCATTTTCTCAACCAATAGTTGAAGCCATTTAACCTACTTTCTCATTCCCTGGTGCCGGTAAGGTAGGGGCCCTCCTTATTCTATGGTCTTTCAACCCCAGGAAAAAGGATTTTGGAGGACAGCATTCACTCTTTAGAATTATTTCCTGGTCCTAAGTCATAGTTTGAGTTCTTCCCCCACCTGCCCCCCCCCATCAGTTTCCACATGGCCAATTTCTGGGCTCACCTTTCCCCAAGGGGTCTTCCCTGCCCACCTTGTGAAGACATGTACACTCTGTTTATCCTACTCTCTCACTTAGCTCTTGGTACCTCTGAAATTCTCCTCCTCCATCTAACAATACTATTTCCTCTATAAGCATTTATCTGTGCTGAGGCACCACTGTTCTCAAAAACTGGTTTCCCATGGATTCTACCCTTTTTGAGGTTCAATTTCTTGGAGAACCCCCTGTTTAAAACCATAATACAACCTAAAAAAGGGTTCATGGTTTCAAATGGGGAGGTAGGAGGGAGGCTTTCTTTGAACCAGCTCCTGCATGGGACCTTAAATCTGTAACTACTCTGTTATCCTCCTGTTCTCTTCACCAGGCTACAACTGGCTGTTCTTGCATCAGTATAAGCCTCAGGTGAGAATTACTTTGGGACCTAGAGGACTGGGAGTAGGAGTAAGAGTCCCTTTCAGCTGACAGACATAATTAGTGGGGGCATGTAGGCTTCAACTAATTAGGAGCAATGTAACCTCCATGTTTCTTTGTCAAGTAGGGAAAGCTGTGAACAGAAATTACCAGTTGAGTTTGGTTATCGAAGAAATAGTGATCTTCTTCTACCCCAGAGAAGCTTGGATAGGACAATTGAGGCTTTCCCCCCAGAACCCTAATACCTTTCATTCACTCAGTTTGTCCAGTACTGAGACTAAGCAGAAGTGATGGTGATCCTGACTTTTCACTATTTGGGAGGGAAGAGTGTCTGCTCTAAAATAACCCTCTCCCTCTCAGTTAGGCACTAGACTTTTCATTTAAGACAACTACCTAGATCCTCATATGTCATAGTTTAGTCTTTTTGGGACTGGCAAGAGGGCAATGCTAGGTAAGTGGGATAAGCGCTCTTTGTGGGGTCAGGAGACTGTTTTTGATAAAGTCTGTTAACCTTTGTGGACTTTAGTTCTTCAGTTCTTCCTCTCTATAATGAAGTAGTTGACCTAGAGCAGTTTATTTAAGCAACGTGACCCTTTTTCAAATGAAATATTATATATAAAAAAAAACATAAAAAGAAGGGCTGCACTGGTTCAATTGAGGTTGGCATGTAGAGGCCCGGCCACTTGGTGTCTCCTCTTTGCCTCTCTGGGATCCCCTGAGACCTCCTTAGGGCTGTTGGCAACACTGTTTGAAATCACAGAATTGTATCTTTAAAGTCTCTAGCTGTGAATTAGTCGAGTCAGTCAGTGTCTCATATTGTCCATGTCTAAAGCCAGTGGGGAGGGCCTGGGGGTAGGGGCTCTGGTTCAGGTGATCCTCTAAAGGGAGGATAAAAGTCAGGGTTGTCCAGAAATCCATGATGATCTTTCCAGGCTCCCATCCATAATATAGCTGGCCTCTGACCCCTTCCGACCCTTTTACCCAGAGAAGTGGGCAGCCTTGATGGCCCTCCCTCTGGTCTTCCCCCCCCCCCAACTGTAGAGGTGCTAGCACCTGATTTGAGTGGGAGCAGTTTCGTGATTTAAGGCATTAATTGAGAAGCGGTTATTCCTTTTCTTTCCCACATTGTTTTCTTATCCCGGAATAAGTGCCTGGGTCCTACGTCTAACATTCAGCCGCTTGAAAGTGTGAGTTACAGAGGCACCACAAATCAAGTGTTTTAAAGAGAGACTTACCTGCCTATAAAGGGAGAAGTTGTTTTCCTGTGGACTCTTTGAGGAAAGCAGTCTTAAGTGAGGACCTCCAGGGGCAGGAAGTGGAACATTCATTCCAGCCTTCTCTCATCAACAAGGAACACTACTCATATGCTCAAGCAATATGCTAGGCATGGGTGGAATGCACAGACCTATTCCTTGGGAGCTTAGTGCCTGTATTTTAAGTGTCCTTGAATCCCTGGTACCTCAGGGGAAGTGGAATTAAGGATGAAGGTGGAGCTGGAATGATAATTGATGATGATGGTGATAGTTAATAATGTTTTCTTGTGTCTTCCATCCAGTGAATGCTCAGTATTAAGCCAGCTGGCTTAAAAAGAATTCCAGAAGCTTTTCAAATATTCTTCTTTATTCTCGTATTTGTATTATGTGGCTGAAGTAACAAGCTTGTAGAGTTTCCTATGGATTACCTAAGGCTACACAGCAAAGCATTTATTGAGGCAGGGATTAAAATCCAAGGCTTCTGGACTCCAACTTTGTTTTTCTTTCCAGGAACTTAACCATTTTTATAATAGGAAATGTTAGAGAGGGCTAGGAAACAGGGTTTCAGGAGTGTGAATATTGGAACCCACTCTCCCAATTTTATTTGCCCTTGAAAACAGGAGTGCTGAATGGGTGGGCAGAAGAACCTGTTTTACCTGGGATGGTATAGGTCTGGGAGTCCTGTCAGTGAGTCAGCCAGCATTCTGGGCTATGGCCACTCCCTAAGCTTCTTGAGCTCTGTGATTATTGCCGTAGTCTGAGGACGAGCCTCAACAACTCCCCTCTTCAGCCCTGGCCTCATCTCCTTCCATCAGAGGCAACAGATTCAGACAGGCCACTTGGGGTGGTCACCTAGGAATCTGGCAAAGTACTATAGCAACGGAAAACCTTTCCTCAAGCCAAGCAGAATTTGGAATATGGCAGAAACAGGCTCTGCTCACACATGCCTCACCTTGGTTGGGTGTTCCCTCAGCTGGAGTGCTAAGATTAGAAGCAATAGGTCTAGAAGCAAATCCTGCCCATGAAGTTGAGTTATATGCATCATTTCTAGATTCTGCCACTGTGGGGGCAGGCTTTATTTTGTCACGAGATACTGGAACTCAATATAGGACTATACACTTCATCTGGAATGAGTTATCAAGAAGGTTGTGGGGTAAAGTTCATCATCCAGGGGTAGGTTGCCAGGCTACCCAGGAAACTGGGTGAGCTGCTTTGCTTAAAATGAAACAAAAAAGAATGGGGTCAGAAAGATTGACAGTTGGGCCTATGGAAGGGCTGATACGTCATTCGTATTCACTTTAGTTTCCCTCAGGGATGGAGGATACCCTTGCTTATTTCTTTCAGAAGCTCAAGAGGCCTCAGTAGCCACAGTGGCCAATTCTGGGAATGAGACTTTTAAAATTATGGGCACCTCAGTGTTCTAAGGATTTAATTTCTTTTTCCCTTCTAATTATCTTCCCAGGCTGTAGGAGTCAAGTGAGTCACCCTTTCTCTTCTTCCCCAGGCGGAAATTGAAGCGACAGCTAAGTACTAGGGAGGGGCTCTGACCTGGATGACTGGTTTTCAGTTTCTTTTCCCTCCCTCCTAAGGAACCTAGGTGGTCAGGCTTTGAGGTGGGGCTGTGCAGGGACTCTTCCTTCTTGCTTATATTCTAGCCCCAAACACTGCCAAGGTAGGGGACATCTTTTCTGAACCAAAGAACTCACAGAGTAAGAAGCTTCCGTAGGGAACTTTATTTGATGGTAGCATAAAACTGTGACTGAAGATCTATTTTGTCCTTAAAATTGGTGCCCTCTCTCCAGCTTCATTTTTCTGTCTGCCAATTATGTACTGACCCATCAAGAGAAGCAGAAAGTTAATTGCTATTTACTATCTAAAAAGCCTGGCATATAATAAATATTTACTTACTTTTTTTTTTTTAATGAATGGCTAGGTGGAACTTGAATAAACAGATGATGGTAGTAAAGATTTGTGAAATGCTTTGTGACAGTTTTGTTTCTTATCTTTGGTTTATTTAATTCTCAGTAAGGAGCTTGTTTTTCCAAACTGTTCAGAATCACTTTTCATGGTTGTGCTTTTTGTTTTGATTGGGACAGATCACCTCTTGACAGAGTCTAGGACTGCTGTGGATTAATCCTCCAGAGTCATACGCTGTCTTATTCTCCTGGCCCTGTTCTTCCTTTCCTTCAGTGAGCTCTTCCTTTCCGTCTTACTGGTCCAGATAAAGGGGACAAGGACAGATGCTGTCCTAATTCTAGAGATTAAGTTCTCAGCACAAAGCAGATTAGGATATTTAGCCACTGTCTTGTAGTGGGAAGTTCTCCCTGAGCTGAGACAAGAGAGAGGGCATTTGATATTCCTGACAAAGCAAGCAGCACATCAGATGTTCTTATGAAACTTCCAATTTCCAGGAAATCAGCAGAGAAAGGAAGAGCTCTTGAAGCGTTCCTACTTAGAGTCCCAGTCTGAAAGAAATTGAGCTTAATCCTGGAAAAGAACATTCTTTTTTGGTCAAAGAAAATTTACCTAAAGCATGTCTCTTGATTTGATTGCTTTGGAGTACTGGATATGTATGGCCAGTTTCTTTTTTCTACAGAATTTAGAGCTGCTTTGGTATGATATCTTCTCCTTCTTCCTTCCCCACTCCTTTGTTTCATTTTTAGACCTCGGTGGGTCTAGTTCTGTGTCTTGATATCCATTTTTATCTGTGTTTTTAAAAATTTCCCAACCTTGAGAACTAGCCTTTAGTTGAATAAAACTCTCGGGAATATCTGACACAGTAAAGAAACTTTATGCAGTTGAAAGTGATTCAAAGCCAGCTGGGAAGAGGGAGGAGGAGCTGGAGAGGCAAGTGGTATTCCATGCTTTGGGCCAGTGTGCAGGTCAGTGGGACATGAGTGGGATCCAGAAGCCTCAGCCTGCTCCAGAGAAGGGAATGTAGCTGGTGTCAGTTACATAGTCAGTCCCTAGTTCTCACATCTGGTTAGAAAGGAGATATGGACAGATTCCAAAACATGTGGAAAGATCTACAGGTTAAGAATGAATTGGAAGAACACAGACCTTAGTGCAGGGGTTAAGATAGGAAAGATTTTGAGTCCTGTACCTTTATCTAAAGTGAGCAGTTCTGTGGGAAACTAGACCCATTTAGTGGGAAGGATAAAGATAATTTGGGACGGCAAAGGTAAACCACACAAGATTTATATAAAGGTATGGGGCTGAATCTTTATAGAGTTTTATGAGTATGATTGGTGTCCAAAGTGTTAGAGGCAGCCCTTCATTTTCTTTATTATCTGTGCAGGTGTCCAGGACTAAGCCTGTATGTGTCACCTGCAGTGCCCATCTACAATGCGATTGTGTTTCTCTTTGTGCTGGCCAACTTCAGCATGGCCACCTTCATGGACCCAGGAATTTTCCCTCGAGGTAAGATCTCCCTCTCTTCTCTTGGAAGCTCCTTCCTGACTTTGAAAAATAATGATTTGGGCATATACAGTTGACCTTGGGCCTTAAGAGTCCTGGGATTATGGGATACTTTGATAGTCTGATGATGAAAATCAGGGCGGGGTCTTCAGGAATATTAGCCGTGTGATTCACTTTGGGTCAAATCTTTGATTTTTAACTATTCATTCAGTAGAAATATATTTAGAGCATATGGGTTGGGCAGTATTGCTAGGTACAATAACACCCATAATGAATTACAGTTATAACTATAATGGAGGCATGAGCAAGCTTCTTTGAGAACGTAGAAAAGGGTGCACTTATATCTGCATAGATAAATTGGAGAAATGCTGCTAAATGTAGGTGGGAAAGACTTCAAATAGAAGATGGAAGGGAAGGGTATTTTTAGACAGAGGAAGCACCATATGCAGAAGCCTGTAGCCATGAAATGGTGAGCTCAATGTGGCTGGCGGATATAGTGCATGTGGGACTGGAAGAGACAGGAGATAAACCCAGAGCTAAATTGTGAAGGTCTTTATATGCTAAAATAAAGATTATACTTCTTCCTTTGGATAGCAAGAGGTCTTTAATTGGAGAACATATAGGATCAGATTTCCTTTTAGAAAAATAATTTTTATAAGAATGTACAGATACCTTTTGGGAGATAGTGGCAATAATATAAACCAAATGAGAACTTGAATTCAAGGCTGGATTTACAGATTTTTCAGAAATAGACACAATAATTTTTCATGACAACTTACTAAGGGAGAGAGAGGGTGAGGGAATTGTCTGGGATAGTTTCAGGATTCCTAACTTGGAAGACAAGTTGGATGTTGATTTTTGTAAACCAAGATATGAGTTATAGGTATGTTGAAAAGGTGGTGAGGGAAGACAGAGCGTACTGTTACGTATGTTGAACTTGAGATATTTATGAGTTATCCAGGTAGAGTTACCCAGCGTACAATTAAGTAGTCAGAGTCAAAGATGTTGATTTAGGAGTCTTCAACCATGTGGTATTTGAAGCAACAGGAATAAGATTGTCCAGAGAAACAGATGAGGAAAGAACCAAAGTCAGACTGGATCAGCACTGACATTGTTACGAGCAGAGGAGGAGGAAGAGCCATTGAAGAGAGATTGAGCAAGAAGGTTAGTAGGAGGAGAAAGTGGGAACTAAGGAAAGTTCATGAAGTAGCTAGCTGATGGTTGGCGGTATCAGAAATTAGAGAGCTTCAATAGTATGGAAATTTAAAATTTCCCATTGTTTTGGTAACTAAGAAGTAACTGATCTTACCAAGAATAGTTTTAGTAGTGTGTTTATGTATATATGAGGAAGAGATACAGGTAAATTGCTAAATTGTAATGGTTTAAAAGGCAGTAAATGGGAAATGAAGAAGCAGAGTCAATGAGTATTCAAATTACTCTTTTAAGAGGTAAGCAAAATGGCAGAAAATGGAGTAATAATATCTTATGGGAGAAGAAGTGGGTGTTTTAGGATACAGAAGACTTTAGCATGTTCATAACATGAGGAAATGGAACAGAGAACAGAGAGAAGCTGAAGCAGGGGGATAATTGAAAGTAGATACCTAAAGGAAGGAGATGCTTTGCAGTGCATATTGGAAGGTTATGTTTAGAGAAGGGGTAGGCTGTTGGGATAGGAGTTGAAAGAATCATCATCAATGAAATAAGAGTTGGAAAGAAGAGAATCTGACAAAGGTTGTTTCTGATGACATCTAATTTTCCTCTCAAATGTGAAGTTATCTTGTAAGAAAGAGTGAGACAGGATTGGGATAGCAACTCTAGTGAGATGAAGTTTTTCTGAAATTCATTGTGCTCCCAAAGCCTGCATCACTGTGCTTCATTTGTGACTTGTTTGAAAGATTAGGTGATGGGTAGGAACTTTGTGTCCCTACAGCCAAGGAAGGCTATTTAATGAGTCTTTAATGTTCATTCATCAAATATTTATTGATGTACTATATTGAAGGCACTATCATGGTCATTTGGGATGATTTTTTTAAAAGGTCATTGCTTTTAAGTAGTTCAGTTGAGAAAGGAAGATAGGGAAGACATTCCTATGAATAAATACACTGTCACAAGTTTTAAGAGTAATCAAAGACCTATAGTACTTAAGAGGAGGAAAGAGCATACTTCAGGTAGATGATGGTATGTAAGGATTAGAAGTTTCAAAATAAGCAGCATTTGAATTTTTTTCCTTTAAAAGAAAAATCCTTTAAACATTTTAAAATACCTCCTATAATTTACAGCCCAGAAACAATTACTACTATATTGTGATATATATCCTTGCAATATATTACAGATTTTTTATATATATATTTTTATATTTATATATGCCACATATTGGTACTATATATTTGTGTCTATTTTTATTTATGTTTTCAAAGTGGGAGCTTTCTGATTGTACAGTTCTTTGCATTCTTTCATTTATTTATATTATAAGCATTTCCCTAAGTCAGTAAAATTTGAAAACTTAATTTTTAATCCCTACATCATTGCTTATTTAATTTTTCCTTCCCACATGTATTTTTTTCCTAGATTAATAATAAATAACAATTTGTTACTGTAGATGAGAAGGCAAATAATGTTCTTGCAGATTTTTTTTTTTTTTTTTTTTGAGACAGAGTCTCACTTTGTCGCCCCAGCTAGAGTGCAATGGCGTCAGCCTAGCTCACAGCAACCTCAAACTCCTTGGCTCAAGTGATCCTTCTGCCTCACCCTCCCAAGTAGCTGGGACTACAGGCACGTGCCACTGCTCCCAGCTAATTTTTTCTATTTTTAGTAGAGGCGGGGTCTCGCTTTTGTCAGACTGGTCTTGAACTTCTGACCTCAAGTGATCCTCCCGCCTCAGCCTCCCAGAGTGCTAGGATTACAGGTGTGAGCCACTGCACTGACCTGTCTTTGCACTTTTGAAATGGGATGGTACTTATCTAATAGCTGAAAATTGAGAGAAAGGGCATTTGAGGCTTGAGCAACAATAATAGAGTAGCGGGAAGACATTCTGGGCAAAGGATTTGTGCAAGGAAAAAACGTTGATGTTAGTCCCTCTCCTGGGTTGCTATAGTTCAGTCATGTACTTGTAAATATTGAACTATTATGCAAATTCATTATATACATACTTTGATATGTAAATTATCTATTTCTTTTAAAATATATTCATAATACTTAAACCAAAGAATATCAGCATATGCATATCCGTGCCACCTCTGAGTCATTTTCTCTTAAACCTCACTTCCCAAAGCAGAATAAATTACTTCCTCATCTGTGTTCCCATAGTGTTGCATACAGAGCTGATCTCACAGTGTTATAGTTACTAATTCGTAGTCTCTCTCACCCATTAGACCGAATTCCTCAAATGCAGAAGCCATATTTTAAGCATCATTGCATCCTTGGTGCTAACTGTAGTCTGGCATAGCTGTTTTTCAACTAACTTTTCCTCTCTACAGCTGAGGAGGATGAGGACAAGGAAGATGATTTCCGAGCTCCCCTTTACAAAACAGTGGAGATCAAGGGCATCCAGGTGCGCATGAAATGGTGTGCTACCTGCCGCTTCTACCGTCCTCCTCGATGTTCCCACTGCAGTGTCTGTGACAACTGTGTGGAGGTAAGAATCCTGGGTAGGGTAAGACTTAATACTTAACCTGTGTTGACATCTTCGTAACCATAGATAGATTCTTAGCCTTGGATTTTTTTTTTTTTTTTTTTTTCTTATTTGGCGACAGAGTCTTGCTTTGTTGCCCAGGCTAGAGTGCAGTGGTATCTTCATAGCTCACTGCAACCTCAAACTCCTGGGTGCAAGCAATCCTCCTGCCTCAGCTTCCCGAGTAGCTGGGACTATAGGTTTGCACCAGTATGCTCGGGTAATTTTTAAAAATTTTTTGTGGAGATGGGGGTCTCACTGTGTTGCTCAGGCTGGTCTCAAACTCATGGCCTCAAGTGATCCTCCTGCCTCAGCCTCCCAAAGTGCCAGAATTATAGGCGTGAGCCACTGTGCCTGGCCCCTTGGATGAATTATAGTCCTGGTTAACTACCTTGGCTATATAGTCTAGCTCTGTCAAAAGGTGTTAGCAAAGATGTTTAAAGGAGGGATGCTTTAACCCCAGGTGGGCATAGGCCTTCCTGACACCAAGAGTTATAGCTTTAGCCTTCAATCCTTTGACTTATCTTTTTGGTTATTTGTCCTGGCTTTGCATTCTCTCGTTTCCACAAAATCATTTTGTTGCGTTTAAATTTTAGTTATATTTCTCTTCCAGCTTCTTCTTCTGCATTCCTTGTCTTTTATTTTTATCCTTATCCCTTTTTCCCTTCTTTTTTTCTCTTTTTTTTTTTGAGATGGGGTCTCACTATTTTGCCCAGGCTGGAGTGCAGTGGCTATTCATGGGTGCAGTCATAGTGCACTGCTGCCTCAAACTCCTGTCCTCAATTGATCCTCCTTGCCTGCTCAGCTTCCTGAGTAGCTGGAACTACAGGTGTGTACCACCTCACTGACTCCAATCCATTTTTACTTAACTATAAGCAGTTTCCTGCCAGATTTGCCTCACGAATCTTCATGTTTTTGCAAAGCCTCTGACATTTGTCCCTTTTAGAGTTCCTTGGTCATACAGGATAAACTTTGAGAGCTGGCCTTGGCCTTTGACCAACCTCTGGAAGGGTCTCCCTTACAGATTTTTTTTTTTTTTTTTTTTTGAGACAGAGTCTCGCTTTGTCGCCCGGGCTAGAGTGCAGTGGTGTCACCATCGCTCATTGTGACCTCAAACTCCTAGGCTCAAGTGATTCTCCTACCTCAGCCTCCTGAGTAGCTGGGACTACAGGTGCACGCCACTAGGCCCAGCTAATTTTTCTATTTTTTTGTAGAAATGGGGTCTCGCTCTTGCTCAGGATGGTCTTGAACTCCTGGCCTCAAGCAATCCTCCCACCTTGGCCTCCCAGAGTGCTAGGCTCATAGGCATGAACCACAGTGCCTGGCCTCCCTTATCTTTATAGAGCAAGATAAACTGCATGAGTCTGTTTTAGTTTGAAGTTAAGTGGTGAACATGATCATAAATTACTAAAAGCAGAACTTAAGTTCTGCCATTTGTTCCTCTTCTTGACAGAAGTGATCTAGTCCTGTGGTCCAAGAATGCCTCTCAGTCTGTCTCTTTTTGTCCCTAGGAATTTGATCATCACTGCCCCTGGGTGAACAACTGTATTGGTCGCCGGAACTACCGTTATTTCTTCCTTTTCCTCCTTTCCCTGACAGCCCACATTATGGGTGTGTTTGGCTTTGGCCTCCTTTATGTCCTCTACCACATAGAGGAACTCTCAGGGGTTCGCACGGCTGTCACGTATCCTTCAAGGCCTGTGGGCTGTGAGATTGGGATGGCGAGGAATGAGGAAAGTTGAGTTCTCTGGTAGTGAGAGTCAAAGGGAAAATGGCTACAGCATGGGCTGGGGAAGGTGAGACCATGTTGCTCTGTTTTCCTTGACTGTTTGGCATCAGAATGGCAGTAATGTGTGTGGCTGGCTTATTCTTCATCCCTGTAGCTGGCCTCACGGGATTTCATGTGGTGCTGGTGGCTCGGGGACGCACAACCAATGAACAGGTAGGTATGGAGAGATGTGACGGGAGACCCCTGAATACCTTTTATGATGATGCACAGGTTAGTGGCAGGGGCTGAGGTAGTCCCATTTCCTCATGTAAGCATGCGAACAGAGGCCATTTCTTAGTTAATAAACATTTACAGAATGTCCACTGTATACTAGACAATTTAGGCTCTGAGTTTATGTAGAAACAATAAAAGACTTGGGCCAACCCTCAAGCTTGTAGTACCGCTTAAAGAAAAATAATGATTTTTGTGCATATTAAATTAATTGCTTACTCTTATGTATATCATCTTAGTTTTCAATATTCAGAAAGCTATTGTTCCCATTTTACATGAAGAAGCTGATGTTTAGGGTCAGACAGCTACCATGAGGTATAGACCTAGAATTTTCAGTGAGGACCCTGACTCTAGAGTCCCTGTCCTTAACCATCACAGTATAAGTTTCCTGATGGTAGGTTTGTGTTTTACTCATTTTTGTATCCCCCAGATAGTGGGTACACAGTAATTTATCACTGATTTATGTTCTGGCCTTTGGAGGTCAAGGTCCCATCTTCTTACTGATCTGGTCTTTTTTTCCTTCCTCTAGGTTACGGGTAAATTCCGGGGAGGTGTGAACCCCTTCACCAATGGCTGCTGTAACAATGTCAGCCGTGTACTCTGCAGTTCTCCAGCACCCAGGTACACCTATCCCTTCAGTCTAGGGTTCACCCTTTTGTTTGCTTTGGGCTTGTTCTGATGTAGGGGTGGTCTGGTGGAAGACAGCCTTTTAGGAAAGGTTCTCTATTTAGAATGGTAAGTGCCTGCAAGGTAGAGACATGCCCATGCCCATCCTTTAGCGGACCCTGTGAGTGTAGTTGGTATTCTTTTTGTGTTAAGGTTAATCTTCTTTGAGAGTTGAGGATGGGTGAGATAGATTTACTTTTACTTACTTATGTGCTTTGAGCTAGGTATGTGCTCACAAAGGTCTAGTCTTGCTGCAGTTCTTCATGGAATCAAAGAAGTTGGTTTAGTGCTAACCTTTTCACTGGCCTAGTAGGACTGTTTTATTTGTAAAAATGTTTCACATAGTAGGCAACCAGTGCATATTAAAGTGAATGAATGAAAGGCTTCTCATTCTTGACACTCAGGTATTTGGGGAGACCAAAGAAAGAGAAGACAATTGTAATTAGACCTCCCTTCCTTCGACCAGAAGTGTCAGATGGGCAGATAACTGTGAAGATCATGGATAATGGCATCCAGGGAGAACTGAGGAGAACTAAGGTGAGGAATATAGGGGTGTAAAGCTAGGTAACTTGGGGAATCTCACGCTGGCAGAGAGATGGAAACTTGCTTTAGTTACATTTTCCTTATAGAATTTGTCACTTACTGGCCGGGCGCGGTGGCTCACGCCTGTAATCCTAGCACTCTGGGAGGCCGAGGCGGGTGGATCGCTCAAGGTCAGGAGTTTGAGACCAGCCTGAGCAAGAGTGAGACCCCGTCTCTACTAAAAATAGAAAGAAATGATCTGGCCAACTAAAAATATATATAGAACAAATTAGCCGGGCATGGTGGCGCATGCCTGTAGTCCCAGCTACTCGGGAGGCTGAGGCAGTAGGATCGCTTGAGCCCAGGAGTTTGAGGTTGCTGTGAGCTAGGCTGACGCCATGGCACTCACTCTAGCCCGGGCAACAAAGTGAGACTCTGTCTCAAAAAAAAAAAAAAAAAAAAAAGAATTTGTCACTTACTGATTTATGTTAAAATTACTTAAATACAGCTGAGTGCAGTTGTTCATGTCTGTAATCCCAGAACTTTGGGAGGCTGAAGCAGAAGGATTGCTTGAGGCCAGGAGTTGGAGACCAGCCTAAGCAACATAGCGAGACCTCATCTCTATAAAAAATAAACTTAGCTGGGTGTAGTAGTGTACACCTGTAGTGCCAGTTACTCAGGAGGCTAAGGCATCGCTGGAGCCCAGGAGTTCAAGGCTGCAGTGAGCTATGATGGCACCACTGCACTCCAACCTGGACAACAGAGGAGGACCCTATCTCTTAAATAAAAAAAATTTAAAAACAAATCTTTTCTCCATTAGATTTCCAAGTCTATTCAGTTTGTTTCCCCAAACTGACTTTTTAATAAATGTTAAAAATTATTATTAGTTTTGAGTTTTTTTGTACATAGATGGGGGTCTTGCTATCGCCCAGGCTGGTCTTTAACTCCTGGCCTCAAGCGATCTTCCCACCTTGGCCTCCCAACGTGCTAGGATTACAGGCGTGAGCCACTGTGTTCAGCCTCCAAACTGACTCTTTTGCCTTGTCTTCCAGTCCCACTTTAGGAATATACTATTGACTTCCCAATACCTTTCTTATACCAGTTTAATACTTTTGAGTTGCCCTAATGCCCATTTCTCCAAATCTGATTTTCTCTCCCCTCATTTATCCAGTCTAAGGGAAGCCTGGAGATAACAGAGAGCCAGTCTGCAGATGCTGAACCTCCACCTCCTCCTAAGCCAGACCTGAGCCGTTATACGGGGCTACGAACACACCTCGGCCTGGCTACTAATGAGGGTAAGGGCTGCCTGGACCTGCAAGATCATAGAAAACTAGAAGACAAGAGTGAGAAGTTTACTTGTGAGCTGTGAAGAGGACATGCAAGGGGTGGGAGATACTGCTTGTGTTGTGGCTGTAAACACCCAACAGTCGGTACTTCAGCCACTTCTTTGGACAGCTGAAAGAAAAGGGATGCCACTTAGCTATTGGCAGTGAATTGGACTTTTGTGGGGGAAATTGTCAGCCTCTAGACAGACCAGAACATCCTAGGACCTGTTTGGTGCAGTCACCCACCTTGAGTTCTGGGGTGCTATGAGTCTTTAATCTTGATTTCAGCAAAATCATATTCCTTAGACTTCCCTTTTACTGGGTATTTCTTGTTTCTAACTTGTACTCCCTCTGTACTTTAAGGAACTCCAGGCAGATTGAGAGAACAACTTGTAAAATAGTGCCTCTTGAACCTTTTTTCCTGCAGATAGCAGCCTCTTGGGCAAGGATAGCCCCCCTACACCTACCATGTACAAGTATCGGCCGGGTTACAGTAGCAGCAGTACATCAGCCGCCATGCCTCATTCCTCCAGCGCCAAGGTACTGAGTACTCTAAGGGGGTCATAACATGCCATCTGTTTTGGAGGAAAAAGGATTGGGGGAAGGAGAAGGCAGGAGGGAAGAGAAGAAAACCATAGGCATTTTACTATTTGTTGGCATTCATGGAATTGCATCTCCTTGATAGCTTGATAATGTGTTTCATCAGAGGTGGCAAGATAGCATAATAGATAAAAACACTGATTTAATGTTAGATTTGAGTTCAAAACTCAGGTGTGCCACCACGTGTTACTTAACCTAAGCCCTGTTTTCTTGCATCTTAAAATAAGATATTGTTTGTTCCAACTCATAGATTTGCTTTAATGGTTAAACCAGATAATGCTTGTCAAAGTTCTAAGCATATTACGGGCACATAGTAAATACTGTTTCTGACTGATTCCTTGGGCTCTGGGGTCTAGTTTCTGTCAGAACAGAAGCACTAAGAGTCTGCTTTACTTTCTTCCTCAGTTGAGTCGTGGGGACAGCTTAAAGGAGCCAACCTCAATTGCAGAGAGCAGCCGCCATCCCAGCTACCGCTCAGAGCCCAGCTTGGAGCCAGACAGCTTCCGTTCTCCCACCTTTGGCAAAAGCTTTCATTTTGATCCACTATCCAGCGGCTCACGTTCCTCCAGCCTCAAGTCAGCCCAGGGCACGGGCTTTGAGCTGGGCCAGTTGCAGTCCATTCGTTCAGAGGGCACCACCTCCACCTCCTATAAGAGCCTGGCCAACCAGACACGCAATGGAAGCCTGTCTTATGACAGCTTGCTCACTCCTTCAGATAGCCCTGATTTTGAGTCAGTGCAGGCAGGGCCTGAGCCAGATCCACCTTTAGGCTACACCTCTCCTTTCCTGTCAGCCCGACTGGCCCAGCAACGGGAAGCCGAGAGGCACCCACGTTTGGTGTCAACTGGCCCAGCACACCGAGAGCCCTCACCAGTCCGTTATGACAATCTGTCACGCCACATTGTGGCCTCCCTCCAGGAGCGAGAGAAGTTGCTGCGCCAGTCACCCCCACTCCCGGGCCGGGAGGAAGAACCAGGCTTGGGGGACTCAGGCATTCAGTCAACACCAGGCTCAGGCCATGCCCCTCGTACTAGTTCTTCCTCAGATGATTCGAAGAGATCACCCTTGGGCAAGACTCCACTGGGACGCCCAGCTGCCCCCCGTTTTGGCAAGCCAGATGGGCTAAGGGGCCGGGGACTAGGGTCCCCAGAACCAGGCCCAACTGCCCCATACCTGGGCCGATCGATGTCTTACAGCAGCCAAAAAGCCCCTTCTGGTGTTTCTGAGACAGAAGAAGTGGCCTTGCAGCCATTACTGACACCCAAGTAAGTATTAGTACCATCTTGGCTCTCAGCTGACTTAAAATTAGCGTGCCGCCCTACAGAAGGTATCAGGGCTTTACTTGCACATCCTACTGTAAGTGGACTCAGGTATCCTGATAGTTCTTAATTTTCACTCTCACTCCATCTGTGTTCATAGGTAATTCCTGTTAAGAGACTGAAGATTAATGGTTTTTCCTTAATCCTATCTTCCTAAAGATATTTGCCTGGGAATAAGTATATGAGATAGCAAGCAGCTATTGGAAATAATACATAGGGGGATAGGGGATCGCGCTTGTTTTAAACTGGACAATAAAACAAAAGGGAATGTTAGGCTAAGAAAGTATGTATATAGGAAAGTACATTTTTGCCTCAGTTTTTGAACTATCTCCCTTTTGTGTCTTACTCTCTGACACCTGTCTCTTCTTTTCTTCCTAGAGATGAAGTACAGCTCAAGACGGCCTACAGCAAATCCAACGGGCAGCCTAAGAGTATAGGCTCAGCCTCCCCTGGCCCAGGCCAGCCACCTCTCAGTAGCCCCACAAGGGGAGGAGTCAAGAAGGTGTCAGGGGTTGGTGGTACCACCTATGAGATTTCGGTGTGAGCCTTCGGCGCCTCCCCTCCCTAACGCCTCTGCGCCTACACCAAAGGGCCCCAGGTGGCCACCTTCCTTCCCTCAAGGGGCTCTCCTCCCCTACATGGACATTTTTTAGACCACCGATTCCAAGAGGATGAGGAGTGTTTTCTAAAATGCAGTGGGGGTTGGGGAGTCGGAGAGTTGGGGCCCTGAGACTGGGGTAGCAACCCCCCTTTACCTTTTAAACCTTCCCTTCCTTGATCCCTGGACCAGACTCAGTGGACATTTGTGCAATTGCTCACCCTGGAGGGAATCAGATCATTTTTAAATCAGAAATAATTTTTTTTATTATTGTTACGGATTCTATTTTTTTCCTCTTCTGCGTTACCAGGTGTGTGTGTACATATATATATATATATATATATATATATTATAAATATCAAAGAAATTATATATCTATCCTGGGATGGGAAAATGAGGGAGGGATATGTGTAAGGAGGGGGATCTTAATTCTTCCCATTCCTTAGACCAGCAGGAAAAGAGGAGAGACATCGAAGTCTTCCTTTTCCCCATGGTTCCCTCTCTTGTCCCAGTTACCAACTAAGGAAATAGCACCCCCTCTTGGTGCTAAGTGATCAGGAAAAAAGCTGGGGAGAGGTGAATCTGGGGTCTTGGTCAGAAGAGGGAAGGACTTGGAGAAGAGAGTTAGTTTTCTAGGCTCATTGGCATTTAGTTTCCCCAGGAAAGGGGTCATATCTCCATGACACTGGTGGTGGGGTGGGGGAGATCAGGAAGAGCTTGGCCTAGTTCAAAAAACAATATTGGATCCCTCTTCTTGGGGGAGAGGGATTAGGGTAGGCTTCTTCAACTAGCCCTTCAGAGCCTCCCCTAGCTTACATAGTTAACATGATTTTAAAATCCAAGGCCAAGAGAGAGGAATCCAAAAAGCAATATTTTTCATCACATGCCAAAAACCGGGGATAGAAAGAAGGAGTGGCAGGCCTAGCCCCCTCCGATTGTCCCTTGGGGGTTACCCCTCAGCCCACCTTAGTATGGTGCTGGGTAGAGGGGATGCCTGGGTTCTAACCTCTTAACAGGGGAGACCCCAGCCTCTACACAGAGGCCCTTTTATTTTTTATTCTGATTAGCCATTTTAAACCGACAAGGAATAAAAAAAAATCCTGATCTAACCAGCTCCCCCTGACTTGTGTTATTTTGTCTGGTTAAGGCAGGGTGAATGATCTTTGGTGGGAAGTCATCACAATGAGACCCTCATAAGCTTCTCTGGTCCCAGCCCATCTTCAGGCAGGACTATAGTGAAATTAAACACTTAAAACAGGTCCTGGTTTTACTGGGGTGATTTTAAAAATTCCCCAAAAAGGTCTTTTGCAACCACCAAAGCTTTTTGTCATTTCCAAGCTTAGAGAACTCTGGAGTTGTGTCACAGTTGTTCCTTAACAGAGGATTTTGGTTCTGGAAAGTAAAGCTCATTTTGGAAATAGTCAAAGGTGAGATGCTGAGTGATTCATGTATGAAAGCCTGTTGAAAAGCAGGTTGACTGGATATGGGTGGCAATTCAATTAGATACCTAATGTTGTCTTCTATTTGACAAAAGCAAAAGGCTGTGCCCTAATTTTAAACAGGTATCCTCAGATACTCATCTCAGGAAAGTGACCAGAATTCTTTATTTTCACATCCCTAACTTAAGTATTACAAACTCTTGTTCTGAAATCCTAGATTAAAACAAGTTGAATGAGTGGTTCTCCACCCACTTACATAGGCACAACTTTGGCTCAAAGCAACAGATTCTTAACTGTTCTGTGTTAAATTTAGTCAGATTACGTTAGTTCAGGTTTTCTCGTGTATTATGTTTTCACTTACCTAGCCAGTTGCAAAACTAAAGGGATTTATTTTACATTTTGATAGTTAAGGCTACCTTTTTTTTGTTGCTGTCTTATTTTATTTTGAGACAGGGTCCTGCTTTGTTTCCCAGGCTAGAGTACAGTGGCATCCTCATGGCTCACTGCAACCTCAAACTCCTGGGTTCAAGTGATCCTCCTGCCTCAGCCTTCTGAGTAGCTGACAATACCAGTGCACGCCACCACACCTGGCTATGTTGCTGGTAGAAGCTTAGAAATGTTTTCACATCAGCCAAATAATTTCATTGTCTTAACTAAGGAATGAAGCAGGTAAAAAGTTCTGAAAAAGATAAGAGAAGCAGCATTTACCTTTGCTTACTAGAGATTCATTTCAAAAGATCACAGGCTTCTGACCTAAGAAGCAATCTTATTGAAAAACAGCGATTCATGGTGCTTTTTCAGTTGGCTATTTTGTTTGAACACAAAAATGACCTAGAACACACAGTTGAGCCCTGCATGAATCAGCTCTTCAGACAGAGCCTGAACATCAGGTGCTTGGTTCTCAACATTATGGGCAGAGTGTTATTTGTTTGCTCTGGAGAAGTACTAGTAAACTCTGCCTCACATTTGGACCATGTTCCCCAGTTTCATTTTGGTTGTTTCCCTGCCTGCTAGTGAGATAATATAAAAGTAAGACCCAAATCCCCTCAGATCTTGGCAATGCCTCATCTTAAACCCTCTGAAACCCTAAGAGGCACTTACCTCTTAATGGGC
>CM052438.1:171199724-171248410 GCA_028533085.1 Varecia variegata
CCCGCCGGGAGGAGCCGTGGCCGCGGTGGGGGCCGGGGCCGTGCCGGGTCCCCCGCCCGGAGGAGGCGGAGGCGGGGGTGGAGGCTTTCCTGGTCCGAAGCCAAGTGCGGTTGGGGGCGGTGGTGGGTCAGCCTGAGCCCCGAACAGTGCTGTGAAATTCTCCATCGTCCTCTTCGCCCCGGCGCTGCTTCGATGTCTCGGTGTTGATGATTTTCATTGGACAATCCTTCCATAGGGTACCGCCCTCTTTCTCTAGGAACCGCTTATCATTGGATTTCTCAGGCCCCGCCTACCTTGTTCAGGCAACTACTTCCGTCGCTTTATGAGAACGTTCAGGAAGTGCTATCTAACCTTATTAATTTCTTTGAGGCCTCTGGTCGCCTCAGTCGCATATCCAGTAAAATGACTTAGGTGGGAAATGCGACAGCTAGACTGACCAATAAAGTATCAAATCCCTTTTTCAGTTCTGACCTTCCATAGCGTCTAGAGATCCACTTCCGGGTCCAGAGGCGGTACATTCGAGATTTGGCCCAATAGAGGTCTTAATGGGAGGGGAGGCGGGATCAGACCTACTGACGCCGTGAGCGGCGCGCGCCGCTAGGGCCAGAAAAATGGCGGTCCTGGCACCTTTAATTGCTCTGGTATATTCGGTCCCACGACTTTCACGATGGCTAGCCCGACCTTACTACCTTCTGTCTGCCCTGCTCTCTGCTGCCTTCCTACTTGTGAGGAAGCTGCCGCCGCTCTGCCACGGTCTCCCCACCCAACGCGAAGACGGCAACCCTTGTGACTTTGACTGGGTAAGCGCCCCCGGTCTTACTACCCCGCGACCTTGACTGTCCCTGCCCCTGCGGGTGCATTTCCCAACCCCGGGAGTTACCTTTCTGAGGACACCTGAGGTTCCTGGCCTGTAGCGGACTTACAGATTATTAGAGTGTAGGGTCTGACTGTTACAGCAAGTGGTACAGCGGGTGGTCCCTAGGATAAACCGAACGGCACACGGAGAGTCGGATAATCAAGGTTTATTCGCCACCAAATTCTGAGCCCCGTCTACCCGATTTTTCCCACTTTTATTAAGTTGGGGTCGTCTGAGAGGTGGGATCTCAGGTGGCTAGTGCCCGCCAGGTAATAGGTTAGTTGATGTGCCAGGTAATAGGTTAGTATTATGTTGATGCACCAGGTAATAGGGTAGTTGATGCACCAGGTAATAGGTTTAGTGTTATGCTGATGCGCCAGGTAATAGATTAGTTGATGGGCCAGGTAATAGGTTAGTATTATGCTGATGTGGGTCTTCCGTGAGGGATGGGGTCTCAGGTGGCTGCTGTGCCAAGTAATAGATGAGGGTTTTCCCTTATTACCGTCATCAAGTCTAAACCTTCGTGTTTAAGATGGGAAAATAGGGAGCATGTTAGTCGTTGCCCCTGCACGACTGCCCAAGGTCTTCTGACTGTTGAGTTCAGGCTTTTTTCCATCTCACCGTTCATACTAGTCAGCAGCCCTGTTAAAACTCCACACACGTACAACGTTTTTCAGTGCTGCTCATTTTGTGACGCCTTCTGAGGAGCCAATGAGGTAGACAAGGCAAGTAGTAGTATTTCTGTTTTATTGAAGAAGAAATTGATCTTGGTGTGGTAGGGCGACATGCCCAAGGTCACACTAGTGAGTGCCTGAGACTTGAAACTATTCTTCTGGCCGTAGTACACACTGTGTCAGCCATTTCTTAATTCAGTAAACATTTATTTCCAGAGTGCACATTCTATGCTAGGTACTATGCTGGATCCTGAGGATGCAAAAATGAATAAAACTTTGAGGCCTATTGAAAGGAATTGTAAAAAATACATTGTAAAGAAATCTGTACCAAGCTCCTTGCTGTGCTTTCTCGGTAGGTAGGAGTGAAGGGACTGCTAAAAAAAAATAAATAAATAAGTTGAAGCTTTATGCCCTCTCCTATATAGCATGTAGGGGCTGAGGGAAAGCTTCCCTTGCCATCTAAAGGTTCGCTGAAAAATCAACTGACAAAAGGCAGGTTTATAGGAGAAAGGCATACAAATTTTGTTTTAACGTGCATAGCAGGAGAGCATCGAGGGAGAATGATTACCAAATAACCCAATGGGGTACAGATGCTTATACACCCTTCTTCATACGGTAAGGGAAATGGGGATGATTTTAAGGGGGATAGTAAATGATTTTTAAGGGGATTCAATGGGCTTGGAGAGTATACAATGAATGGCCTGGGACAAAGTCTGTTGTGTTCACAAAGTGGACAATGGTTTGTTGTGACAAAAGTCTGACCAGGTGTGTTAACAGGCTTCAAGTCTTTTTTTCCTGCAGTATGAGTTAAGATAATGAAAACTCGGGGAAAGGACCAGAAATAATTATTTGCTTCTTTGGCAGGTCTGGACATTAGGCAGATAAGGTACTGTCAGAGTAAAACTTCTTCCAGTGTCTGCTGGCACTCCAAGGGCCTTACTTTAAAATAATCAGCATACTAGGGTGCCATATTTGGGGGTGAAATTCCTTAGTGTCCTTCATTTCCTCTGAAACTTCCCTAGAAGTTTTGCATGCTATAAGCTGAGTTGGTAGCTGTGGAGAGAGAAATTGGGTAGTAACCAAATGACAAAGGATCCCATTAAATCATCTCTCATTTTGGGGGAAAGGCCAGTCCAGTTAAAACAGTTGTGTCTCATTTCAGGAGATGGCATTATAGATGAGCGCTCCAAGCTAGGCTTCAATATATGATGTAGGCAAACAGATCTTTAATAAGAGGCATTTCTATGGAAACAAGAAAAACAAAGGTTAATGTTTGCAATAGTCTATAAACTAGTCTCTTTAGAGCCTAAAAGGCAGTCATTTGGGAAGATTTGTGATAATCTGACAGATTTTTGTAGAAAGTAGGTTGCATGTAAAGTTTGTTCAAATACAAGCTGTTGCAGTGATTTTTTTTCTTTCTAAATCCAGTTGACTAGCTTCAGCTTGTAGGGCCTTAGGAAAAAGGCAATTCTAATTTTTAGTGATTCCAAGTCAGAAAGGTGGGTGAAAAATTGAAAATGTTAGTCTGGAGAGTCACAGAGGAAACTAAAAATTTAGGATTTAGTCAAAAACAATGGACACTGGGTATAGAAAAAGGAAAAAAAAATCAATGGACGGGGCTAGAATCTCATAACAGGTACACTATAGTTTTCTTCTGAAAGGTAATTTTTCTCTCTCCAGTCTCCCATTTCTACCAAAGATAAATCATAGTAAGACCAATTTATTTGCAAAATAAGTTTAGATTTTGACCTGATTTTACATAAGTTTAGCAAGAATAGTGATTTATCATACAGGCTCTTTTTTTCTGAGACAGAGTCTCGCTCTGTTGCCCGGGCTAGAGTGAGTGCCATGGCATCAGCCTAGCTCACAGCAACCTCATGCAATCCTACTGCCTCAGCCTCCCGAGTAGCTGGGACTACAGGCATGCGTCACCATGCCCGGCTAATTTTTTCTATATATATTTTTAGTTGTCCAGCTGATTTCTTTCTATTTTTAGTAGAGATGGGGGTCTCACTCTTGCTCAGGCTGGTCTCGAACTCCTGAGCTCAAATGATCCACCCGCCTTGGCCTCCCAGAGTGCTAGGATTACAGGTGTGAGCCACCACACCCAGCCCATACAGGCTCTTTTAAGTTGGCTTTGCTGGAGCTTTGCATAAGGAATCTCAGATTAGACTTTTAAGAGCCTCTTGGGGCTAAGAAGCTAAGCCAAGCAGTTAACTCATCCTCAGACTGTGTCTATAGTACCTGTATGAATTGGGTGAATTCCTCTCTTCTTGAGGTCCCCCAAATATCTTGAGGTTCCTGGGCTTGTCAGAAAGTAACATTCTTTACTCACAGCAAAGCAACCATGTGAACCATGAATTTAGGGCATGAGGCCAGTTTTTCCAAGGGCTTCTATTGGCTTTATAATGTCAACTTCAGTTCCTTAAAGCTGTCTGGTCATATCTGAAAATATGACATTCCAGTCAAAGCCTTGACAGAATAACCAGTGTCTTCAATTGTGTCCTATTATAAAAGAAAACAGATTCTTATTGAACTTACGCAAATGATTATATTGTTGTAAAATAAGAATACTTACGAATAGTTTTTGAATTCTGGAGGGATCAGGTAGAGAGAAAGGTAAATGTTTCAATTCTGTTTACAAAAGTATACTTTACCCAATTGCTGTAAGCTATAAATAGCTTGAAAGAAAGGTGTTTTTTTTTTAAACTCTTGAAAACAAAATGAATCAGCAATGTTTCAAACAAAAAAGTAATAAATCATTTTAGTCCTTCATCAGTTTTTTTTTTTTTAGAATTCTGGAAAGTTTTGCCCAGTTCAGTGATGTAATCTCAAAGTTATCAGAAACCTGTATTTGTCAGAGTTCTTTCCATCCTTTACCAGGAACCTCCTTGAAAACACAATACTTTAGGATATGCAGAGAGTTTCCAGAAAAGAAAGCATCAGAATATAGCAGTTAACTGTGTTCAACAAGACTCTAAATGGCCATGATTAAAGATGTAATTGACAGGGAAATTTGGTTATTTTCTCTGGCCTACAACAATTTAATATAGTAGACATAATTATGACTGATAACATATATCAAGACGTAGCAAATCTTTAGGAATCTCATACAGTTTTGGAACACATATTGATAAATATCCATACAAGTATAACTTGAAAGAAAAGGTTAAACATCATTTCTTATTTGACAATGTTTCCCATATCATTTAACATACCAAATAAGCCTAACGTGTCTCTCTTGAATTTTTATGGGCACTTTGGGAATGTCCAAAAGTTAGTTTGAGGTCAAAAAGAATTTAGCATTTCGATTTTGGGAAGTTTGTCAAATATCTAAGGTTTAAAACACTTGATCAAAATAGAATCACAGGTCACTATAAAATAATAGTAATTCATTTAGCCACTGGCCACTGAACTTGATCTGAAAATCACACCCCTCAGGTGGCACAGACCAATAGAGAGTGCTCCTATTTTTTCATAAGTGAAGCTCTCAGGGATATAAAACAAGATGAGAGGGGAACCTGGTGAGAACCATAAAACTCACCAGTCTGTGGGAAACTTGCTTGAATAATGGGCTGATAAGGACTTTAGGCACATGTTGTAATCTAGGGCACCCCTCTTTATGACAGACAAAACAGCGCAGGAAGACAAAGGAAAAAACAAAGACTATTTGTGGGAGAAAAATAATCATATGATATGAATATTCATACCAAAGTACACTACAGTTACTATACCTGAAACTCGTCATACAAATGCTTTTCCCCTAATAATTTTAAATCTGGAAAGGATAAAGAGACAAATAGTGGTATTTGTCTCTTTGTCTCTACTTGTGTCTGTGCACATTGATAAATTTTGCCTTTTCTCTTATCAGTTGGTCTTTTGTAAATTCATTTTCTGCAAACCTGTATAGGGTTGGGGAGAAGCTTTCCCTTCACCCTTACAAGCAACATCTATGTTCAGAAGAAGGAGAATCATCCAGAATTTGTCTTTTTTCCAGCCCCCAAAATGAGTCTTGATCTGTACCAGAACCCACTCCCTTACTTTTTTCTTCCTTCCCTTATTCTTTCCTGCTTCCTCTGTCCTTTCCCATATGGTATTATTAATTAGCTCAAATGTAGCCATGCTATTTCAAAAGATCCTATTTTTATTTGATATTCTATACCGCTTCAATGAAAATGGGACCCCAAAATATAAGTAGATAGTAATAAGGATTTTAATAAATGTAAGGGACCTTTTATAGAATTCATTTCTTTATATACTCTTATCTCAAAATATGCAAAATACTAGAAGTTTTTATATTTTATTATTACTCTGATAGAATTTCTTTTAACTACTTAGGATTAATAGCCAGTTTTCATTTTCTTGGAAAATTTATGGTTCACTGATTTACCTTGGTGATTGGGAAGTTAGGAAATAAGGTAAATAACATTAGCAGCAATAACAGATAAACCCTAAAATTTTAGTGGCTTAACAGAATAGAAGTGACTCTTTTTTTTTCTTCTTTCTTCTCTTCTCTCTTCTGTCTTCTCTTTTCTTGTTTTTTTTTTCTCTTTTTTTGTTGAGACAGGGTCTCACTCTGTTGCCCAGGCTAGAGAGCAGTAGTATCATAGCTCTCTGCAACCTCAAACTCCCAGGCTTAAGCATTCCTTCTGCCTCAGTCTCCCAAGTAGCTGGGACTACAGGTGTGAGCCACCACACTTGGCTAATTTAAAAAAATTTTTTTATATGCCCAGGCTGGTCTCGAATTCCTGGCCTCAAATGGTCCTCCCACCTCAGCCTCCCAAAGTGCTGGGATTACAGGTGTAAGCCACCATGCCTGACCTACCTATTTCTATTTTATTAAATAAAAGGAAGGAATCAAACATTTATTTTGCTTTTCATGTGTATATACTATCTTTCACAGTAAACAAATAATTGATAAAGGAATGTTTATTTCTTAATAGAAGAATTTGAGTTAATAAACAAGAGAAGAAATGATAGGATTTAAAAATCAGTATTTAGCAACCCCCAATGAAATAATAAATCTAGGCAATGATCATTTGTGGGTGCTTAAACCATCAGATAAAAGGTTAATGTGTCTCCTGAAGTGATTCAGTAGGGAATACCTAATACTACCGATGATGAATTTTTGCCAAAAATTTGGATTTCATTGTATTCAAACCTCCTGATCTTTACACTTTACAAGAAATATGGAGATAGAGGATCATCATCATCAGAACACACCACGAGTATGAAAGCAGCCAAATCCAGAAAGTAGGAAAGCTGATAGTGTGAAACTCAACATCTTCAACAGATAAATAACCTAGGGTAAAAAGGAAGAGTAGGTATCCATTAGAGACTAAAGAAATACATGAACCAAGTGCAATATCTGGATCTTGCTTGTATCCTGATTTGAACAAACAGCTGTACAAAGACATTTTGGATCAAAGACAATTGGGATCATTTGAATAAGGACCAAGTATTACATGATAGTAAAGAATTACTGTTAATTGTGTTAAGTATGTATGTGATGTAGGAAAAAGCAAACTCAGTTCCTCTTACTATAATCTCACAACACAACACTTCCTGTGACCTCTGGTCATCAAGAAGTGTGTGAGGATTTCACCAACTAATCAATTCTACAGCGGACACCAGCTGGATGTCCTCTAATTCAATTCAATTCTAATACTATCTACTTGGAGATGGCTTCAGATCCCAGAAGTTGAGGGCTTAGTCCCACAAGACTATCCCTACTTCAGACACCAATTGCAAAAAATAGATTATCATCTCTACTTCTGACTGATCAGGCATAAATTGGGGTTCCCACTACCCCCGCTTTGGGTTCTACTAATTTGCTAGAGTGGCTCATAGAACTCAGGGAAATACTGCTTAAATTTACCAGTTTATTATAAAGGATATTAGAAAGGATACAGATGAAGAGATACATAGGGCAGGGTTATGTGGAAAGGAGTGCAGAGCTTCCCTGCCCTCTCTGTCTATGCCACCCTCTAGGAACAATCCTGAAGCTCCTGGAACCTCCACGACTCCTAGAGTCCTTTTGGATTTTTATGGAAGCTTCATTATGTAGGTATGGTTGATTAAATCATTGACTGTTGATGAGTGGGTTAATCTTCGCCACTCTAATCATGCCTTGGTCTTTCCTGTGACCAGCCCCCATCTTGAAGCTACCTAGGGGCTACCAGCCACAAGTCATCTCAGCATGTATAAGACATTCTTACCACTCCAGAGATTCCAAGGATTTTGGGAGCTGTTTGTCAGGAAACTGGACAAAGACCATATACAGCCATGGACAGCTGAGGATAGTTCTGAGAAATGTAGGTACTTAGGCCTTAGAGTCATCGTGTGAGCATTGTAGAGTGTACTTACACAAACCTAGATGGCCAACTACACACCTAGGCTTTATGATATAGCCTATGGTGTAGCTTACAAACCTGTACAGCATGTTACTTTACTGAATACTGTAGGCAACTGTAACACAATGGCACATATATGTGTATCTAAACAGAAAAGGTACAGTTAAAAATACAGTATTATAATCTTAATGGAACCACCGTTGTATATGTGGTCTTTCACTGACAGAAAAGTTGTTATGTAGCACGTGACTGTATATGTTTCGCAGCATAACAGTGTGATAATGGTATTATGGTTATGTTTTAAAGAAAAAGTCCTGCTGGGCATGGTGGGGCATGCCTGTAGTCCTAGTTACTTGGGAGGATGAGGTGGGAGGATCGCTTGATTGCAGGAATTCTGGGCTGTAGTGCATTATGCCAATCAGGTATCTGCACTAAGTTCGGCATCAATATGGTGCTGATCCGGAGTAGGATCACACCTGTGAGTAGCCACTGCACTGCAGCCCAGGCAGCATTGCAAGACCCCATCTCTTTTAAAAGTTCTTATGTGTAAGAGATATACACTGAAGTGTTTACAGATGAAATTATATAGCTAGAATTTGTTTTAAGTTTCTCAAAAAAAGGGGACTCAAAATGAATACTGTTTTTTTTTTCATTCAACACTTCCACCTGTATTTCATGAATAGAAAATATGTAACTTATCTTTTTCTGACTGAGTTTTATAAGTGAGTTAGGAAAAATGAGTTAGGATTAATAGAAAGTGCAATCTTTATTAATCTCTATTATTTGTCCAAAGTTTCTTGAATGTTTTCTATGTTTATCTGATATTTTATTTTTATCAGTTGAATTTCTGGTCAAGTGGGAGGTAGTGGGGGATCTGGTGGGTATGTACCATTTCACTGAAAATTTGTGCCAGGCCCACCCACCCTACTTCCACCACTGCTGCTGCCCACACACACAGTCCTGGGGACTGAAGTGTACATTGCCACTACTGCCAACTCTGGTGCCACGTGTACCACCCAAGAGCCTGAGGAACTGCCTGCCTCACCTGCCACTGTAACTGCCAGTGTCTAAGCATGCCACCTGAAGGCCCGAGGACTGGCTCTTCTGGGCACCCCACCACCACAGTTGTTGCCCATTTATGTCACCAGGAGGCCCAAGGACTGGCCTTCCTGATCTGCCACTGTAACCGCTAATGTGCAAAGGCTGGTCCACCTAGTGTTCCCATTCCTAGCAAAGCCTCACCACAGTCTCCACTATGAACCACAGCCTAAGCCACTGAGGAACTCATAGATACCACTAAAGTTGACTGCAGCCAAAGAAATCCTACTGAGAATACACTATTGTGCCCACCCAGAATCAAAGCCATAGCATCCTACCCAACCAATACTATAGATACACCTACAAGGAAAAGTCTCCCTATACAACCTATTAAAACCTGTGGGAAATAGCAAAAACAGTGATAAGAGAAATTTATAGCAATAATGCCTATATCAAAAAAGTAGAAAGATTTCAGTCCTGCCGGATTAGATCTGAACTAAAAAAGAGGAAAAAAAAAAGTAGAAAGATTTCAAACAAACAATCTAAGGATGTACTTCAAGGTACTAGAAAAGCAAACAAACCAAACACAAATTAGTGGAAGGAAAGAACAGAGTAGAACTAAATAGAGACTAAAATAAAAATACAAAATTGCAATGAAAAGTTGGTCTTTTGAAAAGATAAATAAAATTGATATGCCACAGAAATACAAAGGATCATTGGAGATTATTATGAACAAATATATGCTTGCAAATTGGAAAGACTAGAAGAAATGGATAAATTCCTGGGCACATACAACTGTTGGTTAATGTCGAAGCTGGGTAACAGGGATTCATTAACGTATCCTCTCTACTTTTGTGTATGTTTGAAATTTTCCATAATAAAAAGTCTTAAAACAACTAACAACCAAACAAAGGGACTCTTCATATAGTCATTCTGGAATCCAGTCTCATTCTATCTTCAACTTATAGCCTTATGTCATCCCAACATCATCTAGCTGGATACTTGGCAAAAGAAAGTTGGAATGCAGGGGCACACTCTTTCTTAATTGCCTTTGCCCAGAAGTGGCAGGTCACTTCCACTCACATTCCGTTCAGGAGCACTAGTCACAGTTCTACCTGGATGCAAGAAGACTGGTAGAGTCCAGCTGCAGTATGCCCAAGAAGAAGAGGAAATAAGATTTGGAGTATGGTGAGCCAGTCTTTGCTGCAGACTCATTTTCTGTCTTTGGAAAATGTTCCTTTTGGTCTACATTTGATCTCCTGATTGACCACAGTCCCCTTTTTAAATTCATCTTTCCACAGTGTTAAGTCCCAATTCTAACCTACCCAGTTTCATTCATGAAAACCCTTCCTAATTTCTGCTTCAGGTAGGTATATTTACTAAGGTCTGTCACATTCTGTCACCCCTGCTTTACATGTGTGTATCCAAATCTACTAATATTTTGTTGGAGATTGAGGCTAAAAACCTAGGTCCCTGACTCCTAGGTATAAATCGCCATTGATTAGTTTGTCTGAAACGAGTTGGCCCTCTGTATTGTAAACAGAAGGGTATCTGTCTAAACTGTAGTCTCCCTCCCACCCCATGCTGTCTCTCAAATGATGCTTGTTTTTCTTCATTAGTCATTACTCTTTGAAATTATCTTGTTCTTGTCTTTGTCATGTTTATTGTCTGTCTCTCTTGCCACTTGGTGCTTACATTCTAGAAGGTGAGAAAGAACTGTAAGCCAACAGTCCTGAAAAGGGCCTTTGAGAGCTCTGAAAGCCCACTTCAGCTCTCAAATTATATCAAAGGGCATGGATTATCACTATGAATGTTGGGTGGAGAGGAATGACTAACTTAAGCAAAACTGAACAAGTGAAATAGGCAGATATTGTATTAATGGATTATTATTGAGAAAGCTTCCCGAGAAAAGTTTTATTTTACCAGGGTCACACCGAGTTGATTGTAATAATATCTTTGGGGTTTATACCGTATCATACTTTTTACAACCCTTTTTTTAAATTCACTATCTCTTTTAATCCTCACAATAGCATTTCAAAATAGATACTATTTAGGCCAGGAAACCAAAGCTCAGGGATTAAGTGATTTGCTGAAGGACACCAGCTGGTTTGTGGCAGGGGTAGAACCTGAACCTAGGTCTTCTGGCTGGTGTTTATCCCAGTACACCTTAGCTGACTTCAGTTATTTTTTTTATTGTTACCATTCCCAGTTTGGATCTCTTGGTTTTTAATTTATATTTGGTTCCCTTACCCATCCAGATCAGCTCTATTCACTACACTCCTGTCACTTTGATTCTGTTCCAGAGAGAAGTGGAGATATTGATGTTTCTCAGTGCCATTGTGATGATGAAAAATCGCAGATCCAGTAAGTTTTGCCTGGTTGTCAGTCTTCTGTCAGGGTGAGATGTACTGCCCTCTGGAGGTGCTTTTCTTCATGTTATGAGAGGGGCATCATTTGGTGAACTGGTCCCACATTTCATGCCAAGGCTTAATTTGATCTTGGACTTCTGCCCTCTCCCCTCTCCCCTCTCTCCCATTTCAAAGTGCCCCAAGAGGGACAAAGAATAGGATTTAGGAATGTGCAGCCCAGCCTGACCTGTGACATCTCTGTGTTTCAGTCACCGTGGAGCAACACATAGGCAACATCTTCATGTTCAGTAAAGTGGCCAACGCAATTCTTTTCTTCCGCCTGGACATTCGCATGGGGCTGCTTTATATCACACTCTGCATCGGTGAGGAGACTGCCTTTCTGCAGATTCTTTGTAAGACTGTGTTGATGAAGACTTGATTTTGGGAACCAAGTTCCAATCCCAAACAGGTTTCTCCATACCCTTCTTCCATATCTTGTACCTAATTAATTATGTGTGTAGCTCGGATGATAAGAATCTACAGAGAGACTATTTTAAGAGGAAGGGAATGTGTTAGTGGTCTACATATGTCCACAAGTATGTATTCTCTGGTGGCTGAAATCCTTGAAGTGGCTTGGAAGTCAGTCCCCAGCAGAAGGTCTTATGTGTTTCCTCTGACATCTTCTTTCTGTGTTTAGTGTTCCTGATGACTTGCAAACCGCCCCTGTATATGGGCCCTGAATACATCAAGTACTTCAATGATAAAACCATTGACGTGAGTGCTCTTCCTCCCTTCTGTTTCTTGGATCCTTGTTGGGTGATTTTGTAATTGTGCTTTCTACTCACTAGGAGGAACAACAGTGCTTTCCAATGGAAGTCAAAGGCACTGTGGTTTATAATGGGAACTGAGGGAGAGGGGAAGCCAGGAAAGGTAATTAGATGCTAAGGTATGAACTTTCCCAGGAAACTGAGTGATCTAGCTCACTTCTCTTCCCTGTGTGTGGCAGGAGGAACTGGAGCGGGACAAGAGGGTCACTTGGATTGTGGAGTTCTTTGCCAATTGGTCTAATGACTGCCAATCATTTGCTCCTATCTATGCTGACCTCTCCCTCAAGTGAGTAGTGCAAAGGGAGGGATGACGGGAATTGAGATGCTTTGCATTCCCTCTCACAGTTTTTGGCCTTGATTTTTGCACATGACAACCAAAGGCATTTTTCCCTCCCATCTCAAGATATCTACATTTTTACTTATGTTGATTCATTCTTTCTTCTTTTGGTATGGTAAATAATATATTCTTCTCAGGTACAACTGTACAGGGCTAAATTTTGGGAAGGTGGACGTTGGACGCTACACTGATGTTAGTACGCGGTATGTAAAGACCTGGGCAGAGGGTCTGAGCAGGGAATCACTTTGAGTGATGTGTATAGGTGCATTTACATAGTCCTTTCTGGGCCCTGTAGGTACAAAGTGAGCACATCACCCCTCACCAAGCAACTCCCTACCCTGATCCTGTTCCAAGGTGGCAAAGAAGTAATGCGGCGACCACAGATTGACAAGAAAGGACGAGCTGTCTCTTGGACCTTCTCTGAGGTACCTGAAAGGATGGGCATGTGGTTTGGAGGAGGGTATGGAACAATGAATGGGCTTTGGAGCCCATCCTTGGTTTGATTCATAGCTCTGCCACTTGCACACTAGCTTTGAGAGACCTCATTTATTCACTTAGCAAATTTATATTATATGCCAGACCTTCTAGTATTGGGGAACAATTTTTAGTTCAGCTTCAGTCTCTAAGGTTGCTGCACATATAGTCTGTAGGCATTAGGTTCCTTGTCGGTAAATTGGAGACAGTAACACTTGGCTCACAGGATTGTTCTGCAGACTACATTAAATAATGTAGGTATAATTCTTGGCACAGTGATTGGTACTTCATGGGCACTTAAATATTAATTGACTTTTCTGGGTACCTAAAAAAGAGGAATGCTAGATTAGGGCAGGTTTCTGTCCTTTGCTTTCTCCCTTCTTTCCTAGACTTTGTCTAAATACTTCTTACTTCCTAGGCTCTGAACTCTCCTTCCCACCCCAGATCCTGATGTGTGCATCTCTTTTGTACAGGAGAATGTGATCCGAGAATTCAACCTGAATGAGCTATACCAACGGGCCAAGAAGCTATCAAAGGCTGGAGACAGTATCCCTGAGGAGCAGCCTGTGGCCCCAACTCCCACCACGGTGCCAGATGGGGAAAACAAGAAGGACAAATAGGATCCCCACCTTGTCAGTGCTTCCTCTCTTGTCAATTCCAGGCTCCTTTGAGGCCTTGCTTCTTTAAAACCACAAGCCTGAAGCCTTGGCCTTTTATTTATATTTTCCTTGTTTTGCTGTTCCTGGGTGGGGCAAGGTACTGCTTCTGATTTTAAAGCAGCATCCAGGGAATTGTTAGGCACCCTACAGGAAGGTAGGCCCTGCTGTGGCCAACTGTTTTGCTGGAGGAAGGGAGAGATCTCATATGATGGAGGCGGAAATGGTTTCCCTTCAAACTTGGGTCAATGTGTTAACTGCTATCAACCACTTAGACATCTCTGCCACTCTGTGGTTTCATTATTCCTCTTAGTGGACCTGCACAGCCTAGTTAGACCTAGGTTAAAAACCCTAAGGTAAGATGCTGGGGTATAGAATGCTAAGAATTTTCCTTCAAGGACCCTTGCTTCCTTAGGCCCTTCTTGCTTGGTTTATGGCCTTCATTAAAAGTATAAGCCTAACTTAACTTTGTCACTGGTCCTAAGGAGAAACCTCTAACTTCAGAGTTTTTATCATTGAAGACAGTATTGGACAATCCCCCTATTTTGTGGGGATTAGAGGAAGGGGAATAGAGGCTTGAGATGTTCCTTTGTGTGTTGTCACCTAGAGGAGAAAGTCCCTGGACTGGATTGGGGTTTCACTAACCCTCCTATCTATTCCCCACACCCAGTTGATGGTTTTCCATAATAAAGAGACTGGGATTTCCTTTTGATTGTGCCTTGGTGTGTTTCTCTTGTGTATAAAGCCAGAGGCACTTTGGGAGGCAGAGGCAGGATTGCTTGAGGCCAGGAGTTCCAGACCAGCCTGAGCAATGTAGGGAAAAGAAAAAAAATTACCTGGGACTACAGGTATGGTGGTGCTGGTCTGGCCTGTAGCCTCAGCTGCTCGAGAGGCTGAGGCAGGAGCATGGCTTGAGCCCAGGAGTTAGAGGATGCAGTGAGCTATGATAAGCCACTACACTCTAGCCCTGTGGTCCCCAATCCCCAGGCAGCCTGCAGAGTGCCAATCCTTGGCCTGTTAGGAACTGGGCTACACAGCAGGAGGTGAGCCGTGGGTGGGTGAACAAGGGAAGCTTCACCTGTATTTACAGCCATTCCCCATCACTCACATCACCGCCTGAGCTTCACCTCCTGTGAGTTCAGTGGTGGCATTCCATTCTCATAGGAGCTCGAACCCTACTGTTAAACTGTGCACATGAGGGATCTGGGTTGAGCGCTCCTGGTGAGAACCTAATGCCTGATGATCTGAGCTGTAGTTGAGTCAGTGATGCTAGCACTGGGGAACGGCTGCAAATACAGATTATCATTAGCAGAGAGGTTTGACTGCACAATAAATACATTGTGCCTGAATCATCACTAAACCATGCCCCTATCCCCAGTCCACGGAAAAACTGTCTTCCATGAAACTGATCTCTGGTGCCAAAAAGGTTGGGGACCGCTGGTCTAGCCTAGGCAACAGAGTGAGACCCTATCTAAAAAAAAAAAAAAAAAATGCAACTGCAGAGGAATTGCTCATTTTCTTTCTTAGTGTCAAAGGTCAACCTATTTTGTTTCACCAAATGCCCCGGAATTGATCCCCAGGATTAGCAAGTGGGGTAAATCTAGCCTCTGTAATCCTGGAGTACGGACGGACTGCACGGAGTTAGGTTGTAGATTTAGTTTGGATCCCAGGGAGTAGGGTTTGCGGGGAGGGTTGTGGTACGCTGACACCGTTTAGCGGGACGCGTAAGTACAGAAAACCCTGTGGGTGAAACGAGGTTTGCTTTCAGACCTACCTAGTCCCCTTGGATGGTTTGGTCCGGCGCTCCCCCTCCCTGCGCGCAGAATGGTTGTGCCCGGAGGTCCCTCCTCCAGGCCACGTGGGCGTTGCGGACCGCGCTTTCCGCTTGTTGGGGAGAGGTTTCCGCTTTGGGATCGGAGATTCTAGCGTGAGGTTGCCACTGCCCAGTTCCTGCTAAGTGGTCACGTCTCCACCTATTCCCCGTCTCCCACATCCCAGGTCGGCTCTGCTCCCAGGCGGGCTCTAGTCGCCATGGCTCCCCGCGGGAGGAAGAGGAAGGCCGAGGCCTCGGTGGTCGCGACGGCCGAGAAGCGGGAGAAGCTGGAGAACGGTGGGGAGGGAGCGGAGGAGGCGACCGTCGTGATCGAGCATTGGTGAGGGGCCTGGAGAGTCACAGGGGAGCGGGGACAATGGCGTCGCAGCCCAGGGGCTCCAGTCTCTAGTCTCCCCGTCTCTCTCTAGCACTAGCTGACGCGTCTATGGGCGCAACGCCGCGGCCCTGAGCCAGGCGCTGCGCCTGGAGGCCCCGGGGCTTCCAGTGAAGGTGAACCCTGCCAAGCCCCGGAGGGGCAGCTTTGAGGTGACGCTGCAGCGCCCGGACGGCAGCAGTGAGTAGGGACCAGGTCTGGGGAAGAGGGGAATGGGAACCAAAGAGAGGAAGCGCTGAAACCGCGGCCACCTGATTTTGGAGAGGAGCTTGTGGATTCCAAAGTAACTTCGCTTTATTCGGTCCTTTCCCAGGTGCGGAGCTCTGGACTGGGATTAAGAAGGGGCCTCCACGCAAACTCAAATTTCCTGAGCCTCAAGTGGTGGTGGAAGAGTTGAAGAAGTACCTTTCGTAGGGAGTTTTGGGCAGAAGTCCTCACATGCTGAGGTTTGAAATGGGGCGGGGGGAGGTGAGGGTGGGGGCAGTGTTTACGAAGGGAGGGAGTTCATCTTGGTTTGGCTACTTGGAAAGCAGCCGTTACCGCTGATACAGCTCATTTCACACAGTATCTAAAAAAATGTACCATTTCCCATCTTGTATGCTTTTTGCCAACTCCATCTTAAATTGTCTTTGAGCTAAGTTGTAGAATATTCGTAGTAATGTAAATAATTATAGACATGCAATTCGTGTCCTTTGGAGATGCAGTTGATTGTTGCCCTGAGGGTATGGACCAGTTTTGCATTTGTTTGAAAATTTATTTGCCTTTCCTGATGGCTCATTTTAGTTTTTGAACCAGTTCTAAATTCTGTTAATTCACTTATTGAGTGAAACAAAATCTTTGGCACGTGTTCTTGTATGAATTAGTGATTTTCCTCTTTTATTCTTTCATGTTGGTTCATGTATGCCTACCCTACACGCTTGTTTTTGTTCCTAGTGTGTTTCTGTTAATAATGCCATGGGATAACACTGCACTACAGTACTGTCACTCCTGGTTACAAGGATTTGACCTTGTCTTTGCTTCATACAGTGCTTTAGCATGTTGTTCTGCACTTGGTATATTGAGTGAGATTTGGGGGAGGGATGCAGTCCTTCAGCACCTGTGATTGTGAGTTGAGTGTGGGGCAGGAACGTCTTCCTCTATCCTTGATTGCCTGGATCTTTTCTCTAACCTCCTTTCCCCTCTTTTTTGCAGCTTTCTGTCCCTGGTGATGTTGGAGCATTTATGATGGGACATGGCCAAACTTCAGTCATGTGCCTGAAGCCATGGTTTCTTCCCCTCCAGAAATGATGGTTCAGTTGTGAGGCAACCCTCTAGTAAGGCATTGGAAAAGTTACTGGATTTGGTTTGTTTTTAATAAAAGTTGAAATAAACTGTTTGAGTAACAGAGTAAAACATATATGTTAAGAGACGGATGAAGCCAAGTTTATGTGGTTGGTGGTCCTTGTATTTTTTATAGCCCAAGGTGGCCATTTGACTTGGTAAAGCATGTGAAATATTTGTGAAAACTATGGGAGTAAATCATTTATTTTTTTAGAAAACAACTCTATCTTTTCAACTCACTTCTTGGAAGTGATGCTGGAAGTACATCCTCCTGGCCCCTGCAGAGGTTTTAGCTAGACTTTACATACTGGCAATGAATAAGCCCCACACACAATAGGTACCTGACAACATTTCATCACTCCCACCCCCTTAGTGTTCTGCCCATCACTGCTTCATACCTTCTTCTGGAACATTTTCTCTTACAGAGAACCCCACCACAGAAGGTGTTTTCAGCTTTTCCTGAATTAGCAGGTCTCATGACCTGAAAGGCCTGGCCTTGGCTATTATCTATGACTCACTAGAATTGGGGACCACACGGTTTATTGTTTCACTTGTCACTAACTGGAAAATAGATTACAAAGAAATAAGATGGTTCAAGCTCATAATTTTCTACCCATGGTACTCCTTAAATTCTGCCTGATTCCCAAGGCCTGGGGAAGGGAAGAAAGGACCTAAAACTTATAGCCAAGGGTACACCTGCCTCTTGTGCTAAGAGGAGAGAGCATGTGCTAGCTTCTCTGCCAATAAGCCTTTTGCTAGCCAACACTTCCCACCTGCCCAGGGCCCCTAACCCCCTCCACTACGTTAGTATATCTACCTCTGTTTCTGATTCTGAGGAAGGGTCAGGCCATACAGAAGGAATACTAGTGGGCACTAGCTTCTCCTCTGTTGTCCAGTCTACCACATCAATCTCTTCCTCTTCAGAGCTGATGGGAAGTGGGCCCAGTAGCTCAGAGTTACCAAAGACCTCCTTGCCTGCCTCTGTAGCAGGGTATAATACCTCATCCATAGTTAGGGACACTTCCAGCCCAGTCTCCACCCAGTTTGAGCAGGGAGGTGAGAGGTCCTCATAAGACCTTTGGGGAGGGTCAAGGGAGTCAATGTGGAGAAGTTTGTCTCCCTGACCATCCAGTGGCTGGGAGCTGGTAATTTCAAGGTCTGGAGTCCAAGAGCCTCCCACTGAAAGCGCCTCTCCACTCATCTCAGAAGGCATGACAAGACGGCTAAGGGGCTCAACTGGCTCTTTGTTCTCAGAGTGCATGACAAGGGGTTTAAGGGGCTCAATTGGCTCTTTGTTCTCATCAACAGGTTCCTTTTCCAGTCCTGTGAGCTCCCTGGGCCAGAGTTCCAGGTCTGGCAAACACCATTCTTCCCCTTCAATCCAGTTCTTTCCTGTTTCTGTTAGGTGGTAACTAGGGGTTCTGCAGCCCTCAGCCTCAGGACTCTCCAGAGACCCTATAGGTGGCTCAATGTCTGAACCACAAAGCATGAAGTCCAGGATCTCTTCCAGCTCACTGGTGGCAGCAGCACTTGTGATTCGGTACTCCTCAGCTTCACAGGGCTGCCCCAGTAGGGCTGTGTCAAAGGCATAGGGCTCTCTACAGTCAATATCCAACACAGGTTCCTTCCCTACCAGCTCTGGACTGGACCCAAACTCGGACTTTACCACTGGGTGGTCTGGGGAGTGGCTAGCAGAAAGCAGAATATCTTGTAGCCTCGAGCACACAGGGGAGTCCTGACACAGTTCTGTTGTAGCAGATGACACTTCCTGCTCTTTAACTGAGGATGACTGAGTCCCTGAAGGCTCTTCTAAGTCTCCTCCAGGTTCTGGGATCTGGGGGCTATCTTGAGAGTTTTTGAGGGGAGGCTCTTGTACCACCTCCCAGCAGGTCCCGTTGACAATTTTCCGAAGTTTCACTCTCCCAACCTGCCCCTCCTCTGCGGAGTCTGAGTTAGGTGCCCTGACTTCAGGGCTCCGCTTCTTGTTCCCACCTGTCTTCCCAAGACCACATGGGCTTGGGGTGCTTTGTAGAGGACTAGCTCTCCCTGGTTTCTGCTTGTCCTCTGGTGCTTCTTTATTTATACTCCTCTGCCGCCAAAGACGCCGGCCAGGGGCTGCGGGCACTGAGCTGGGTCCACTTAAAATGCTGGAAGGATTCGATGCACAGATATCAGGAGATGGCTTGGAGCGACTTAGCCTGATCTTTCTGGGTAATAGTCGCTCATCCACAGAGGGGTACAAGCTGGGTGGGGAAAGCACCGTAGAACCAACAGCAGGGTCATTCTTGTTCTCCTTAGGCCCCTGGCTGTGGCTTGAAGAGCTTTTTTCTTGTGGAGTTGGGCAGGTTCTGGCCTTCCTCTTGAGCAGAAGAGTACCAGATAAGTTCTCTGCATTCTGTCGGTTATTTTTTTCCTGGGACCCCTCCTCCTTCCCAGAGGACTTCAATCTCACTGCCCCAAGAGGACAGGGAGTCTGGGTGGTAGGCAGTGGAGTTCGAGGGCGGCGGTTTGGTACCACCACTCTGGCAGAGATTGGTGCAGCAGTTGGTGGTTGTAAGCACTCCCGATTCAATCTTCGGCCCTGTGGGGCCTTCACCAACTTTCCACCCTCTAGCTGAAGGGATTCTAGCTCAGATACACGGAGCTGACGGGCAGCAGAAAGCACATCCTGGGCTTCCTCTCGAGATACTTCCATCTCTGAGGTATACAGGAAGTCCACCAGCTTCCTGAGTGTCCTGATCTTCAGGCCCCCCAGCTCCAGCACCACCTTCCGACCCTGAACTGGCCTCTCCCGTTCCAGGCGCTCTGTGAAGAAGGGGCTGCAGGCTGACAGGATGCAGCAGTGGGCTGGGACTGCTTCACCTGGAGAGAAATCCAAACAATTTTGTTATCTCATGTAGACAGGCATGTTCATGGGCTAAGCATAGACATTAACTACCTAAATGTACTGCCCCTTATTTATTTTTATTTATTTATATTTACTTACATATTTATTTTTAGAGACAGGATCTCTCTCTGATGCCCAGGCTGGAGTGTATAGGTCACTGTAACCTCAAACTCCTGGGCTCAAGTGATCCTCCCACCCTGGCCTCCCAATGTTTTGGGATTACAGGCATGAGCCGCCACGCCCCAGCCCTGCCCATTCTTATTTTCCTTTTATGGATCTTCAAGTAAAAGGAGAGATTTGTTCCTTCTGCCTGCCTGGAACCTTTTGCCATTACCTTTGCCTAGCTAACTCGTTTCTTTATCCTCATAATCTAGCTTAGACGTCACTTCCTTAAGAAAGCCTTCCTTCACCCTGCCACAAGTCTGTGTTAGTGCTTCTGAGCACAGAGAAGTACTCAGTAGCTATCATAGCACTTACCTATCTGTATTGTAATTGTCCATCTCCTTCACTAGACCGTAAACTCTGAGGATAGGGACAATGTCTGTCTTGCTCACTGAGGTATATTCATTCAGTGCTTGACACAAAGTAGAGAATCAAATACTTGATGAATAAGTTTTATTGATTCGAGAGTTCAAAAAATTTTATAGAAGCAGCTTGTGCTCTGACAGAAAGAGCTTGAGCTTTGGAGGTGGACGATCGGTTCGGTGCTCTACTGAGCTCTAGCCACTGCCTACCAGGCAGTGGTCTGTTCTGAGCCACCTTCTCATTTTATGGGCACTTCCCAGGCAATCTCACTGAGTCTCTCCCATAGTTTCAATTACCAAAGGCTTGCTGCTGACTCCCAGATCCATACCTCCGCCTAGATATCTTTCCTGAGACAGTAAACATGCCACAGCCTACATGTCTACATATATGCCTCACAACCACTTCCAATGCAACTTTTCCAGAAAATGAACTCATCATTCCTTACCCTCCAAAGCCTCCCCTATTTTCTGCTTCAAAATAAGGTATCATCCTACATAATGAGTGCGATACACACTCTCTGGGGAATGGACACGCTTGAAGCTCTGACTCGGGGGGGTGGGGTGGGGGAGCATGGGCAATATACATAACCTAAACTTTTATATCCCCATAATATGCTGAAAAAAAAATAAGGTATCACACTCACCTGGTTGTCCAAGCCTAAAAACTAGAAATCATCGTTGATTCTTCTCTCCCTTACCTACCACATCCAGTCAAATGTCAGGTTGTTTTATAGCTAGTATTTTTGAGTCCTTATTATGTGTCTTATTGATCTTAGGGTTTTACCAGTATTAATTCATTTAATCTTCACTGCAACCCTGAAAGTAGCTACTATTATTATAGATGAGTAAATTGAGACATAGTTAAGTAATATACCTACATTACATAGTAAGTTAGGAGGGATAAGATTTGAACCTGGAGAGTCTGGCTACAGAGTCTATGCTCTTAACTACTTCAGGAAGTTTTGTAAATTCTCTTCAATAGTTTATTCATTTCTCTCTATTCTCAATGCCTTAGTTGAGGCCACCATCTCCTCTCTCCTGGATTATAAAACAGCCTCCTATCTGGGCTCAAGAACCATCCAGTAATTCTTAATGCATCCTGAGTGTTGTTTCTAAAGCAGGTATCTGATCATGACCTCCTGCTTAAAACTGTTCAATATGTTTCCCAGTGTCCTGTGAACAAGACCTCCTACTTTATTTTATTTATTTATTTTTTTGAGACAGAGTCTCACTCTGTTGTCCTGAGTAGAGTGTGACAGCGTCAGCTGAGCCCACAGCAACCTCAAACTCTTGGGCTCAAGTGATCCTCCTGCCTCAGCCTCCCAGGTAGCTGGAACTACAGGTGCATGCCATGACACCCAGCTAATTTTTTCTATTTTTAGTAGAGAGGGGGGGTCTCGCTCTTGCTCAGGCTGGTCTTGAACTCCTGACCTCAAACAATACTCCTGCCTCGGCCTTCTAGAGAGCTAGTATTACAGGCGTGAGCCACCATGGCTGGCCAAAGACCTACTTTCTTTGCATGATACTTCAGACCTAACATGATTGCTGATTTTTCTATTCTTCTCTGGCCAGTACACCTCTTATGGTCTGTGCTCTAGCATAATGAACAATTTACAAAACCCTGGTCACATCTCTGAACCTCTGCACATGCTGATCTCTCCACCTGGAAAAATCTTTCTCTACTTCCTCCTACTTCTGTTTGTCCTTCAGATCTCACCTAAGGGGTTATTTCCTCCAAGAAAAGTTCCCTAACCCTTGTTCCCCAGCTTCCCCAAGTCTGTGAAGGATGCTCCTCTTTTATGCTAAGTCAGCCTACACTTACTCAGTTATATTTTTGATATACTGAACACACTGGACATTTGAATGTCTCCCCCTTACAAGATTTCCTTAAGAGCAGGGATTTTATCTTGATAAATACAGTATGCCCAAGCTAGCACAATGTTTAGCATACAAAAGGCAACTAATACTTTTTTGTTTATTTTGAATTAAAGAATAAATCTCAGCTCATTAAAAGAACCAACAGGCAGGTAACTTAACTGTAAGCTTCAATTCACTAATCTGTAGAATTGGAACCATATAACCATTACTTATTTCAAAAGGCTGTTAGAATCAAATAAGACACTATACTACATGTACTTTGCAGATTGTAGAGTGCTACACAATGTTGGTTGTCATAATCTTTTTTTATAAACGAAGAAACTGAGCCCCAGAGACATGAAGTTCCTTGCCCTATTTGACACTTACTTACTAAGTAACAAAGCTAGGAAACTCTGGGCCTCTGACTCTTAATCTTGGACCTTTTACATTATACCAGGGTCTACTTCATCCTGATTTAACATTTCCAGTGTGAAGGGAAGGGGTGGAAAGAAGCTATACATTTTTAGTTCTAATAGCAAACAACAAAAATCATCAATATGAGATAAAGAAAATCAATAGCTTGGCAAGAAAATGTGAAAATATGTTATCATCTAAAACACATTGTGGTTAGTATATTAAAAAAACTGTTCTAGGTACTTAACACCCGTTAACTTAATCTTCTTGATCATCCCATTAGAATATTATCCATGGTTTTTTTTTTTTTTTTTTTTTTGAGATAGGGTCTTGCTCTGTCATCCGGGCTACAGTGCCGTGGCATCACCCTAGCTCACAGCAACCTCAAACTCTTGGGCTTAAGCGATCCTCCTACCTTAGCCTCCCAAGTAGCTGGGACTACAGATGAGTGCTACCATGCCCGGCTAATTTTTTTCTATTTTTAATCACTCAGCTAACTTTTTCTATTTTTAGTAGAGACAGGGTCTTGCTCTTGCTCAGGGTGGTCTCGAATTCCCCACCTCAAGCGATCCTCCTGCCTCAGCCTCCCAGAATGCTAGGATTACAGGTATGAGCCACCACGCCTGGCCAGAATATTACCTATGTTTTTTAAAATTTCTGTGCTTACAATATTTTACAATCAGTTTCATTACTTAAAAGAAAGAAGCACAGTCACAATTTCACCTTTGAAAACAGTTAATAACTGTCCTAGAAACAAATAGCTCTTTATCAAACAGTTCCCAGTGGTCAAAGGCAGTAACATTTTCCTGGTTTTGTCCTTCACCCCCTGGCCCTAAACTCATTTTGTCATATTCTACGGTGAGTTTTCAGTTGAGTTCCTGCCAATCTCTTACCTTCTGCCTGCAGAAGGACATCACAGAACACACCACTCTGCTGCTGGTGATGAAGTTGCAGAAAAGCTAACCGGAGGAACCGGGGGTTCCTGTATAGGATTTTGGGACTGGCAGGAGAGCACATGTTGGTAGTCTCTTAACAAACCTAGGTTTCACGGATCAGATTCCTGTAGGTGAGATAATACATTTCAGAGGTACAGTTATAACTAATTTGTTTTTTTGTCTTTGAAATGGCAGGGAAATTTTGAAAGTGAGAGATAATCGTATGAGTTGAGGAAACAGCAGCCTAGAAATCGTGCCAAGGGTATCTCAAGAAAGAAAATCATCATAGTGGTTACATGTGGGAGCTCAGAGATAAGCCTAGGCTTGAATCTCAGCTCTGTTGATTAGCCTAGCTATATAATCTCATGCAGGTGACTTAACTTCTCTGAGTATTTTCCTCATCCATGAAATGGGAATGATGTACTTACCTCGTAGGGCTGTTTTGAAGATGAAATGAGTCAATGCAGGTAAAACTGCTTAGCACAGTGACTACCTAGCACAAAATAATTACCAACCCTCAAATAGTAGGTATTATTATTATTACTATTCTCCTTCAACCGTCCTCATTCACATTACCACTGAGACTCAACTGCTACAGTGCTGACTACTCATATTCTTTCTGAGCACCACATCCCAGTTCCATGGGTATAATTTTCAATTTTACATTTTGAAAGAAACAGACTTGGTATAAAATTATCTCTTTGTTTTCTCTGAGTTCACTCTATCACACTAACCAGCAGAGGGTGCACAATAAAGAGGAGACGACTTTGGATCTGGTGGGAAGGTCTGTCACAGAAATAAAGAAGACATTGCCACCCTGGGTTCTGATGTACTTGACCAAAGTGAGCCCGACTGGCCCTGGAAGTTGGCGAAGAATGTGGCCTCTAAGTTTATCTGTCTGCTTAATTACCCAGCTAACAATGGAACAAGGATAGTTAAACATTCTACCCCTCCCCAAACAAACTGACTTCAGGCTTACTACAAGTCCAGCTTTTTTGCACTGAGGCCCCCACACTCACTGCACAGCTGTGTTCCTTTCCTGGCATGCAGTTTTCTGTCAGGTGGCACTGAGGGTCCAAATAGTTCACGTCAAAACTATCAGGAAAGAAAAGAGCGGAAAGGTAAATTAAAAAAAAGGCAAGCTCAATTCTGATCCCAGCCAGAGAGACGTGGATGGAGAATGGCAGCTGTTGCAAGGGCCCTGGGGAAGCTTCCCAATCCACCAGCGCCTGGCCTTGCCCCCAGACCCAACCTGGAATAACTTTGCAGTAGGGTTCGCTCCTGTTGTCCTCTCTATGCTTGGATCCTCTGTCCAGGCTGCCTTGCTTCCTCCCAATGTCCTGCCTCGCGACGAGAGGTTAAGCAAAGCAGCGCAGGTGGGCCAACGGCCTGAGCGGTTGCCCTCCCTGTCCAGGACCAAGGGAATCGCGGTTGGCGGAGAAAGCGCGGCTTCAGGGAAGGCCGCTGCAAAGCTGTACCCCGCACGTTCCGGCCGCCCCGGCCCAACTCCTTTGAAGAGAGACCTCTCGGCGCGAAGGTTTCTGGGAATGGAGTGTGGGGATCCGGAGGCCTTATGTGAGGACTCGCCCTCACGGGGCTTGCGGCGATATGGGCTTTGCAGGCACCGCCTGGCGCCCTTGGACCTCCGCTGGCCCCGGCACCTGCGTGCAATGGGCAGTGTAGACAGCGAGGGCCTGAGGGCACGCGGCGGCACCACACACCTCGCGCACCACGCGTCGCGGGGCCCGACGTCCTTCCTCCTCCCCGGAGCCCTCGGGCCTATGTCAGTCCGAATACGTCATCCCCATTGGCCGAAGGCTCATAGGAGGGCCAATCAGAGGAGGAGGGGAGCTTTGGGCGGGAGGCTAAGTCTCGAGGGACTTGAGGAGGGCTGAGGGAAGATGGCTGGGCTGCTGGAGGTAGGGGGAAGGGCCCGCGGGGGAGGAATTCTTAGGGAAGCTATTTTCTCCCTGAGCCCTCGGTGAAAACATACCGAAAAAAGGATAGGGACATTCTAATGGGGGCAGGCTCCAAGGCCGTTGAAGGACCCTCCGTTTTCCTCTTGAAGGGGCTGCAAATGGCCTTGGCCCTCCCAAGAACACTTAAGGCTTCATGGAGGAAGGAGCCTGTGAATGGCCCTACTCATACCTTGTCCCCCGTATCTCTAATCTAGATATCGCATAAGGGCAGAAATGTTCTGGAATAAAGTCCTTGGGGTAGTTTTTAAATTCAGTTTCTTCACTGATTCCACGGCAACCCCGAACCTCGGAGGACTGGTGACCCAAAGAGGTTGCAGAAATTGCCCCCTGGGATGGTCTCCCGTGTCCTTCCAGAGATAATTTATTTAGCGTTTCCTGACTGGAAACAGCTGTTATCAGGGATGATACTAAAAATTAAGTAATCTCAAGATTAAATATTTACGGAGAATGCCAACCCACGTTATAAATCTGGATGGCGGTTCTTTGCCCTGTGTGCATTAGGACCTGGGCCCTGGCATGGGTTACTGCCTCTCCGTAGATGTTCAGTGATGTGCAGCTCTGAGCGAGAATGGCTGAATCCAAAGCCATTGGTGACGAAGTATGGTGAGTTGAAACGGAGCAGTCCTTGCTGAGGCCAACTAGAGGTAGAAAGGAAGGAAGATGCGTAAGAGAAGAGAAGCCTGCAAACGGACAAAACGTAAAAGGGTGAGTAGTGGGATCAAATATGTCTTTATGGATATCCAACACCATTTCGAAAATGGTGACTGAAAATGGTTGACTGAAATGGTGGTGCATTTCCAAGTGATGTACTAGTTTCCCTAGTTTGAAGCCTATGCTGTTGAGATGGAAAAAGAAACAAGGAACAGAAGACATTTTTGGTTGCAGTTGTCTTATTTTGAAGAGGAAGCAATTCGTGAAAGGTGATAAAACTTAGTAGAGGGAGGACAGATTTTAGATGTCAGCAGCGCGCATGCACACACACACACACACACACACACACACGAGCAAACAAGGAAGCAGGCAAGGAAAGCAAAAGAGAAAGCAGAACAATGCTTGTTGCTTGTTTATGGCATCTGTTACTGTAGAATCAAGACTTGATTGGGCAGGTGAAGTACCAGTATAGATGGCTCTGCGGAGGTGTAAGGAAAATATAAATATTATATCCCTTCATTAATATATTGCCATTAGGATTAAGTTAATTTTCAAGAAGTAGAGAGGACTTCTTGTTTTGTTTTTTTTTTAAACCAACAGCATTTTAGTTAAATCTTGTGTTAGCAGAATTTCTAAAGAGAATGATAAATGGCCATTGTACCCAGGGCTTCAGAAATGACAGACTTTGGATGATAATGTGTAGCCACCAGAGGATAGAGTGGAGTAAAAATATTTTGTTTTTCTTTGTATGGGATAGCCAGTGTTTTTTTGGAGTTGAATATTTTTCATTTCTTTTCCTTAGCACTTATAGTTTAGTCTTATTTTAGAACTAGAATCATCCCAGCACAGCACTCTGCCTTATATAATAATTTTGATATTTTTTAAACACACATTTTTTTTCCCTCTCTCAGTTTTCCCCTGACCTTTCACTATTTTATGGTATCTTGTTTTTCTGTATTTGTATGTGGTGATGGTTGTTGATGGGGAACTTAAAATTTGAGGGTTGTAAAACTGAGCACTGAATGTAATATTCCATGCATAAAAACAAAACAAAAAAAGAAAAAATACAAAGCAAAATCTTGTATATCTTAAACATATCTTCAATCTATTGACTTCTCTCCATTTTTCTTTCTTTTTTAATCTCTGTCAACCTCCAAGGATTCTCTCCATTTTCACTGCTGCCCTAATCCAAGTCCCTATCACTGTAACTTGACTAGTGCAATAATAACCTTCAAACTAGTCTTGCTTTCATTCTTGCCATTCTTTAATCCATTTTTGTATAAATCCATTTACCAGATCTTTTCAAAATGTGATCTTGTCATTCTGTTTAAAAACCCCAAAGGCTTTTCTCTAGCTTTCCTCTACCTAAAAATAAAAATCTAAAGTCCTTTCTCTGACCTGTAGAACCTTTAATATGCTGATTCTCGCCTATCCTTCCATCCTCATTCCTAACACCCTCTTTTGGGGCCAGTATGTTTCAGCCTCTCACCTCCTGGCTCATATCTTCTCATGGCTGGCAGCTCCTTACCATTCTGATTTTAATTTAAATGTCACCTCTCCAGAGAGTTTGTCCCTGACATCTGATCTGGAGCAAGCCACAAGTCATTCTCATTACTCTGTTTTCAATCTACGGAGTGCTCCACCTGAAACTTATTTGTTTATCTTCTTTTTCTCTCCTAGAAGTTAAGCTCTATGAGAATAGGAAACTTGTCTATCTTGTTATCCTTTTTTTTGAGACAGAGTCTTGCTCTGTTGCCTAGGCTAGCGTGCCGTGGCATCAGCCTAGCTCACAGTCACCTCAGACTCCTGGGTTCAAGCGATTCTCCTGCTTCAGCCTCCCCGGTAGCTAGGACAACAGGTGCACGAAAGCACGCCCAGCTAATTTTTTCTATTTTTAGTAGAGACGGTCTTGCTCTTGCTCAGGTTGGTCTCGAACTCCTGAGCTCAGGCGATCCTCCCTCCTTGGCCTCCCAGAGTGCTAGGATTACAGGTGTGAGCCACCACGCCCAGCCTATCTTGTTATCCTTGACATCTAGTAGAGTATTTGGCTCACAGTACTCAAAATAATCCAAGTGGAACTAGTCTTTTTATTTTCTATTAAATGAGTGTAAGCAGTTTTTCCCTTAGTAAGTTTTAATGCTCGTGATGGTTTATTTGGAGATAGCTGTTTCAGATAAATTTAAAATTTAACATCTTTTTCACCACTATATTTTTTGATTTGTATATAATTCTAACTTGAATGTTAGCTACAGATTCATTAATGTTAAATGACTTGACCAGGATTACATAGTTAGTAAGCAAAGAGACCTCATTCACTTATTCAGCTATTGCTAAAATGAGATATAAGATTAAGTAAAGCTCTGTATCTGTAGATACACCATGAACAAGAAAGACACCGTTCATGCCTTCATGGAGTTTATCTTCTCATGGGGGAGACAGAAATATACACACAAACAAAAACAAAAGAAAAAGGAAGGCAAAATGCAAGTTGTGAGCAGTGAGTAACATGAAGGAAACAAGACAAATGACAAATCCATCTCTAGAAATTTGTAGAACATTCTAGAATATGGCTTTGATCTAGGAACAAACATTTCTTGTGCTGATTGCTTTCCTTTGGCAATTATCTTTGGCTTTTGAACTTGCTATGGAGGACCAGGAATAGATGGAGAATAGAGGTAGAAGATGCGATAAAGTAATGGGAGAAGATTCTTAGGTAATGAGACCTTGAAGGCTGTTTTTATGTATTCATTTCCCATTCTAGTTTGTTTAAAGCCCATCAAACAAGTGCTGTGATGCCTGTTTGGTTTGTCAGCACTTCTGAGAGAAGTTCTTTTGGCCACTATAGACCATATGAGGGAGTGGATAATGACTAAATCAGCATGATTAAAAGGGCACATTCATGCTGAGGAGGAGTGGAATTCCAGTTAGCTAGGTAAGGAAAAGTCAGATTATGGTTAATAAGTGTTACTTTAATGTATTAAGTGAATAAATGTGGTACCTTGAAAGCAGATGAGTTGTTTAGCCTTTTTCCTAACCACAGTGTAAAGGTGACGGAAAGAGCATGGGCTTAGAAGTCAGATTGATGAAGGATTCACTTCACTTCTTAGCCAGATGAGCTCGGGCAGGTTTCTTCACCTTGTTGAGCCTTGATTTCCTCATCTGTAAAGTGGTGGTAATACTATTTCCATGGTGATGTTTTAGAGATTAGATATAGTGAGCCCAAAATGCCTTTCACATGGTGGACACTCTACCATTGGTTGCTATTATTGCGCAGTGATGAGCCACTAAAAGTTTTGGGGCAGGGTAAAAATAATAATAATTCATTCTTAGTTTATACTATATGCCATACGTTGTTTTAAGAACTTGATGTATATTTTAATTTTCACAACAGTCTTATGAGAGAGATATAGTTATCACCACTTTATAAAGGAAACTGGAGGCTCAGAGAAATTATTTAATTTGGCCAAGGTTGTACAGTAGTAAATATATTTGAGTGTTCGTACTTACAGAGGTGAAGTTTGAAGCCAGGCAGTCTGACTGCAAAACCTATGCTCTTAAGCACTATAGTAGAGCATGAAAACTTTATGAAGACTCATTTGGCAGAAGTCTACAGGGTAGGTTTTAGATTTTTCAGTAAGAAAGAAAAAGGATATCTTCAACTCATCTTTGTTTTAGTAATTAGTGAATAACCATAAAGTACTAGTCTTTGTCAAGCATATAAAAAAACCCCAACCCCTGTCCTTCATGGTTTAAGAACATATTAAAAATATTAATATTTCTTAACTCAGAAAAAGAATATCCCGATAAACCTTTATTTAGGTCAAGAGTAAAAAGACAATGTATGAACTGTATCATCTTAAGCTTGAAGTTCACAAAGAAATAAAATTTTCTTGATGTGAGATTTACTTGTCCTTACCTTTCGCTGTTATCCCTTCTAAATATATTGATTGTTTATTGGATTCCTTTTCCTCTCCCCCACAAACCCACATTATTTTGATTTGGGGACAAATGGGAAGACGGTGATTTTCCTCAACAGCCTAATGAATTTTGTTTCCTTCTAGTTCAGAGCATAGAGACTAAAAACTGTTAACAAGTCTAGGCATTTCTTTTTTCTAATTAGCTCTAATGCAATTAAACAATGAAATTGATAGTTTACCTCGGATAGCCCCTACCATCCCAATCAACACACAGTAGTCCTGTTTCTAGGATTTCTCTCTCCTTCCCTTCCTGTCTTCCTTTGGGAAAGTGCTTTAGGGTAGAAAGCAACAAGCCAAACAGCAGCAGGCAAATAGAATCAGCTCTTTTCTGTTTCCCCACCGGGATAGGACAGGAGAGGGAGCAAGCACCCTCTATCAAAGAGAATTGAGGCTTAGGTGTGCCATTCTAAAAAGCCCTTGTTTCTTGACGCCCTCTACCCCCAGCTCTGCAGTAATTCCTCAGAGACTGTACAGTCTCCGCTTTAAATATAAATATATATAAAACTTCCCCCTGTCTCTTTTTCTCCTCCTCGCTCTCTTTTTTTTAATTTCCTATAATAAAGTTTCCTATTGGATAAGGTCAGCTCCCTGATTTATGCCTGGCTCCTATTGGAAGCTCACAGGGGCTGACATCACTTAGGAAAGCGAGGGGGTAGGGCTGCCAGATCAGTTTGTCACCACCCAGGCTCCCTTGCCTTTGGCTGGGTGCAACTTCCATTTTAGGTGTTGGATCTGAGGGGAAAAAAAAAGAGAGAGGGAGAGAGAGAAAGAAGAGCAGGAAAGATCCTGAAAGGAGGAAGAGGTGGCGAAAAATCAACTGCTCTGCTGGATTTGTCTTTCTCAGCACATTGGCGAAGCCTTGGGTTTCTTCTTTCTTGAAGGACTGATTTTTTGAAGTCCACATTTGAGGTGTGTGCCTTTTTAAAAAAATGTGTGTACAGACGGGCAAAGGAGGATAAGCCAAGCTGAATTTTTGTCTTATGGTAACCGGAGGGAATTTAAAACGGGAGAGAGTCTGTTACGCTGATGGGTGACTTTTATGCAATTATTTTTTTCTTTCTACTTTCAATACTTTGGGGGGATTTTGGTATTTTATTATATTAAAAAAAGGTAAAATATACAAGACCTAGAAACAAATTTCTAGGTCTCTCTAATGCAGGCAGCTGAATAGATTCTTACAGACGGGTAAGAACAGTTGTGTAAATTTATATTTTGGTGTGTTCTTTGATTTTATGTGTTTTTCTGGATTAAGCTAACGTACTTCTGTTTTCAGAGCCCAAATCAAAAGTTGGTTTTTTGGCATGTTGCGTGTGGGTTGGGAAAGGAATTTGTCCGGATCGGAAGCTAGTTATACAGATGGTTCTTCATATGTTTCAAAACTTTTTTTTTTCCTTTTATCATTGGATTTGTGGAAGTGGAAAGTTGCAGGGAGCTTTGCAGCTTAAATGGTATTATTTTTTCCTCCAGAGAGTTTGAACGGCCCAGATCGGCTTTAGCCTGCTGTTCCTGGGTGGATCCCTCTTTTACTTTTCCAGGTGCAATGGGTGGGAGCCTCATTCTCCTGCTAGACGTAGCCTCCTTGCTTTGCCTTATAAAAGAAAACATGGATCTATGTTAACTGAATTGCCATCCCCTTCTTCCTCCTAAAAGTACCTCTGATGGTAAAGATTTGTAGAGGTGTTGTATGTTAAATCTGCAAATATGATAACATTTGGTTTATGTGCTTAAAGGGATAAGGAAATTCTTTTTTTTTTTTTTCTCCGTGCCCTCCCCATAAGGAAATTCTAATCGTGCTTTTATTTCACCTGAGTAAAGTGGCAACACAGCTGAAAATATTTTCAGCTTTGTGCTTTCTGAAAGGGGCATGGATGGAATAAGATTAGGTTTAGAGAAACTACTTGTACAAACTTTAGTGTTTACAATGCATTTGAGAAGACACAAGGGGAATTTTTATTTTTAAAAATAAAAAGTTGAAAGTTGTTTTTTGGAGGTAAGTTTTTTGTTTAGTTTATTTACCGTGAAATCAAATCTGTTAGACCTGAAGGCTCATGACTGTGCTTTCATATCTTATATTTAATCTTCAGATATGTTTTTGCAAATACATTTTTGCAAAAGTACTGATTTTAGATAATTATATAGCCAACTCATCAGTAGCTGAAAACTGGGGTATTCTCTTCTTCTGCTTTTGAAAATGCGAATCAGTCTGAAAATTATAGCTGGAGTAGATACTGCCCTAAATTGTAACAAGATGGGCCTTAATGTGTAAGCTGCTCATTAGCTTTAAACTGGTATGTATCTTTAATAATCCTTTGATTTTGTTCCCTCTCCCCCATTTTTTTTTAGACTAGAAGACTTCCTTGAATTTCTTTTCTAGAGTGAGGGTGTTTCTTGAAAGATGATTTCATCCTTGTGAGGTTGTGGCTTCAGGAGGAAACAGAACTTTGTTCCTCCTTTTAGTATAATCTAGGGAAGGGCTGCAGGAAATTTTTGATGTCTGGATCTCATAATTATAGCAAGTACAGTAAAAAAAGAAAAAATACAATGTGTACAGTCTGTTGAGCTGTAGTTTAATTACCAAATTTTCTTTCAAAATGTTCTCTCTGCCTTGACTCCAGCCTAGGGAGGTTTCTTGATGGGTCTTTGGAGGGTTGGTCATGTTGCTGCCGAGTGTCGGTTTCCCACTCAACCTTTAGGGGGAGGGATGGGGAATCTGAAGGAGGAGTACAAAGGCAGTTTGAAAATAGGTTCTGGATGACTGAGTGGTGGTGATTTGGATCTGGCTTTAAATACTGGGCTTTGTGTAGCTGCAATGAGCATCCTAGTTAACTAGTGTCCGGGACTGTTTCCACGAACTAAGGCATTGTTTTGGCTGGTGTGTAGTATAGAGCCTTTGGGATGATAAGATGGAAGATTTGCCTTTTACCTCATCTCCACTGGTTCTTTAAGAAATTATAGTAAGGAGTGTGGATAAATAAATCTTTTATTTTTAATTTTTGATTTTCTGATTTTGGTTTTGGGATAAAAAATGATGACAAGTAAGTATGAGTGGTGCAGATTTTTCTTTCCTTGTTTGCCTCTTATGTACTGTTGGTTTCTTTGTTATGTGAATAAGGTAGTGGTCTTGTGTTCCAGATGAGGGGTCTTTTTTGAGTGGTTAGAGTTTAGTACCTTTCTTAGGGTTCCGACATGAACATTCGGAGAGGGTAGAATGTATTCTCTTAGCTAGTGTCAAACTGGGACTATTAGAAATCTTTAAAAAAAAGAAAAAAGGAAAAGCTCCAGTAATTATAGCCCAGCCTTAGGTTTATAAAGTAGTTGATCTCTAGGGATGGGTGAGATAGGATGGATGCAAATAAATTAAGGATAGATCACTATCAATTAGAATAACAAAATGATTAGCTCTGTATAATTTATTGCTTTCTATTTTGGTACCAACTGCTAGGAGCTCCCCTCCCCATTGTGGTTTTTTTTTTTTTTTTTTTCCCTGTGTAGTAAGCATTTTGCATAAACTTAATATTTACTTAATTTTCCACAACAACCTTTTTTTTTTTTTTTTTTTTTTAAGGAATTTGAGCCTCAAAGAAGCTGAGGTTTGCTGAAAATCACACTGCCTGTATGTAAATGGTTGAGGCCTGGATTAACCCTGGTCTGACTAACTACAAAGTCCATGTACTTAACCACTAATACACTGCCATTTTTCAGAGAGAATGGAAACAACAGCTAGAACTAAAATCAGCCCTTGCTAGAGGCAGGAGTGTTTCATCTTGGTGCAGGGTCGGTATTCGCTTAGATTTCCAACCCTCTTCACTCCCTACAACCACTGTTGGGATAATGTATGTAAAAGATCTGTTTTCCTTAGAGCCCTTGAGGAGCTGGATATGCTAGAATGGATATTATATTAATCTCTAGCACAGGGATCTTTCCACATGTGTGCCACTGCTGTCCTAATTTCTTAAACTTCTGGAAATGTCTCAAACCTCCTTTGATTATTAGTAAAATTTCTTCTTCCAGAGAATTTTCAGGTATGTGGTTTGGAATGATATCAACTTGCAGGAACAGGCTTGTAGGAGGTACTTCAAATAATGTATTTATCACACTATTGAAATTGTCTATTTATACTTGTCTTTCCCTCTAGACGGAGCTGCTTGGGTGTAGGTGCTGTCTTATCTCTGTATCTTTTTAGCACCTGTCTTAGTGTCTGGTACATACTGAGGTGCTCAGTAAACCTTGGTTAAATAAGGCCCTTGGGAATCAGTGAGGGACTGATTTGTGGGGAAGGCTTGAAAGGAGGTTGAGAAAGGAAGCAAAACAGCATAGATTAATAAAATTGCAATGTAATTTTGTAGCTTTTACCATAGTTTCAACCTTTTATGAGTCTCCTCCATTCTATGTTTAAGCAAAGTTTCTGGAAATAATGGAGGATCTTAAATTTTAGCTGTTCTGTTTCCTTTCTTGGAAAATAGTCCAAAGAGTGTAAAAAGTAAGAATCCTAGTCAGTTCATTTCATAATGTAGGCAGCTGTTGGAAAACCTTGAACGTAGCCATTTTCCAGAGGAGAGAAACTGGTTACCAAGAGCCTATTTAGGGCAACAGCAGGGAGGTACTGCTTTCAGCCCTGGTTGGAAGTTAGTGGTTTCTATGTTCGTTAATAAAAACAGTAAGAGCTTGGGATGATAGTTTCAAAGAAAGTATGTTTGGATATCATTGCCTTTTTTTTCTTTTAATCACTGTTTTAGCCATGAAACTTGAGGAGATTTTGTGCAAAAGGTGTATTGGGAAGTTTATGAGTTTAAGAACTGAAATTAGGCTGGATGCGGCGGCTCCCACCTGTAATCCTAGCACTTTGGGAGGCCAAGACAGGAGGATTGCTTGAGCTCAGCCTGAGCAGCGAGACCCCGTCTCTACAAAAAATAGAAAAAATTAACTGGGCGTGGTGGCACATGCCTGTAGTCCCAGCTACTTGGGAGGCTGAGGCAGGGGGATCCCTTGAGCCCAGGAGTTGGAGGTTACAGTGAGCTATGATGACACCACTGCGCTCTAGCCGGGCCGACAGAACAAGACTGTCTGAAAAACAAACAAAAAAACCCTCTTGAAATTAGTTTTCATGGGTAATTTAGAAAATAGTAACAAGAGACTTGCCTAAAGGAATGAGCTTTCGGTAATAAGGATGTGAATAACTACACATATTTTTTCATGTTGTCTTCCCTCAGAGAAGGGTTAAATGCCACAAGAAGCTAAAATAGAGATTGCTCTACCTAAAAAATGCAGCTTCCACCAAGAGAGCATTGATATAGGCTGGCTGGGAGATTGTAAGGAGGTAATAACAACTATTCTGGTTAGAATGAACAAGGGGGAAAATTGGGGTGTGAATTGATTTGTAGTTAGTTATATAATGTGTTTTTTGGAAGTAATTTTTTTCCGTACTTGGAATTGCATATTGTTGATCATTAAGCACTGAGAGTAGGGCCCAAATTTACTATTCTATTTGGGGACAGTGTTCTTTGTTTTTTTAGGGCCACTTCCTCTCCAGTGAGCCCTTTAATCTAATTGGCATGGTGTGTGAGCAGTTTAGATCAGGCATATAGCAGGATCATTATAAGGATCCAAAGAATTTTCTTAAAGTCTTCTTTGCTGATCAGCAATAGGTAATTTGGTCATGACTTTCAGGAAACATGTCCCATTGTATGATGGCAAAAGCAGTTTTTAACTTTTTATTTCAAATATGCAGGAAAGTTGCAGGAGTAGCACCATAATTCCTGTATACCTTTTATTCACCTAGGTGCCAATTGTTAACATTTTGCCACAAATGTTTTATTATTTTATATGTTTTGATCAATGTGCTGACCAAAAGGGGGATTTCCAATCTGAGAGTTCCACAATACTGTGAGGCAGGGCTGCTTAGCATAGTGGTTAAGAGAGAGCATGGATGCTGGAGCCAAACTGGTGTATAGGATCTGTGTAACCTAGGGCAATCTGCTTGTCTGTGCCTCAGTCTCCCTGCCTGTAAAATGGAGGTAATAATATTAACCATGTCATAGGACTTTTGTGACAATTGATTTAATATATGTAAAAGTTATAGAACAGTGCACAGCTCTTAGTAATGCCTTGCGTTTGCTACTAGAATGGATGCATTCAATGAATTCAGACTTCATTTGTTGGACTAAGTGTCCTTTAAGTTCATTTAAAGTCTGAAGTTCTGTGGTAGATGTAGATACTTATTTTGCATAAGAATAATTGGGTTCCTGGATGGGTAAGCTAACTTTTAAATTTTTTTAATGAAAAAATGTTTTTAGTAATAGGCGATTTTGGGAGTTGTGTGGACATGGTTGTCCACAACAGCAGTGGTATGAGAATGGGTAAATTTTTGTAAAATGAGGTGGGGGGGGTGGGGGGCGGAGAAACAAGTACCAAAGCTTGAGTATCTTATAGTAATTTCTTCAGAGACTAATATTTTAGGGGAAAAAACCTGAGATACAAATTTCTCCCATCTTTTTATATCTACAAGAGACAAAACTCTAGCATCCAAGGAGTAGATTTTCTTTAACTTTGGCAGAGAATGAACTGAAAAAAGGTTTTGTTTGGGTTTATTATTCTTGACTCCGAATCAGATTCTTTACCTCTAAGTTTCTCTTGTCCAACCCAGATTTTGTAGGATAACATTCAGTTATGAATGGTTGTATAGGAAACAGTTACATAGAAATGAAGGCAGGCTTTTACTATCCCATTTCTTGAAATAAGCTCCCTCTTTTGTGTTCAGGAAACATCATTCTCTGTTTGCAGCCCTTATTTATGGACATTTGCAAAACTGTGACATGTAGAAATTTTGAGTTCATGAATGCTTCCTGTGAAAAGTGTGTTTCTAAGAAAGGAGTCTGCTCTTATATGTGGAAAAGCCAGGCTGTGTGGCCTGTGGGAAATACATATATGTTAGATGCAGCCTTGCCTGGAAACTTGTAGGTTTTTTTTGGTCTAGAATTTTCCTTCTTTTTTCTCTTTTTCTTCATATTAAATAATCCATGATTGTCTGGCTCTGCAGTTGTAGGGAAAAAAAACCCCATGAAACTAGTGTTCTGAATAGTGTTTAAGCCAGTTTCTATTGGCACTCCATAGCCTCCTACCATAACTCCCTCAACCCAACTCTCCAAATTTTTTTTACCCATATTTCCTCTATCAATTCTCCTATATTTTCTCCTTTTCATTTACTTTCCTGTTCTCTGTGGTATCTCCCTTTGTCTCTCTTTGCCTCCTTTTGCCTCCCCTATCATTTTTTTCCCCTGTAGATTGGTGGTTTTCATGGGTATCACTTTGCCTCACTAACAATATGGAAGACCTTTCTGATTCTTATTCTAGAATAGACTCTACCCATGTGCTAAAGGTCCAAGTATCAGGATACTACTTCTGGTTTGTTTCAGTTGGATCCAGATTAGGATTATAGTTGTAACTCAAGAACATTGATCTGGTAATTCAGATTAGTTTTTATCTTTGATTTTCAAATCTCATCCACATTTCCTGATTAATTACTCATTTAGGTTCAGTTGACAGTAGAACAAAAGAAATTTGCTTTCCCCAGAATAAATTGTCAATTTTGTATGTACTTCCCTTGTTCTATATTGGAATGCAGGATCACATTAGGAGGCCTCTTTGTGGAGTGGAAAGATTTTTGTTTTAGGGAGTTTATATTTTAAGAAACCAAAATATATTCTGATGATTGAGGACATAAGACATTGTTATAGAAACTAGGTCAACTTTTCAATACCTTTATCAAAGTACCTGCAGTTCCCCTTTCATTGCAAGTGAAGTAAATCTCATTGAAATAAAGTAGCTGGTGTATATTCAGTACACTTTTAAAACAGAGTACTCTATTTTAAAAGAGAAATTGGTGCCAATCTGATTTCTTTCCTGCTTCTTTGTTGGAATGGGGGAAGCTCTGTAACCTCTGTGCTGTTCTACTCTCCATTGGCTACTTTGTAAACTAGGGCACAGTTGGTCACTTGAATGTCTACCCTGCTGAAGGTCAGCCAAACAGGCAGGTAAGGTTATATAGGCCTCTTCATAGGCCCAGGATCACAACTGGAAAGAAAAGTATAGAAAGAAAAATGAAATGAAACAAAGTTGATTTATTTTTCTAAAATTTAACTTTTTGTATTAATTGAAATAAAACCATTCATTCAAAAGAAATTTGAGAATCTGCTGCATGCCATGCATTGAAGTACAGCAATAAACAAAATAGACCTACTACTTGTTCTCAAAGTGCTTACATTCTAGTTGTGAGAGACAAATAATAAGTAAACTAATAATTATGTAGTATGTCAGAGTGTGGTAATGCTATTAAGAAAAAAAAAAAAAGAATAGTATGGAGGATAAGAATTGCCAGGATGGTAGTGAAGTTATTTTATATAGAGTGGTCAGGGAAGGCCTCATGTAAAAGAGAGAACAAAAGAAATGAGGGACAGAATCATGTAGATATGAGGAGTAGAAAGTGCAAAGGCCCTGAGGCTGGTTGTTGCTAGTGAGCAAGAGAGATGGGGGGAGGAGAGAAGTAAGAGAACTGTCCAGAAAGGTCCAATGGGAGTGTATTGGGGGGGAAGGGAAATAATCTAGGACCTTGTTGTACCCTGAAAAGTTGTCTCCTCACTTCAGGCCCCAGAGACAACGGCTGTTACCAATTTTTTGTTTTTGTTTTTTTGAGAGTCTCAGCTCTGGCTAGAGTGCAAGGGTGTCATCATTAGCTCACTGAACTCCTGGGCTCAAGTAATCCTCGTGCCTCAGCCTCCCGAGTAGCTGGGACTATAGGCCCATGCCACCATGCCACCACGCCTCTACGCCCAGCTAATTTTTCTATTTTTAATAGAGGCAGGGTCTCGCTATTGCTCAGGCTGGTCTTGAACTCCTGACCTCAAGCAGTCCTCCTGCCTCGGCCTCTCAGAGTGCTAGGATTACAGGCATGAGCCAATGTGCCTGGCGTATTACCAATTTTTTGTGTATTCCTTGTGAGTTGAGGTAGCATCTGACCCAGCCTTTGTCTTTCTCCTATTGTGGAAGCTCCATGAAAGTATAATATAGTCAGCAAGTAATTTGCATAGTAGAAAATTTTGCATAGGTTGGTGACCCTTGTCTTGGAGAATAATAGTAAGGCAACTACTTAGAATAAGTTTGTATGTATTTGGGAAGTGAGATCAAAATTTTTCTTCCCTAGAGAAATACTGCATACTTCTCCATCCTCTTATCTACAGAGTCAATTTTCTATGAACAGGGGGAGTGACAGCCTAGACCTGGTACAGTTTCCTTTTGAGTACAACATTTGTTGGTTTGGTTTATGTGCTTTTGACCAAATATGCCACACTTGTCTGCTGCTTCTCCTTTTGCTCATTTGACCAAAAAGCTCCTGCTTGCCCACAGCCCTGATCAATCATTGTGATTTAATGGATTCGGGGACCCCTTTATAGGTCACCATCTACATATATCTGTCTTGTACATTGAGGGAGATAATTTGTCCCTGATAACTAACTGTATGTCTCTCTTTTCCCTTTCCATGAGTATGTTTAGGCATTAGGGGTTATTAAAACACATACTGAGCCAGTTTACCTGTTTGACTTTAATGGACCAATTAAAATTAAGGAGGAAGCACCAATTATTTAGTGATTTGATGCTCTATGGCAACCCGATGTAGGAAAGTAAAAGGATATTTAATTATCAAAGTACCTGTGTCTTGAATCACCTACTCTTACTTTCCCTCACAAGATTTCTGGTTTAGCTAGTCTGTACCTTAGTGAAAGAGTCTCTCTGTCTCCCTCTCTCTGTTGGAGTAGTCAGCCCTGGTACTTGACCTGGTTACCCTCTGTTCCTCCCTTTAATTACACTTATCTAGTTGTCATCCTGTTACTTAATATCATCCTTGGGAGATGACCTCAATTAGGAAACATTTTTTTTCCTTCCATCTCCTCCTTTGGTCAGGTTAAGTGTATCATCTTGCATGGGAAATACTTCAGGCAATCACAGATTCCTCCAAAATTTGAAGTTGCTTAAAAAAACTAGTTGATACTTCAGCGTATATAGATTGGGCCAAGATGTTTGTCGTTGTCTTGAGTATATCTTTTTTTTTTTTTTTTTTTTTTAAAGAATGTCATTTCTTCTTTCCTAACTCTAAAGTGACACATGCTTCCTTATTGGAAATATTTCTCTTTGTGGTTCTTTTAAAGATATTTTGCTATTCACTTGTTCTTACTTAAACCAGAAGTTAAAGTGACTTGCTTGGGTAAGTGTCAGAGGTAACACTTGAATACAGAGTTTCTGGTTATTTCTATTATATTTTGGCAAATGGGCTAGAATTATCTAGAGTCTTAGAATGCTAGATTTAAGACTTTGGACTTCTTTTGGGATATAATATGAGACCAGTCTTTGAAAATTTGGCCATAGTTCCTTGGAGGAAAATTTAAGACTTGTTTAAAATAATTGGGTTGCCCAATCTGCAGTGTAAATAGGGATATTCTCTAATGTAGCAACTCAGGATTCCAAAGAAGGTGATGCTGGCCAATGACAGTTGTCCCTTCTAGGTTCTGAGTCTAGAATTTTAGGATTTAGAAAGTGCTGTTTCACCTGTCCTTATAGTTAAATTCATGCTTTCACAGAGCTTCTAATCCACACTGAATAATGATGTGAGCTGTCTGGTGAGCAGTAGAACAGGCTCAAATAATGTATTTTATAACCAGTGCCCTTTTTGCTAGAGGAATGTTATGGTCAGTGGATTGTCAGGGATAGGTCAGTACAGTGGTTCCCAACAGGCTGTCAGAATCACTATAAGGGCTTTTTAAAAACATGAATTTCCAGACTTCTCCAGAAAATTGAGGTAGATGGGGGATTGTATTTCAAAAAGTTCTCCAGGTGATTCTGATCACGCTGGTTTGAGGACTACAAAACCTTGAACATTTGACTTAAGCTACGTATGTATGTTGTTTCTCAGGTGGTTGATTATTTAATTAGCATGAGAAGTAGAGAAGACCGGTTCATAGCAGTAGACATGGTGAGAAGGTGATTAATTTAAAGTGAAGTTATCTACCTCTGTGTCCTGTATCGTTTTGGAATTATAGATGTTACCTCCTGAATTGGAGGTTATGGCAACACAGCATGAAGTGGAAGACTAGCCTGTTAGGGGGAAGGGAAACTTTTAGACCATATCTCCATTTCCCCTCTCCATTTTGAAATTGTGGAACAAATTCAGGAGAGGATGTTAGCATTGAAACTCAGCTGGACAAATTGTTTAAAACTGGACAGGAAGGGCCAATGTTAACTTCCTGTCTGAAAAGGAAGTGCTGGCTTCCTTTCCTTCCTCCTTGGCTAACTCTGTCCAACTTGGAATATGGGTGGGGGAGGGGCTGGTTACCTTAGTATGCTTAACTGCCTACTGGTGCTTTAGGAAATTGTGCCACCATCAGTGTTCAAGTGTGGCTGCATAACATTTGCTCCTTTCTTTTCCTTACTTGAAACATGTAGACAAGTGCTGTGTTTGCTCTTGTCATCTTGCCCTTATGTGGGAGCCCTGTACTCAGTTTGGCTGTTGTAGTCCAGGAAGCGTTCTAATCTCTCAGATGTTATTTTACATTCAACCTTATGTACACTTCCTCTGTATTTTCTGACATTTGAAAATAGACCAAGGAATTGTAGGGAAGAAACTGAAACGTATTTGAAACTGAGGGGTAGGATGTGGAAAGGAGAACATAATTGGGCAGAAGGGAGTGGATGACAACAGTTTCTTATTTATAAACTGAGCCAAGAAAGCATTCCTTCTAAGTGGGGCCAGTTGGCACTCTTCCTGCTATTTTAGTCCAAGCTTCTCCTTCCTACTGACCAGTCAATTGTATTAAGTGTTTGATGTGAGTCTGAACCGGCCATCTCAGGAGGGGAGGGAAGGGAGGGTGGTGGAAACAGCTGGTGCCTTCATCAGGCCATCTCAATTACCCTTCTTTTCTGAGTGTTTGGGGGTGGGGGGTGGTGCAGGAATTGGGTGTGTGTTAGCAGAGTCCAGCAACTCTCATGTAGTGGGATTGGATTCTCAGCACTCTTAATACTGTGTGGGATGTTGGCTAGTTGGAATGTAGCTAAAACTTTCCCAGTCACATTCTTTTGTCTGCCTCCCCTCCCTCTAATTCTTTCACTTTTGGGGCCTGCTTTGGAGAGAGAGGGGTGTGGGTTGTTAGATAGCAAAACAGATTCATCCTTCCTACCCATTGAGACTATACAGCTTAAGTCTTGGGGCCCTCCAGGGACTTTCTCCTTACCCATTCATTATTCCTTTGGTTGGGTTTTCTAAATCTGTCTGCAAACAGCCAGAGTTACAATTAGAACTGGGAACTCTGGTGAAGCTAAGTTGAATTGTAATCGTTTCGCTATACTTGTCTCCTTCCCTCCCTCGTACCCTAGGATGACACATTTCTGAGTCAGCACTTCTTTTCTTTCTCACCTGTGCAGTTTGATGCAGAGAAGCTGCCAAGCATCCTTTTGGAACAGCAGCAGCATTGACATGGGTGTGTCTGGTTCTTTTGTCTGGGGTCTTTCACATGCTCCCCCAACCCACCCCCTTTGTGTGTCTCAGAAAACTCTCCCCAACTAGATGGTACTATTTTTGTCTGCTTTTGTATTAATACATGTAATATATCTGCACTATGATATTTAATTGACTCGGATTTATTTGGCCTGGGCTATGAATGAGGGAGAATTGGATAAGAATACCATCAGCAGTAGCTAATTTTTCGGTATTCTTGAGAGCAAAAGGTAGTTAGTCTGGTTCCATGCTAGATCTCATAAACTTTTGTGTGTGTGCTTCAGTGATAGAGTTTGCAGTGGCTAGGCATTGCTGCTGAAGTTCTGTTCTAAAGCATAGTGTTGCTAAATATTCTTTCCATCCAACTCTAGAATGGCTGACTATTGTATATATTCCTGCCCTACCCCTTTTACTTCGTTATGCAGATCCAGATAAGGACTAAATCCAAGTTGTGCTATTTTAGACTTAGCTTCTTTTCTGTCAGTGTTCAGCCCAGAGTACTTCTAGCAGGTCCAAGAAGGGTAGAGAGGTCTAGGAGAGAGGTCTAGGAGAGAAAGGGATAAGAAAAGATAAGAAATGAGAGCATATTACTAGTTAGTTCCTGGAATGTCCCTCTGGTTAGAGAACTCTGCTGAGTATTGTGCTGTTTTTTTGCGTAGGGAATTGAGCCCTTTGGGCAAAGGGTGTTACTTCTTTGGATTTCAAGAATCTCTAGGTAATAGAGTTTGACCTCTACTTCTTTGCTTTTGGGGTTTAGGGCTAACTTCCAATGGGCTGTACAAGATAATAGAAAAATGTATCATTTATCCCATTCTTGGAGTCAGCTGAGGACCCTTGTTAGGAACGGAGGCTTTCTTTGCTGACTAGATTCCAAATCTACAGCCCCTGACCCACTTGAGTGGGTAATGAGCAGGAAAAGCTGAGGTTCCTGTCTTGACATCTTTGCCTCCAGGGCTTCTGTGCAATTCCTAGTGGTCTTCCTCTTATTCTCTAGGGAAGCTGGGAACTTTGCTCTTAGCACCTGATAAACTGTCTCTTTGTAGGGTGGAGTCTGCTTTGTGGGGTGGAGTCCGCTGCCTTTGTTTGTTCTCTGTTGGGCCTGTCTTAGGAATCAGCTCTATGCTTGTAGGAAAAAGAGTTTGAAAGACTTTGAAAACAGTGAAAATGAATGATATGAGAAGGCGACAGAGGATATGTCCTAAAGTAGTTCTCCGAGTGGGAATGTTCCATTGACTTAATCCAGGTTGGTGATCAAATTGCCATGATGGAACTTTCTTGGGGGATGTGTCACATGTAGTTGAGCAGAATGTTACAGCAGCAGTAGCTTTAAAATCCTAGTGCAGTGCCTCCAAAGTGAAGAAACTTGCCAAGTAGGAATCTTAAGAATCCCCTTACTCCCTCCAAACTCTTAGATCCACACACAGTCTTTCTGCTGATTCTTAAAGGCCTGAGCTTTGTCCTACGTAGTGTTGGCTTGGGGCAGAGAGGAGGGTTGTTTTCCTCCAACATGATAAGGAACCGAGCAGGGCAAAGTGGGGGCTCTGGCCCGTGATTGGTAGACAGGATGCCCTGGAATGCGGTTGGCCAGCAGCCCAGAATCCAGTACTTTGTATTTGTTTGTTTCTGGGAGACTGTGGTCTGGTGCTACTGTGACAGGAAGTGAGAAAGCTGGGAGTGGGGGAACCGAGAGGGGCGATGTCTTTGTGGTTCTCCTGTGAAATCTCTTTGTCCCTGGAGAGCAACTCTGCTACAGAGCTCTACTGAGAAGAGAGCAGCCTTTGTGTGTCTAATGGGTCGCAGAGCATCTAGCTACTCTGAGGGATTAGAGAGTGTGAATTCTGACTGTGGCCTTTTCGTCTTAGCACTTGAGTTATATAAATGGCCTCCATCTCTTAGCATTGGGGAGCTTACTGAGTTTTGTGTCTGCTGTTATTATTTACGGATCTCTATGATTTAATTAAGAAAGGAATTCTAGAAGGAGATAGATGTTAAATAATGTTCATTTGCTGTATATATTGCAGGTACCTTTGGGTCTGCAAAGGGACAGAAAGAAACAGGTAATGCTGAGGCCTTTACATTTTAGGTCTTATCCTTCCAATTGGCACCTTACTATATACAGAGCAGGAGACCTACCCACTCAGTATTGAGAGTTACTGACAGTTCTCTAATGTTTGCACATAACTAGGGAATGGCTCCTAGTTTCCTGGGATTTCCCCCCCTCCCATGTCTACACTGAAATAGCACCTGTAACACTGTTTCCCCCTCCCCCCTTTTCTCCCTTGCTTTGTGTTTTCCCTGCCCTCCATTCCAGCTGTGAAACAGGCATCTCTTCTCACTTTGTGAATTGGGTGGCTAAGTCCTCAACTTCTTGCCAAGCTGGCTGGTCCCTGAGCACATACACAAACCCGCCTTTGATTGCCCAGGAGGACAGCTGCCCTAGAGGCAGATTGCTAACATACCACCAGAACAATCCTTCCCCTCTGTTCTGATACTGGCTAGCACAATCTTCCCTGCTTCTAGTTCCTTCTGTTTCCCACCGCAACCCTGATCTTTGCTTTTGGCTTAGTGAGGTGTCATATTAAAAATGAAAGTAGGGATATTTGTGATTAGATTTTCTTTCTTATGATAGGCAGGTGATCAGAGAATGTGGCATGTAGCCAGATTTCTAGATCAGGCTTGCCAGTGGAAAGGTAGGTAGGTGATTTGTACAAAGTAAGTATCTCTTTTGTCCTTAGCACCTTTCCTCCTGAGTACTTGGTCCTTATAAAAGGGGAAATAAATTGGAGGTAGATTGCAAGCTACTCTTCCCCAGAATTGAGTAAGGTCTTGTTCTTTAAAGTGAAGGTAAGACCCATAGGTCTAGCTGGTTCCACTCCATCTTTTCTTGCTGCCTCCCCTCTCCACACAAAAAAGTTTACTTTGGGTTAATTTCTCTGTTGGAACTAGAATGACTTCTAACCACAGGAAGCATAGAAATTTCATACTCCTTCCACTGCAGCAAGGAGAAGGAACATGGACTTGGAGTAGAACATACGAGTGAGTTTCTACCACATAATAGCTGATGACCCTGGGCAAGATACTCAGTACTTATGATATATACAATACTTATGATGTATAGGTAGTCTGCTTATCCATAAAAAGAGGCCATTACCCCAGTGGGTGTTGAAAGGATTATATGTGATAACTCCTAGGGGGAGATCAATAATTAATAATAACAACTTTTCTTCCTCTGTAAGGTAGGATTTTCTTTTTTCTTTCAGATCAAAGAGAAATATTTCCTCCTGTTTTCTGTCCTGTAGCTGAAATAGGACCTTAGCACTTCTGATTTCCTCATAGATTTACACCTTGTCTCTCCCTGTTGTTTGTCCCCAAAAGAAAGTATACTCTAAACCTAAGGGAAGGGATGTCTTGTTGCACTTTTTAGGGATTTGAGGATTTGGGACTGTGTAAGTATTACATGCTTCCATTTCTTCCAAGTTATCTTCAAATGATAGGCAAAGAGGTGGAAAGTATGCCATAGATAGAAAGTAAGGGAGTTTGGTGAGAAGCTGCCTTTTCAAAAAGGAATGTGAGCTCAAACAGTTGGGTGACCTCTAGTAAACGCTAAGGTTAAGCTTTTCCATGAACATTTTTTCTTTCTAGCCTAGGATGTGGAAGGGTATAAGGTGTCCTAGTTAATTTTAGGATTTCTCTTTTATGACATGAAACTTAAATAGTGCCTTTCCATTTTGATTAGACTTTTTCTCATTTCCCATTGTGTACCTGACCTCCCTCTCTTTTTCTCTCTCTCTGTTCTTGTAGGAAGGAGAAAGGCATTTGGCCTCTCCCCTTCCTCTAGTCTGACACCTCCCTCTGTTTTTTTGCCCCTCCCTCTTATCTTTGTTTGCTTATCGGCCTCTCCCTAAAGCCTTGCTTTCTCCTTTTAAGGCTAGGTGAGGCACCTTTGGCAAGGTTGCAAAGGGATCCAGGTAAGTAACTCTGTGTGTCTCCTCTGACTCTCTCTTGGGATTGAGAGAAAATTCAGTGTTAACTGGCCCAGTGGAGGGCCTTGGAGAGGCATGTGGGTAATGGGGGAGGAGAAGGAGGCGGCCTGGCCTGAGAGATCGGAAGGACTTGTTAGACCAGTCCTGTGTGTGTGTCATGCATGCTCCATAGAGAAGCAGGTTTTGTTTCTTTCCATACCCTTTCAGTCCTGGGCCCCCTCACTAGCTGAGAGACACACCCTTCCTTCGCTTCAAAGCCAGCCCAGCACTTAGCCATTTTAGTATGTCATGGTTTGGGGGGTTCCCAGAATACTTGGGAGGGGAAAAGAGAGCAAAAAGAATGTTTTATCTGGTCTCTAAATTTGGGAGGTCATAATGGTGGCGTAGATTTCTTTTTTTTTTTAAGTCACAGTAAAAACTTTAAATCCTGGCAGGTAACTTCAGTTAAGGATTGTTAGACTGAAGTAAGCTTAAGGTGCCCCATTGACATATAGAAATTGCCAGCCCAAAAGTCCTTCCTTTCTCTGACATTCCAATCAGATAGAGTGCATCACTCTTTCCTAAGAGGAGGAGGGTGATTTGCCCAGAGACTCCCTTAATTCATCAGAGAGATTCATGGTGGACACAGTGAGACCCAGTTTTTCCTTGTGAAAGACTCCTTTGGTCAGCTTTTTGGGTACTCTCAATGGAGAAGCTGGGCCTAGTATGAAACAGATCCACGAGGAAGCACAGAAACTGCTAACACTCAGAGAAGACCATTTCCAAAATATAGGTTTTGTGACATTATATCTTAATGCAAATCAGCTCCGGGGACTTGGGGTTAGCATAGAGATGAGTCTTCCCAGGGAATTGAGAAGTACTAGAATTGTTCGGACTGGGACTGAGCTTCGGAAGGTGGAACAAGTGGAGTGGGGTGGGGTACTTAGACTTTGGACTCTGGTATAAAAGCTGATAACAAGCCATAGAAAAACTGTTGACAAAATATATTCCTTTGATTTAGAAACTACATGGCAGTTTTCTGTTTTTATGTTTGCGGTTGAACAGAAAAAATTGCTTTGAATTTGGGGGGCAAATGCCAGTTAAGGCAAATAAATGCTTTTAGGTATCTGGAGGACCCACCTTTCTGGTTTGGATGTTATGTAATATAGTTCTGTAGTGTTAGAGGTACTATATTTTGTTGACTGGTATTCTGCAATAGGAGGCTCAGTGTACTTTTTTTTTTTTTTGACACTGGGTCTTGCTCTGTTGCCCAGACTAGAGTACAGTGGTGTCATCATAGCTCACTGCAACTTCAAACTCCTGGGCCTATGCTAAAGCAATCCTGCCTCAACCTCCCAAAGTGCTAGGTTTACAGGTGTGAGCCACCATGGCTGGCCTCAATGCACTTTTTGAAAAAGCCATTTGAAATCCCTAGAATGACAAAGAAGTAGAATTTTGCCTTATGATTGTTTTTAGAGGGAGAGTATAAATTTGTGACACTGGTTTTGATTTTATAATGAATAAATAGAAAGAAAGGAGAAGAGCTGTCTTTGGGACTGGCTGCCAAAGATAAAATTTCTTTCCCAAGAACCCAGAGATTGGTGAACTTCAGAGTTCACTCGGCCTGTGGTTTTGCAGATATTAGTTCATTAAAACTAAACCCTGAAAAGTATTAATAATAGAAATAGAAGCTTATGGGGGGCCGGGCGCGGTGGCTCACGCCTGTAATCCTAGCACTTGGGAGGCCGAGGCGGGCGGATCGTTTGAGCTCAGGAGTTCGAGACCAGCCTGAGCAAGAGCGAGACCCCGTCTCTACTAAAAAATAGAAAGAAATTATCTGGCCAACTAAAAATATATATAGAAAAAATCAGC
>CM052438.1:171248910-171279393 GCA_028533085.1 Varecia variegata
TGTTGCAATGTAACCTTTCTCTCTTCAGAATGTATCCCTATGTGCTGTGCTCCATGCTACGTTTGTACTTCCATACAAGAAGTATCTATTCTATCTTGAATTTTTGTTGTTGGTATACATTTATTAACCCATACCCCAGTGGGTTGCAAAAGTTCAGAAGGCAGGAACTGTAAATCAGCCTCCTCTCAACTGCAGTGCCTTATAATAGGTATTCACTATTTGCTATAGTGAATGGAAAGTATTGAGGAAGCTTGTAGATGTTGAAGGATATCTTAGGGAGGATTTCTGGATTTGAGTCATCTTGAAGCTTCTGGTTTCCCCTCAGGAATGTAAGCTCGGAGAGGAGTGAAGCTCGCCGGAAACTTCGGGAATGTGATGGTTTAGTTGATGCCCTCATTTTCATTGTTCAGGCTGAGATTGGGCAGAAGGATTCAGACAGCAAGGTAAGTTAATGGCTGAGTGAATTCCATTCACTACAACCATGAGATATTTGTAGTAAAGACCTATCATCTCTTGCTTTCAAATAATATTAAAATATCTGTACCAGCCCCTACTCTCTAAAATGGGAATTCAACTTAGAAGAAAAGTTTTCTTTAGAATTTCCTTCACCTGTATTCTTTTAAAGCTGTTTAGGTGTCTTCTAAGATTGTACATTTTCTAAGTAGTAAAAACAGTGATCTAAGTTTTGGGTCACACACCAAATAGTAGCAGAAGCCAGTGAGTCCAGAGTTGGGCTTTCCATTAGCCTGAGGCTATGAGAATTTTGAGAAGCCCAGAGCGCTTAAGAGGCATCCTCAGAGATTGTGGATTGGGCTGTACATTTGAGGATCCACATTTTAAAACCTGAATCATGGAAACCTATACTTGCTGGGAAATCACAATAGGCATTCTTCTCTCTCACTGAGCCTTTTATCTTTTGTCACTAAGCTTGTGGAGAACTGTGTTTGCCTCCTTCGGAACTTATCGTATCAAGTTCACCGGGAGATCCCACAGGCAGAGCGTTACCAAGAGGCACCTCCCAATGTTGCCAACAATACTGGGCCACATGCTGCCAGTTGCTTTGGGGCGAAGAAGGGCAAAGGTAAGTCTTGGTTTCTGTTCCTTGGTCTTTAATGTGGGACAGGGAAAAAAAAGAGGACACTTTTTTTTTTGGAGACAGTCTTGCTCTGTCACCCAGGCTGGAGTACAGTGGCACAATCATAGCTCAGTATAACCTTGAACTCTTGGGTTTAAGCCATCCTCTCACCTCAGCCTTTCGAGGAGCTAGGGCTACAGGCGCATGCCACCATGCCAGCTAATTTTTTTAGTTTTTATAGCGACAGGGTCTCACTATGTTGCTTAGGCTGGTTTTGAACTCCTAGTCTCAAGTGATCCTCCTGCCTTGGCCTCCCAAAGTGCTGGGATTACAGGTGTGAGCCACCATGCCTGGTAGGAAAGAATACTATTAGCTTTAGGTACAAAATACTTGCCAAGCAGAATAGGAGTCTGCCTGGTCAAGAATATCTTTTTGCTCTGCTGCTGCTTCTCCTGTGTTGTGTGCTTTATTGAAGGTGGTGGTGGTTTCAGTATCGGTGACTGGGGTGGTGAAGGATGAGAACCCAGCTAATCTGGGGCCTTCTCCCCATACGTCCTTTATGTTTCTTGTGTTTTTCTTTTTCTTTCTGTGCTTTCCTGCTTATTTGCCCATAATCCTGCTGACATCTTTCTCCTGCATTTTTCTTCCTTTGTTTCTCTCCTCTGCTTTCCACCTTGGGTGATGCACTGGAAGATGAATGGTTCTCCAGAGGTGAGTGGAGTCTTTTAAGGTGCTTATCTACTTCTAATTTGCATGTTTTGGTTTTAGCTTCCCTGGTATTTTCTTGTCTAACTTTTCTCTGTGAATGCATGTAGGAAAATGTAGTTGAGGAAGACATTGAAACAAGTTTAGCTCTTTTGAGCTAATAGCTCGTGGCATGCTATTTCTGGGCAGCAGTCCCTGTTATCAGAACTCAGGACAGTAGCAACAACAGTGGTTATCCTCGTCTTACTTATCTGCTGCCTGTTTTCTGACCTTGTTTCTGCATAAGCCCCTGCTGGGACAAATTACGCTCCTCTTCTCCCCCGACCATGCATCTCTGATCAAAAGATTCTGACTGAAGAATGAAAAATATGCCAAGTGGAATCTTTGCTTTCTTGAACTTTTTACCCCTTTTCCCTCTTTTGTTCATTTCTACAGGGAAAAAACCTGTAGAGGATCCAGCAAACGATACAGTGGATTTCCCTAAAAGAACTAGTCCTGCTCGAGGTAAGTTTGCCTATGTTTACTGTTCTCTCTTTTCCAACTCATGGATTTGAGTAATGGTGAAAATATTAGAAAACTTCATAGTAGTATAGCAGTAACTTGAAAAGGACTGCTCGTTAAGGACATTGTTCAGGTTACTTAAGGATAGGATAAGGATGATAGTTAGAGCATAAACTTAGGAATCCTAAGTGGCCACTACAGTTCTTGAGACTTAAACCTCACTATTAATAAGAAGCTTATTTTTTACAGTTTGGATCTTTATCATCATCAATACAGTGAATCCAAAGTTCACAGCCCTCCATAGATACAAAAAACTTAAATAGTTAAGTCTATAATGGCCCCTTCTACTTAGCCATTGTAAAGTGGGAAGAATGACTGGGTTAAGTTAGAAATAATTAATAAAGGAGGAAGGAAAGAGAGGAGTTGAATATGATGAGTTGATATCTGTTCTGCTCTTACCATGGATAAGTTTTTTTTGTTGTTGTTGTTGAGACAGAGTCTTACTCTGTTGCCTGGGCTAGAGTGCCGTGGAGTCAGCCTAGCTCACAGCAACCTCAAACTCCTGGGCTCAAGCAATCCTACTGTCTCAGCCTCCCAAGTGGCTGGGACTACAGGCATGCACCACCATGCCCACATAATTTTTTCTATATATATCTTTAGTTGTCCAGCTAATTTCTTTCTATTTTTTTAGTAGAGACGGAGTCTTACTGTTGCTCAGGCTAGTCTTGAACTCCTGAGCTCAAACGATCCACCCACCTCCACCTCCCAGAGTGCTAGGATTACAGCCATGAGCCACCGTGCCCGGCCTGGCTAAGTTATTCTTAAGGCATGGAATCAGGTCTCTGAGTTTGCTATTGAGTGGGTGGGAGAGTTTAGGGAGCCTAATGACACAGGAGCATAAATCCATCAATTCAGAGTACCAAGGCTGGACTCCAGCCAGCTAGAGCCTGTTTCGTAGATATTGATTAGCATCCTTTGCCTTCTTTTCCTTTCTTGTGCAGGCTATGAGCTCTTATTTCAGCCAGAGGTGATTCGGATATACATCTCTCTCCTCAAGGAGAGCAAGACTCCTGCCATCCTAGAAGCCTCGGCTGGAGCGATTCAGAACTTGTGTGCTGGGCGCTGGACGGTAAGTACCTTTCAGAAAATGAATTTGGAGATGGGAGAACTTAGATAACTAGTTTGATGCCAATTGTAATCTGTTTTACCTCTTACCATGTGTTTGTTCTAGTATGGTCGATACATTCGCTCGGCTCTGCGTCAAGAGAAGGCTCTTTCTGCCATAGCTGACCTCCTGACCAATGAACATGAGCGTGTAGTGAAAGCTGCATCTGGAGCATTGAGAAATCTGGCTGTGGATGCTCGCAACAAAGAATTAATTGGTAAGGAGTTGAATGCTGTTACCTCAGCGTCTAGTATAGTGCCTGCAATCTAGCGGGTGCTTAATAATTTATTGAATTTATTGCAGTGACGTGGAAGGAACCTAGCCCTCCATAGTTTATAAATCTAAGGGTTGGTGAGAGCTACAGTTTAATGGTTCTTGGAAAGACAAGAAATGATGACTCTTCAAAAGTAGAATAACAATAGCTATTATTTATTTATTGAGTACTTGGTTACTAGGCAATGTTAAGCACCTCTCTGTTTTCATTTAATCCCCACACATTACAAAGATTCTTTTTTTTAATAGGATAAGTAAACTGAGGTTCACAGAAGTTAAGTAATTTGCCCAGAGTTAATACAACTATTTAGGGACAGAGCCCAGTGTATTTATTTTACAAATTCACAATCACTGTTCTATTATATTAAATTATTTTAATATTCAATATATTGTTTTTATTAGAGTATCTGAAAGGACTGTGTAGTATATATGATATATACAGTACTCACATTGTTTCAATGTCATTGAAGGAGAGAAGAGATAAAGGAGTAGGAAGGACAATAAAACCATGACTGTTCCAGGCCTTTGCCCTTTTTGATATGATAATCCCATAGGAAAATGAAGTTGATTTGTATGGATAGTACCTATACTTGATGTGATCAGTACATTTAAGTATAGTGCAAGGCTTCTCATGACCTGACTCTGCCTTTTTTCCCTGGGTACGTTCCTTCTGTCCTACTTCTATAGGTAAACATGCTATTCCTAACTTGGTAAAGAATCTGCCGGGAGGGCAGCAGAACTCCTCCTGGAATTTCTCTGAGGACACCGTAGTCTCTATTTTGAACACCATCAATGAGGTTATTGCTGAGAACTTGGAGGCTGCCAAAAAGCTTCGAGAGACACAGGGCATTGAGAAGCTGGTGTTGATCAACAAATCAGGGTGAGCTTACCACTTAAAATCACAGCTGGAAGAATTTGTATGAGAGGGGAGTTGCTAAGAAGGACCTTTCCTCTTTTGCTTTTGCTTTCTAAGGTTATTTCCCCTTATTTATGTCTGAAGTGTGAAGAGTATTATTCTATTTTCTGTCTTAATTTTGATCCAAAATTGATAATAGACTCTTACATCAAACATTTTTTTTGTGTCACTGTTTGGGATATAGCATTTGATGAAAACTTGATTTTGTTCATTTTGGCTTCTATATTCTTATGTTCTTATTAGAGGGTATAGGTTCTAAGATTCTTTCCTGGTGTTAATATCCAAATTCCATATGGTGTTACTTTCTTCAAAAGGAACCGCTCAGAAAAAGAAGTTCGAGCAGCAGCACTTGTATTACAGACCATCTGGGGATATAAAGAACTGCGGAAGCCACTGGAAAAAGAAGGGTGGAAGAAATCAGACTTTCAGGTATAGTAACTCTTGAGACCAAGAATTTTACCTTTTTTTCCGCCCTGGTCCCAGGGTAATGCTTCTGTCTTCTTTGAGTTTTTTTCTTTTTCACCACCACACTAAATCTATTTTTGACCCATCTCTTAATTAGTAGAAATTATTTACCTTACTCCTCCTCAAAAGAGTGGGGAGCTACAGTGCGTGTGCTACTGAAAGTGCTCTGGTCTTCCTCTGCATCATAATATACTATAAGTGTTGGTGGTGATGAAGGATGAAGGGATGGCCTTTTTGTCTTTTCCCCAAATCCCCATAGCTCTTTGAAGTAGTTTACTATCCTGAGACTGTATTTCCCTCTGATAGTATCAGTGTTGGAACCTTTGTAATCTCCTGTTCCAGAACACAAACAGAAGCCATAAATCGTAGTTCGTTTCACCGTATAGGGTATTTTATTCAACCCTTATAAGAGTTGCCTTTTTGTAAGAATTGTATTTGGAAACAGGAACTTAGAGGTTTGTGCCCACTAAGGAGTAAGATATAGGTGAATTTAATATTCTGTGGCATTATTGCATTTTGGTTTTGCTTCCAGGTGAATCTAAACAACACTTCTCGAAGCCAGAGTAGTCATTCATATGATGATAGCACTCTCCCTCTCATTGACCGGAACCAAAAATCAGGTACAGTATCCAGAGGGCACACTTCTCCTTTTAGCCACTCCGTTCAGGGGTGGGGAACCTGCGGCCCTCTGATTTCAAGATTGTTCTTTTTTAAGCACGAAAGGAGGCAAGAAAAGCTTCATCTTTCTCTGCTTGCACCCTTTTTAATAAAAGAATTTGTTGTGTAAAATATGGATTCAGACAAAAGGCCACACTTAAGGACCTAGTAGGCCACATTTCACCTTAAGACCGCAGGTTCCACACCCCTATGGAAGGTAATAGTACTCTGCTCCAGGATTATAATGCAGAATTGGGTAGGTATGAGCATTAGAAATCAAAACAAAACAGTTTATTAGCCTGGCTGTGATTCCCCTATATTTGCTTGTGAAATCAAAATCACTGGGAAGTGGACCCTTGTCTCTTTTTTCTAATTTTTTTTTTCATCTTTTAAATTTCCATATAGGGACCAGGTACAGTGGTGCATGTTTTATAGTCCCAGTTCCTTGGGAGGCGGAAGTGGGAGGATTGCCTGAGCCCTGGAGTTCGAGACCAGCCTGGGCAATATAGCACAACCTTCTCTCAAAAAACTTTATTTGTATAATATTAAGTAATACGTGTTTATTATTGAAAAATTAGAAAATACAGGCAACCAGAAAAATAACACCAAAATATCACTTGTTTCTATTACCCAGAGATGGCCACTGCTATTTTGGGTTATAGCTTTTTAAACACTTTTGCTATGTGAGCAAACACATTTTTCCCCAAGAGATGAATCATATATTTTGTTTTGTAAATTCTTTTTTACTGAAAGTGTATATTGTGACCCTTGTGACACTGGCTTTTGCCTTGATCATTGTTTTTTTTTGTTTTTTTGAAACAGAGTCTTACTCTGTCACCCAGGCTAGAGTACAGTGGCGGCATCATAGCTCACTGCAACCTCAGACTCCTAGGCTCAAGCAATCCTTCTGCCTCTGTCTCTCAAGTAGCTGAGACTACAAGCATGCGCCACCATGCGGGGCTAAGTTTTCTATTTTTAGTAGAGACAGGGTCTTGCTCTTGCTCAGGCTGGTCTCTAACTCCTCACCACAGACAATCCTCCCGCCATGGCCTCCCAGAGTGCTAGCATTATAGGCGCGAGCCACCCCACCCAGCTGATTATCGGTTCTTGAAATATGTAGTCTGAGGATTCCAAGAATGTTGTCATTTGTACTGGTGGTACAGAAGCACTGGTGCTTACTGCTGGTGGCTTAGCACAAACCAGGGGAGTGACACCAAACTGAATGAGTCATTGTAGTCTTTGCTGCCATGTACTTAGTTAAAAGAAGGGCCATTTTTACTTAAGAATGTAATTGATAGAGCTGTAAAAATTAATAATTTTACTATTTTTCTACCCTTTAGTACACATCTCTTTAATATTCTGTGCTGATGAAGTAGGATTACTCATAAAGCACTTCTGCTACATACCAAAGCATGATGATTGTTTGAAGGAAAAGCGCTTAAGTTATTGAGTTACTAGTTGGACTAGCCACTTTTTTCTGAACATCATTTTTACTTGAAAATATTTGTGGCAAATAAACTATGATTATTTATACATGGATATTTAGCAGATATTTTCTCAAAAATGAATGTAGTGAGCTTGTCACTTTGTAGAAAATAACTGACAGTATTTGCTGCCTGGGCTTTCAAGTGAAAATTGTGATTTTGGAAAACTTGTATCTGCCATTGTGAGCCGGTAACTTCCCAATACTTAAAAGACTTTCTAATGAAATCAGTGGTGATATGAATGAATGTGATTTTAGAAAAATATTATATAATGATGTGTGTTAACATTTGAAACATCTGTATAACTCTATGAACCAGTGTTTTGCAAGTGACTAACGCATGATGTTTTAAAATCATATATGGGTAATTGATCCAAAGTGCAAGACAGACCAGTCTTTTAATTTAACAGAATATGAAGAGATTGTTTGGTTTCAGATTCCACATTACTGCTAACCTTTAAGAAACTGCAAAGACAGATAACCAAAATTATCTGAAAAGACTATTAAAAATTTCCTCCCTTTTCCAACTTTTTACCTGTGTGAGGCTGTATTTTTCTTGTATACTTCAACCAAATTAACATATCCTGATAGATTGAGTGCAGAAACAGATATGAGAATCTAGGCCGGTCATGGTGGCTCACGCCTGTAATCCTACAACTCCGGGAGGCCGAGGTGGGAGGATTGCCTGAGGTCAGGAGTTTGAGACCAGCCTAAGCAAGAGCAAGATCCCGTCTCTACTAAAAAAATAGAAAAAATTAGCCAGGCGTGGTGGTGTGTGCCTGTAGTCCTAGCTACTTGGGAGACTGAGGCAGGAGGATTGCTTGAACCCAGGAGTTTGAGATTGCTGTGAGTTAGGCTGATGCCAGGGCACTCTAACCTGGGCAACAGAGACTCTCACTCAAAAAAAAACAAAAAAAACCAAAAAAAAAACAAACAGATATGAGAATCTAGCTGTCTTCTATTAAGCCAAACTTAATAGAAGGGATATGTAAAAATTAAAAATATTTTTTATTAAAATATTAACATAAATTTATTAAGGAAGTAGATATTTTAAATTTCTCAGTGTGATAAATATTAATACATATAACCCATGCTAATGAAAGCTCTTCAGCTCCTCATCCTTTTTAAGACTGTAAAGGGGCCTTGAGAATAAATAATTTGAAAACTGCCGGCTTGGATGGATTTGTTTCTTGTATTAAGAGTCTGTAGGAGGCTGGGCGTGGTGTCTCATGCCTGTAATCCTAGCACTCTGGGAGGCCGAGGCGGGTGGATCGCTCGAGGTCAGGAGTTCGAGACCAGCCTGAGCAAGAGCGAGACCCCATCTCTACTAAAAATAGACAGAAATGATTTGGACAGCTAAAAATATATATAGAAAAAAATTAGCCAGGCATGGTGGCGCATGCCTGTAGTCCCAGCTACTCAGGAGGCTGAGGCGGGAGGATTGCTTAAGCTCAGGAGTTTGAGGTTGCTGTGAGCTAGGCTGACGCCTCGGCACTCTAGCCCAGGCAACAGAGCGAGACTCTGTCTCAAAAAAAAAAAAAAAAAAAAAGTCTGTAGGAAAAGGATCGCTCTAAGTCCTATGAGGGCTTTGTTGCAACTATAGAGTTGTGATCAGTGCCTGGCACATAGCGGGTGCTAAGTAGAAATTTGAATGAAGAGAAGAAAGGAGGGCAGACCAGAGAGCAATTTTTATGTCGTGTATAGATTTTGAAGAGTTGGTTTTTGACATGGATAACTTTCTTACTTCATATAGATAAGAAACCTGATCGGGAAGAAATTCAGATGAGCAATATGGGATCAAACACAAAATCATTAGGTAGGTGATTAATTCCTGCCTAAGGATGTGGAGTAATATTTCATTGGGCTGAGGGATACTAGTAGTTTTTTCTAACACCCTGATCATTTACCATCCTAGAAGAGCACTGGCTGATCATTTCCATTTGGAAGGATGTAAAGAAATTTACTTTTTCACATTCCCACATGCTCAAAGGTTTTCAGAAAATCTTCCTCTGCCTCTCCGGTTACACAAGTTCAAGTTTGTGTGTCTAAACTTACAGCCCATTGCAGTGTGACCCCAGTTTCCTTCTCTGTCTTCTCTTCATGCACTCTGTGTCAGCTTGCCTGGTCTACTTGCTATTCTCTCTTTACTCTCTGTGTTTCTATAAATTGTGCTCAATACCTACTGGAATGTCCTTCCCATTTGCTTTTCTAAATTCTCTTTATCCCCAAAGGCTTAACTCAAGTCTCGTTCTCCCCTGTCAGGTCCTTCCTAACTATTGCAGTGTATTACACTCTCTCTTCTCTTAATTCCAGTCCCTTTTACAGACAGATCTTTATTATCATATGTCATACTCTGGGTATTTCATACATAATGTCTTCCCTGTTAGATTCTAGTTCTTTTTAAGTCAGGGACCATCAGACTTTAATGCCTTTCTGGAGCATTTGACAAAGCTCAGTTCTCAACAGAGGTGCTTAATTCACGCTTGCTTACCTATTTTGTATATATTGTACATAGGAAGGGAATGTCATATTTCTGTGTACTTTTTTTCACTAGATAACAACTATTCCACATTGAATGAGAGAGGGGACCACAATAGAACACTGGATCGATCTGGAGATCTAGGCGATATGGAGCCACTGAAGGGAACAACACCCTTGATGGTAAATTCTCTTTGTTTACTGTTGTCCATCTAAGGTTAGTTCTATTTTGAAGTCTGTGTGTTTTGTGAAATAGGAAAACAAGTACAGAGGGAAAGATAAGCATCCTTTTCTGGTAGGGGTTTTCAGGAAAAAGTAGGGGTTTTGACTCATGCTGGGATTTCTTGGGCCATTATACTGCAGTGGTTGAGATGAGGAAGCTAGTCTGTAAACGTTACTGATAGGACTAACACTAATCTATTCTCATACCTACGTTCTTCCTGTCCCTCCTGTTTTATGAATATGAATATTTTGCCCTTCTCTTACTGTGGTATCTTGTTTTGTTTGAGTTTATAGATATTGGGATTTTACCTAGGTCTGGCACACACTCATGAGGTGTTCCTATCTCTTTACTAATACTAACAAATTGCATGTGTTCACAGCAGGACGAGGGGCAGGAATCTCTGGAGGAAGAGTTGGATGTATTGGTTTTGGATGATGAGGGGGACCAAGTGTCTTACCCCGCCGTGGTATGTCCTCTAGTTACCCCCAAGATCGTCCTTGAGGAAGGAGTTTCCTGTGTGTCAGCAGTTTGCCAATCACGCTGATCTGATCAGGCCAGAGACACTAGTCTCAGCCACGTGGGCTCGGGAGGTTCCGCTTCTGTGATTCTTACCTCTTAAAAGGCTGGGACATACAGTTGGTGATCTGATTCTCCATTATGTGCTGCCTGCCTTCCTCCAGATTTGTTCAACTGTGTATTTTGGGTCTCCTTCCCAACCCTATTAACATCCTCTCTTTCTCTTTTTTTCTCCACAGCAGAAGATTTAGCACCACTATCTCCATTCCATCTGGGCTTATAATATATGTACTTTTTTTTGGTGGTGAAATGGACGGATGATTTTCCCTTTCTTCGCTGGACTATTGTGCCAACTGCCAGGCTGCCTCCTGCCCTTATAGCCCTAAGTGGCTGCCTTCTTTCCATCAACTCCCAACTTCTTCCAGTGAAGTTTAATTGTCCCAGCCCCCCACCCATGCAGTTTCTCCCAAGAAGCCTGACTCAGTTATTTGCATATCCTGAGCAACTGCTGCAGATTAGCTCGTTTTGCCAGCTCTCCCTGGAACTCTTGGCCTTGTGTGGAGGGTGGGAGAGAATGGGAATCTTCACTGGAAGCTGTGGGAAGACTTGGAAGTTACATGCTGTATATGCAATGTCCCGTAATCTGATAAACTGATGATTCTTAAGATTTTTTTTTTTTCCTGGTGGGGAAGGGACTTTTTATTTTCTTTTGGAGAAGGGGAAATGTGAGCTCTTCCCTAATTCTTAATGGCTATTTTTGAAGCAAAGAAGGCTGGCAACATTGGCACATTCCACCTGGCAAGGGCTCTTAAGTAAGTGGAGGTCTCCTAGAACTGGGATTGAGAAACCTTGTTCTCCTCATCTCCAAGGCAGGGACCATCAAGGACCTACAGACTCCATCTCTTCTGCAAGCCTCATGCCAACCGTGGGCTGCTGCTGCTGCCCCTTATGGAGGCTGTCGTTAACCCTCCTCTCCCACCCTGTGATATGTCTGCTGACTTGGCCTGGCTATTTGCAAAAGGCCATAGAAAGAGGAGAATGTCAAGACTCTTTGGTTGAGAAGGAGGAGAAAAATGTCTTTTGAGAAGAAGAGGAACCTCTAGGAGGAGCCTAGTAGGAATGTACATGAAGCAGTTAGTCAGAAACTGGCAGGAAGCTTCAAAGCTGGCTTCCCCCCACCCTGTTTTTCCTTTTCCTACCCTTATAGGCCTATTCTCCCCTGCCTCCACCCTGGATTGGTTGGCCAACTAAAGGACTTGATGTATATAACTCCTATCCCCTTTACCCTTATAAGGTGGGGATTGCCCCTGGCTTTGCCTCTTCTTTGTGCCTTTGGCCTTGGGTGCATCTCCTCCCTCCCTTCCATGTGCCTTTCTTTGCCTCTGCAGTCTCATTTCTCATAATTTTGCAAACTGTATTTTGTTGCTTTCTTACCCACTTCTTGGCCCTAAATAGCAGAAAGAAGAAGAGAAGTAACCTAGAGAACCTCAGATTCTCCATTGGGGATTGATGTAGCCTCTGATTTTAGCCATAGCAAGCTTTTGCTCAACAGCATATGGTTGGGATTTTGCAAAAATACTGTTTTGATAAATCTCAAAGTGAGGTTGGTGGGAGGAGTGAGTGGTGCAACTCTTACTCCTTAGGTGCCCAGAATTTACCGTCATCTCTGAAGGGGTTATAGAGGGAAGTGTTCTCTCCCCAATTCCTCCCCTTCCCCCAGTACTGCTCCCTCTCACTTTAGTATATATTAACAGGTTGGGCTAGAGGAATCAGCTGCTATGCGGGTTGATTTTTTTTTTTTTTTTTAATATTTTTCCTTAATTTACCTTCCCCGTTAATCTAAAAGCTCTGTTCCATGCAACTGGAATTCTTTATCCCTCTCTTCCCCTTCCCTTATATATTGAGGCTATGGGGTAGGAGAAAAGTGCACAACCCACCACTCCCCTTCCCCATGCATTAAAATTCCTTATTTACCTTTTTTCCCTTCCCATTTCCCCCACTCCTATCCACCTTTCCTGGCAAAAAGGAGCCTTTTGCTCTCTGTGACCCTAAGAGCACACTGCACAGGGAAATTGCCCCCATCCAGACCTGGCTCCACTCTGGGCTTCTCTTGTCCTCTTCTGCTCTTTTCCTGGTGCTCTTTTTTTTTCTCGGTGGGGTGTGGGTAATAGAACAGCTGTGGGCTTTTGGGGACCTTTAACTGTTTTTTTTTTTCCTTTCATTTATAAAAACACTAAACATTCAATTCCAGAGAACCAAAAATCCCACCTTCCCACCGAACACTACTAAGGGGCATGTCTTCTGCTCCGTTCCTTTTCTCTTTTTCTTTCTCTCTTGTTAATGCTTTTAAAAAAAATGAGTTTTTTATATAAATAAAGTTTTTAAAGTGTGTATGTAGGGAGTCTGTGTCATTTCTTCACTTCAAGCTGCATTTCTTCCCTCTTCATCTTGGTTACTTCCTTACATATCAGTGCCCTTTTTCTTCCCAGAGCAACCAGAAGGAGGTTATACCAGGATTTATTTTGAGCTCAGCCTCAACTTAAGCAACATTCTTTTTTAATTATATGTGAAACATTTTTCCCTGAAGATTCTTAAAAATTAAATGTGGCTGAAGTTGAGCATGAGGAGCTTATTGCTCACTTAGTAATAAGAAACCAAAGTATAAAGAATTAATGACTTCCATAGTCACTGGGATTCTTTTGCAACACTTGAGAAAACTAACATTAAATAAATGTTAGTTACATGGTCCTCTTGAATAGAAGATTAGAAGCTACCAACTCCAACTGCCATCCATCCTAATAAATATGAAAATGTAGAATTAAAAGGCCTATGTATATAAGTAATGATCACTGGGCCATGATGTTGCTTCTCAGGCTAACTGCAATCCTTCAGTCGGAAGATAGTAGGCCTATTTACTTGAAAGACCATATTTGGTAGGACATTATTTGTGTGTGGATTACTAGGGATTGTCTTTACTGGAGAGGCCAAGGATTAAGACCTATGGAAGGAGACTTATTTTTCTGAGACTTTCATATCCTATCATATAATTAAAAGACTCAAGAATTTGTATAAAATGCTTTATGTATGCCAGAATTTTTAGATTATATAGCTGCTACTGCTGGTCCTATTTCACTTTGTTGAACTAAGACTTGGGTATGAAAACTTTCTTGGGCTAGTAAGACCAGGAAATACAAGCATTCTAGTTTTTACCTTTTAAGGCTTGATTTGTGTCTGAAAATTGTAGTGTTCAACTAGAAGCATGAGGCACAAAGCCAAAAAGCTACTGTGGCTTGCTTTCCAAAGAGGTTTGGTAGCCCCGCTTGAGATGGTTTTTATCTATGTAGAAAAACCTGGCTACTGGTCAATAGCCTTTTATTTCCATGTTAATATTCTTTATTATTCACTGGCATTGAGCTAGATACAAACACTACTCTCTTCCTCCTGGATTGGTTCATTTGTTTTATCTTATTCAATAAATATTTGCTAAGTACTTCCTATATGCTGAGCATTGTGTAGAGGTAAGATTTAGATTAGAGAATGAAACAGATGGATCCTTTCTCACAGATTACAATCCGTGAGAATCCCATGTAGCTAAGATCTGTGATCTCTTGAAACATTTCTTTCTGTGCCCTTACCTAACTAAAATGAGGTGTTTAACAGAATAATCTGTAAAGGTCTTATATCTCTTAAGTTTCTTGATGCTGATTTAGTAATGCTTTGAAGGCTTTTGGTATCTCTTGCTCACACCAACTTTAGGAATCCTTTGGATTTTGTCAAGGTCATCCGTGTACTCCCGGATCCTTTAAAGCCTGAGATTTTCTGTAATTGCTTGAAGATTATGGTCAACCATTCTATTGCCTCAACAAAGCTGTTTTGTGAACATGATAGCTAACTGTAATGAGTCTTGCTGTGACATAGTTTCTGACAGAGTTCAAAGCTATGACCTCACCTGGCCACTCATTCTTTCTTGCTGAACTAATGTACTTTGCTACAAATATCTCACCCAGGAAGAACTAAAGACCAGTCTTTCTATATCGTTCTTTCTCATTTTGTCTATTTTTATATCTGAAGTAAAGGTTGTTCTTGGTATTTTCATAGATCAAGTTATAAACCAGCTAGACCTAGCCTTACGGATCTGAGCAAGTACATAAAAACTACCTGGATGCTTGTTGAAAATACATATTCCCATGTTCCCTTTCCAAAAATTGATTCAGTAGGTGGGACTCAGGAATCTGAAATCTCGGTAAGTCACTCAGGTTATTCTGATGTATGTGGCCAGGTAACTGCAACTTGCAACACTGGTCTAGTGACATGCTTCAGGTTACAGTCTCAAAGTGGAACTAGGATAACTGGCTCCAACTCCACTGGCAGTACTAGTTTCATGGTGAGTATAAATAATGTGTGATGATCACCATGATAGGAGAGAATTCATAAAGAAAACATTTATCTCAAAGGAATGAATGGTTTACAAAAGGAATTGAGATAATGGTAAGTGATAGGCTGGTGTGTGGCATGTGGGTAGGAGAATCTTCTTGTCCTGCAAATTGTATCACGTAGGTAGGGCCCGGGCTGCTGAGGAGGGAAGTTATCCTTTGACATGGGACACTCTAGGGCTTAGAGAATCTCCTGGAATTGCTGGCTTTAATTAAAGCGTCACTTTTGGCTATGAAGAGTACCTCAACGGGGGAGCAAGTAGCCCCACTAGCCAAAGCCAGGGACACTGCCTCTGAAAACTTTAAATCCCTCCAGAGAGGACCTACCACAGGAAAGCTCAAAAAAGTGAGAAACAAGGTATTGCTAGGAATAATTTTTTTTAATATAACTTTAAGACCTCTTGACTTTCCTGTTTGACCCTTAAAGCATTAGTTCTTAAGTTGATTCACTTGGAATTTAGAGGCAGACATGAATGGAGAGGATGCTGGAGGAAGTGAGGGAAAGCATCAGTGAAAATAATCATTTTGATTGTTCTGCATTATTTTAACCTGATTCATGTTTTTCTTCTTTTGTGCAGTATGAAAGGACCAGGGCCAGATATCCATGAATGGATCGAGTCGAGTCATACATCTTTGTCTTCATTGTTGAAAAGGACAGGTTATTTCACTTTTATTAAGGACACAAAGGGATGACTACCTTACTATCTTTCCCCAGTATCTCTAGTGCTAATGGACAAATAGTCTGAGTGCCATGAGACATTTGTGCCCAAGGAAAAGAAAAAGGAATATGGGATATCTGTGGTGATGTTCCAGTCACTTATTTACTACTTGTCTTCACCTCAATTCTTTTTCACCTTCTACCTTTGGGGCAGGTTTGCGTCGGTCTTTGTACAACTGTTGTCCGAATCAGGGGCAAGGGGAGCGCGGTGTACATATTTGGAACTAATTCAGGCTTCAGTACAATGGATTAGATGCTCTGAAAAGTCCTTTCAGCAGAAGCAGCAAAGATGCTGGGTAAATGCACTTACAAAAAATACTTTTAAACATTGCTAAGCAGGCATAAAAGTAAAGAATCCACAGATCTTCAAAGTGAAGCAAAAGCTAGAATCCTAGGAAGTGACTGCTAAAGACAGCTTTTACTCAGTTTTGGCCAAACACAGCGGACCTTAACCTACTTTAGTGACTGCACAGAGTATGGGAAACAAAATGCAGAATCTAACAGGTGCTCACATAAAGCTGGGTACCCTCAGTGTGAAGGTGAACAAGAAATACCTCCATAGAAGGGGGCAGCAGGGAACTCGTTTGTCTCTTATCTTGGTGTCAGATGGAAGGTGTAGAGTATCTTCCTGGAGAATTCATAACCATGGGATGGCCTTCTGCAGGTTTTCAGTCTGAACTTAGGCTACCTGTGTGGTCCAAAATGGGGAATTTAAAGTGGTACTCGGTGGGTCATGCTTCTGATTTCCAGAAGCAAATGCAATTCCATTAAGGCCTCAAAACATTTCCAGTAGATAAACTTCCAAGGCAAAATGAGCAGCCTTGCTCAGAAATGATAAATAAGGCACCATGAATGAAAATGGGGACAAACAGACACAGAAGCCGATTTTTTTTTTTTTTTTTTTTGAGACAGAGTCTTCCTCTGTCCTCCTGGGCTAGAGTGCCGTGGTGTCAGCCCAGCTCACAGCAACCTCAAAGTCCTGGGCTCAAGCAATCCTACTGCCTCAGCCTCCTGAGTAGCTGGGACTACAGGCATGTGCCACCATGCCCGGCTAATTTTTTATGTGTATATATATATATATATATATATATATATATATATATTTTTAGTTGTCCAGCTAATTTCTTTCTATCTTTAGTAAAGACGGGGTCTCGCCCTTGCTCAGGCTGGTCTCGAACTCCTGAGCTCAAACGATCCATCCGCCTTGGCCTCCCAGATTACTAGGATTACAGGCATGAGCCACTGCACCCAGCCAGAAGCCGATCTTTAAATATTTCACATGTTGGCATCGTCGTATGGACTATAACAAAATAACTTGATTAATGAACTAAAACAAGTTTGAAAATAGGTAAAAAACAATCCCAGCAGATAATGGGAAAAGTTTTTGAATTAGAAATAAATACAAATTAGAGATAAAAATTCAATGGATTGAATAGATTAGGCAAATCAAAGGGGGGTTGGTGAGTTAGAAGATAGTTCTCAAGAAATTAGGGTGTACTCCAGATAAAAAGTAGGAAATAAAATGGGTAAAATAGAAATAAAATAGGATAAAAATGGAAAATAAGCCAGAAGTTGAGATACGGACAATGGAGTGAGAAGATCTAATGTACATTATTCGGAGGTTCAGGAGTAGATGATAGGAAGAGGCAATATTTAAAGGGATAATGGCTGAGAAATTTCAGTTTTTTGTTTTTTTTTAATTGAGACAGAATTGTGTTCTTTTGCCTGGGCTGGAGTGCAGTGGTGTCATCATAGCTCACTGCTACTTCAAACTCCTGGCTCAAGCGATCCTCCTGCCTCAGCCTCTGTAGAAGCTGGGACTACAGGTACATACCACCATGCGTGGCTAATTTTTAATTTCTTGTAGAGATGAGGTCTTGCTGTTGTCTAGGCTAGTCCCGAACTCTTGGCCTCCCAAAGTGCTAGGATTATAGGCATAAGCCACCACACCCAGGCTTTTTCAGATTTGTAGAAAGATACCAGACTTCAGATTTAGTACCTAAAGATTTAGAAAAATTTAGGAAGCCCAATCAACCCCAAGCAAGATAAAGTAACTCATCTAGAGACATCAAGGTGAAATGTAGAAAACCAAAGAAAAGATTTTAGGCAGATACAGAGAAAATATCGACTATAGAAAACAGCCCAGGGTTAGAAGCAGAAGATGAATAGAGTAAAAAAAAGAAAAAAAAAAAAAAGAAAACAGCCCAGGTAGATGACTTTTCAGCATCAACAATGAAAGCCAGAAAATAGTGAAATGGTATCTTCATTGTGTTCAGGGAAAAAAAAAACACACAAAAAACCAGTTATCACGGAAGCTTACACCGAGTGAGACTTTTTAGAGAAAGGGTGAATAAAAACATTTTCAGACAAAAGCAGAGATTCTACTCACAAAAGAGTGTCCTTGAGATGAAAGGAAAGTGATGTCAGATGGAAGGTCAGGTGCAAGAAGGAACACTGAACAAAGATTGGTAAATCATGTTGGTAAAAGTAAACATTAATGGTAAAAGCAATATATAATTTATGGGATGGAAATAGAGACTAGAATTAAAATACTGGACAACAATAGCATATAGTTTGAGGGGGCAATTAGAACACTAATTTCAGATTTTTATATTCAGGAGAGAAGTAAAAATACTGATTAACTTAAGACTTTTGTGAAACTAAATATATGTATCAGCTTGAATAACCACTAAAGAATAAACGTAGAGCATGTAACTTCCAAACAGGCAGAGAGGGAAGAAGGCAAAAGGCGAGTGGGGGGAGTCAGAGCTGGTGCTACGTCTGCTAGAACAAGGTGAGCTCCCAGGGCTCAGTGGTAGGAGGTGGTGAAGCGTCCACCTCTGTATCACAGCACTGGGGTTTAGCATGTGGCCAGCGAAGCAGAGGTGTGCAGAAGAGAGCAGAGCGAAGAGCTAGAGCAGAGACAAAGGAAATGGTTCCAAGACAATTTCCATAACAGCAAAGTTAATTTAAACAATTTGCTGGCTGGTATGTGAATTGGTCAGCCTGGTTTAAAGACAGAAGGTTGGACAGTACTTCCATATCTTGCTAATTTGCTTACTGTTTGGGTACAAAATCTTATTTGAGTAGCCTCACCATATCCTAATGGGGCTTGACCCAGAGTAGGGCTGGGCTAAAGCTGGAGTCTGCCCTTTGACATGCGAGAGATGTACCCTTTTTAGGGAACAATGGCTTTAGAGGTCAAGAAGAAGTGTTGGTCTGTTCAAGCTCATCCTGGGTCATGAATCATTTCCTGGGCTCCAAGAAGGGCTTTCTTAGGGACATTGATTCAAATATTGAATTGTTGGAGGTACATCACAATCTCAACACATTTGCAATTGACATCTCTCTCAATGTTGGATTTAAAGCATGTCTCTACTAGCAGTGTAAGGCATAGATTTTATAGGGATCAAAATGTGCTATCTAATGTAAAATGCCTTTTACTTTAATCCTTTATTTCTTTTTATTGGGGTCAGTATGTCTGAAATCTACCTCGTAGATTTTTGAGATAATTCAGAATTATTGCCTTACTCTGCTACTTTGCTGTGTGACCTTGGGCAAATTTCTTAAGCTTTTGGTGCTTTTCATCATGGGAATAATAATGCTTACACATTGTGAAGATTAAATGAGATAATGAATGTAGCTGCACTTAAAACAGTACCTGGCACATAGTAAGTATATTATTGTATTATTGTTGTTGTATTTATCACCAGGTATTTCTTTTCTACATATATGGGTATATAATTTATATTTGCATTAGCTATGTGATTACTCTGCTCAGTTATTGTGTCTAACTACTTCAGGGATGATTTCAAGGACAACCAGAAATAAAAAGTAATTAGTATATATGTCCACACTGGATTAGGAAAAGATAGCATTTCATTTGGTGAGTACTTATACGTCTTTGGTCTAGGTTGTTTTAGTGCTTAAGTGTTAGGGCTTTTAGGAATGATCCTTGCAGATATTAATATTAAGGGCTTAGAGATTACTTTCTGACATGCCCAGGTGTGTCTGTTAAGTGTCTGTTAAGTCTGGTAGTGCTTTTGACAATGGATAGACTTTTCTGAACTAGGATGCGAAAAGACTTCCTCAAAAGATACCAAGGTTTTTCTGTGCATCTGCAGTCTTGGGAGAGAAAGAGGTAATCTTCAGGCAGAGCCCATGGGAGATATGAAGGGATTTAACTGAATGAAAGAATGAATTAAAAGCTACATATATTTAAATACCTTGCTATATTCCAAGCCCTGGTGGTAGACATGTTGTAAGCACAGGCCCTTGTCCTCAAGGAACTTTTGGTAAATTCCTTCACCCTAAGAGCAAAGAGTTTTGAGCAGTGAAGTCACCGGATTGCTAGCTGTAGAGAACAGTATGGAGAGGAAAGACCAGATGACCAGTTGGAGGAAGCGGCAAGATTCTAGGGAAGAGGTGACGGTGGCTTAGACTAGGTCATAGTATAGAAAGAAAAGTTTATCAATTTCAGAACTATTCAGTAATGTTGGTAATAGCTAACATTTAGTACTTACTATGTGTAAGACTTTATTCTAAGTACTTTGAATATATTGACATTTAATCTTCACATCAACCCTATAGTAGGGGAATGACATGAACAAATATAGTGAATATTTGGGGGCTAAGCTTTGTTCTAGACTTTACATGCATTATTCCTGTTTAATATTTACTATAACTCCATGATTATCCCCATCTTAGCGATGAGGAGATGAAATCTTAAAGCAGTTTAAATAACTTGCCTTAGGTTACACTCAGTGGCAAAGATCAGATTTTGATCAGATTTGTTTGATTAGACATACTCTGTTTTTAAACTGCTAACCTGGATTGCTTCAGATGCTTAAAAGGTAGAATTGGCAGAATATAGAGTGAGGGCTTTGGGGAATGGTTAAGGATGGTGTCTGCTTGGTATCAGGCACCGACAGATAGCAGACAGTGACAAGTAGAAGGATGTGTTGGAAAAGGAAAGTTTTGTTACAAGTAAAGAGTTTGAGGTGACATCGAAGTGGCAGTATCCAATGGGCAGTTGGACATGTGGGGCTAGAACTCAAGAGAGAGAAGCCTGGATTCTAGATATGGATCTGACTGTCAACCTATAGGTTGTACCTTAAGCTATGGGAGTATATGAGGTGGCCCAGGGAGTGTAAGAAGAGCAGAGGGCTTAGATTTGAACCTTGGTTGCACATAAATATTTAAGGAGGGAAATGAGATCCTGAAAAACCAGGGGACTTTATTTTTTTTATTTTTTAAAGAAACCTGTGTGGCTTCCCATTGCAAAGAAGTAACTAGAAGAAAAACAGAATGGAGTTTGCTTTGACCAGTTTCATCTTTGGATGATATGTTAATTTTTCTTCCAGTCTTCCTACAGCGTTTGGATCTTGGTCTGGGGTCTAGAACCCTAGAGGGTTCATGAATTCAGTTTTCCATTTAATTCTCCTTCCCTCTGTTATAAAACTAGGGTTCAGAATCCTGAAAGACCACCTTGTCAATCGGGCAAAATGGGCAATAAAAGTTCAGATTCTTCCAACTTTCAGGCCTGTATCTGACTGTCCTGTCTCATCCTATTTTCCCTACTCCCTTCTCTTGCTTGTTCCTTGGTCCTCTCTTTCTTTGCTTTCCTCTTCATTTCTCTTCTACTGGGTCTCTAGTTGCTGCCACTCGAGACCAGGCAGCCTTTGAAGAATCACAAATCTCTGGTTTTGTATCTCTCTGCTCAGAAGTTTGTCCCTCAAAGAGTGGTGAGCATAGCCAATAGGGCAGAACCATATTCCACCCTGTGACTGATAGAAGGAAGCCACTTCATGCGAGGTCACCAACGAGTCCTCCCTGCAGAGCAGATTCCCAGCTTAATCAGGGTAGTCCTGAGTCCTGGTGAATTGGCAGGACTGAGCGAGAACTCGTATTTCCTTTACTCTTGTAAGTTCTTGTCCCTTACCCTGTTGCTTACCCTGATTCCAACAGGCCTGTTGCCACATCAACTCAGGTTTTCAGAGGTCAAATGGGACCAGTGCAGGCTGGGGATCTGTCCTTGCAGAGCAGCTCTCCACCTGTAATGCAAGTAAAACACCAGCACAGAGCATAGTAGGTGCTGAACATACAAGTACATAGCCAGCAGTGATAGATGAGATAATGAATGGGTGCCCTCTGCTCAGAGAGCCCATCACCAGCCAGGAGTCTCCATCTCCAGCAAGAGGATGTGCACCTTCAGCACACACCCTGACCCTACCCTGCCTCATACACTGATTATTTTTAAAAACATATATATTTTGGGGGGCAGAGTCTCGCTCTGTTTCCTGTGCTAGAGTGCCATGGTATCAGCCTAGCTCACTGCAACCTCAAACTCCTGGGCTCAAGCAATCCTCCTGCCTCAGCCTACTGAGTAGCTGGGATTACAGGCACGCACCACCACACCGGGCTAATTTTTTTTCTATTTTTAGTAGAGACGTGGTCTCACTCTTGCTCAGGCTGGTCTTGAACTCCTGAGCTCAAGCAGTCCTCCTGCCTTGGCCTCTCAGAGTGCTAGGATTACAGGTGTGAGCCACTGTGGCCAGCCTTATTTTTAAAAATCTTGATGTAAATTATAGGAGTCTGCCGGCATGGTGGCTCACACCTGTAATCCTGGCACCTTGGTAATCTGAGGCAGAAGGATCACTTGAGGCCACGAGTTGGAGACCAGCCTGGGCAACAGTGAGACCCCATCCTACAAAAAATTTTTAAAAATTAGCTGAGTGTGGTGGTGATGGCTACAGCCTGCCTCTAACTTGTTTCTGGTGGAATTCCTAGGAAGGCCCCTGGCTCGACCTACTTTCTACCATGTCTTCTCTGTACTTTTGAGCCCCCAGCTCTCCTCTCTGGGCCTGTTTAATGTCTGACTCTGGACATTTGGTAACTCAGCTCTGATTTCACCTTTACTTCCTGTAGAGTGTCTTAAATTCTAGTAACTCATTCTCGTGATGAGATCATTGCCAGTTGCTTTGTAAATCTATGTAGTGCCACTTAAGTGAAACTGACTTTTTAAAAGTGAAACTCTGACTCCTTTATTACAGTTATGCGTCACTTAATGATAGAGATAGTTATTTGAACTTAATAGCATATACTTATGTAAACCTAGACAGTATAGCCTACTACACATCTAGGCTGTGGTATAGCCCAATAGGCTACAAACCTGTACAGCATGCTACTATACTGAATACTGTGGGTAATTGTAATATGATGGCAAGTATTTGTGTACCTAAACATCTAAACCTAGACAAGATGCAGTAAAAATATGGTATAAAAGATAAAAAATGGTATACCTTTATAGGGTACTTACTATGAACAGAGCTAGTAGAACTGGAAGTTGCTCTAGGTGAGTCAGTGAGTGAGTAGTGAGTGAATATGAAGGCCTAGGACATTATTGTACACTACTGTAGACTTTATAAATACTGTACACTTAGGCTACACTAAATTTACAACAAATTTTATTTCTTCAATAATAAGTTAACCTTAGTTTACTGTAACTTTTTAAATGTATAAACTTAAATTTTTAAAAAACTTTTTGACTCTTATAATAACAGTTTAAAAACAAACACATTGTATAGTTGTACAAAAATATTTTCTTTATATCCTTATTGTATAATCTTTTTATATTTAATTTTTTTTTTTTTTTACTTTTCAAACTTTTGGTTAAAAACTAAGACACAAACACATGCATTAGCCTAGGCCTACACAGAGTCAGGATTATCAACAACACTGTCTTCCTCCTCCACATCTGTCTCCCTGGAAGGTCTTCAGGGTCAATAACATGCGTGGAGTTGTCATTCCCTATGAGAACAGTGCCTTCATATGGAATAACTCCTGAAGGACCTGCCTGAAGCTGTTTTACAGGTCACTTTTTTTTTTTTTCATAGAAGGAATACACTCTAACAATAAACATATAGTATGGTAAATATTAGCATAGTCATTTATTATCATGATCAAGTATTATGTACTTAATTGTATGTGCTATACTTTTATATGACTGACAGCATAGTAGGTTTGTTTCCACCAGCATCATCACAAACACATGAGTAATGCATTGTACTTCTGCCTCAATGTTACAATAGCTATGATGTCACTAGATGATAGGAATTTTTTGGCTCCATTGTAATCTTGTGGGACCATTGTCATATATGTGGTCCCTGGTTGACTGGAGCATTGTTATGTGGTGCATGACTGTATTTTGTTAATTTCTGCAATGATTTGTCCAATAACTATACAGATGCTAGAGCCTAAGTCTATTCCTGTTTTTGAGGAGCTCCAATTCCAGGGATGGAGGCAGTAAACTCTGCCAGGAGGGAGGGCAAGGCTTTACTGAGGAGATATTTAGGTTGCTTTGAAAGGATAGTTAGGCTTCTACCAGTTGGAGAAGATGTGAAGTCATTCAAATCAGGTAGAATAATGTGCAAAAGTACAGAGGTGTAAAAAGAATATGGTTCACTGGGTACCCAAATAGGCAAGGGGAAGTTTCTCTTTATAGAAACATTTCATCTAATAAATGAGGGAGTGATTGAAATAGAATGTCACCATTTTGCAAACCCTAATGAATGGATCTTAAGCATTAAGCATCAACAGCTGCTAACAGCACAAAAAGAAGTAGTAGCTGCTAACATAACAAAAAGAGACAGATACCACCTATGAAGTCGTTAAAAAAAAAAATCAAGCCTGAGTCTAATCAAGCTTCTAGATCCAACCACTATTTTATAGGAAGTACAGAGGTTGGGGGAAATGTTAAACTACACCATTAGGATGTAATTAGCAAAATAGAGGGAATTACAAATGACCTAATTCCTTTTTTTTGTTTGTTTTTTTAAGACAGAGTCTTACTCTGTCACCCTGGCTAGAGTGCCGTGGCGTCCGCTTAGCTCACAGCAACCTCAAACTCCTGGGCTCAAGCCATCCTCCTGCCTCAGCCTCCCAAGTAGCTGGGACTACAGGCATGCACCACCATGTCCAGCTAATTTTTTCTATATATTTTTAGTTGTCCAGCTAATTTCTTTCTTTCTTTCTTTCTTTTTTTTTTTTTTTGAGACCGAGTCTCACTCTGTTACCTGGGCTAGAGTGCCGTGGCATCAGCTTAGCTCACACCAACCTCAACCTCCTGGGCTTAAGCGATCCTTCTGCCTCAGCCTCCCGAGTAGCTGGAACTACAGGTATGCGCCACCATGCCCGGCTAATTTTTCTGTATATATATTTTTAGCTGTCCATATAATTTCTTTCTATTTTTAGTAGAGACGGCATCTCACTCTTGCTCAGGCTGGTCTCGAACTCCTGAGCTCAAATGATCCGCCTGCCTCGGCCTCCCAAGAGTGCTAGGATTACAGGTGTGAGCCACCGTGCCCGGCCGACCCAATTCCTTTAATAAATTAATTGCAACAAAAATAAATGGAAGGAGACCTATAGATCAAAAGAAAACCATCAATCTCAAAGCATGGTTCTTATTTGGATCCTGATATAAAAAGGAGATACTATGAAACGACTGGAAACTTGAACACTGGATATTTGATGTGACTAAGGGATTACTATTATTATTTTTGGATGTGGTAGAGATATTGCAGGTTATAATTAATTCCTTGTCACTTTGAGAAATGTACTGAAATTTTAATGGATGAGATGTTATGATGAGGAAATTTGCTTCTCAGTAGCTCAGGGGAAGAGTAGATGGGGCTGTAAAGGAAACACGATTAGCTGTGAGTTGATAATCATTGAAGCTGGGTTATGAGTATATCAAGGTTCATTATAGTATTCCATTTGACTTTTACATATATTTGAAATTCCCTGTGATAAAACATTTTTAAAAATGTCGGATCTGGGATCTAATAGCTGCATGTGGCTGAGGCACAGGGGCACCCAGGGAGCAGCGGGAACCAGGGCTGGGAAGGGCATAGCGGTGGCGGGGAGGGTGCTCGGGTTGTGAGTTCCTTTCCTGCCGTACGCAGGCAAATGGGTTTCAAACAACGATGGAGACCTGGGGCTCTGAGGGAGGCCTCCGGAGCAACGCAAGGATGGAGGGGGGCTGAACAGAGGAGACACTGGGTCACCTGCACTTTTAACAGCTTTGCTTCCAACTGTTACGAGATTGGGCTTCTGGGTAATATTTCATTTAAAAAGAACAGGATTCTAAGGCTTTAAAAAATTTCTCTGTAGCCATTGAGGGAACAGTTGCCTATTTTAAAGACTGTTACTTGAGCTGTAGTGCCAAGATCGGAGGTAGGGAAATCAGTTGGGAGGCCAATTCAGTATTGCAAATGAATGGTACATATGTTTTGAGAGGAATTTAGCTAAGGAAGATTTGGTCCGGGAGGTAAATATTTTATGATAATATAACGTTTCCCAGGCCACAGTCTTAGGAAGGACAACAAAGGGGGTCTAGAAATATGCTCACTCCTGGTAACAACAAAGTCAGTCCTTCTGAGTACCTGCTGGAGTACAAGCAGGAAGCCAGCTCCCTTCTCTCCTGACTCCGGGCGGAGCACGGGAAGAACTCACGTCCCCCTTGCTGCTGTCTCAGCATCTTTTTTGGTCAGAGGCTCTCGTCTGTTCTGTGCACCATGACTGTTAATGTGGGGAGGTAGGGAATGATGCCAGCTGTTTGGGTTCACAGGGACCCCTTCTATCAGCACTGCTCCTGCCTCATAGCTGATTTCAGTATGCACCACCACATCTACTTGACAGAACTCTACCTTCTTATAGATGCTTAAACTCCGGACTGTAAAGCCTCAACACTTAAGCATCTTTTTTCCCCCTTTTTCTCCAAAACGCTGGAGTCTTGTCCAACTAGGAAAATCCATTGACCTTCCTATTAATCTCCCTCAGAGCTGATGTCTCTGCTGACCCCTGTGCCTTTAAAGCACATGGACACCCATGCACCAAGTTGCTTGTGGCTAATAAAAATAAGCTAGTAACATTCCAGACTTTTAGATAAAAATCATTTAGGTACATCCTTGAGTGTGTGTATTTTTTTAACCTTGCTCTCTTGCCCTTCTGACTTGATGCTTGAATGAGGCCTCTTTAGTTCTAACCTTTTGTGCTTACCGAGACAGTTCTTAGCCTTCTTGAATTATGAAACTTCTTGAAAATCTGATGATCATTATGGATCTTCTCCAGAAAATGCACTCACATAGTATTTTTGCCCACAATGAGAGTCTCTAAAATTTTAAAGCTATTGCAATTTTAATGCATCAAGAAGACTTGGGGGCAGAGAGTTGCTTGATAAAAATGCAGTATTCCCTGTCCTACCCTAGAATTTCTGGTGGTAGTATCAGCAATTTAAAAAGTCTGCCTGGTAATTTTTAAGTTTACTATAATTTGAGAAATTCTGCTCTAAAGACTCAGCTTATCTTCACAGTCTATCTCATCTTCCTCTCTCAGCCACTTAACTTTGGCTACAGGGATTCAAACTTTGGAGTCCTTGTCCTCATCTAAAAAGAACAACTACTTTCCTCTAGGGCTGAAATGAAGCCTCTTGGAGAAGCTCCAGAGTCTGACGATGGGCCCAGATCTTCTTTACTTCCAGGCATAGTTCTAAATTCAGAGGGCCAAGTTATGTTCCCAGAGAGCCATGCTTCCTCCCTTCCTTCTATCCATCTCTCATCTGTTCTTTCTGTGCTCATCTTCCCCCAATCCAGACTGGAATTTTCCCTGTTGTGGAAGTGCAGAGTCTTGTGCTTCCTCACCTTTGCCTCGAGTCAGGTGTATTATTCCTGTGAGATAGCCAACAGTCCAGAGTTAGAGCACCTTGTAAGCAGGGTAGAGGGATATAGTAAAAAAAGGTTTGCAGAGTTACCTGCATCCTAGCAGGTCCAGCTACTTTGATGTTCATAACTGATGACAGAGCAGAGGTCATACTGGGTAACTTCCTTTTAACTGATTCTTTTCACTGGCTATAAAAAGTTTTTTTAAATGTAATAATTGAAAACAATCAAGAAAGTATGAAAAGCCACTTTTTTTTTTTTTTTTTAACAAAGCAGAGGATAAGTCAATTATAATCCTGGGTCTTGCCATCCAGAGGCAACCATGATTAATATTTTGGCATCCTTCCATCTAGTGCTTGTCTATTTTTTTAAATCAACATAATAGAGCCTATACAATATATACAACACAGTTACCTGCTTTTCTTGTCTAACATTGTTTTATAACGTTTCCCAATTCTTCAAAATCATATTTTTTTCATGGCTGCATGATATTTAATCAAATGGATATACCATGATTTATTTAAGTTTTGCTCAGTTGTTGGATACTTAAGTATAATACCTATGTATATATAGTATTATAAATACGCTATAATAAACATTTTTGTGCCTAAATCTTTTTCTTCTGGATTCTTTTCTTAGAAGAGGAATTGCTGGGTCAAGATCAATGGGAATGTGTCTGTCTTACCGCACTTAGAAGTTGCACTGCATATAAAAAATGCTTGAAAGGGTTTGCACATAAGCAAGGTTTTACAATGAAGGTGGGTAAATAGGGTTGAGAGGAGAGGATAAATGGAAACAATTTCTCTCCTCAAGGAGGGGGATCTGTTTCGTTCATACTGGAAGCATAACTCTTCAATTGTGTGCCACATCCTCTCAGAGGCTATTCAAGCTCCAGTAATAATTATGACAGAGTTTGGACTCTGAACCCCAACGCGGTTTGCCATTGGTGTTCTAAACTCTCCGGAGACTCGCCTCCTTTGTTCTTGTTCTTTCTGCTATGGCTGCTGTTATTTCCCCTCTTGCCCCGTCGCTTTTAAGACTACTGCTGTTATTTTTTCTCCATGCTGTTCTTGTCTCAAAATTGGAATAAAATTTTCTCTTGGTAAGTAGAAGTCCTTGTTGGCCAACTCTGGACCCTCAGCTCCTAACACGCCCCCTCTCCCAGCCTCCCTCCACCCTCATTCAAGGGTAGCTTTACTCTTTGAATGTCTCACAGTATCTCCATCATTAAGCGAAACTGCATATGATCTGAAAGGAAATAGAATCATTTTAAGGTTCACTGCAGAAACCAGGGACATAGGAAGCTAAGGATAAGGATAAACTTGGGTGGTGAGATCAGTTGTAATTCAAAATGTTAAATAGACTAGCACAGAAATAGGTCCTACTATACCCAAGACTATGATAAAACATCAATGCCAGAAGGGAAGAAAAGTCAATAGATAGTGTTGGGATGATAGGGTTAATAAATAGGAGAAAATTGTTTTTTAGATTTTTTTCCCCCTCATATACCACATTTATTTAAATTTAAAAAGGTAACATTTAACAAGAAAAAACCTGAATATTAAATTTGGGAGAGAAGAACTTGCAAACTTTAAAAAAAATAATTAATGGACTATTTTTTGGAGCAGTCACAGAAAAACTAAGTGGCAGATAACAGAATTCCTATATATATGTCCCCCTCCCCTCAAGTTTTCTTTACTGTTAACATTCTGTATTCATGTAGTACATTTGTTACAATTCATGAGCCAATATTGATACATTATTATTAACTAATGCCCATAGTATACATTAGAATTCACTCTGTGTTGTACATTCTATGGGTTTTGAAAAATGTATAACGACCTGTATCCACCGTTGCAGTCTCATACAGAATCCAGGGTCCCTCAGTATCCATGGGGCATTGGTTCCAGGACCCCTGCTGATACCAAAATCCATGGATGCTCAAATTTCTTACATAAAATGGTATAGTATTTGCATATAATCTATGCACATCCTCTCATATACTTTAGATCAATACCTAATTTATTGTATCAATCAAAAAATACTTAGATGCTATGTAAATAGTTGCTATACTATACAATAAGAAAACAACCCAATTAGAAATGGGCAAATGATTTTAATTTTAAATTTGTATTTTTTTAATTGTTATTTTTAATTTTTTTCCCAAATATTTTTCATCCACAGTTGGTTGAATTTGCTGATGCTGAACCTGTGGATACAGGTCCTCCACAAAAGACTAGCAAACAGAATACAGCAATATATAAAAAAGATTGTACATCATGAGCAAGTTGACCTTATCCCAGGAATATAAGATTGGTTTAACATCGAAAAATCAACCAACAGAAGAAAAAAAACAAAATAATAGATGCAGCCCAATAAATGCAAAAAAAAAAATTGTGGGACTCCAACACATTTTTATAAGAACACTCAACAAACTAAGAAGAGAATTTCCTCAAGGTGATAAAGGGCATCTACAAAAAGCCTACAGCTAACATCACACTTAATGGAGAGAGACTAATTGCTTTCACCCTTAAATCAGAAACAAAAAGCGAGTGTCTGCTCTCACCACTTCTATTGTATTTGAGTTTGTATTCAGGGCAGTTAGGCAAAACAAACAAAACAGAAACCAGGTTGAAAAGGGAAAAGTAAAACTACCTCTATTCACAGGGAACATAATCTTAAATACAGAAAATCCTAAGGAATCCACTAAAAAAACTGTTAGAACTAATAAACGAGCTCAGCAAATTTGCAGGATACAGAATATACAGAAATCAATTGTATTTCTACCATTAAATTGTATACTTATACTTTAAATAGGTGAATTGTATGGTATGTGAATTATATCTCAATAAAGTTGCTAGCAATCAGTTGTAATTTCAGCTGGTCCAAGTGCAGTGGTATTTAAAATTAATTGATCACAACCAGTTACAGATTTCTTTGTTCCTTCTCCACTCTTACTGCTTCATTTGACTAGCCAAAAGAAAAAAAAAAGGAAAAGAAAAACAAATCAGTGGTATTTCTATACACTTACAATGACCATTCCGAAAATAAGTTTTAAAACTTTAATTTATGGTAGTGTCAAAAATACTTAGGAGTAAATTTTTTTTTTTTTTTTTTTTTTTTTTTGAGACAGAGTCTCGTTCTTTTTGCCCTGGCTA
>CM052438.1:171279493-171340240 GCA_028533085.1 Varecia variegata
CTGGGACTACAGGCATGCGCCACCATGCCCGGCTAATTTTTTATATATATATATATATTTTTAGCTGTCCAAATCATTTCTTTCTATTTTTAGTAGAGACGGGGTCTCGCTCTTGCTCAGGCTGGTCTCGAACTCCTGAGCTCAAACAATCCGCCCGCCTCGGCCTCCCAAAGTGCTAGGATTACAGGCGTGAGCCACCTCGCCCGGCCTACTTAGGAGTAAATTTAATAAAAGTAGCACAAAATTTAGTCTCTGAAAACTACCAAGCATTGTTGAAGGAAAAGACAATCTAAATAAATTGAAAGACATCCCATGTGCATGAGTAGAAAGGTTTAATATTTTAAAGATGGCAATACTCCCCACATTGATCTACAGGTTCAACATAGTCCCTATCAGAATTCAAGCTGGCTTCTTGACAGAAATGAAGAAGCTGATCCTAAAATCATATGGAAATTGCAAGGACCCAGAATACCCAAAATAATCTTGAAAAAGAATAACAAAATTGTAGGACTCATGCTACCCAATTTCAAAACTTACTACAAAGCTATAGTAATCAAGACAGTGTGAAATTGACATAAGAATGGACATATAGCTTAATGGAATAGAATTGAGAGTATAAAAATAAACCCATACATTTATGGACAATTGATTTTTGACATGGAGAGAGAATAGTTTCTTCAACAAAGGATGCTGAGACAAACATACCCACATGTACCTCACACTACATATAAACATGAACTCAAAATGGATCAAAGATCTAAATGTAAGAGCTAAAACTATAAAACTGTTAGAAAAAAAACACAAGAGGTAAATCTCCATGAGTGATTTGGTAATGAATTTTTTAGATATGACACCAAAAGCATGAGCAATAAAAAATAGAAGTCTTAGCTCAAGCTGCTATAACAAAATACCATAGACTGGGTGGCTTAAACAACAGAAATTTATTGTCTCCTAGTTCTGAAGGCTAGAAACTTGAGATCAGGGTGCCAGTGTGGTTAGGTTTTCATGAGGGCTCTCTTCCTGGCTTGAAGACAACTACTTTTTCACTATGTCCTAATATGGAGAGTAAGAACCCTCTGCTGTTTCTTACAAAGGTACTGATCCCATCATGAGGACCTCACCCTCATGACCTACTCTCAACCTAATTATCTCCCAAAGGCCCCATCTCAAATACCATTACGTCAGGGGTTAGGGCTTCAACATGTGAATTTTGAAGTGGGACACAATTCAGTCCATAGCAATAGATATAGATAAATTGGATTTCATCAAAATTAAAAACTTTTGGGCACCAAAAGAATGAAAAGACAACTTATGGAATCAGAAATATTTGAAGATCATATGTTTGTTAGAGGACTTGTATCTAGAATATATAAAGAAGTCATACAACTCAATAATAAAAAGACAAATAACCCAATTAATATGGGCACAGTATCTGAATAGACATTTTTTCCAAAGAAGATATAGAAATGGCCAGTAAGCACATGAAAAGGTACTTGAGATTTTTAGTCATCAGGAATATGCAAATCAAAACCATAAGATACCACTTCATATCCATTAGGATATTTATAATAACAAAGGACAGATAATAACAAGTGTTGGTGAGGATGTGGGGAAATTGAAACCATGATACACTGCTATTGGGAATGTGAAATGATATAGCTACTTTGGAAAACAGTATAACAGTTCCTCATAAGATTAAACAGAGTTTGCCTATGGCCCAGCAATTCCACTCCTAGATATAAAAAAAAGTGAATTGAAAATATATGTTCCTACAAAAACTTGTACATGAATGTTCATAGCAGCATTATTCATAATAGCCAAAGGTGGAAACAATCCCAATGTCTATTAACTGATAAATGGATAAATAAAATGTAGTATGTCCATACAGTAGAATATTATTCAGCCATAAAAAGGAATGAGGTATTGATACAAGCTACCACATGGATGAACCTTGAAAACATTTTGCTATATTATCACATTGAGGATTAAAAAAAAAATTTAAGAAACCATTTTGCTAAGTGAAAGAAGCCAATCACAAACACTTGTTTTTTTATTCTGTTCATATAAAATGTTCAGAATAGGCAAATCTATTGAGACAGAAAGTAGATTAGTGATTGCCAAGGACTGAAGGGTAACAGGGGGATTAGAGGATGATGGCTAATGGGTACATGAAAATATTCCTTTTTGGGGTAACGGAATGTTCTAAAATTGATTGTGGTGATGGTTGCACAGCTCTATAAATATGCTAAAAATCATTGAATTGTTTATATAGGTGAAATTGTAGGATATGTGAATTGTATCAATAAAGCTGTTAAAAATATAGTTATAATTGTTTATATTTAAGAGATGTAAAGATAAATGAAGGTGAACAAAAATCAGTGAATCAAAATACAGGTAATTATTTATACGATCTGAAGAGAAACCAGAGTATACAATACAGGTAATTATTAACTTTTGTGTGACTGTCATTTTCATATATTATACATCAACACTTCTATACTTCTTTTCTATACTAAATTTTGACTTTCTTATTTCAGTAGACAAAAAGCTATTTCAAGTTACATTATGGTCCTGCTGTCTGCCAGCCAATAGTTTTATTTTAGCAGTATTGCCACCTAAATATGGCAATGTTTGTGCAGTTACTTGAGCATTTTATTGCATATTTGCCCTTATTTATAAAAGAATAGTGGAATGTGGAAAAATAAAGTGCTGATGTTAATGATTTTACAATTGAGACAAAGGAAGATATTATTTAGAATGCCAAGAACAGTAAATTTGAGTCTTATCGAATTGAAGCAAGTCTGACAACTGTGTTCAATTATAAAGGAAAACAACAAAACTTACAACACATGTACAAAATATTCTAAATACATTGGCAAAGTTTGTGGCTAAAAAGTAAGATGTAGTGATGAAGCAAATGTGTGGATCTTTACAATTATGTGTAAGAGAATATTGTTTTGATATACCAACTTTTTTTTCAGATAACATACTTTTTTTTTTTTTTTTACCCAGTATTCCTTCCATATTCAACTTGACCTCTTGGCAGCCATGCCTCAGGGTAGGGTTGTTGTAGCAGAGTGCAGATACCAAAGAAATCAGTCGCTGGCCTTTGAGTTTTAAAATATGTTTTGGAAACTCAAGACAAAGATAAAACCTTTGTGATTAAAATGCTTTTGAACTTCAAAAGCTAGAACCATCAATAACCCAGAGAATAAACTCAAGCCTTAACCACAGGCATATGATCACAGAATATCTTATCAGTTAGAGCCAGTTTTTCCAGTGCCTTCCTTTCTCTTACAGACTAGATAAGAATTCCTTAGGCTCCTAAAGTGAAGACAGAGGAGAAGTGAGCTTTTGAGTCTGGTGAGTCCCGAGGGAGGAGTCCTGTGGCCCCCTCCCTAGAGCTTCTGCACCTCTCAAGTGTAGGATGCGTTGAGAAGAAACGGCTCTGTGGCAGGGCCAGGTGAGAGGGCTGCGACAACCTTCCCATCAACCTGGTGTGCCATGGGAGAATGGACAGATGTGTTCAGTGTCCTCTGAGCGGGAAGAAGGAGTAGCTGAGAGCCTAGAGAAGCTTTCCTTTTGGAACATGGAGTCATAACTATGATCTTCATGGTTTGGCCATTGGAAACCAAATGGAAATAAGGATGTAAATGGCAGCATAAGTGGACCAGAGGACCAGGCACTATCTCTTTCTGTCCCACCCTTACTCCTTGGTGCTCTATAAGGCCTGAGAAAGGGAATGCACCAAATATCATTTCAAGTAAACTGAATGAAGAAGGATTTTGAGTTGTGAGGTTACACCAGAAAATTAAATTTGACTGTCAATATTTAAAGTACAATGTTTTTAATAGTTTAGATATTCTTTATACAGTGTGTAACATTCTGATGTAAAATCAAAATTAAGCATTTAGAGCATGTTTGAGACTTCATGATTTTTTCTTTAGGTTTCTGGATTAAGTCCCCCTCCCTTAGCTTTTTGCAGTGGCAGTATCATAGCCAATGAGGTTTATCCAAGGTGAGATTATTGTTAATTGAAAACTAAATCCCCCTCCCTTCCTCTCTTCCTTCGCCTTCTCCCACCAAATAAAATATTTAAGTATAAAGTTCAAATTTTAGCCATTCCACTTTCCAAAACATTCTTCAGGAAAGCATTATGTATTATTAAAGGCAGAGATTGTCTGAATAAGAAAATAACTTTTCTAACCACCCTCTCCCTTCTGAAATATCTAAATAAAAATGGACAAGCCACTGAAGCTTCTAATAGTTTATCTATTTTTGTCGTGGGCTTTGGTTCATCCAGTTGCAGCATGACCATTAGAAATGGAAATTCAGGCTGGGTGCAGTGGCTCACGCCTGTAATCCTAGCACTCTGGGAGGCTGGGGTGAGAGGATTGCTTGAGCCCAGGAGTTGGAGGTTGCAGTGAGCTATGATAACGCCACTGCACTCTACCCAGAGCAAGAGAGCGAGACTAGGAAGGAAGGAAGGAAAAGAGAAAGAAAGAAATAGATAAATTCATTGGAATCAGTTCATTTACTGCCTTGGGGCAAAGGCATGAGGCATGGTGTAGTGAAAATTGCATGGGATTTGAGTGTAAATATCTGGATTTGGTTTTAGTTCTTTGTCATCTTTGTGGTCTTCATCTTTGTCTTTGTCTTCATATATATTTAAAAATATTTTAAAACATAATTAAGGAGGATCGCTCGAGGTCAGGAGTTCGAGACCAGCCTGAGCAAGAGCAAGACCCCGTCTCTACTAAAAAATAGAAAGAAATTAACCGGACAACTAAAAATATATATAGAAAAAATTAGCCGGGCATGGTGACACATGCCTGTAGTCCCAGCTACTCGGGAGGCTGAGGCAGGAGGATTGCTTGAGCCCAGGAGTTTGAGGTTGCTGTGAGCTAGGCTGATGCCACGGCACTCTAGCCCAGGCAACAGAGTGAGACTCTGTCTCAAAAAAAAAAAAAAAACAACAACAATTAAAACTATATATTTAAAAATAAGTGACATTTTGCAGGATACAGAATTCCAGGAAAATAAAAAAAAAAAAAAAAGAAGAAACAAAAAAATAAGTGACAGATTGAGTCATATGGATCAGTGCTTCTCAGACGTTAACGTTCACACAAATCGCCTGGGGATCTTGTTAAAATGCAGATGCTGATCCAGTAGGTCTGGGGTGAGGCTCCAGATTCTATTAATACGTTTCTTAAAAGCTCTCAGGTGATGACAGTTCTACTGGCTCAAGGAAAATAGCATGTAGATGCTTGTTCATTCATTTATTGAACAGATTTGTATTTAGTGCCTATGATGTGCCAGGCCTTGCTCTAGACATGGGGGCTACAGCAGTGAATGGGGCAGGATAATAATTTATCATTCTTCAGATTGAAACTGTCAATATTTGTTCAACATCCATACAGTCGAGGTGGATAGCAACTGATGGTTGCTCTATTATCCTCTATTAATTAAATTGTACAGTACAGTCACATCATATGTGTATTTAACTTTTGCATTTTTTTTTCTGACTTTCATGTTTTTAAAGTGCTTTTTTTGGTGTGTTTTTTAAAATTCTGTCTTCAGGAATGTATGTGTTTGTGTGTGTACCACTTCTTGGGTAATACATCACAGGGTTTAACGTTGGATAAAAATCACTCTTAGTAAATATCACTGTGATATGTGTTATTTAGTTTTAGAATTCAGGGTAGCTGTGATCTCCAACTTCAGGTAACCATCAACTAACTGGTCTCAGAGTTAGTTTTTCTGCTTGTAGTGAGTGGCACCACACAACTTGGGTGTGTAATTCAAAAAATACTCAACAGAGATAGGTCAGACCAGGCAAGGAATGTTTTAAAATTTTCACCCAAGGAAATGGTCCACCTCAATTATGTAGAAACATGAGTTAACCAGCATTTTATTTCTGATTTATTCAAGTGATGTTTTAGTATCCCTTACAGATGACAGCCTAACCAAGCGTCCAATTGGCCAGTTATAGACAAAGCTATGTGTTTGCTAAATCTTATTTCTTTTTCCTCTCCCTGGTGAAAAAGATGACTATATTTCCAGTCTCCTTTGCTGCTCTGTTAAGCCTGTAAGACTGGTTTTAGGCCAATGACACATAGGTTGAATGATGTGAACCAACCTCAGGCCAAGTCCTTAAAAACACTCTATGTGACTTTGACCATTTCTGCCATCATTAAGATCTTGGAGCATCCAGAGTGAGATGGTGGCATTGCAAGATGAAAGGGGCTCAGATACGGAGTCACTGGCTGGATAAGTTTCCCTGGACAGTCATCTGATGTGTCTCAAATTCAGCATAGGCGAAAACCTTTGTGGTATGAAGATGCTGACGTTTTGGGGTTTATTTATTACTGTAGCATAAACTATCTGCCTAATATGTGTTCTGTTAATCCACCTAGGGCCTACACATAAATATTTTTCCAGATGAATGAATTAGGTTAATTTTTACTAATTCTCTTTATCACAGTGTCCTAGTCCTGACCTCAATTGCAGGCATGTACTAAAAACTTAGTTGATAAGTTAAAAGAAGGTGGAGCATAGGAGGAATTTGGTAAATATTTGCTGAATGAAAGAAGACAAAAGTGAGAAATTTTCACACTCAGCTCCCTGGAAAGGATTTTAAAAATTATGCATTTTTAGAATAAAGTATCAAAATCAAACATGCTCATTAAAAAATTTTGGAAAATTTTTTGAGAAAAACAGGAAAACATTTTTCCCATTGTGCTATCCTTCTAACACAAACTTTGTTTACATTTTTCTGTGTTTTTCCACTACTCATTTTTGTTACAGTGTTGTGATTGCACTCTAGATGTTTTGGCCTGCTGTTTTTCATATTATTACATAGTCTTCATGAGCATAATTAAAAAAAATTTGTTTTTAGAGGTGGCGTCTTGCTCTGTCGCCCAGGCTAGAGTGTAGTGGCCTCATCATAGCTCACTGCAGCCTTAAACTCCTGGCCTCAAGTGATACTCCTGCCTCAGCCTCCCAAAGTGTTGGGATTACAGGTGTGAGCTACTATGTCTGGCCTACAAGCATAGTATTTAATGGTTGCATCATAATCCATCTAGGGGATGAATCATTGAATCCCTTTTCTCTTTTGAACGTTTAAGTTGTTTTCAATTTTTTTGTTTTCACACATGATACTGTGATAGACTTGCTTGTATAGCAAGATTTCCTGTATTTAGAATAATTTTCTTAAGATATATCGGGGGAAAAAAGCTTTGGAATAATCCAAAAATCACAGGCTGAAGGCAATTTAGTTCAGATTAGGACTTTGCATTAGTTTAAGAGCATGCTTTCCAATCCAATGTTCAACCCTGAAGTAGGTCTTCAAGTTCAGCTTCTTCATTAATGTGATTCTCTAAAACATATGTACTCACCATATGACATGTATATTTAAAGATACTCAAGCTAAATATAAAAAAAAATTTGTATCAGTCTCCCAAAGCATAGTATCTAAAATAATGCTGTAACTGCCCAATTACATACACACACCCCCTCGAGAATTATGAGACAGGCACATACATCTGGCTAGGATACAGATGTACAAGGAAAGATCTCTCTGGATCCTGATGCTATACTGGGACAGCTCAGCACACTGCAGTTGCAATAAGAAATAAGGACATCTCTATCCTGTTTATCTTTTTGTAACAGGAAAAAAGAACTGAGCCAATTATTGCCCACTCCCAACTGACTAAATCAGAGGCAAAACAGAAATGATTGTGTTGTGCCTTGTCTGATGTTTCTTGGAAGTTATGATGAGCTGCCAATAGATACTTAAGTTGTAGCTGTGGTGTATTTGAAATATCTCTGGTCTCGATGTGGAAGCCCTGATGTCAAATACTCATTCTCTCACTAACTGTGTGACTTTAGGTAACTGACTTATTTTTTCTGAGTCATGTATCCTTCATTTGTAAAATGGGATCATTGTAACAATGGCTGTCTCACAATGTGGTGATGAGAATTCAATATCATAGTGAATAAGAGGATGCTTTGTTGACTGTAATGGTCTGTACAAAGTATATTTGCTGTTTCTCCTTTATTTCTTCTACTTCCATCAAAACCAGGGCTGGTCTTGGTTAGGTCAATTCATAATGTGATTTGGAAGATGCTGTGTCTTTCTCTGCAACAAACAACCTTGCGGGGCTCATCAGGGAAAGATGTTGATCTGGAGCTTCCTCTGCAGGGCGCCCTTCACCTCCTTGTTGCGGAAGCTATAGATAAAGGGGTTGAGCATGGGAATTATGGTGGTGTAGAAGACGGACACTACTTGGTTATTGGTATTGTTAGTGGATCTATGGGGTTGGACATAGGTGAAAACTACAGTGCCATAGAAAATAGCAATGGCCAGGAAGTGGGAGGCACACGTGGAGAGGGCCTTCTTCCGCCCAGCTGCTGAGCGCATCTTCCCAATGGCCACCAAGACCAAGCTGTAAGAGGTGAGGATGACTGCAGCAGGCAAGAGGGTGACCAGAGCAGAGAAGACGTAGAGGATCACTCCTGCTGTGGCTGTGTTGGCACAGGCCAGGTGGAGAAGGGGTTGTATGTCACAGAAGTAGTGTTTTACCTTGTTGGGTCCACAGAAAGGCAGGGCAAAGACATTCCCAGTCTCGATAGCAGTGTTGGCTCCACCGAAGGCATAGGAAACAGCCACCAGCTGGAGACAGGTCCCCTTGGTCATGATAGAACCATAATGAAGCGGTTGGCAAATGGCCATGAAGCGGTCATAGGCCATGGAGGCCAGCAGGAAGCTCTCAGCTGTCGCATGCATTACAAAAAAGGTCATCTGGACCACACAGCCCTCGAAAGAGATGGACTTGTCAGAGGCCAGAAGGTCGACCAAGAGCTTGGGTGTGATCACAGAAGAGTAACAAACGTCAAGGAAGGAGAGGACACTGAGGAAGAAATACATGGGGCTGTGGAGACGGATGTCTAGGAAGATGAGTGCCATCATTCCCAGGTTGCCCACCACTGTGATGCCATAGATGAGCAGGAAGCCTCCAAAGAGAAGCTCCTGGAGGTGTGGATAATTGGAGAATCCCAGCAAGATGAACTTGGTAACTGGGGTGTGGTTGCCGCTGGTGAGGGCTAGTTCTCCGGGTGTCATCTGCAGAGGTGACAATTGATAATCACTCAAGCAGTGTTACTAGAGCACGTCCATCCCTGTGCAAGGTACGATGAGGGAGAACACCAAGCAAGTATGAGGCTCCTTTTACAAGATGCTCATGGGAAGCACCGCACCATAGCGGAAAGCACGTGGGCTGTGAAGCCAAAAAGACCTGAGTCTTAATTCTGACTGTGGCACTAACTAGTTGTATATTTTTGGATAAGCTGTATCTATGAGCCTTAGTTTCCTCATCTGTGAAATTAAGAAAGTATGCCTGCTTCTCGGGACTGCTGTGTGGCCAGAACTGAAAAATGAATGTAAACTATCTGCATGACTAGGACATGGCAGGTAATTGATAAATGTGAGGCCTCTTCCCTGATCTCTTGTGCCTCTATACAGTATGTTTATAACTCTATTGGACACTTATTTCACTGTTTTTTTTAAAGATATGATTCACATACCATAAAATTCACCGTTTTAAAGTATACAATTCAGTGGTTGTTAGTATACTCACAAGGTTGTGCAACTGTTTCCACTATTTCACTCAAGAACATTTTCATCACTCCCAGAATAAAACTCCATATACCTTAGTAGTCACTCCCCATTCTCCCCTTCCCCCAGCATCTGGAAACCATTATTGTATTTTCTGTCTCCATGGATTTGCCCATTCTGGACATTTCATATGAATGGATTTATACAATATATGGCCTTTTGCATCTGGCTTCTTTTTTTTTTCTTTTTTTGAGACAGAGTCTCACTCTGTCACTGGGGCTAGAGTGCCGTGGCATCAGCCTAGCTCACAGCAACCTCAAACTCCTGGGCTCAAGCGATCCTCTTGCTTCAGCCTCCTGAGTGGCCGGGACTACAGGCACGCACCACCATGCTTGGCTAAGTTTTTCTGTTTTTAGTAGAGATGGGGTCTTGCTCTTGCTCAGGCTTGTCTTGAACTCCTGACCTCAAGTGATCCACCTGCCATGGCCTCCCAGAGTGCTAGGATTACATTCGTGAGCCACCGTGCCCAGCCTGCATCTGGCTTCTTTCACTTAGGTTAATGTTACCGAGGTTCACCCATGTGGTAGCAAGTATCAGTATTCATTCTGTCTTGTATTTAAACATGCTTCAGGTCATCCTATCCTCTATATTATAACCACCTTGTCCTCTGCAAATCCATTGAGTTGAATGTCACCTGGGAGATCATCAGCTTGGAAATGGTGTTTTAATGCATACTTGATTGTTCTCCAAGATGTTAATCCATGGGATGACTGGAAATGCCCAGAGTCCCTTCCTTCCTCCCAACACGTTCCACTCTCTTCTGCTCCCACCCATACCTTTCTCTTTGAGTGTCTGGGATACATCCTGAAGATTAGTAGGAAAAACTCACCAACTTCTTCATCCATGTCAAACAGGTTTATGTTGAGGACAAAGAGGGATGTGGTGTCCTTGTGCGGACGAATGTAGAAGAAGAGCCTCACCTTTATTCTCATCCGTTGTAACAGCTGGAGTGTATGGCAGAAAGAGCATGGACTGACAGGATGGCGACTGGCTTTCTACTTCCAGCTCTGTTACCCTGGGCAGTTATCCTCTCTCTGGGCCTCTGATTTCTCATCAGCCAAGTCAAGGTTTGGTCCCGGAAGTCTGACAGTGAGTGCCTCTTCTCTGAGCTTCCTGCCTGGGTGTGGACCTTTGTGTCAGTGTGCCCCAGGAAACACAAAAAGAATCCACGTGAACTTGTCCCGAGAAAAAGATACTCTATACCTGATTAGGAGGCTCTGTCCAGCTTACAGGATCTATTTCAGTATCTTGGCCATTCACGCAGTGATCCCTGGCAAATACTTTGCATATGAAATATTACTTTGTATATGAAATATTAAGTTCTGAGAAACTTTGCTAATGTAAATAAATAGATGGGGATATAAGGATTTTTGTCATGGCAATGCCATTCAATTTATTGAACTCCTTCATAGTTAATTCCAAGAGTCACATAGTGATACATCATCAAAACTTATTTTTAATACTCTATCATCTGTTAATTTGAAAAGATCCTCCCTCCGTTTTGTTGGAAGATTTCCATCTGATTTAAAGGACTTTATAGGCAATTATTAAAGTCATTTACTTTTAAACACCTGTTTATCAAATTATATCTTTGTGTGGGTATCCTGGAAGTTTGCGTGTGCTGGTGAAATGCCTTCTCGTAAGATTCAGGATGGGTTAGAAACATGCATTTCTGGCTGGGTGTAGTGGCTCACGCCTATAATCCTAGCACTCTGGGAGGCCCAGGTGGGAGGATCGATTGAGGTCAGAAGAGTTCTAGACCAGCTTGAGCAAGAATGAGACCCCGTCTCTATTAAAAATAGAAAAAGTTAGCTGAGCGACTAAAAATAGAAAAAAATTAGCCGGGCATGGTGTGTGCCTGTAGTCCCAGCTACTTGGGAGGCTGGGGCAGGAGGATCGCTTGAGCCCAGGAGTTTGAGGTTGCTGTGAGCCAGGCTCATGCCATGATGCTCTACCCAGGGCAACAGAGCAAGATTCTGTCTTAAAACAAAAACAAACAAACACACCCCCCCATGCATTTCTTTTCAAATATGGGAGGAGAGCAACCGTGAAGGGGAAGATGAGAAAGATGTACAGTGTTCCCGTCACAGACGTGTTCTCAAGGACATTGGTTTTAGGACACAGTAGGTATGGACACTGAGGTTCTGGAAATTGGTTTCCTTAAAATTGTTTTGCCTTTGCACCGTTTGAAAAGTCTTCACATACCTTTAGGAGGTACACATCCCTATTTGAAGACTGTGGCCTTACAAGAACAAGTCAGCTCCTGAGACTCCCAGGACCCTCCCTCTGCCTTGCTGCCTCTCCTTCCTCGCAGAGTTGGGCTTGTGGTTATGTGACTGCAGAAGAATCCACTAGAACACTCCATGCCCTTCAGAGAACAACCTTCTATTTATTGTAAAGGTCAGAATACACAACCCTGAAAGTCAGCGTTCTGGTGGTGTGGCAAAATCCTATCATATGACTCAGCCACGAAGTTTAACCTAGCAAAGTTGGCCTCCTGCCCTGTGCTTCAGTTCTCCACCCAGGGCTCCCTTTTTTTTTTTTTTTAAGGGAGGAGGTCTGGCTGTGTTGCCAGGCTGGAGTGCAGTGGCTACTCACAGGCGAGATCCCACTACTGCTCAGCTTGGAGTTATGTTTACTCTGTCTTTGCTAATTTTCTTAGGGGCTTAGTTCTGGTCAAATCCAAATGTGCACGAGTCTCTGATCTACAGTGAATATTACTGCTTTCGTTTTTCTCTGATAGGATGACACAGGAATACACAAAGTCATACTCAGCATTGTTTTTAGGCTGAGCTCCTGGATCCTCCCCTCCGGCAAGTGAGGTTTTCTTGTTCTCCTTCTCAATCCCCCTCTCCCCGCATCTTCCCATGGCCCAAGACCGTGTTCCCTCCTAATCCTTTGCTATTGCCATCCCAACTCCCAAATGGCCATTTGATTCCTCCAGAGGCACACCCATTGATAATTCTCAATTGTGGTCACCTTGGCCAATAGCTTTCCAGACATACTCTGAGATTCTCCATTGCAAAGTACCTCCCGGCTTCCTCCGTAAATCCTGCAAAACCATCCCTCAGCCCTTCCAGCCAGACTTCCTTTTCCCAACTGAATTCTCGTTTTGTGTACTGTTGTAACCTGACAGTTGACTTTGACTCACACAGACGTATTTAGAATTGTTTAACAGGGCTTTGTCAGTTTCCAAGTCTTTCTTTCCCCCCACTGGGTGGTTTTGCTTCCCTGTCACATTATAGCTTCTAGGAGCAGAGGTTGTTTTAAGTTTTATAATAAGGAAATAGCGAGTATTTGAACACTACTGTTATTCAAAAGTATTTAAGTAGTTACAGTCGTTCAAAGCATGTAAACAACCGCTGTTCGAGAGAGCATAAGACATGGCTGCGGCCATTTAAGATCTCAAAATTTTGTTGAGAGACACACTTGCCCCCATGAGAAAGAGTGGAGTTGCGTGGAGCCCACGCTGCAGCAGTAGGAATCCACTGCGGGAAGCGTGATTGAGCAGGGAGTGAACGGAGAAGGCTTTGGGACCAGGCGGCACGTGGCTGGGCCTTGAAGAATGAGGACGACGCGCCAGGTAGAGGAGATGGGGAAGAACAAGGCCTGGAGGTGGGAATTAATCTCAGTGAACACTAGGCAGAAGATGCATTGGAAGGAGTCAGAAAACTTGGTAGGGTTCCTTAACCTCCTTGGGCCTCAGCTTGCTCAGTTCTGTGGGGCCTGAAAGACAGTGTGTCAACATACTGAGCACACTTCTGGAAACAGGGGAGATGCTGGACGTACGTTAGCGTCTGTCAAGTTTGGCTATGAACACATAACGAATGGGGGGCTGGAAGACACTGCTCGGGACCCCTGAATACCATGGGATCTCAGGAAATGCTTAGGGGCTGACTGGGTGAGGGACGGGTGGGTATGGATTTCGGAGGAGGGGAAGGAGAAGAGAACAGGAAACCCCAGCTTTTTGAATCAGCTCCGGTGGAACTCAGTAGAATTTCCAATAGACAAATACCAACCTTAGCAGACAGCACTCCCAGCCTGATAACCTCCAGAGGGGACTCCAGATCCTCTCAGCCCAACCATGTGGGGTGGCTCTGGGACTCCCTCTCCAGCCTGTGTCTTTCAGGTTCTTCTCCCTAAAGCAGTTTCTGGGGAGGCCACACATCCAGACCTGAGGACGAGACACATAGCTCAGGCGAACAGAACATGGCTCTCAGGACTAAATCTCCAGATGCACCCTGGTCCTGCCCGAGTTTGTAAAGCCAGCTCCAGGCCTGCTTGGTCCCTGGTGGCTTTGGAGGCTTAGTTAGCGCTCTGGGAGGACCTTGACACACACCTTCTCCTGGGGCCCTGGAAGGCTCAGCCTTAGGGAAGGAGAGATTATCCCCTCTAGATTTGGGGCACTTATTTTGGTCTTGAGGCAGAGGGAGGTTAGCGTCTCCTTGAGGCATTGGAGCCTGGGGCTGTAGTCTTGGCCGTATGTAATGGCATGGCATACCAGGAGCAGGTCCGAGCCTTCCTGCCTCCTCCCTGGATTCTCAAGTCTGGATGAAGAAAAGTCATCTTGTCCCTTGGGAGCTTGCAGGAACGTGGGGGACCATTTGCCCAGTTTCCCCACTAAATAACCCAGGGGGGCTTCTCTGCTGGACGTTGAGGGTCTGTTGTGGGCCCTAATACTGATCAAACAAACTGGGGACACTGGGTTCAGAGACTGGCGAGGAGATGACTGTGGGCCAGGGTCAGAGCTAGGGCCAGAGGCAAGTTCCTTTTCTCGCCATAATCTTTTGTTTTTATTGTTTTCTTTTGCTTTCCTTAATAAGCAGAGAATGCCATAATCTTTCATCATTGTTTTCAAAGGCTGTGGGGGAAACTCCAGGGGAATGGGGGTCACCCTGGGGCAGGGGCTCGGGCCTGACCCTCCCAGGGAGCTCTCCTGGCTTTGGCAGCTGGGAAATCATCGGAGGAGGCACCGGGGGGCCTTGTTAACAGAATGGGTAGTTTATTTATATTAACAATTTAAAAAATGATATTTTCACAAATGAAGCTAACTTCTAAGCACAGGAAATGCCGATGGGCATAAGGAGAAGCCCAGGGATTTGTCTCCAGGCTCGAACATACACACCGATCACCTCCCAGTTGTTGCCGGCCCCTCCTTTTCTCCTCTCTGACTGTGCTCTGCCGCTGGCAGGCTGGGTTCCTCCTGACCCGTTTGTCGGCTGACACTGCTCTCCTGAGACTGCGACTGCGTCATGCTGGGCTCAGCTGAGGCTACTGGGGTGAGGGTGCTTGTGGTTCTGTGAATCATGGACTGTTAGAACTAAAGGGAAGGCCAGGCGCAGTGACTCACGCCTGTAATCCTAGCACTCTGGGAGGCTGAGGCAGGAGGATTGCTTGAGGTTAGGAGTTCGAGACCAGCCTGAGCAAGAGCGAGACCCCGTCTCTACCATAAATAGAAAGAAATTAGCCAAACAACTAAAAATAGAAAAAATTAGCCGGGCATGGTGGCACATGCCTGTAGTCCCAGCTACCCGGGAGGCTGAGGCAGGAGGATCTCTTGAGCCTAGGAGTTTGAGGTTGCTGTGAGCTAGGGTGATGCCACGGCACTCTAGCCCAGGCAAGAGAGTGAGACTCTGTCTCAAAAAAAAAAAAAAAAAGGACATATATGGGCATTAAAAAAAGTACTAGGAAACGATAGGACATTGAGATTTGCTTTAAAATAATCTGGCTCTCATAAAAAGGAATAAAATGATGTCATTTGCAGCAAGCTAGATGTTCTTAGAAGAACATTATCCTAAGTGAAGTATCTCAGAATGGAAAAACAAACACCACATGTTCTCACTTATAAGTGGGAGCTAAATGATGGGCACACACACTCATAAAATGGTGTAAAGGACATTGGAAACTAAGAAGGGGGTAGGGTGGGAGGAGGTAAGGGATAAAAACTTACCTGTTGGGTACAATGTACATTAAAAAGGATTAAAATCCAGATAGATAACTACAACATGGATGAACTTTGAAAACTTTATGCTAAGTGAAATAGACCACACACAAATATTATATGATCCCACTTAGAGAAGATACCAAGCGTAGGCAAATTCATAGATGCAGAAAGTGGAATAGAGATTATCAGGGCTGGGGGAAGGGAGAAATGGGGAATTATTATTTAATGGGTACAGAATTTCTGTTTGAGATGCTGAGAAAGTTCTGAAGATGGACAATAGCCATAGTTGTACAACACTGTGAATATACTTAAATTGTATTACATACAATTTATACGGTATACTGTGGTCCCCAACCCCCGGGCCACGGCCCATTACCAGTCTGTGGCCTGTTAGGAAACCAACCTCACATCACTGCCCGAGCTCCACACCACAAACCCCCACCCATGACAACCCACTTTCCCATCCCTAGTCCGTGGAAAAATTGTCTTCCATGAAACCGGCCCTTGGTGCCAAAAACGTTGGGGACCACTGGATATACTTAAATGGTGAATGGTCCACTTAAAATAGTTAAAATGATAAATTTTATGTTATATATATTTCATCACAATAAGAAAGCGAGGGGAGGTAATGGTACCTGATGCCCAGGCTTGCTGTAAGAGTTGAGTAGTATGCTACTTGTGGAAGCACCTCCTGGGGCACATAGCAGATGCTCATTAAATTGTAGCTATTGCTTGTTTCTTCTCTTTTCCCCTCATTTCCTTCATCGTCTTCATCTTTTCTGACTTGTGTTAATTTCCGAGCTTGGGGTCTGAGGACATGATTGTGTGGCCAACTTTCTACTGTCCACACAGAGACCACTACCCACCTGCTGTCATTTCTAACCCTACCACGTGGCTGCTTTTCTCACCTTGGGCTTTTTCACCTGCCCATTACTGGGTACGCATTTAGAAAGTTCCAATTTATCTTCGTGTTCGCCTGAGGAAAACCTGATTAGAAGGAAAATCTGCTATCAAAACAAATTACCCTGCTGACTGTGATATTAAGCCAAAAGTAAAAAAAAAGAGCAAAAAAAAAAAAAAAATTACCCTGTGGGTTTCCAAGACAAGGCTGAGTTATGTTTGGAATGTCTGTGCAACTGCTGTCTCCTCATGGATACTGATAACCAGGTGTTGACGGTGAAGGATACAGATACACAGAAATGGGGGTGAATATGTGGATTGTGTTGATTGTTCAAACAGCATAAGCCCAAAGGAACCAGTTTACATGGAAGTGAGAGTAGGTGGGAGAGAGCCCAGTGAAGTAGAAAGTGTGGCAATTAAACAGGTGAAGACAATCCGGCTTCATCACTTTTACAAATTGTAGGACCTTAGTTAAGTTAATTAGCCTGAGTTTTTCCCTTTGCAAAATGGGGGTAAAGTACTTACCACAAAGTATGGTTGTAAAGAGTCACCTGATGCAGATGATGTGCGCTCAAAAAAAAAAAAAAAAAAAAAAAAGATTCACCTGAGACAGTGTTTGTAAAGCACGGATAAACTCTAATTGCCTTCCTTTTCTATTTTGGAATATAATGAATCAAGCAGATGTTTTCTTACAGACCCACAGAATGTAAAATAGAGCAGAGGAAGGACCAATATTTCCCAAGGGGCAAAGACAGAAGAAAGAGTTAGGATATATGGGAGGATGACAAATATCATGGAAGGTGAGACAAGAATAGGGCTTAGATCTTAGGAGCTTAAAATGAAAAGCTGCTGAATTAAATGGAGTTGCTTGTTAGATGGGTATATTACCTTTGTCCAGCTATAAGTAACAGAAAACTCAAGCAAAGTGTCTTAAGCTATAAGGATGTTTATTCCTTATTTAACAAAAAGTTTTGTGGCAGATTTGTTTTGGTCAGGGAGGAAATAACTTTCCTAGAAGCCCAGAGCTAGCTAGCTGATTTCTCCTAAAGCTCACTGGGCAGATGTAGATCACAGCATCACCTCTAATCACAACAGTGCCTGAGAAAGACAGCAACTGGCCTCTTAAGCCTCTAGAGTTTGAGGCAGTCAAGAGAAAGGGTAGAAATTGTTGTCGGATCTGTAACTGTGGGCTTAGATTGGTAGGGAAGACAAGAACGGGTATTTAATCCACTGATAACAGCTGAGGTCAAAAAATAGTCCCTGAGTGGATTTGGTGTCTATATTTAAACTGCTTTACCTATAAAGGAAAAGTGAAAATTTTATATTATTTTGCCTTGAATATCTTCTCTCTTCAGCTTATGTTCAAATCCTCCTTATATATAAATACCTAGTGTTCACTCATTCATGCATATGTGCAGGCATTCATTCATTTATTAATTAATTTGATATTAATTGAATACCTACCATATGCAAGAAACTGCACTAGGTCCTTTGTCTATTATATGGCTTTTATTATCAAGAAGGTTGCGGTCTGGTGGAAGAGATATGACATGTACCTCAATGATTATATAATGAACAGCAGAAAGATTGGAGTCCCCTAAAAAGGGTACTTAAAGTACTATGAAAGCTCAGAGAATGGAGAAATTACTTCTGGCTGGTATAATCAGGAAAGATTTTTTGGGGGAAGCAGAGGGGGACAAAGTTTGTATTGATGCACGTGAAGGGGAAGTGGAGAAGAAAGGCAGTCACCACCAGGTGACACAGTAAAAATAGGCAGAGAGGAGGAAGTGCTGACTTTGGGAAGCAATTCTGATCACTGATCTCTCGCTTTGGTGACTTCCTGTTTTGCTTATTGTTGGGGCCACATGTATGTCAATAATCATATGTGTGTGTGTGTATCTTTTTCCTTCCTAACTAGACTGTAGCATCTACAGAGCTCATTGTGACTGCACATCCCATGTTCTCAATAAATATTTGATGAGTTTATTTTCAATATTTAGTATTACTTAAGATTTATATGGTGAACATTTTTAAGAAGACTTGATATTTTTACAAACAAAAGCATGTAGTGGATGTGTGTTGGGATACCTGCCTAACCATAGCCCCCTCTTCTGGGAACTTGTACCATGTGATGTGCTTAGCTGCTGCAAGATTGTGCTGTCTTTGCAATACACCTCCTCTTTATTTGAGCTTAACTTGAATAGTTTTCTGTTCTTTACATCCAAAAAATCCTTGGCTAGAACAAAGTGCAGCACAAAATAAGACATTAACAGATAGAACAAACCTGGGACCATTAACAAGAACAGTTCTTTGCCTTTCACCTCAAAGCACTGCTCCATGTCTATAAACTCCATAAACTAAAATATCGTGACCACCCCCAAAATACACTTATTAATTTAATGCAGCTCCCATTTTATACATCAAAGACTATCAGGCTTTGAGTACACATAAAAATTAGAATTACTACACAGAGTTTATGTTATTCCAACTACAAACACCACTTGATATTTTAATTAGTCTATATTGCTTTACCAAAGTGTTACTTTAACCAGCCTTTGGAAATATTCTAAGATACCTCTCTCACCATCTTCATGTATCTCCAGGAGTTCCAAGATTCCAGGCGGGAGACATTGATAGAAAGGAAGCTGGAATAGTTACTTGATAGGACCTGATTACAGAGGACATTCGGAACCTTGAAGATTCATCAGAGATAAAACCTGCGATTCTGCTGAGATATGAATTTGAACCACCTGCACTGCCCTACTGGTGTTTGGAATGAGTCACTTTCCTAGTGAGTGAATTTAGCTGCGCCCCTAGCATTGGCATCTCAGTGTGCCTTTGTTGACTATGCATTTTATAGGGAAATTATATGCTACAGTGGCATTGACAAGATTGGGGATTGGATAAGTTCTCAGAAATATCACTCAATAATATGCAGTGTCTAGCCTAGTGCAGTGTTTTACAAAAGTCAGCCATGATTTTTGCCAAATTTACATGCTACTTGTAATATTTACTTAGTATTTTAAAAAAACAACTCACTTAAAATAAAGTAAATCCAGGCCTATCTTAAGAAACAATATCCTTAAAAATCCACAGATTTAATGCAACAGCTGTATCTTTAATGCATATTAAGAGAAATGTATAACCATTAAAATAAATTTGTTAACTTGTCTTTCACTTAAAATCCTCTTGTCCACACTGTCATGGCCTTGGAAATCACGTAAACTGTGTAAATCCTGTTTCTGATATTTATGGATGGTGTAGCATGGGATAAATTACATAATGTCTGTGATTCCTAGGTTACTCACATGCAAAGTGGGGTTGAAAATCCCTACTTCACAAGGAATGTTGGGAGAAGCAAACGAGCTAAAGCTTGCACAGTATGCAGGTTAGCATAGTGCCTGCTACCTAGTAAGCTCCCGCTGGATAATAGCTTATATTGACTATAGATTGCAATGTAGATTCACTAAAATTGCCAACTATAGCTTTGTTTCCTGGAAACAAAGACAAAGAAGAGTAACCTGTTTGATTCTATCCTAGTAGAATAGATTTTCATTGAGTTGCTAACTGCAGGCATCTCCGAGGAGGTGACAGTCATCCATTTGAGCAGCCTGCTGAGGATTAGTAGATGGCTGGGGAGATGGGCATTGGGAAGAAGAGGAAAAAGGTGAATCTCAGGTAGAACTAGAGGAAGATATCACATACAGACTCAGAGCGGCCAAAGGGACAAGTAAGCCCGGGAAAGTGCTGTCCAGTCACAAAGGTGCTAAAATGGTAGAGTGCTGCAAGCAGCAAGTTGTGAGTAATTAAAAAAAAAAATTTTTTTTTAACAAAGTACCTTGAAAATAAAAAAAAAATAAAAAAAAAGAAACAAAAAATTTTTTTTCCACAAAGGGTAATATAATGGCAGTTTGCAAGTAGTTTTGTCTGTACACATCTCTGCTTCCTAGTGATGGTATTTCAGGCACACCTCCTCTTCTCCACCCTTCTCACAGGCTGTCACTTCAACCTTCCACCTACATCTACCTTTCTCACCCAAGCCTCTGCATCCCACCCGGTCTTCTCTCCCAGCTGGCTGATTGCTGACCTTCCTGCAAACAATGCTTGCTGCTGCTGCTGGCACATGCTTCGTTCTGAGGATGATGCTGAGTAGGAAGTAGCCGGAATAAGCCTTTGAGGGCTGGTGACTTCACAACATTTTCTCCCTTGAGTCATAAATAACCCCCAGTGTTAATGGGGCTGAATCACAGCTTCCAAGATTGAGGCTGTCAGCTCTGAGAAACACAGTTATAGCTGCCTTTATTCTGTACAAAATTCTTCAGCCTTATCTGCCATGCCTCTCAACACGGACCGGCCCTGAGCTGCATCCCGTCCGACCCTGGCATGTAATGCACTTCTCTAATTCCTGTCTTCTTCTTCCTCAAGCTTATGAGGCCCTTCCTTCTTCCAATCAAGATTTATCTTTCTCATACTTAAATGTCCAATTTAAACTTCCTTTCCTCCAGATCACCCTACTTAAAGCAGTATTTCTTTCTTCTGAAATTCTACAGCATTTCCACATTGGATATGCCATTTATTTCTTGGCAGTAAACTGCCTTAAGCCCATTTTGAAAATTATTAAACATGTTTTGCCTCTTCATCCAAACTATAGGCATGTTGGAGGGAGAAACCAGTGTGTGCATGCTCTGTGTTCCATATAACTCCAAACACAGCAGGATACACAGTGGTGCTCGGTAAATACTTATCGGTTAAATAATAGAAGGGAATGACTTTGGGGGAAATGAAAGGAACCAAGAAATGAATTGAAAATTGACTGACAGAGTCTCAGGAAGGTCACAGGACCAGAGAATCTGGTAAATTGTTACTTTTCCCCAGATTATGCCCCAAAGGATGAGCAGGGATTGGAGATGGAAGGAATAACCTAACATTGTTTGGAGCTGGTGCAGAGCAGGCTACGAGACGACTTACAGATACAGACTCATGGGCATCCAGGTCTAAAACTTGAGTGTTTCAGAAAATTCAGTTCAATCTAATCTGATAAAACTTTCATAGAAAGATAGAATCACAGGATTTGAAGGGATATCAGGGTTTACTCTAAAAGGCTTTGACTGATGCATGATTCATCTTTTTCAACATCCTCACCAGGTGGGCATCAAATCTCTACTCAGACACCTTTAGTACTAGAGAATTTATTAGCTACAGAGACAATAAATTCTATGGAATTTGCTCAGCTCAACAATTAAAAAATTTTATAACCTAATTTGCACATAGTATTGTTAGGTGCACCTGCTGGGAAGACACCGATGACCTATGGCTCTGTATCTTTGTGGATCCTAGGAAATTGTGGGGCATTCCTTACAATGTTGTGCCAGGTACATCGCTCTTTTCTAGTTTCTCCTATTCTTTCCTGTGTGTGGTTAATTCTTTTCCACAACTTTCTTTTCCTATTATCTCTCTTTTTTTCGTATCTTCACCATGATTTGGGCTTTCTAGGAGTGTTCAAACTCTGGGGTTAGTTTCTTGGAAATATTGAGGGCAAAAGAAATTATTACTCTCTGTACCGAGAACATATGTAAAAGCTGGAAGAAATGTTAAAGATTATGCTTCCAACTCTGTCACTTGAAAGGAGATACTAAGGGCAGAGTGGGGACATGTTTCATTCGTGATCAAATAGACAGTGAAGGTGCATGAGGTTAGCAGTCAATAATTTTGCATAGTGGACTCCAGGAGCATATTCCAGATGACCCCCCGCCCCCCAGTATGTAAAATAAAAGGGCTACAGCAATTTGAGCTGGCATGGATGTCACACTTCCATATCATTTGCATACACCCACAACAACCCCCAGCAATCTCCTCTCGGTTATTTCTCAAGTGAGAACGTATCATTGCTTCCCCTGTTTGTCGCTTTTAGTTTTTCATTTCTCTCTTCCTCTTCACCACTCACAGTCTGGCCCAGATCCCCTGCAGCATGAAAGGGGAAAAAGTATTCACAGAACATAAAAATTAAACTTCAGACAACTGTGTTTCTCTCACCATCTGGTTCCTGTTAAAACGGCCACTTCCCAAAGGCTCTTGGCCTCAGTGCCCCCCAAATGGAAATGCTTGGTAAATATAACCCAGGTCGGAGAGGCTGAAGGATATAGGCAGAGCCACCAGCGATGTTTTTTGAACTTCAACTTGGGACACACAGTCTGACAGGATTTTAATGCAAGACTGCAGAATCCCTGCAGGCAGGGACTTTCTTATTCGTCACACCATCGCCACACTTAGTCCATCATGAGGTACACAGCAGACCCTCTATATGTATTTTCATATAACTTCACACATAAATGTATGAAGTTATATGAAAAGTTTTATATGCTTATGTACAGGCATAAGAATCAAATACCTACCACAGGTTTCTGGAGTAGGCATTTACTGGGAAAGTGCTACATGAGATCTAAAATGCTATACAAGTGGAATGTGTTGTTATTTTTGACATAATTAATAGATTAGTTAATTTTTTTGAGACAGCATCTCACTCTTTTGCCTGGGCTAGAGTGCAGTGGCATCATCACAGCTCACTGCAACCTCAAACTTATCTCACTTACCATAATGTCCTCCTAAAGTTGTTGCAAATGACAAGATTTTATTATTTTTTATGGCTGAATGGTATTTCATTGTTCATATATACCACATTTTCATTATTCATTCATCTATTGTCAGACACTTAGGTTGAACAACAAATATTGGTGAGGTTGATTCCATATCTTGGCTATTGTGAATAGCACTGCAGTAAAGATGGGCGTGCAGCTATCTTTTCAAAATACTGATTTATTTCCTCTGGATATATACCCAGTAGTCGGCCAGTCATAAATCTGGCCATCCACCCAGGCCTCTGTGGATAAAGGTTTAGTTTCCAGATAAGGAGTCTTTCCTTCCTGGGCTCCTAACATGGAGATCTCTCAGAGACCCCTTCCATCCCAGGGCATAGGCTCTATGTGCCATCTGTAACAGATTCATACACACATTTATTGAGATCTTACTGTATGCCAGCCATTGTGTAGTAGGGGTATCAAGATTTTTTTAAAAACCTGCTGAATGATTATCTAGAAACATAACCAGTGGAAAAGAAATTTGGAAAGTTTTGGAATTTCTGCCCCTTAGCTGATCCCAGCCTCAGTATGTTCTGTCTTTTTCCATCCAAGCCCTTGAAGGGTCTGTGTTCGAGCCTGGATGAGTTGATGGCAGGACGTGCATCCTTCCAGAACAAGGAGAGAAGGTGATTGGCGGAAAAGGAACTCTTGGAAAGGGGAAAGAGGAGGCTCCTGCCAGTAACCAGAGGTACATCTCCACCAGGGCCCCATCCCAGGCCTTCTGCCTTGACTAAGGGGTTTGTCAGTACGGCTTGGGGATTTATCATTTAAGAGAGATGCTCAGCTCACCCGAGCACCTTATCTGTTTACCAGGAAGTAGATATGGGCGAAAGGTTAGGGAATCGATAATGGTGCACAAGGGGATGTCCACAGGGCCTCTTGGAGCTGCAGCTTTGCATTAGGCAAGCAGTGAGCAAGCCCGGCGCCAGGGGAGGGACTGGGTGTGTGCGGGCCAGGCTGGGCGGAGGCCTGACTCCTGGGAGACAGTATATGTGTAGGGTAGGGCTGGGCTAATTTACAACCTTGGGATTTATGACCTTCTTCCTGACAAGGGGTGAAACAGTTGAGGTCTAAGTCTCTGAAAAGGACAAGGGAGACAGCCTGCAGTCTCCTTGATTTATCTGCACAGGAGGGGGCGTGGTTTGGGATGGGGCAGGGGCCACTTGAAAGGGGCATCTTGTTCTCTGAGGTGCAAATACTGTATTTACTTGGAGACTAGATTGCCTCACTGCGTAGCAAAGGTCTCCGCCTCTGGAAGGCCCGTGGTGCTGGGAGAAGGGTGAGGGTGACCTTCACTCTCTGTAAGGAAACCCCAGTCCTGCCCTGTCCAGTGTGGTAGCCACTAGCTGCCATGTGGCTGCTGAGCAGTAGGAAAGTGGCTGGTCCCCACTGAGATCAGCCGTAAACGGCAGATATACACTTCGGATGTTGAAGACTCAGTATGGAACAAAAGAATGTAAAATATCTCATTGTTCATTTAACCATATTGATTACGTATTGACTGTATTTTGGATATATTGGGTTAAATAACATATTATTGAAGTTAATTTCACCTGTTTCTTTTTATTTTTTTAGAAGTGTAGCTAGTAGTAAATTTTAAATTAACACGCATGGCCCATATTGATTAAGCCTCATGGTGGGTTCCATCATAAAGCTGTTGGACAGCGCTGCCTCGGTTCCCCTGGACTTTCAACTTCCATAAGATGAGGACTCCCAGGTCCCTGGCTCTTCCTTCCCTCTCTAAGCTCGGGAACTTTTTACTTCTCCATGATCATTACTTACTCCTTCTCATCCACTGCCCTGAAAGCAGCAGTAAAGCCCTTATGCGATAGAGGCCCGATGGGTGATCTTCAGGGATTTCTCAGAAAGCAGCTATAGGACACAAGAGATGAGACTGAGACCCCACCCCACGTTCTGCATGAGGAAGGGACAGAGAGCAAGCAAGAGGCCAAGACCCGAAGTCTCAGCCAGGCCGATTCCTCCCGAGCCCCAGGAGACTTTTGACAATGTCTGGAGGCTTCTTTGGTTGCCACAGCTGGGGGGTGGAAGGGTGCTCCTGACATCTTGGGTAGAGGCCGTCTATGCTGCTAGACATTCTGCAGAGCACACAAAGGATTATCCAGCCCCAAATGTTAATAGTGTCAAGGTTGAGAGACCCTGGCCTAGGGCTAGGAAGGGCCTTGGGCCTTTGGATGTTCCTGAGCTGGGGTCAGGAGGGAGGTTTTGGATCTCTGGATGCTGACACAACAGAGAAGACCTGCCCCACCCTCTTCCTTGCCCAATTCTTTCTTGATCATCAATGACTCACGGCCCTTGCATGCCTGAGCCGCCTGAGCTAATTTTGGTGGAGAGAAAAGGAGCTCTCCTCTCCAGGTGTGAGTCACCTGCCCCACGGCCCAGGCGGAGACCTCCCGCTGCTGGAGACAGGCCCTCTGGGGAGAGAGGTCGAGAGAGGGGATTGGTCCAGAGGGGCTGGAATTATTTCCCACACTCTCTGACCTTGCCTATTTTTTTTTTCCCTGTTCCCACCTTCCTCTACAGCTGTCCTGGAACTCACCAGAAGCCCCTGGTCAGAACCTACTGTAGAATTGTTGAGCAGATGTTGAGCCCCTGAGGGAGGAAGCTGATAGGGTTTTCTCTGAGGAAATAAAAACTATAAACTTGTCTCCTACTTTCTTGCAGAAACCCAGATCTCCGGGGAGCACTGCTGTTGGTGTTTGGACAGGTCCATTCCATAATTTTCCAACCAGATTTCACTGTGCACTAATTCTAAACCCCAGCTCTGTAAGGCACACTCCCTGAGCTCAGGGAGTTTACAGTCTAGCCGGGGATACAAAACCTACACATGTGAAACGATTATGGATGGGCTTTAGAAAGGACTTGGTGGGAGCAGAGTCTTTAAAGGGGCAGACATCCGGGACTCAGTGATGACAATGGTTGCCCAGAGCTGTGAAAAGAGCTGGTGCTCTGGATCCCGCAGGCTTGGGCCGCATCCTCGTGTTACAATTCCCTAACTGCATTACAAACTGCCACGAAATGCAGGCAACAACAAAACCTACTATTAAATGAGACTCTGAACTTTGCCCCCCTCCCACTGCCCACTCTAACGGTTAGGTAGAGTCTGTCCCAAGAAGAGTTGCTGGGTGGGAGCTGGTGATTGTCTCCAGATTGCTGTCTCTGTGGGAAAAAGGCTCACGAGTGCAGCTTGTTGATTAGGAGGTGACGGGTATTGGCTCCTTACCAGAAAGATGCAGCCTTGTGACTTTGTAGCAGTTGTATTGGGCTTTATCTAGGGGCATCCTTGCCTGTTCCTGGGAGAAAGATTCCAGCTCAGTATTTGGCTTTATGTGTCTCTAGGACAACAGCTATAATTTCCTGAGCATCTATTTTGTACCAGACATTATGCTAAGCACTTTGCTGCATTATCTCAAGCAATAAGCAATTTAAGTCAAGCAACAAGCAATATTGAACGTTCTCTTCTCTGTGTTTCTAAGACTGGGCCAGGGGCTGGGTGACCAAGACATAAGATTAAAGAACAAACAAAACACTCCAGGCACTCATGTGTAATAGGGGAGAAAAACAAAGTTGACATTTGTAGAGCAGTGTGGTGGGTGTTAGTGGGGAGGTAAGTTATTAACACTTCCCAGTCTCCTGTGGCAAACTGCACACTGCCACCTGGGTGCCTCCACCCTGCTCAGGCACTTCATGTACTCAGCAGAGGCAGCCAGATGCCACAACCCTGAGCTGGCCACCATAGGTGTCCATAGAAGACCACCTTTAATGGAACCAGATCTTGTCTAATTAAAACCCAAGTGTTGGCAGCCAGTCAGTAACACACAGAGACTTTGCTTTCCTAACCTGGGAAAGAGATAATTCATGGTCTTCTAGCTTTAGAGAACTACCCTGTTTCTCCTCCTACATTCTCAGGTCCAAAGCTTTCCTGAACTTTGCACTGAATCAGCCTCCCTGCTTGAAAGTAAAAAAAAAACTTTTTTTGGTTTCTGATAGTTTTTTTTTTCAATTTTTTCTTGAACAAAAGCAAACCAGAGCACTGAGGGAGGAACAATGAATCCTATCTGCAGGAGTTGGAGAGGTTTCCCAGAAGAGGTTACATTTAGGCTGGAACTAGAATGATAAAGAGATTTGTCAGGCTGACAAAGTACATTCCAGTACATTCCAGGCACTGGGGAAGATGTCAGCAGAGGAAGACGTCTGTGAAAACGCACAGCCTGCTCAGGACAGGTGGTGGCCTGTGGTCGTAGGTAGGCATTTGGTGGGAAGTGTGGGCTGCTCCCTGGAAAGTTAGATTGGGACAGTCTCTTGTAAGTTAATACTAAGGATTCTAGAATTTTCCTCATGGACCAGGGGTTATAAACTCAAATGCCTATAAGAGTCACTCCGATATTTCAAATGAATGGAAAACAGATTTCATTCTTGCTATAAGGACAAACTTTTGGGGGGGAAAGTGTTCAGAATAAACCTGTAGGGACATTCTTTACATTTAAGAAGAGAATATGTTCTTTATTTATTCAGAGAGTATTCATTGAGCATCTCTGGGTGCCAGGCATTGTTCTAGGCACTAGCTATTTGTCCTGAAAGATGTGGCCCTCTGGATCCATGTTATCTTTTCTTATGTTTCCTAGAGATGTGAATATAATACATTTTCAGTATAATGAAAAACTCAGAGATTGATAAAAAAATAACTCTAATAAAGAATAGTGGGAAAAAGTGGGTTGAGGCATGTTTGGAAAAAGTCAAAGAGTTTTTCCTCTGCTCTCGCACCACAACACAAAAGATGTCTTATGACCAAATGTGTGTATGTGTGGGTTTTCCCCACCAGCCAACCAACCATCAGTTCTGCGGTGGACACCAGCTAGGTATTCTCCAATTCAAATTTGACACTATCTACATGGAAATAATGTCAGATCCCACAGGTTGACTGCTCAGTCCCCAAAGCACCCCCTTCTTCAGACACCAGTTGCAAGTTTGGGCATCCAGAACTTCTGACTGGCCGGCTGGCTTCAAGGTGAGGTACCTATGACATCCTCTTTGGGTTTGATTAATTTGCTGGGGCAGCTCACAGAACTCAGGGAAACTTATGTTTGCTGGTTTATTATAAAGGATGTTACAAAGAATACAGATCAAGAGATGCATAGGTGAGGTATGGGGGAGGGTGTGGAGCTTCCGTGCCCTCCCTGGGTCCCCACCCCCTAGGAACCTCCAGGTGTTCAGCTATTCTGGAAGTTCCTCCAGCCCTATCTTCTTGGGTTTTTATGGAGGCTTCATTTTGTAGACATGATTAATTAAACCGTTGGCTATTGGTGATCAACTTGACTTTAGCTCCTCTCCCCTCCCAGGAGGTTGGGGGTTGGGGCTAAAAGTCCCAGTCCTCTAATCCTGTCTTTGTCTTGCCTGTGACCAGCCTCCTGAAGCCGTCAGTCAACACTGGCAGACAAAAAGACAACACTTGAGAGATTCCAAAGATTTTAGGAGTTATATGCCAGGAACTGGTGACAAAGATCAAATATATATTTCATCATATCACAAGCAGGAACTGGAGAGTCTGTGTCTGTCTAAAACAGTAGCTACAACTCAGCACCAGATGATTATGGCTATGCCAAGAATAAGACTAGTGGAATGATGTCTTGCGTTTTTTTCTTCCCAGAGAAAATGGGAATATAGATTTTTAAAACATGATCTGCTAAGGTCTGAATGTTTGTGTCCCCCCCAAATTCATATGTTGAAATCCTAACTCCCCAAGGGGATGGCATTAGGAGGTGGGGCCTTTGGGAGGGGAGTAGGTCATGAGGGTGGAGCCCTCACGAAAGGATTAGTTCCCTTATAAGAGACCTTAGGAAGGTTTTTTGCCCCTTCTACCTTGTGAGGACAAAGCAAGAAGGAACCACCTATGAACGAGAAAGTGGGCCATCTCCAGACACACAATCTGCCAGGGCCTTGATCTCTGTTGGACTGTCCAGCCTCCATAACTGTGAGAAATAAAGTTCTGTATATAAACCACCCGGTTTATGGCATTTTGTTATAGCAGCTCAAATGACTAAGACATAATCTTATCAAATTTTTTATGTTGGCCAAAAAATTCAAACTTAACTCTGCTGGCCACACACAATCTTTTAGTGGATGTACTGGATTGTGGGTGAGCCGTCAGTTCCCTGCCATCCTCGGCTCTAGGCAGTAGACACTAAGGGAGGAGTAGCCAAGACTGCTAGATGCCCATCCAGTATTCACTCTTCCCTTCTCTCTAAAAACAGAATCCCAAGATCGTCAAGGTGGCAGTGTGCCCAGCTAGTACAGACATATGATGCCCAGGTGTCTAAATTCTGGCCGATGAGAGGCAAATGGCTGTACTGGGAAGGCTACTGTCTTGGTGTGTTTTGTGCTGCTGTAACAGAATACCACAGACTGGGCAATTTATCAAAAAAAGAAATCTATTTCTTACGGTTCTGGAGGCTGGGACATCCAAAGCCGAGAGGCTGCACCTGGTGCGGTTCTTCTTGCTGCCTCGTTCCTCAGTGGAAGGCGGAAAGGCAAAGAGGGTGCACAAAGGCAAAGGGGGAACGAGGTGGTGAAAGCTGTTTTTATCATGAACTCTCTCCCTCGATAAGGGCAGAGCCCTCATGGCCTAATCACTTCTTTACAGTCCCACTTCTTAATACCATCACCATGGCAATTAAATTTCAACATGAGTTTTGGGGGAGGCATTCAAAGCATAGCAGCTACCAAAAGGGAACAGATAGCTGGCAATTTTTTCTCATTCCTCCAGGTTTCTTCTTTAAACACTGAACTGAAGGCTAGAGCTCCAGCAGTCATGTTGGATCAAGAGGCAGCCTTGAGGCCGGGTGCGGTGGCTCCTGCCTGTAATCCTAGCACTCTGAGAGGCTGAGGCCGAGGCTAAGGCAGGGGGATCAGTTGAGCTCAGGAGTTTGAGACCAGCCTGAGCAAGAGTGAGACCCCATCTCTCCAAAAAAAAAAAAAAAAAAAAAGCAGCAGCCTTGAGCATGGGAGCTGTGTAGCTGTGTTAGTGAGTTCAGCTGCTATGACAAAATAACTGACTGTGTGACTTTAACAACAGAAATTTATTTTCTCACAGTTCTGGAGGCTGGAAGTCCATGTTCAAGGTGTTGGCAGGGCTGGTTTCTTCTGAGGCCTCTTTCCTTGTCTTGCAGTTGGCCGCCTTCTCCCTGTGCCCGCACATGGTCTTTGCTCCATGCATAGATCTTTGGCATCTCTTTTTTTTTTTTAATTTATTTATTTTATTTTTGTTTTTTTATTTCTCTGCTTCTCACAGGTGCCAGATTTGGCATCTCTTTGTGTCTGGATTTCCTCTTCTTAGAAGAACACCAGTCAGATTGGATTGGGGCCCACACCAATGTCTCATTTTAACTTAATCACTTCTTTAAAGGCCCTACCTCCAAATACCATCACATTCTGAGGAACTGGGGGGTTAGGGCTTCAGCATATGAATTTTTGGGGACACCATTTGGTCCACAATACAAGAAGATCAAGAACTGTCATGTGTTCTGAAGTGAAGTTGAGAACTGTGTGTGGGGGATTCCACCATGATTCACGACCCTTAGGTTTTCTGTGTGGAGCAATTTTATGGCCTTGCAGTCAGACTTAGAGCTAGTCAGGCAAACCTCTCAGATTCTTTTTTTTCTTTATTTATCTGTAAAATGGGGATAAGTAACACCTGGCCTACCTATCTTAAAGCACTGGGTAAAGATCAAATAAAATAATGAATGTGAAAATGTTTTGAAAAATGTGAATTATCTCTATGTGTTCCTGAAGTCATTTTTTTTGCCCGCTTTGTGATATTTTCCAGTATATCACCTATATTGTGATTTTTCTAAAAATTGGGCTGTTCTAAACAATTGTTTATTTAAAAACTTTAAAAAATCAGAATCGTAAATAAAATGTAACATAAAAATAAATAAAAATGAAAACAACACGAAACTATTAAACCCTAGCTTATTACTGTTAAGTGCTAGGGCTTGCTTTTTGTGTTAAAAAAGGAGACAAAATTGGGGAAGGTTTAAAGTCAAACTAGTCCCAAATGGAGACTTGAACTTGACAAAGTCAGAAGAGTGAAAAAAAGAGAATTAGAGAGGGAACAACTTTCTCATGATTCAATGAAATGCTTTATAATATCAGAGCTACATGATATGGTCTTACCCTTAAAAAACATTGATGTATAAGAGTATTTGATCCTATGGAGGGGTTTCCCCAGGGAAGAAAGGAAACTAATGATTTGTGAGCAACTGTTTATGGCAGACCCTCCCTGAGCCCCTTCTACCTCTTATAGAAGTCTAACACTAACCAGTTGAGATGGGTGTGCCTGTCTAGTTTGCACTTGGGAAAACAGAGCAAGTTACTCAGCTTCTCTGTGCCTCAGATTCCTAAGGGATAAGTATAGCTCCCATTTAATACACTTATTGTGAAGATTTAATGAGCCGGGATGTGTAAAGTCTTTAAAATAGTGTTGGCACATATTTTGCTCTAAGTGTTAATATTGTCCATGCTTTGTGTTGTGGCTGCCATGTTATGGCTTGGGATAGCACGCTCCACACTTGGTTAGGAAGGCAGCTTGCCACGACATCTCCTCTTTAAAGCATGTTTGACATCTTTATTCCTCAGGCTGTAGATCAGAGGGTTCAGCATGGGGATGACCACAGTGTAGATGACAGACACGACCTTGTTTTGTTCCATGGAATTGGGAGAGCTTGGCTGAGCATACATGAAGGTGATGGTGCCATAGAAGAGGCAGAGGATGGTGAGGTGGGAGGCACAGGTGGAGAGCGCTTTGCCCTGGGCCTCCAGGGAGCGCATCCTGCAGATGGTCACCAGGATGTAGGCATAGGAGAACAGGATAACCGTGATGGTGAAGAGGATGAGCAAGGCAGACGAGGAGAAGATGACGGTTTCAACCTCCGTAGTATCGGCACAGGCAAGACGGAGCACAGGGGGGATGTCACAGAAGTAGTGGTTAATGACGTTGGGGCCACAGTAGGGCAGCTTGAAGATGCACCCAGTCAGCAAGGCTGAATTGGCCGCAGCAGCAGTATAGGTGGCTGCGACCAGCAGGATGCACAGACGTTGGGACATAATGGTGTGGTAGAGGAGAGGGTGGCAGATGGCTGCAAATCGGTCATAGGCCATGATGGCCAGGAGCAGGCACTCGGCAGTGCCATGGAGGGTCATGAGGGCCATCTGGACCACACAGCCTGCAAAGGAGATGGCCTGGCCTGAGGTGAAGAAGCTCTCCAGAAGCCTGGGGGTGTCCACCGTGGAAAAGGAGGAGTCTACAAAGGAGAGAACGCTCAGAAAGAAGTACATGGGCGTGTGGAGCTGGGGGTCTGCGTGGATCAGGGCGATCATGCCCAGGTTGCCTAGGAGGGTGACGGAGTAGATGAGCAGGAAGAACACAAAGAGGACACCCTGGAGCTCCTCCTGCTCTGTGAGCCCCAGCAGGAGGAACCAGGTGACTTGGGTGCAGTTCCCCACCGTGGTGCACATGTCACTGCAGAGAGACCAGAAGAGATGTGCTTGTACCCTAGAGTCAGGGTCAGTTCCCAGAGCCCTTGTAATGCCCCCAGAGTGGGTGGCGCTAGGGGAAATGGGAGGAGAAACTGGTACAAATTGAGCACCTACTGTGAGCCGTGTGTGAACTATTTAAACTTCATACATACCTTCTGATTTAAATCTCATGCCCATTTATATTTAATGAGATTATCAACTTGCCCAAGGTACATAAGAAAAGTGGGATTAGAACTCAGTCTGTTCTAGTAATCAGATCCTCATTATGTAGTTAGAATCATTTTGTGTCCCCAAATTTCCTGTTCTATGGAGAACCAGCATCAGTAGTGGGCGTTGGAGGCTTGGTGTGTTGTCTCAGAGAGGGAATAAATGAAAGGATCAGTTTGGGTCAAAGACTCCAACAGTGCCAGTCCCCAAGGCCGGGGACACAGGAAATCAGATGCTGCAAATCATCAGAATGTGAGGTGACTCAGCAGAGCAGTCATTTCTCCCAGTGTTGTGGGTTGAACTGTGTTTCCTGAGAGGATATGTTGGAATCCTAAGCCCTGGTACCTGTGAATGTGACCTTATTTGGAAATAGGGTCTTTGAAGCCGTAATCAAATTAAGATGAGGTCATGGCCGGGCACGGTGGCTCATGCCCGTAATCCTAGCACTCTGGGAGGCCGAGGCGGGTGGATCTGAGGTCAGAAGTTCGAGACCAGCCTGAGCAAGAGCGAGACCCTGTCTCTACTAAAAAATAGAAAGAAATTAGCTGGACAACTAAAAATATATATAGAAAAAATTAGCCGGGCATGATGGTGCATGCCTGTAGTCCCAGCTACTTGGGAGGCTGAGGCAGAAGGATTGCTTGAGCCCAGGAGTTTGAGGTTGCTGTGAGCTAGGCTGACGCCACGGCACTCTAGCCAGGGTGACAGAGCAGGAACCTGTCTCAAAAAAAAAAAAAAAAAAAAAAAAAAAAGATGAGGTCCTACTTGATTGGGGTGGGTCCTACTCCAGCGTGGTTGGTGTCCTTATTAGAAAACCAGAGGCACAGGGAGGAGAACATAATGTCCAGAGACAGACACAGAGGGAGAAGGCCGTGTGAAGACAGGGCAGGGATTGGAGTTAGGCTGCCACAAGCCAAGGAACACCTGTGCTTCCAGAAGCAGGTAGAGGCATGGAAGGAACTTGTCCCAGAGGCCATAGAGGGAGCATGCGCCTGCCCACATCTTCATGACAGATTTTAGCCTCCGGAACTGTGAGAGAATATATTTCTCTTGCTTTAAGCCACCCAGTTTGTGGTAATTTGTCACAGCAGCCACAGAAAATGAATACAGCTGGCTAGGGATGCTTCTGCCTAGTGAGTATGTGGTGCTTTGATGGAGACCTCTTGAGCCGTTGTCAGAAGATGGGGCTTCCCTAATCCCCCTTTATTTACTTAGCTAATACTCCATGGAGAGAAAATGAAATAAAGGACAATAAAGTCTGTGTCATTGTTCACTGCTAAAAAAAATATTTGTGAGAACAGGTAGCTACAGCAGAAACTCCAGCTTGACAAAACCGTGGCAAAGAACCAAGGGCTTGTGTTTTAGCTGGGAACAACCAAAGGCAGTAGAACATGCCTCACTTGTGGCCTTGGGGTCCAGCAAAGAACACGGTTCTTAAGGCAGAAGTGGAGGTGGAGATCTCTAGCCAGAGAGCAAAGGTCAAAGAGTTTATCCTTTTAAGCTCCTATCCATGGAGCATCTTACAGACCTTGTCATGCTCCCAAGAATTCATCTCTCAACAGTCTCAACATCTAGGTTTTCAAGTAGGCAAGGCAGCTCTTCAGAGGGTAAGCTCTTCTATAGCGTACCGGCCACCGTCTCCTCTGATTGGGTGTCTGCTCTGACTGATCAGGGCCTGTGACATACCGGTTGTTAAATGTTTGGAATTCTGTATGGTCTGAGAAAGGCTGGGAAGGAAGGAGGACTAAGGCAGGGCCTCTTTTAGAGCATCCCGGCATATCTAGAAAGAGGGGGCCTCTAATCAAAGCTGGTAACGTGGCTTTGTGCTATCAGTATCTCACTGACGACTCCTGGCCTCTTGAAATGTTAACAATATGTGCAGATTTTAGCTTTGGAGGGCACCAGAGAGGCTGCCTCTTCACTCATGATGTTTCCTTCCCTATAGAAAGATACCCACTGGGTAATGTTCCTGCCCCTTCTCTTTTGAAGGAATGCCTGATGTGGTCAGTGAGTTGGGATAAGGAACTGGGTGTCTATCGTTCTGCTAAACAGTGGTGTCATTTACTCCAACAGGTAACAAGTTTGAGGAAGGATGTGATGAATTCCATTTCTTATAGGGCGAGTTTGGCAGAGTCAAACACAGAGGTCCAGGAGGCAGGTGGGTATACTGTTCTGAAGCTTAGCAGGGAGTTTCCTATAGGAGATGGAGGTTTGAGGGTCATTGGCATGTATTCAGTCATTCACAATATATTTATCATGCATGTACTGTGTGCTGGGCACTATGTAGGAGGTGAGGATACAATGATAAGGAAAAAACAGACAAGGTGCCCACTTTTGTGGCATTTAAAGTTCAGAGGGAGAGACAAACATTAATGAAATAATTATGCAAGTTATTGAAAATTGCAACTGGGACAATAGCTCAGAAGTAGAGGTAGATCCAATGCTATGAGCCTAAAACTGGGGGATTTGACTCAGGGAGGTCAAGGAGGTTTTTCCTAGGAAGATATTTCCGCAGAGGGAAGAGTGGGAACAGTGTGTACAAAGACTCTGAGGTCTGAGGGACGCTGGTGGGGAAGGGGAGCTGAATAAAGGCTGGGGTAGGTAGAAGGCAAAGAGAGCAGGCAGTGCTTTGTAACATCTATTGAGTGCTTGTGTGTGTCAGGCACTGTTCCAAATACCTTCAATTTCATTTAATCCTCTCAACCACCTTATGGGAGGCACTATTGGTATCTCCTTGTTACATGTGAGGAAACTGAGGCACAAAGAAGTTACATAACTTGCCCAATGACACAGCTAGGAAGTGGCAGAGCTGGAGTTTGATTGGTTTTTTTTTTGTGTTTTTCAGCCAACATCATACTGAACAGAGCTGGAGTTTGAAATCAGGTGATCAGTTTCTAGAGCCAAAACTATTATCCAGAACCCTAGACCATGTTAAAGGATTTGTCTTTTCATGGGATACCATTAAAGAGTTTTCACCAGGGAACTGACATGGTCCCATTTGCTGTTTGACAAGATCACTCCAAATACAGTTGTGGGGAAATGACCAGAGAAGGTCAGTGGATGGGTGAGAAAGGTTGGGGAGATCCTGAAGTCATCTGGGAGGGATTCGTAGCTTAAACCAGAGTGGGGGTGGTGGAGGCAGTGAGGGGTAAGTGAACTTGAGAGATGTAGGAGTTGGGCTGAAGATGTCAGCGTGAGGAGAGCAGTGTCACGGTGGACTCCAAGGTCTCTGGCGTACAAAATAGAGCTGGCAGTTGAAGCTAAGAGAGGTTAGGATGTGCTAGGGAGAGTGTGAGCTGTTAAATACAAGAGGCCCCAGGACAGAACCCTAAGGCAGTTAATTTTAAATTTACTGCACACTGCTTCTGAGCTCCAATTTTGTTTTCACATTCACCAGTGTGCTGGGGCTGGTGACCAGTTTTGAAGAACTTTGAGCACAATGTACGAGGAAGGGGGGATAAAGGAGGCTGAGCCCCCATTGGTGCTGGGATTCCACCCCTCAACCCACTTACCTGTGGCTGAACAAAGACCATCTACTCACGAACTTTGTTGTTGGAGACCTCTGGGGTGTGTGTGTTTCTCTCCCCTTTTCACTGATTGTCTCTGACCAGCTTTCTCAAGAGCACTTCTCAGCCTGTTGTACCAAAGCTTTGAGAGTCTTTGTTGCTGGGAAGACGCCTGTCTTAAGATTCATCTGGCGTTTGTTCTTCCTGCTGGCCCCTAGGGTTCAGAAATGTGCCGGTGGGAATTTGTGACTGGCTCTCCCAGGGGCAGACCCAGAGCTGCAGATTGTCCCTAAGGAATGCCAGAGAGATCTTGCTGCAGGTGTCTGGGAACCGCTGAGGAGCAGGGATTCTTCACCAGTACCAGGACAGGGCCTCTTCATTTACAGCAGCCATTCCCTGATGGCTTCTCTTTCAGTTTAACGAGCCTCAAAGACTCTCCAGGTCAGGCGGTATGTAGGGAATGTGTCAACATAATCCTTAGGTCTCAACAGACAGTGACTGGAAACGCGACAATCTCAGTAATCAACACTTTGAACATCTAGGTGTGTCTTCTCCAAATGTTATTTCCTTGGGAAACATAATTGATGGTATTTTTTTATATATGTATTTTTTTATATATGTATAATTGCTTCATTCACTTAGCAATATTGAAAATACATTTCTCTATTTCAAAAAACATTGTTCTCCATCCTCCCCAAATAGCTTTGTTGTCTTTATAAAAATTACACATGCCGGCCGGGCGCGGTGGCTCACGCCTGTAATCCTAGCACTTGGGAGGCCGAGGCGGGCGGATCGTTTGAGCTCAGGAGTTCGAGACCAGCCTGAGCAAGAGCGAGACCCCGTCTCTACTAAAAAATCGAAACAAATTACCTGGCCAACTAAAAATATATATAGAAAAAATTAGCCGGGCATGGTGGCGCATGCCTGTAGTCCCAGCTACTCGGGAGGCTGAGGCAGGAGGATCGCTTAAGCCCAGGAGTTTGAGGTTGCTGTGAGCTAGGCTGACGCCAAGGCACTCACTCTAGCCTGGGCAACAAAGGGAGACTCTGTCTCAAAAAAAAAAAAAAAAAATTACACATGCTAGTTGTAAAAAAATGTAAGCAAGATGGATAAAAAACAAAAAGAAAGTAAAATGTCATCTGAAATCTCCTCATCGCAGATAATGGGAATTGGTGAGTGTTCTTTTAGATATAAATCTCTCAGTGTGCCTGTGATTATAATTTTCCAATACAGAGAGTCATATTCTACCACTTACCTTCCCACTCAACAGGATGTCCTGGGCATTTTCCCATGTCAATAAACAATAGCCTACATCATCATGTTTAATGGCTGCTTATTGTTTTGGAGGGTGTGTGTGAGACGCCATTTACTTAACTGGTCTCCATTGGTTGAGAATAGGTATTTCTAGCTTTTCACTGTTATAAATGACTCTCCAGTAGACACCTCTGAGAGGACGTGTGGGAGATGATGGGGCAAGTCCAGTAAGAACATGGTGTAGAGAGACTGTTTCTCCCAGGCAGGAAGAAAGGTGGGTTCCCTCCCTGGGGAGGCTGGCACTTTCCTAGGGGAAATCACCAGGCAAAGCAAAGGGCCTTGTTAGGCAAACAACCTGTTTGTGTAAAAGAAATTCAGGCCCTACATTACTGGTCTGGGAGGGAGTCTCAGTAGAAGAGGGACTGGACTGCCCATGTTTCCTACAGGTAAGAGCAGCTTTTATTCACCTGGGAGAGACCTGCTGAATCTCACCTGCAGAGGTGAAGCAGTGCTGTGTCCACTCACCTTCCTCCACCGCATTCCAACCTGCCTAAGTTGTCTGTTGCATCTTCTTTAAATAATGTCAATCCTCTGCTCATGAATATGCAATAGCCTCCTTCAGCCTCTTTGTGGTAGTTTTACTATGATGTCTAAGAATCAATGCTCCTCCTCCCTGCAGCTCTTGGATAAGAAGATAATACATTCTCTTTTCACATTTAAACTAAGCTTAGCCACATGATTTGGTCTGGCCCAGTATGAATGGAAGTGATTTGTGCCACTTCTGAGCATAGAAGCCTTAGGAGCCATCCTCTGGTCTCCCACCTCGTCTCTTTTCCCTCTGCTATGACACCAGGAAAGCCCAAGGTACAGGGGCTTCTCTTACATCGTTCTGAGTCTTGGGTGAAAAGCAGCAGATTCATCACTGACTCATGATGGACATGAGCATGAGTGAGAAGTAACTTTTTGCTATTGCAAGCCAATGAGATGTGGGTGTTTGTTAACACGGCAGCCTTAGCTGCCTGATATATTCTTCAAGGGCAAACTTCCTTTCTTATTATGGTCCCAGTTCTAGATCATCTATCCTAACTCAGATCATCTATGCCTCTCAAGTAAGGGTTCTTCCTGCCTCCCCTATGGAGCAGCTTCCTTGCACTTACTGAACCTGTATCTAGCTATTTGACCTATGGCAATCATTTGTTTTTTTAAATATGATAAGGTTCTAGTTGTTAGAGGCAAGTTCTATATGACCCCGTTCTTGCAAACCTGATTGACAGGTGTATGTTGCAATGAATGGAAGTCTTGGATTAAATTCTTCCCAATTTATAAACTCTGCCAAACTAACTTACTTGTTAGTAAACAAGCGCAAGCAGTCAACACACCTGTCTGTAATAGGGGAGTAGTTCTCTCTGCCCTCAGGCACACTGGCCAGCAAATCTGTCATGAAAAGCTCACTTAGAAGTAAAATATTCATGTTCTACTAGTTAGACCAGTTGGCAGGATCCTCCAGAAAGTGGAGAGATGCAGAAGCAATGGGCTATGCATCTTATTACTGGTGGTAGATGGGAAAGGCAATAATCTCAAGGAGCTTTTAGTGCTTGCTTGTGATTGGGGCATTGTGATAGATCTGAGCAGTGTGGGTCCATGATCTGAAGGAAAACCCATGTAAAGGATATATAAGCAGCCCAATGTCCCTTATTGCCTTTGTATCTTTTTGGATAAGGTGCAGCTATACATTGGTGGAGCCATGTCAAATAATCCAGAAAGCTGGAGCTGAAAGAACTCTTGGGCAACATCTAGCTCACAATGTTTGGGAGTAGGGAGAGAGGCCCAGAGAGGGGAAGATGCTTGCCAAAAGTTATATGCAGCCAGTGAAATTTGGGGCTAGAGACCTGGTCTCTACTCAGTGAAAAAATCCTGAAGTTATCTGACATTACCATAGTACTGTAGTGCTGTCCCCTGTTCCTCTGGGTGTCCTGGATCTTTTGGGGGAATGCTGATTGTCTTAGTATATTTTGTGTTGCTGTAACAGAATATCAAGATTGGGTAACATAAAGAAAAGAAATTTATTTCTTGCAGTTCTGGACGCCAGGAAGTGCAAGGTCGAGGGGCCTGCATCTGGTGAGGGCCTTCTTGCTGAGTCATAACACGGCAGAAGGCATCACATGGTGAGAGAGTGGGAGAGAGAGCAAGAGACAAAACTCACAGCCTCAAATCCTTTTATAATTGGCATTAATCCATTCACGAGGGCGGAACTTGAACACCTCCCATTCGTTCCCACCTCCCAACACTGTTGCTTTGAGAATTAAATTTTCAACACATGCTTTTTGGGGATACATTCAAACATAGCACTGATGATTCATGAACCTTCCAGGGCATGGGCGGGCTCTCTCTACAGGGCAGTGAACTCTTTCCAGCTGAAATGATTTCCCTATGAATTGTCTCTGCTCACTCTGTGGGGCGGGGTGGCAGACATATCCCACGTTATAGCCCGGGCACAGTGTTACTGGTGGGAGGAAGTGAAGTTCTATTTCCATGGGAACAGTATAGTGGTTTTTAAAAATAATAAATTGAACTTGAGAATTGAGATCATCTATATCTACCTACCTTAATTATTGGGACCGAGAACTGAGACTTACTGTGGCAATATGACTTGACTAATTGTTCCAGGAAATTGAGGCCTAGGAAGATAAGGCTGTAAACCAATAAATAACCTTGCTGTTTGCTTCATGGGATCCAAACAAGCCAATTTATCTGAACAAACAGTTTGCTCCTCTGGCCCAACAGCTCTCCTATCAGGACAAGAGAGTATTCACCTGGACAAACAATTTGCTCAACAAACAATAGTTTACTTACCAAGATTTGCTTCTAGGCCCTTCTCTTCCCATGCCTGCCAATCTTAAGCTATAATGTCACAAACTTAGTCCAGTCCTGATTACTTCCCTACCTTGAAAGATCCACCTTAAACCACTGGATTCCAGACCCCCATACCCTATAGTATCTTCCCTTGACTTCTGCCTTTGGAGACACTATTAAGATTCTATCAAGGTGATATGCTCTCTTACTACAGTAGGCCTAATAAATGTAGCCTTGGCTGATTAACAGGTTTTCTGGTGGCCTTTTTAGAAATCTTTCTTTTTTTTAAATTTCAGAATTTTACAGGGGTACAAACATTTTGGTTACATAAATTGCTTTTGTACCATGTGAGTCAAAGTGACAAGTGTGCCCGTCCCCCAGATAGTGTGCATTGTACCCATTAGGTGTGAATTTACACATCCTCTCCTCCCCCCTCCCACCTGCTTGATTTCTGATGAATGTTGTTTCCATATGTGCACGTAAGCGTTGACCGATTGTTTCCAATTTAATGGTGAATACATGTGGTGTTTGTTTATCCATTCTTGTGATACTTCACTTGGAAGAATGGTCTCCAGTTCAAGCCAGGTTAATACAAGAGGTATTAGTTCACCATTGTTTTTATGGCTGAGTGGTACTCCAAGGTATACATATACCACATTTTGTTAATCCACTCGTGTATTGGTGGGCACTTGGGTTGTTTCCACATCTTTGCAATTGTGAATTGTGCTGCTATAAACATTTGAGTACAGGTGTCTTTTTTATAGAATGTCTTTTCTTCCTTTGGGTAAATGCCCAGTAGTGGGATTGCTGGATCAAATGGTGGTCTTTTGAAGAGCCACCAGTTGATAATCTACTCTTTCCCCAGGGTTTTTTTGAGGGCATTTTGCTTCCTGTTTGGGCCACCTTTATTTCTCTAATGATGCTTACAGGGAAGAAAAGCAGAGTTATGGTTGCTTCTGTGAATGGAGTTTACCACATCAGTGTACAGGTTCACTGGTGCTGCCAAGAGGGTCCAGGTTGCACGTGAATGCAAGATCTGGAAGGCGTCCTACACAGATCACCTTTTCTAACTCCCTCATTTTTTCACAAGGGAAAATTGAGATCCTGGGACAATAAATCCTTCTCTGGCTTTGTAGACGATGCTAAAGTTGGCTACTATAAGTGACATCGTTTCTTCTAGCCCTGAATTTGTGATTTAATCAAGAAATCTTGTTCACTCTTGAAACCAGCCTGGATTTGTCTTGGAAGAAGTGGTCTCAGTATTGTTGTGACTCACAATGAAAACTCCGTGCTGGAGTTAAGGTGGGACTTGGGAAGGGGCTGAGGAAGGGACAACTGGCTTAGGATCGAATTGAGGCTTCCTGTGGTGGCAAGAGGAGTGGGGCCAAGGCAGGAGCACCAGGGGCCCTTTCATTTTCTGATTCTTTCTGCTGCCTCTAGCCCATTTCTTTTTTCCTGTTTCAAGTTGCCTTTCAGGTGCTATATAGAAACTGAAAACTCCTGGTAGGAGTCAAGTCTTTACGGGATTAACAGAAAGCTGGGCCCTGGTGGAAAATATGGGAGCAGCACTTTGGATTTTTTAAAGACAGTAGAAATGTAAATTTGTTACGTAATTTTGTGCAAAATCTCAAGAGGTTTGAGGCTCTATAGTAGAGCATGGACTTTGAAATCAGCTGGACCTGGTTCTACCAATCGTGAACTGTGTATGACCTTAGACAAGTTAGTTTCTTGGACTCTCGGTTTCCTCATATGTGAAATAGGCATAATTTACTCATAAAATTGTTGTGGGAGCTAAATCAAATAGTATGCACAATGTGCTTCACAGAATGCCTGGTGCATGACATGCATTCAATAAATATTAGCGATTAATTATCATAATTGGGAAAGCACCTTTTCCAGGTAGCAGCCGTGTTTGATTAAAGCCCTAAGTCTTATAGAATAAAAACAACGGGTATTCTTTCTATCATCTGCTGCCTGGAAGCTTAAAATCCAAAGAGGAAGAGGTGAAATAAATATATGTAAATAAATATTCCTTAATCCCTGATTAAGTATAACACTCAGCACTGTGCTGGTCTCAGTGGGGGATAACGTGAAGTATGAGGTTTGATTCCTGCCACAAAGAGGCTACAGTTTAGTTGGGGAGGTGAGATGCACAGCCAGATAGCAGCGGCGAACAGAGGCTGTGGGAATGTGACTCTGCAGGAGTAATTCAGCACTGTCCCGGTGACAAATGTGCTTATTTCTGTGTGTTGGTCCTGGGAATGGAGAGCTCGTAAAAAAACAGAGACAGGTGAAAGAGCAGGTGTTGAAAAATAGTAGATTTCATTTCGGCCTCAGAAGTGCTGTCTTTGGCCACTGCTTCTTACTGGTGTGGAGGAGAGAGTCCAAGGTAGGACCAGGATATGAGAATAATCTTCCAAAGAAGCTTAACTCCAGATAACCTCTGTGTACAAGCAGGAGTCCGGAGGGATCTGGATATAACCTCTTTACCCTCAGCCTTGGCTCCTCATGAGCCAGTTTTGACCTCCAACGGACTCAAGGACAAGAAATCCAATATTTGTGCTTCTGCCAAAAGCACTACCTGTTGTCGTAACTTGAAGTCTGACTCTGACTTCATTCACGATATTGCTTCTCTCATCTTGACTTAGATTTTTAAATCGTACCCTTCTTCTCCTGGTATTTGGCCCTTGGCTTGTCCTTGGTTTAGAGTCACTGCTGTCCTCTCCCAAACCTGATAACTTGTTCTGGCTCCGCCTTGCTGCGGGACTACAGGGTTTAGCCCTTCACCTTGAGACTGCGAGAGCTTGGCTGAGTGAATATCAGCGTGATGGTGCCCAGGCTGGTTTTGAACTCTTGGCCTCAAGTTATCCTCCCACCTCAGCCTCCCAAATTGTTGAGAGTACAGGCGTGAGCCACTGTGTTTTGCCTGACTTATTAATTTTGTTTCTGATCTCTTTCCTGACATACAGATGCAAGGACTATGGAGGCAGGCATTTTAGTCTGTTTCATTTGTTGCTGTATCTCCAGTGACTGGCACATAGTAGGCCTTCCATAAACAGTTGTTGAATGGGTGAGTGAAAGCTGTAATGAAGATACAGAATCTCTTCAAAGCAAACCAGGCTGTAAAGAAGATAATTACTATACAGACGGGTGAGTTAAGAATTCCAGTTGCCCAAATCAGGTGATAAAAATTAGAGAATGGTTATGATAAGAATTGGGGTAGGGTAGATCTTGAAACCCAGTTTCACTGGGCTGTGAAACTCTATACAGACTGAAAGCTGGGGCCTGTTGTCATAGCAGCAGAACCTGACTGCAGGAGGGGCTCAGCTTGTTCATGTGCAAGGTGGGCCGAGTCCCCTGGGGAGGAGCATCCATGTTTCCCCCTTTACCAGTCTTGAATTTTTGGCCCAAATCCCTGAATTCACGACCCTGGTCCCGAATCTCTGACAACCATCAATTTATAACTTCAGATGCTATGGATGCCTTGAGATAATTCTTTTCAGATAGATGTGTGCTTTGCACTCTTTGTTGGTAATTTTCTGTAAGATCTATTTATATAGATATTCAAGTTTTTATAATAATTATACCATTAAATATGAATTTGAATACATATTTGAATACATACATATTGAATATGCATACCACTTAAGATGTTTAAAACATTTAAGAGTCTCTGCTTAATTTGACTTGAAATATTGAGGATGATTAGCTAAATTGAATTATGTTTGATTTGACTCTGCTGAAATGCAGAACATTTGATGTTACTAATGTTTACATTTTAATTTGATAGATTTTCAAGGTCGTTTAAGTGATTATGAAGGCATTTGAAGGGCTTGAGAAATCAGGTACATTAAATTTGTGATCAATTCCACTGAAATTCTGGGTGGCTGGGAGAATTTAATTACTTATGTTTGTAAACAGTGTTTAAATGTTTATCAGAATTTGCTTCCTTAGATTGTGTGTGTGTGTGTGTGTGTGTGTGTGTGTGTGGCTTTACTTTGAAATAAGAGAACTTGATTTTAAACAGTGTTTAAATTAATTGGGGGAATTTAATCTGTTAAATTTTTGAGCTGAGAACATTAATCAAAGATAAATTGGCAGGTGGGAGGGGTGTATTCACACCTAATGGGTGCGGTGCGCACTGTCCGGAGCATGGACTTGCTTGTAGCTCTGACTCGGGTAGGGCAAAGGCAATATGTGTAACCTAAACATTTGTACCCCATACAATTTTAAAAGAAAAAAAAAGATAAATTGTGATTGTTTTAAATTTTAACACAAATATTAGTGGACATATAAGTAAACTTATATTTGGAAATGGCATTTAATGGTCTAAGAAAAAAGTTACAAGTTTATAACTTAAAGTATTATTGTTATAACCAATTATCAAATGGCTTTAGATATTCCTTTCCATGCACAAAAGGAATTTTCAATTTAAAAAAATCACTTATAACATGGAACATTGCGGGAGCCCAAACACTTGTGGATTTGAATTTGTTGAGGGGAGGAACGTGAAGGAGCCGTAAGAACAGGGTTGAGGACACTGTTGTAGTCCTTCGTCCTTGTGCTTTGTCATGTGTCACTGGGCAACTCATTCAAGAAAGCTGAATCCTATGTACCCGTCTGCGAGCTGGAGAGGACAACTGTTGGCTGGGCTTTTGGGATTCGGGGGACTGGGATGGTGAAGACAGAAGTGCTTTGAAAAGAATGAAATGCTTGTAATAATCCTGGGTGGTTGTAGGGTGAGGAGGAAATATTATCATGGAAGAAACAAATATCTGTCCAGCCACTGCTCTGTGCTATTCCCTAGGCCAGGTGCTTCCTCCACCCCAACCCCAGTGGAGAAGTGAGTAACCTGCTTAAGGTCATAAAGGAATGAACTGAGATTTGAACCCGGATGATCATAGGGAGAGCTGTTGGCATAATCCCCTTTTCATTGGTAACGGCTCAGGAAAGAAAGTAAATGTGCAGGTATAAAGTGCATAATTTTTTTTCTTTTTTATTTCAGCGTATTATGGGGGTACAAATGTTTAGGTTACATATATTGCCCTAGCCCCGCCCGAGTCAGAGCTGCAAGCATGTCCATCCCCCAGACGGTGCGCATCACACTCATTATGTATGTATATACCTATCCCCCCTCCCCCCTCCCATCTGCCCGACACCCGATGAATGTTATTACTATATGTGCGTAAAGTGCATAAATATTAAGTGCACACCTGAATGAATTTGTACAGTGTGACCACTCTGTACCACTCATTACATGCCCCCACAAAACCTCCCTGTACTCTCTCCTAGTCATTATTCCCCCAAAGGTAAACACTACTCGGCCTTCTATTGTCATGAATTAGTTTTGCCTGTTTTTAAACTTCACGTAAGTGGACTCATACAGTGTCTGAGGTTTGTAACTCACTTCTTTCACTCAACATTATGTTTGTGAGAGTCATCATTTGGTTGTGTATAGCAGCACTTTTATTTTCTGTATAACGTATACCACAATTTATTTATTCATTCTATTCTAGATGGACATTGGGGTTGCTTTCAGTTTTGGACTATTTATGCATAGTGATGCTATGAACATTCTGGTATGTTTGCTTTGGCACATGTATCTTTCTGTTAGGTATACACCTAGGGGAAGAATTTCTGGGTCATAGGGTATGCACATGTTTAGTTTTAATACATACTGTCAAATTGTCTTCAAAGGTGGTTTTACCCATTTATATTCCCACTAGCAGTATATGAGTGATCCAGTTGCTATACATGTATGCCAACAGTTGGTATTGTCAGTTAAAAAAAACCCCTTTTGTTTAGCTATTCTGTGTGTGAGCAATGGTGTCTCATTGTGGTTTAAATTTGTATTTCTCTAATGACTACTGATATTGAGCACCATTTTCATATACTGTTTGGCTATCTGAGTGTCCTTTTTTGTGAAGTTTCTCTTCAAGTGTTTACCCATTATTATTATTATTATTATTTATTTTTTGATGTGGGTTATTATTTTGTGAGGAAGCCCAAGAAACAGGAGTGAAGGACTGGAAAAAGCAAAACTAAGAATGGAAAGCCAATCAAAAGATGTGCTTTGTGGAACTGATCAAGTCTGAGCTCAACCTGAATGAAGACAAGGAGGGCGTATCCTCCAGCTCCCAACCTCACTGGTCCAGAATTGCTGTGGAGCATTTATTTATTGCCTTATTCTCCCAGGTATGCCCAGGTGTGGAGCTGGCTGAATGCTTCTGTAGCACCCCTTGTGGCAACAGTGTGGAAAGCATATCAAAGTGGGTGCAACTCCAAGGAGCTCTTTCTGGTTGCCTTGGGAACATCTGGAGAAAACAAAATGTCCCGAAAGACATAAAGAGTATTTAATACAGAAATGTTCTTCCCCTTGCAGTCAGTCCAAGAAAGACTCAGTTTTGTTGGGGACCTGTCCGCCGTAGTGAAAAACTGAAACATTGGTCCACACTTTGGAGCTACAGTCTCTACAAAAGAGGAGAGACTTGGGGCTGTAGGTGACAGTCATAGGAGGCTGGTGGCGGGTAAAGTCTGATGACATGAGAGTGATTTGAACATTTTTAAGGTAGGCTGGTAGGGTGCAGGAAAAGTGGATTGGAAAGGCCATGAGCAACACAAGGAGCATTGCTGTGCTCAGCACCCATCTCATTCAGAATAAAAGACTCCCCCCCCACCCCACCCCCGTGGCCTGCAAGGCCCTCCTTGATTCCAGGCTGCCCACCCCTTGTCATTTCTTACAGCTCCTCTTGCCAGTTCCAGCTTCCCTGTGTCACTTGAATCCCAGGTTTCCACTCAAATGTCATCTCATTAGAGAGACTTTTCCTGATCTTATTGAAACAGCAATATCCCACTCCCAATCTTCCCTCTCTCCACTTTTATAGCATTTATTACCCTTTGAAATACCATGTGCTTACTTAGTTTTTCTTGTCTGTCTTCTCTACCAGAATGTAAGCTCCGTGAGGATAGGAATTGTCTGTTTTGTTCCCTGATGTGTTCTCAGGGGCTAAAAGGCACTGGAACAAAATAGATGCCCATTAAATGTGTTAAGAATGAATGAATATACAGAACGAGTGGAAAAAAAACAAGTCATATAACCAATATGCAATATGATCCTGTGTGTGCATGCATGTGTGTGTATGTTGTGTGCATGTGCCTGGCACGTGTGTGTGTGTGTGTGTGTGTGTGTGTGTGTATGTATATGCATAAACTTTATATACACAAAGGTCTGTAAGGCATATGACAAAATGTTAACAGTGGTTTGCCTGGGCCAGGGGAGTAGGGGTGGGACTTTCGCTTTATAGCCTTTGGTGTGTCTAAATTTTTGTCTGCTCTCATATACATACTCTGCCACCCTCCTACTCCACTCCCCTCCACCCCAGCAACAAATGGAAAGGAAGGCGTGAGGACCACCTGACTTAAGTGAGGGAGAAAGAGGAGACTGCGGAAAACTTGGAGCCAATACTGGCTAAGTCTGGTCTGAATCCAGATGGATCGCTGAAATGGGGACTGCTAAATCCGGATAGAAAGGAAGAGTAGGGAATCCAGGCTCCGAGGGAAAAGGTAAATCTGTACATTTTTTTTTTTTTTGTGAATTTCCTGGAGGTTCAAATCAGTCACTGAGATGGTATAAATACTACATTACCCATGGGGGGAAGCCACAGATGAGAGATGCTGAGGCGGCAGGAAGAAGCAGACACCTAGAGAGGATAAAAATAGGCATTTCTGAATTGGGTTCCCTTAGGATTGTAAACTGCAAATTGGGGTGTGTAACTTTTCCGTTTTCTGGCTGGAAACTCATGAGGTGCAGCATCATCTGCCTGGGGAAGGAGCTGCCATGAAATAGTTACGGAAAAAATCCGGGCTGCTAGGATGATAGACGCAGGTTGTTTTAGACAAACAATTATATTGTTCGTCTGAGAGAATAAGGCATATTGTACAAAGTTTGGAGAAATTTTAAATGGTCCACACAAGTCTTGGTATTCAAGTTTGGTTATGTGTACAAAGGATTAATTTACCTTTGAACGGGTGGTTGTCCTCCTTTGGTATCTGCTAGCCAACTGGGAGTTAATTTGTTTCTAAAACAGTACAAGGTTTTTTGGTTTCACCTAGGAGAGTGAATGGGGCTCTGTCTTTCAAGGTTGCACATTTTTTCTGCATTTCATCTGGGCAGAGATAAGAACTCCAGGGCTGCAGAACACAATAGGCTATTCTTGTAGCTCAGATGTGACTGGGCACCATCGGTCTCTGTTCTTGACCCTACACCCACCTTGAGGCAGGAACTTTGTTATCATTTCCCATAAAGCAAACCCGATGCAACAAAGGATTAATGAAGAATGACAATTTTACCGAAAATTTCTTGGGGGAGACTGAAAAGCTCTCTGTGTCCTGGAGAGATAGTTTTATCTATGGTAAAACCTAACAAAAATTCCCATGAGACATATATATTATACTTTCTTCCCAAAAGGGAAAGGTTTCACATTTTCTCTATCTCTTCTCTCCATGCTCTTAAGCAAAACAATCTCATCTCATTCAAGGTCTCCGGTCCCTCGTGTTCCCATCTATTCCTCTGCCTGGCAAAGCGACTCTCCTTAGGATCCACTCCCTTTAGAAGGGGGACAGGGTGCAGGGGACCGCTTGTAAGTGGCTGGGAATTCGCCCCCAGGCATCTGATAATCCCATTCGCCCTCAGAGGGACGAATAAAGGAAAAGAGAGACGCCATGGTACCCTCTTGTTGGGCCAGGACTGGGATTTCATTCCCGCAGGCACAGGCTCCTCTTGGACACCGTTTGCTAGTCTACCCCCTTTGTCAACTGTGTATGTTGAGGGGAGTGGGCTGTGCTTGGAGATTTGTTGGGTCCACTTGGTAGCTTTCTGATTCAAAAGGAACAAGAGAAAGGCTGGGGTTTCCAGTTAGGCCCTTTGCTGTTTCCTTCCTCCTCTGCACCGCCAACTGCTCCAACCCCCCAAAAGGAACAGGCTTGGTTGAAGTCCCCATATCTTCCCACTTTGCTCATGAGGTGAAGATCCCTGGCACCTGGCTTAGACAAATAAACCATAATAACACATCCGCACTCCACCCCTGGCACTGTTGCATTTCACTGCGTTCTTTCCCCAGGCAGACAATTCTCCGTATCAGTTTGGAATTCAGCCGGAAAATAGAAAAGTCACATGTACGCCATTACTAAGCAGTGTAGTTCAACCTTTGAAGTATGTTCAGAGACTGTTCGTTGATTGTTCTTTAAGACTATGTCTTTATCTCTCCTCACCCCAATTTGAAAATTTCACCACTGAATTACAGATTTATTTATTCATTCATCAAATGTTGAGCACTCCCTCTGTGCCAGGCAGTGCTGTAGGCGCTGGAGACAGAGTGACGGATAAGATTGAGAAGATTCCTGTTCTGATGATGGAGGACAATGCAAACAAACAAGAAAGTAATAATATCAGACAGCGATAAATTCTTTGAAGAAAAACTAGAAAGAATGACAAACAGGACTATGTTAAGGTCTGGGTGAATAAAGAGGGTCTTTATGATGAGGTGACATTAGCTGATTTAAACTTTTAGAGTTCACTAAATAAACTTATCATTTACCCTTCTTCTCAGAGTTTGAATTTCTGGGTCAGAGTTCTAATGTAGATTGTATAACTCCCGTTTCAGAGGTAAACATGAATCTAGAAACAGGGTTGGCAAATTTCTTTTGAAAAGGGCCAGATCATAAACGTTTTTGGCTTTGCAGGCTGTCTGGTTTGTGTCACAGCTGTGGAACTCGGCTATTGGTAACGCAACAGAGGCGGCAGCGTTGCAACACAGCTTTATTTACAGAAACAAGGGGCAGGCCCTGTGCGCCCCCTGACCCCCGTTTGTTGGCCTCTGACCTGGACTGCACTTCGCCTTTATTTACTCGAAAGTGACAGCAGCAGCCCTTTTCCTTCAAGGGATAAGCCCCCTGCCCTAAATAGTCCTTTGCTTTAATTTTTCTTCATTGAAAGAAAATTCAAATTAAGGTAGACTAATTTGGAAAATTTATATAACATATAAGAAAAAGAAGGAAAAACAGTGAAAATCTTTTTCTTTTTTTTTGAGACAGAGTCTCGATTTGTTGCCTGGGTTAGAGTGCCATGGCATCAGCCTAGCTCACAGCAACCTCAAACTCCTGGGCTCAAGCGATCCTCCTGCCTCAGCCTCCCGAGTAGCTGGGACTACAGGCATGTGACACCATGCCCGGCTAATTTTTCTATATATATATTTTTAACTGTCCATATAATTTCTTTCTATTTTTAGTAGAGACAGGGTCTGGCTCTTGCTCAGGCTGGTCTTGAACTCCTTACCTCAAGCGATCCTCCGGCCTCGGCCTCCCAGTGTGCTAGGATTATAGGCATGAGCCACTGCGACCGGCCTAGTGAAAATCTTATCCTTACCTTCTCTAAGAATACTCTAAGAATAACCACTGTTAATAGTTTGATATATATCTTTTCAGATTTCCTTATGCGTGTGTGTCTATATATACATATAGATGTGCACATAAACAGACATCCAAAAAGAGCTTTCATTTCATTTTTTTCTTTCCTTCCCTTTGCTTTCCTTCCTTGCTTTTCTTTTTCTCCCCCCTCCTTTTCCAACCCTGTCCCCTGCTCTCTCCCCCACACCTCCCTCTCTTTCTCCATCCTCCCGTTTTTCTTTCTCTCTCACACATACGGTATCATTCTGAAACACTGTTCCACAAGTCGCTTCCTTCCCCCAGCATGGCATCATCGTGCGCCTCTGGGTTCGAGAGTGCACATCCCGCAGTTGGTGTCCTGTTGCTGCCAACGGACGTGACGCGAGTGTCGGATTATTTTTGGTGAGTGGTGTGAGAAGCAGGTGCGGTGGGGCCTCCTCCGTCTCCACCCCCACAGCCTCGCTGCTGCCGGAGTGGTGTTGGGAGAGCAGGTCTCAGACCAAACGGCAGCAGCTGAGCAGCCCTGGCTCGGCCCACGGGCACAGACAGCTGGTCTGCAGTGCGGCAGGTCTCTGTTGTCAGGCACGCTGACCGCGCCCGAATGACAGCCTTGCTCCAGAGCAGGTACTTGCTCACAGCAGGATTGGCAAACTTTCCCACACAGTGGAGAGAAGTGAGCCCCAGTGGCCTGGGTTCAGCATCCTCTCTCCACGTGAACTTTTGGGCGTGCACGACTTTTAAAAAATACTTTATTCGTCGAAGGGCCATGAGCCCTGTCACATGGTTCTAAGCGAAGCACAGATGACCCCTCACCTCCTTTTTTTTTTTTTTTAGAAAAAGTGAAAGGATAATATAAAAACACACCCACATATCCTCCACCCAGATTTGTAATTATTAACATTTCCCACATTTGCTTTGTCTATTTTTCTTCCTCTCTAAAAAAGAATATATGCATATATTTACATACACATATATATGTTACAAACATACAAGCCTATATATTTTAAAATTTGTATTTTATTTTTAACTGTGGCTAGAAACATATTGCGTTGAATTTATGGTCGTAACCATTTTTAAGTGTCCAGTTCAGTAGGTTTGAGTATTCACATTGTTGTGTGTCAGATCTCCAGAACTTTTTCATCTTGTAAGACTGAAACTCTATGCCCATTAAACAATTAAACTAATTTTCCTTCTTTCCTCTGCCCAGCCCAGGGAACTACCTCCTGACTTTCTGTTCCTATGATTTGGCTACTTTAGATATCTCACGTGAGTGGGAACATGCAGTATTTGTCCTTTTGTAACTGTTTTATTTCACTTAGCATTAATGTCCTCGAGGTTCATCCATGTGGTGACAGGATTTCCTTCTTTTTGAAGGCTGCATAATACTCCACTTTATGGGCATACCACATTTTTTATCCATTCATCTGGTGATGAACATTTGGATTTATGCATATGCATATATATATCTTTTTCCAAACTACTTGAAAATAAATTGGAACATTATGATGCTTTACCCTTAACTACTTCACCTTAAATACAATCTGCTGTGAGCAAAGACATTCTCCTACATAACCACAATTATCATGTTCAAGAACTTGAACATTGTTATAGTATCTAATACACAGTCTATATTCAAATTTCCTTCATTGTTCTATCAATATCCTTTATATCTATTTATTTTAAATCTAGGATCCAATCAAAGATTATTCATTGCATTTAGTTATTATGTCTATTAATTTATTTAATTTTAATTTAGGCTTTAAAAAAAACTGTGGGACACTGAAAAATTTTGAATAGTCCAAGTCAGTGGTTTTGCATAATACTGTATAATTTAAACTTCTCTAATTATTTCCCCATGATTGGATTTTGGCTAAACATTTTTGGCAAGAACGCTATGCCGATGATGTGTCCTCCTCATCTAGGAGACACAAAATGTCAGTTGGTCCCATTACTGGTGATATTCATTTGTTTATTTGGTGTCTGCCGGATTTTGTCACCATTAGGTAAACTTTTCTTTGTAGTTAAAGAGCAATCCGTGGGATGATTCTCTGAGACTGTGAATACCCTGTTACCCACCACTTTCACCCGGGGGTCTAGCGCCCATCAATTATCCTGGCCTAAAACAATCATCACATTGGTGTTCCCAAATAAATCACATATCTTAAACTCTATTTTCTCTGGTTAAAGCTCTTTTTAATATTCTTTATGCCAATTAGTTAGCCCTAAGAGACTGAATAAAATTAACTTAATTCACACACACCGCACTACTGGTTTTGATGTAGTTCCTAGTACATCACTATGAATAAAATTTAGCACCTATTTGACCTATTTACTGGGTGATCTGAAAAGCCACCAGGCTTGATTAGAGCTGGGCCAGGAGAGGGGGTCTCGGGGGCAGGGGGCAGGTAAAGGCTTCAAGTTGATCAGCTCTGCATCCAGCCTCTTAAGACCCAGCATTTTTTGGATGCAGCATGGGGCTAATTGGTTTCCCAGGGTTTTGGAGGAAAGCTGTGCCTCTTTCAGGCAGGGAATTTTTTTTTTTTTAAAGAAATAACCCCTGATTTGCAACTGGGTTCTGCCGTGGTCTGAATGTTTTTGTCCCACGCAAAATTAACATATTGAAATCCTAACCCCTGCAGTGATGGAATTAGGAGGTGAGGTATTTTAGGGGTGGTTAGGTCATGAGGATGCAGTCCTTGTGAATGGGTTCAGTGCCCTTATAACAAGACCCCAGAGAGCTGCCTCTCCTCTTCTGCCACGTGGGGACACAATAAGAAGTTGGCAGTCTGCAACCCAAAAGAGGGCCCTCACCAGAACCTGACCATCCTGGCACCCTGATTGTGGACTTCCCAGCCCCAAGAACCGTGAGAAATAAATTTCTGTTGTTACAAGCCGCCCAGTCTAAGGAAGGTATTTCATTATGGCAGCCAAATGGACCAAGACAGGCTCTGATGGTTAAGGATTTGGAAGAAGCAAGACTGAGAAATTGGGGAGGAGGCCTGTGGAAGGTGTATGTGAACTGACCTCTCAGATAGACTGGGAGGAGGAAGACGTTTGTGTCCCATGCGAATGCCCCTGATAGAGAGGAGGCTCTTAGTGATTGGGTAAACAGGGTGGATGGCCCACTCTGTGAGATGTTAGACTCCTGTCCTCAATGCTCCAGTGCTCACAACTCTGCTCTCACACAGAGCGACTAGGGTGGCAGGAGTGGAGGCTGTGCATGTGCTCAACATCACCCACTTCCAATTGTCAGCAGCAGTGACCAAGTGGCCCTGAGCTCTTGGAATGCTGTGATAACTGGAGGGCCAGCCAGTCACTCAGAGGTAGGTTAGTTATATTGGATTCTTTCCATGATGGAGGAAAAATACTCTGGATTTGGGTGGGCTTTCATTGCCTGCCTCAGGTCTGCCAGCACCATCGTCCGTGTGCCTGTGGTTCTCAACCAGTGAAATTTTGGCTTCCAAGCAACACTTGGCAATGTCTAGAGACATTTTTGATTGTCATGTCTTAGGGCGTGGGGAATGCTGCCGCTGGCCTCTGGTGGATAGATGTCAGGGATGTCGCTAAACATCCTGCAGCACACACGACAGCTCCACAACAAAGCATTATCTGGCTCGAAACGCCAAGAGTGTTGAGGTTGAGAAACTATGTTTTATACCATCAAGGTGTCCTCCAGATGTCTTAACTGTAAGGAACTTACGAGTAGTTAAAGAAATAAGGCAGAAGTATGTTGTTTAGGAACTGTGTCCAGTTGCAAGTAACAGAAAACCTGACTAAATGAGATTTTATTTATCTCAAGTAAGTTCCTGTCTGTAGTTCAGCTCCTCAGATATGTCAAAGCTGAGGCTGATGTGACTCTCTTTGCTTTTCTTCATGTTGCAAGAGAGTCCACTAGAATGTCCGTACCACGAGGGCAAGGGTATTGGTTTTGCTATTGCTATATCCCCATGGCTGGGAAGAGTGACTGATTGTAACTCCAGCTATCACTTAAGAGCTCCAGGCAGCAGAAGAGAGGACAAGATGCAAAAGAAGAGATAACCCCTCTGTTAAGAAAATAAAACATTCCTGCAAATCCATCACCAACTTCTACTTGAGCTGCCTTGGCCAGAACTCAGGGCTAACCTGTAAGAGAAGCTGGGACACATAGTTTTCATATTGGCACATTACTGCCACACACACACAAATACTCATCTTCTGTAAGTAAGGAAGACTGGGGGATGGATATTAAGTAGCAATGAAGATTTTCACGGGCCTTGGGCATGTGCATGCAGACTAACTAACCACCCAAGACCCTGAGCCTGGAGGATGGGAGAGATTGCAAGGTAGCAAGGTCAGGGCCATAGGAAAGGAAACCAGAGCAACAGATTCTCAGAAAACGGATGAGAATCAGCAGAGAAACAGCCTGTGGGAACCTGTGACTGTGTTTTGTCTGTGACTCAGACACATTATTTGCATCCAACCTGATGAGTCTGATGTTGACCACACAGTTCCAAAAAGTCAAAAATGGGCAAAAATGGAGTTTCAACAATTGGCTTGAGCTGAGCTTCACTACCAGTCTATCTGGAGCTGACAAGATAATGAATTGTTAAATCAGACAATCTCCTTTCCTTATGAATTTTATGGCTTTGCCTATATACATCCTGCTATTAAAACTTTGGAGAGACTGTCTTCACAAGGTTCCTATGCCCCATGTATACTCAGGACTAACCCTAAGCCTAAGCCTAAGCCTAACCCTAGCCCTAGCCCCAGTGCTAACCCTAACCCATGAAGCAGGATCAGTGTCTACCTGTATATGATGAAACCCTCAAGGCTTAGACTAATTATCTCTGAGTTATTTTTGACAGGTAATCTGAAGACATCCAACAGGGCCAAATTCCTCTGTGTTGGATCAGATTTTCCCTGCTTTGCTCAGCAGTAAACTCAGACTAATACTCAAAATGATTCAGAATTGTTATTTTTATTTTCTCAGCATCAATTAGGAGCGGCTGGCACAATGGAATTATTCTGGTTAACTATGGGGAAAGAACATATGATTTTATATGTGTTTCCTTCCATGACTCCACCAAAATGTTAGAAAAAGTATGAATCCTTAAGGACAAGCAGAGTGAAGAGAAGAGCAGTTGAGAGATGAAGAAAGCTAATTCTTAAGCTCCTACAGAGGGGCAGGGAGGAACTGACAAGATATTAGTTGAGTCTCACTGCACAACTCCCAAAAGACTCTGGAGCTCGAGGCACAAAGTATCTCTAGAGGGAGAAGTAAGCTGGAGCTAAAAACAGGAAGACAATTGAAAGTCCAAATGAAGAGTGATTGTACCCCAGATTCCTTACCTTGTTCCAGCAAAAGCTTGGAAGTATATTATCCCCCTGGAGAAGTTAAACCACAGAGTATTTGGATTTGTGGATACTGGACATGGCTGAGGGCAGCAGTCAAATACCAGATTGAAAAATGAAGATCAATGAAAACCTAAAAGAGAGTTTCCCAGCCTGCTTGCCCCCGTTTGGCTCCCAGAATGCTGGCAGCCAGGCCCACAGCTACCAGGCAGAAGCGTGGATGAGTCCTCTCTGGGAAGACTACCAACTAGGAGGAGAGTGCTACTGATATCCCACACTGCCACAGGCCAGCGCCCTCTCAATTGCTCTTTGCAGATGCCTACAAATCAAAGAGCCCTGCCCAGACGTGTTGGGCTGTGCCTCACTCTGAAGCATCAGTGGACAGCCAAGCTTTTCCCGAGAAAGCTACTAGAATGAAAGACAAGACCAAAGCCAATAAACAGAAAAGGAACTTGGAGGAAACAGAGTACAGAAAACAGATGTCAACTTCAAAACACAATAATATCATATGAGAGATGAGAGAGGAGGCCTAAAATAGCTGCTTCCAAACATTTTCTATTTCCATTCCTTGTTTGAAAAATTTTTTTGTAGCACCACCATTTCCTAATATGTAGTGTGCCCATTACTTATTTGTTTATTGTCTCTCACCCCAGTGGAATGTAAGCTCTACTCTGTCTTATTCACTTTTCTGTCACCAGTACTCAGGGCTGGCACAAGGTGAATGCTCAAAAAATATTGCTGATCAAATGGGTGAAAACTGTACCCAGAATCAAGAATAGAGTACTATAAAAAAGGAGCATTAAAGAACAGAAAAGACATTGGGGTATTAATAGCATGATAAGAAAATTTTAAAAACACAATAGGAGATTTGCAAAATAAAATTGAGAAAATATCCTCAAAATATAGAATAAAATGATGGAAGATAATAATGAAAACATGAGAAAATTAGAAGATCAGTTTTGGCCTCTGACTTAAAGGAATTCCAGAAATAAAGAACAGAAAAATTAGAGGGGAAAATATTATCACAGAAATAATAAAGAAAAATTTCCAAAACTAAAAGACATGATTTCCCAGAATTCAGGAGTTCAGTGTCTGGGAAAATAAATGACAAAAGAATTATCTCAAGGCACATAATTGTGAAATTTCAGATTACAAGGGGTAACAAAAGTCCTATAAAACTTCCAGAGAGTAAAAGGAGACCACAAACAAAACAGGAGTGTCAAAACGAACGGTGTTGGACTTCTCAACAGCAACGCTGAAAACCAGAGACAATGGGACGATGACCTCAAAAGACTGAGAGAGGGTGATCTCTGCTTTCGAATTCTATACTTGGCCAAGCTATAATGAAGCTAATATGGTGATAAAGAATGGTTCAGATATGTGACGTCATAAAAATGTACCTCTCAGGCATACTGTCTCAGGAAGCCACAGAGAAAGAGGAAAATGAGAGAGTAAGTGAAGAAAGATCTTGGATCCAACAAACAGGGAATCCGAAGAGGAGAGTGTGGAAAGGAATTCTCATCCTGAGGATGGTGCCGGGAGGACGGCCGTGTATCTGGCCGAGAGGGTAGCCAGACTGAGAGGAGCTCTGCGCAGGCCCCAGGATGTATGTCTCCAAGAGGTACGCTGAACTAATGAATTACCTGATCTATTTGTATGGAGATGGGTTTTTAGTTCAGTTTGGGAATAGTCTGGGGATAGTTGAGTATGTGTTAATTATAGATACATAAGAAAACTAAGCAAATAAAAAACTAAGGCTACTATTAATTCAGGAAAAACAAAAAGTCATACAAGAAAAGATATGTGATCATACCATACCACATGACTCACCTGTAAGTTACACTTTTATAGCCAATAGTGTAAACATTAAATATGAATTTAACAAAAAAATCTTGATATAACTTCAATGAAAGAATGATAGAGAAGGAATATAGGGATATAGGTGCAACGTATGGGTTAAAAAAGCTATTAAATAAATTCTTTTAATTTTTTTGATTTTTTTGAGACAGAGTCTCACTCTGTTGCCCGGGTTAGAGTGCTGTGGTGTCAGCCTAGCTCACAGCAACCTCAAACTCCTGGACTGAAGCAATCCTCCTGCCTCAGCCGCCTGAGTAGCTGGGACTACAGGCATGCGCTAATTTTTCTATATATATTTTTAGCTGTCCATATAATTTCTTTCTATTTTTAGTAGAGACGGGGTCTCACTCTTGCTCAGGCTGGTCTCAAACTCCTGAGCTCAAACAATCCACCCACCTCGGCCTCCCAGAGTGCTAGGATTACAGGCATGAGCCACCGCGCCCAGCCTTAAATAAATTCTTATCTTCTGTTTTAGGAGATCAAAAGTTAAAAACTTGAAATGAAAAACAAAATAAAAAAAAAAAACCCTGTAAACATGTGATCCAGAACTATGACAGTAAACAAGAGAAGAAACTCATAACAGATTTGAAAGTGATTGCTTTGGGGTGTGAGGTCTGGGCGTAGGGGACAGTGGGCCAGGGAAGGTTTTCCCTGTTATAAGCCTGGTGGTTCTGTTCGACTCTCTAAAACTGCATAATGAAGTCTTTTGATCATAAAAAATATTTAAACAAAAAGCAGTATGGTAATGAGGTCTTACATACCACCTCATCTGTAATCGGTCGGCCGCACGGTGTGGCACTAACAGTGGGGCCTTGGAGACGGCTGTGCCATTGCGGCTCAGTCATGCGGAACGCGGGAGCCTCTTTGAAGCAGTCACAAGTTCATCATGTTCTTTCACTCTCTCCTGTCATAGAAGGTCTGGGAACCAAGAGTCTCTCACTGTGCATTTCAGGATAAACAAACATGCAGATAGCACACAAATATTAGGTTATTTCTCCTAGCTGAGAAGAAAACCCCATTCCTTTTTCCTCCCTTCCCCCTTTGCTACCGTTTTATTTTCAGCATCAGTTTACAGCCGCATTTCTCTAAATAGTTATTCATGTTCATGTCTCTAATTCCTTTCCTCCCATTCTTTTTGAACCCACTCCAATACGCTTTCACTCCCACTACGTCACTAAAACACAGCTCTTTTCAAGATCTTTAATAGCCTCTGTGTTACTAAATTCAATGGTGAATTCAGTTTTTGTCTTAGTTAAACTGGCAGCGTTGGACATGGTTGATGGTATCACATTCCCTGAGATGCTTTCTTCGCTTGGTACCCACTGAGCACAGTCTCCTGGTTTTCTTCTTACCGTTGGCTGTCTCTTGTGAGGTCCTTCTGACCTCCCTAGACTCTGAATGTAGGGGTGCCCAGGGCGCAGTTCTTGGATGGCTTCTCTTCCCTACCTGCACTCACTCCCTTGGTTCTCTCCTACAGTCTCAGTGCTGTATGTGATAGATCTATAAGCTGATGGCTTCCAAATTGGTGTTTCCAGTCCAGATCTCTCCTCTGAACGTCAAGCTCACCAATACAGTTCCCTACCCTCTCTTGCCACTTCAGATGTGTCTCAAAGAAAATCTTTATTAGATCCAAAACCAAACTGCAGGTTTTCTCCCAGCAAATCTGGTCTTCCCCAGACCTTTCCCACCTGAGCTAGTGGCCAATTTCATATTTCTAGTGGCTCAGGCCAAACCTTGGTATTGTCTTTGTGTCTCTTCTTTCCCTTGAACTTCACAATCAATCAGTCAAAAAACTCTGTTGTGTCTGTACTTACCAAATGTACCGAGAACCTGACCACTGCTCATCACCTATATTTCTCTACTCCCAGCCACTGTGATGTCCCACCTGGATTATTGCGATAGCCTCCTAACTAGTCTTTCTGCATCTGCCTTTGCCTCTTTGCAGTCTATTAAAAAAATTCAATAGTCAGACGCTTCTAAAACCTAAGTTGGACCATGTCATTTCTCTGCTCAAACCTCTTCATGGGCTGGGTGCGGTGGCTCACACCTGTAATCCTAGCACTCTGGGAGGCCGAGGTGGGAGGATTGCTTGAGGTCAGGAGTTCAAGACCAGCCTGGGCAAGAGCAAGACCCTATCTCTACACAAAATAGAAAGAAATTAGCTGAGCAACTAAAAATAAAAAAAAAATTAGCCAGGCGTGGTGGTGAGCACCTGCAGTCCCAGCTTCTCAGAGGCTGAGGCAGGAGGATCACTTGAGCCCAGGAGTCTGAGGTTGCAGTGAGCTGTGATGTTGCTATTGTACTCTAGCCTGGGCAACAGAGAGAGACCCTGTCTCAAAACAACAACAACAACACCAGGGGGGAAAAAGGAAAACAACCTTCTTCATTGGCTTCCCATATGGCTGCCCTTGTACAGGTGCTATTTTTCCTTACCTTTTAAACAGACTTCCTTTCCTTTCCTATCTCTTTCCCCTCCCTCCCTCCCTTTCTCTCTTTCTCTCTCCCTCCCTCCCTCCTTCCTTCCTTCCTTCCCTTCCTTCCCTTCCTTCCCTTCCTCCTTCCTTCCTCCTTCCTTCCTCCTTCCTTCCT
>CM052438.1:171340740-171374560 GCA_028533085.1 Varecia variegata
CCAGCTAATTTCTTTCTATTTTTTAGTAGAGACGGGGTCTCGCTCATTGCTCAGGCTGATCTCGAACTCCTGACCTCGAGCGATCCACCCGCCTCGGCCTCCCAGAGTGCTAGGATTACAGGCGTGAGCCACCGCGCCCAGCCAGTAAATATTCTTATTGGTTAATCTTTGAGAGCAGCAACTCTGATGGGGTTGTTAGAGTACTCTAGAGTTTCTGCTATCTGCTGATCACTGCGTATACATATATGTACACACACACATACACATGGTGGTCTGGTTGCATATCTATATATCAGTATATCTCTATCTATCTGCCCATGGACTCCTCATAGCAACTCCAGAAAGAAGCACTATTAAGTCTCTTTCACACATAAAAAGACTATAGTGCAGAGAGGATATAGTAAAATGCTTCCATTATTAACATTTATTCCAAATACTGCTAAAGACTATTAAAATAATCTGCCAGACACTGTGCTAGATGTTGGGATACAATAAATTAAAGTCTCTGCATTTAACAGTTAGTAAGAGATGTATCTGAGGTTTGGACCCAGATTTATTCTGATTTTAGTTATTTTTTTCTTTTTAATAAAACTAAACCATAATGCCTACCTTCCTTCAAGACTTATTCCAATTGCTATTTTCTTTATGCAGTTCTTCCTGATTCCTTCTTTCTCTCTCCCATATCAGATATAGAAGCACAATTAACATCTTGGTTTCTGGAATTCCCTGGGGTTACAAAAGTGCAACTGGTGTTCCTTCTGTCTTTTGGTCTTGGGAATAAGGTCTGGATGGTCTCTCTTAGGGATGGCAAATGTATGTTACTCGTGAGCTGTTACCTCGCTTGAACTCCTTAGCAGATATTTCTGATCAATTATAATGTCCTTTCCAAGTCTCAACCTGGGAATCCTTCTCTCTGCTTCCCCTCTGGTCAGTCTACCATGAGTTTGTGTAGGAAGCTTTTGAACCCCAAGGCTCTGCTCTTAACACACAGTGCATTGTGTGATTATGAATGGGACGGTCTGGTTGCAGCTTGGTAGAGAGAGTGTTTCAGGGGATCCTGAGAGCCAGGGCCACCCTCATTTGGGGGTTTGAGTGATCCAATCTCATTATTCACACCATAGCAGAATGAATAAGCCGTCAGACAGACCTGGACCAATTCTTATTCCTTTCACGTATTAGCTATAGGACCTTGAACACACGTGTTATCTAACCTCTCCAAGAGTCAGCTTCTTTATCACTAAGGAATCACAGTACTATTTTAGTGGGATATTGTGAGATTACATGAGGTGGTGTGTGTAAAGTGCACAAAGACAGTGTCGATAAATGAAGATTCTTTTCTTTATTGGCTAGGATGCCCCTTGTCCCCCTTTGAGCCATGTCCTGGGTGTTAGTCAGGGTTTTCCAGAGAAACAGAACTCATAAGACGTAGATGAATATAGAAAAAGACTTACTATAAGGAACTGGATCATGTAGTTAAGGATGGAGGCTGACAAGTCCCGAGATCTCAGCAGGCAAGCCAGAGACTTGCCTGGAGAGAGGACGATGTATTCCTGTCTGAAAGCCGGTAGGCTTGAGAGCTGGAAAGAGTTGATGTTTCAGTTTGACTACAAAGGCAGGAAAAATCCATTTGCCAGCTCGGAGGCCATCAGTCAGCAGAAATTCCACTTATTTTGGGGATGATCATCTTTTTGTTTTATTCGGACCTTCAACGGATTGGATGAGGCCCACCCACATTGTGGAGGGCAGTCTGCTTTACTCAGTCTACTGGTTTAAATGTCAATCTCATCCAAAACACTACATATCACAGACATATCCAGAGTAATGTTTGACAAGTATCTGGGCACCCTGTGGCTCAGTCAAGTTGCTACATAAAATTGACCATCACACCCTGATTCAAGGGTATTGAGGGTTCTTCATCACCAATTGCTGTAGGGCCTCAGTTTCTTGATGAATATTAGGTCACAAAATCAAACCTTGGTATCCTTTACTTTATCTAGTACCTGCCCCACAGTAGACGCTCAGGTGATATTTGTTGGTTATCAATAAACGTAGGGATAGGCCGGGCGCGGTGGCTCACGCCTGTAATCCTAGCACTCTGGGAGGCCGAGGTGGGTGGATTGCTCAAGGTCAGGAGTTCGAGACCAGCCTGAGCAAGAGCGAGACCCCATCTCTACTAAAAATAGAAAGAAATTATCTGGCCAACTAAAATATATATATACAAAAAACTAGCCGGGCATGGTGGCGCATGCCTGTAGTCCCAGCTACTCGGGAGGCTGAGGCAGGAGGATCACTTGAGCCCAGGAGTTTGAGGTTGCTGTGAGCTAGGCTGACGCCACGGCACTCACTCTAGCCCGGGCAACAAAGCAAGACTCTGTCTCAAAAAAAAAAAAAAAAATACATTCCTCTTTAAAAAGAAAAAAAAAAAATAAACGTAGGGATAAATCAGATGTTACTGTCTTCTGCACGCTCACTAGCACAGGTGATATCTGGCCTCTTCAAGTGAGAAAACAGGTTGAAGCTGTGACATATTTTCCCTTGGTTCTTCCATCCCAAACAGTATGAGATGGGCCTGCTGTGACTTCATTGGACAGTTCATATCCCGTTTTGACCTCTCCAAATGTTGAGAGCAGTGAGTCCCACCACAGCTGTCACCCCTGTTCTTCTGGGTCATGGCTTTGAACTCTTTTATGTTACGCTGCCACCACCAATCCAAGCCTCCTCCCTTGGCTCTCTGCAGCCCTCCAAGAGGAGGCAGCTGATGTTCCTGTTTTCCTGAACCACAGGGCCTTCCTGCCATCTATACCTGAGTAAGGGCCACCTCAGACGCCTCTAATTATAAAATCAAAGCAAATTCCTGGCCTATTTTATATCTTTCAGGGTTATAAAATGAGTTGGGAATTATAGTAAATATGCAAGTGTTGAGTGTTAGCAACAGTGGAAAGAGAGAGGGTTTGGGGTCAGACCTGGTCATGCCATTTATGATTCTGGGCAAGTCACTTAACCTTTCTAATGTCTTAGTGTTTTCATTTGAAGGTGCACATAATCGTTCTCACCCTGCAGGATTCTTTTGAGGGTTAGGACAAGGATCAGATCCACTCTTCTTCCTGCTTCTGTTTCTGAGTACTGAGTCACACAGGTGTTTGCTCTTCCAGGCTGCACCTGTCTCTTAATCACCTACCCGCCTGTAAGCAAAGGCTGCTGGTACCAGAGGCCTGAGAAGCCTGACTCTCCGGCAGTGGCTTCAGCTTGACTTCCTGGTAGGTCCTGAATCCCAGTTTTCTGAGGGTCCCTTTTGGGTCATGATCAGGATCCCTGCGATGCCTCTCAGTTTCTGTGGGGAGGGAATGCTGGAGAGGCTGTTAAGGAGGCAATGGGGGAATTGTACTGGAGGGGCTGTTTGCACTCCACTTGCTGGGTCATCCACGTTGCTTTAGGATCTTACCTCTTTGGGCATTGTGTGGGGTTGAATAATAACTCTCCAACAATGCCCACACCCTCATCCTTGGATCCCGTGAATCTGTTACATTATGTGGCAAAAGGTATTTTGCAGATGTAGTTAGAATTATGGAACTCAAGATATAGAGATTATCCTGGATTATACAGGTGGGCCTAGTCCAATCACTGGAGTCCTTAAAAGCAGAGAAATCTATCTGCCTGGTGTCGGGGAGAAGTGGTAGAAGAGGAAGCAGGAGAGGTCCTACGGGTAACAGTAAGCTTTCTAATCCTCAACCCCAGCTGAATCACCCATTCAGCACCGCAGGCTTCTTCCAAACAAGGGCAGAGAACAGGTAGGAAGAACATGCTAGGGCAGCCAGAGGGAGACATGCATTCTTAGAGCACCTACCCGCCTTGCCTACCCACCATGAAGTGGAATAACTGCAGGACTGAGGCAGAGACAATGGAAATGTGAGGATCTCAGGGTGGCGGGCTGGGGAGTGTGGGAAGGTGTGAGGCAGGGAGGTTGTCAGCATTCCTCTCTAGTTAAAGGAATTGTGTCTCCATGTGGGCGTGTGGCTGGGGTGCTGCATTTCCTCCTTTTTCGTGGCACATTTCTGTCTTAGGACTGGGATGATTGGAAGCTTCCAGTACCTGTGCAGGAAGAATGTCTAGGGCAGGAGGAAGGAGAGAAGGATGATATTAAAGTGACACAAAGCATGGAATCCTTGAATATGAGGCCATCTGGTCTAACTTCGGATTCTCTCAGCTAACTTCACTGGCTGCAGGGGTGGATGCATGACAGAGGAAGGGAACAAGACCATCCCATCCCTCCAGCCACAGTGGTTGACACCTGACCCCTTTGGAGCTGTGAGATGCCATCTCAGGACTCCCACTAGGACTGTGGGAGAGGTGTGCTCTCTCTTCCACTGGGCGTGTACAAATGAGGGTATGAGCCCAGAGCGACTGGCAGACACATTGCCACCGAGTGGAAAGGGCTCGTTGAGAGTGAAGCCAACATAGAGGTGGACAGGATGGGCAGATGGAGACAACATTGACCCTAGGAGTCTCGTTTACATCCTTAGAACTCTTCAGTCCTACTAGCCCGTAAATGGGAATTCTTGCTTGAGTGAGCTTGAGCAGAGTTTGCTGTTATTTGCAATAGACATGGTCTCATTTTATAGATATAAGGAATGTGAGGACCAGAGTGGGGGAAGTGACGTCCCCAACGGCACATGCATACTAAGCAGAATTCACCATCTCAGCCACTCGCCTCTAGAAAACCTCAGAATCAAGAAACGAGCTACACTCTTGAGTACCTGGAGATTACACACATAGTCCTGTACTGTAGGAAATTTATTTCTGAATCCTCTCACAATTGGTTTTAAGGACTGTTCCTGGTTGTTATATTCTTCTTTCCTAGTACTTCCTAGTATTCCTTTCCTAGGAATATCTGGAATTGGGTCCAACACTCTTACCATAAAATTGGATTAACATGTTTAATTGACAGAGAATATTATATCACACACACACACACACACACACACACATGCACACCCAGACATTTAATGAAGGATGCTTTACTCACGTGTGAAACTCTGTGGAGTGGGAAACCATATAATTCAGCCCTTACCATTTCCCTGCTGTAAAGATATGTCCCTAGATGCTCCTGGTCTAGTCCTACCCACGGTCGATGTTGGACACACCTTTATTTGGTTTGGTTCTCCCCTTTTTGCACTCAAGTTGCACTGAATCCTGGAGGCTGAGAGGATATTCCCTCTGCTGATTGGCCACCTCTCTGTATCCAGAGAATGAATACAAATTCATTCTCACCGGTGCTTGCATTGGGATCTGCTATGGCAACTCCTTTAATTTATTCATTCATTCAACAATTATTAAATGCTCACTAAGTACTCGGCACAAAGCTACGAACAGCACAGATGAATCCCAGCCCTCACAGAAGGGACTAATACATACCAGGGGGTCTAGAGGCTACGTTGTCTTCCCTGTAGCTTCTCTGGCTTTACACAGCCTATAGATTTACGTTGATAATTCTTTGCTTATTTTGTACAGGGCGAGGGTTGCTGGAAGAGAGGGAAACTTTATTTCATTGGTGATAATCATCTTTCTCTGTTTTTAATCCTCCCCCCACCCCCTTTGACTCGAGAGTCATTTCCTGTTCCCTTTTGTTCCTCCCTTCCTGTTGATCCTCTAAAGACCTCTGTACCCACTGACTTCTCTGGTCCCTTTGGTGTATTTTGTACCAAGTACATCCTAATAGACTTCACACGTGCTAGACAGCATAGTGAGTGCCCTACACACGCCACTCACTTAACCCTTAGCACAACCCTGTGAAGTTCTACAGTTGCATGTCTCAGGAATGGACTTTTCTAAAATGAATTAACTCCAAATCTTTGTTTCAATTCCACTCAGTTCTACTCTATTACTCTTCAAATTCTAAATATTCGGAATCAGATTTGGCTAATATTTAGTCTTGACTGCCTCTGGTATGCCTGGCACTTCAGTAGTAATGTACAACAGACAGAAAGAAAATTAAGCCTGACTAAGGTGTCATTCATGCCACTGCTGGCCTAGTCTGGCCACTTTGGGCATCAGAATTATGGCCACAGTTGAGGTGTATAAAATTCAACTATCTAACTTTAAGAATACCTACTGATAGCTGGGTCAAGACGGAGTGGTAAATTCAAGAACCTCCTCTGTGCTAGAAACATAGCAGTACTGGATAAAATAAAGAGAGAAAACAGAAGGAAGCATAGTCAGGCCCAACTGCAAGACAAACATTTTCGAAGAGCCAGGCAGGCACAGAAACACAAACTGTGATCAGGGCTGAAAGGGTCGCCGGACTTGCTGGGTCTTGGACGCAGGGGCAGCCAGTGGTGGTAGATGAGCCAAGAGTATTCCCCACGAGATGGGAAAGCAGGGCCAGGCTCTCACCAAGGGAAGCCCAGGGCTAGGGAGGTATTCATGTCTCAGCCACCGCCCTCAAGGAAGGAGGATAGGAGCGAAACTGCTGTCAAATGCTGAAGAAGCAACAGCTCACATTCGGCTCCAGGCTGGGAGAGGAGGATGAGACACAGACTTGTGTCCCCCTCGACTCAGCCTGGACTGGCCACAGCCCAGTGGCTCTGCAGGACTGTCCCTCTAACTTCCGTTACCAGACCTGGATTAGGATTGGGGATCCATAAAGCCATTCGACAGGACAACTGAACATGGAGGTGAGAGAGAGAATTGAAAAACAAAACAAAAACACCCAGACACCTCAAATTCCAAATGAGACTGTACTCTAAATACAAAACTGATGAATAAAAGCTAGTACTAAGTAAAACAGTCAACAAACCCACAATCAGAACATGGCTTCACTTCACATGAAATTAATTTTATGGAATGATCAGACAAGACTCTAAAGCAAATGTATGGGTCATTTCAAAGAAACAGATGAAACCAAAACTTCCATTGGGAGATAATAAAAACCTATGGAAAAAAAGAGGCTTGAAAACAAGATTGGGGAGATATGAAAAAGGACCAACTAGAAAATTGTAACATAAAAAAAGTCATTGAAATAGAGAATGTGGAGCTTTAAGTTAGTATGGCTGTTTGGCTAAATACACCTAATTTCACTATCTTTCAAAAGCACAGTACAACTACAGTAAAGAGATTAAAGAAAGAAAAAATAAATAAATCAACAAGAATGGGGAGAATAGGTGAAGAAACAATGGCAGTGGTATTTCAGAATCTGGAGAGTAGATGCAAGAGGAGTAACTGATTATCAGACCCAAGACAGCCAGACCTTAAGCTATTATGGTCTCGGAAATCTGTGAAAAATACAGTTCATGCTGAGAATCTTCTAAGTCTTAGGAACTAGCAATTCTAGAAACCTGTAGACCTGGGGTAAAAGTAGGGGCTAAAACAAAGAGAATCGGGTGAAAGCTCCTTGAGAAGTAATTATATTTGTAGATCTTATCTCCCATCCACAGTGCTAGACAACCATCCCCTCCCTTATCCCAGGAATATTTTGAAGCTTTATCCCTGGAAACAATAAAGCAGAGTGTGTACAGACAGGAGTGCATCAGGCACAGTGAAGGTTGTGGCTGCCGTATTAAAGCAGGGGTGGAAAGTGGCCATTACACAAGGAATACCGAATGCTGAGAAGCCCAACCCCCTTTCCTCTTGGCTCTCAGAATGCTGCTGGCCAGAGCTCCAGCTTCCAGCAGGAGTTTGGAAGACTCTTCTATGGGGAAATGATCACCATGTGCAAGAGGAAAGTCCTACAGACATAGACTTTGGGGTTCCCTAAGACATGGCTTGCTCAGATCACCCTATAGAAAAGCGCAGAGTTGACAAGTCACACCCGTCTGCTCAAAACTGCCAAATTGCTTTTTAAACACTTTTAATCCTGAGGAAATAATCTAAGATTATCAGACGTGTAAAGAAAGCCTCCAATGTGAAACATAGAAAATGAAATGAACAGACAGAAAAAAGCAACTTGGAAGAAGCAAGGACTATGTAGGTGAATAGGGGAAGCAAACTTAAACAAACAAACAAAATTCCAAACATTAATGTTGTTAGATAAAAAAATGTCACATTTATGAAGTAGATAGAATATTTAAATATTCAGAGAATTTTTTTAAAAAAAGAACATTTGGATATTAAAAACATAATAGCAGAAATGAAAAAATTCAATGAAAGTGCTGGAAGGTGAAGTCGAGGAATTTGCCTAAAAATTAGAACAAAAATATATAGAGAGGAAAATAGAGAGAAAAATAAGAAAATTGGAGGATCAGCCCAGGAAATTTAACATTATGAATTCTAGAGGAAGAGAACAGAAAAAATGGATCAGAAGAAATTAATAAAATAATTCAAGAAAATTTTCCAGATTAAAGGACATGGATTTCAATATTGCAAGAGTTCACCAAATGCCCAGTAAAATGGTTAATAATAGAGCCACACCAAGGCATATCCTTGTGAAATTTCAGAACCTGGGGACAAAGAGAAGATGCCAATAGCTTTCAGAGAGAGAAAAAAAAATCCACATATTCAAAGGCTCAGGAAGCAGAATGGCTTTAGTATCTCAACAAGAACACAGAAGACAATGGACCAATGCTTTATAAATTCCAAAGAGAAAGAATTTCTAATCTAGAATTCTACATCTAGCCAACCTATCAATAAAGTGTGAAACTCAAAAAAATAGTCAAAATTGCAAAACTGTCAATCTAGAATTTTACGATCAGCTGAACTATTATTCATGAAGGAGGGTTAAATAAAAATATCTTTGGGCAAACAAATACTATGAGATTTTACTATACACAGATCCTCACTATAACGCTATTAAAATTTATTTCAGAGATAGAACATTGAAAACAGAGAAAAGATGTGGAATACAAGAAGCAAGTGTCCTCTAAACAGCTCCTCTTCTCTTTCACCTCCAAAACAAATGAGTTGTTCTAGTGAGCACAAGGGTTGATAAAATGCATTGAAAGTTTTAATTAATGGTTATAGTTTAAAAATTATAACCTTTTAAAAATAAAACAATAATAAGCTGGAGAAGCTGTTCAAGGTGGGGGTACTAAAAGCACACTAAGGATCTTATTGCAGTTGGAAAAAATTAAATAACTGCAAACATTGTCAGAAAATTTTATAGTTAAGTATGTAGGTCAAAAAAATTCAGGATAGCTATAAAAATAGTAGAAATAAAAGTTATAGCTTCCAAATCAGAAGAGAATACACATTATCAAACAAAAGAATGTAGAAAAGAAGAAAAGCAAAAGATGGTAAACAGAAAACACAAAATATGATAACATGATTAAATCTAATAAACTTCTATTAATAACAAAAATATAAATGGATCAAATTTATCTATTAATACTAAAAGGCAGAAGCAATTAGATGGATAAAAAACAAAATACACCTCTGTGCTCCCCCTACCAGACACAGAATGAAAACACACACACACACACACACACACACACACGCACACACACACACACACACCAGGCTGCATACAAAAGAATGGAAAATGATATATAACACAAATATTGACTATAAAATTAATGCAGCAGAATTAACATAAGAGAAAATAGTTCTCAAGGCAAAAAATATTTTACGGATAAAGAGAGAAACCAAAAAATAATAAAGGTAACCACACATCAAAAGGAAACAATAACAAAATTACATGCTCCTAATATAATTATCACATATTGTAACACTATAATAAAGCAAACATTGCCAGAAATATAAGGAGAAGGCAACAAAACTATAGTAAGAGCTGAACATAACTCATAAATTAAGCAGACAAAAATTAGAACAAATATAGTAGTTCTGAATAATAAAAAATTAGCAAGTGTGATCTGTGTGTATACATGTCTAAAATTTTTGCACCCAATAGGTGCGTGTATATTTTTTTCAAGTATAGCTAGAACCTTTGTAAAATTTGAACATGAGGTCAAAAAGGATATTTCAACAACTTTAAGAGTTGATATCACACCACAATATTTTACCACACAATTAAATTAGAAATAATTTAAATGATAAAAAGCAGTTTAACATCCCTACTCTTTACCTCTTCCTACTTATTAAAAAACTTAAGAATGAAACTCTGAATAAGCCATGAGTTAAAGAAAAATATAAATTCCATGTTAATAAAATTTTTACAACTGAACAAAAATAAATGTACTATAAACAAAAATTTGATCTAGTTAAAGTGGCATCTACAGGTAAATATATAGCTTAATTGCATTTATTGTAAACAAGAAAAATAAAATGAGTTGTATTAAATTGAAAGCATGGCTAAAAAAGAACAATAAAGTAATCTATGAAGGGAAATAATAAATATAAGAGCAGAAATTAATGCAATGGAAAATTAGAGAGGACACAAAACCAAAAGCTTATTCTTTGAAAAAAGAAGAAAAGGAGAATAATAAAATAGGCAAACCTCTAGCAGGATTTGTCAAGAAGTAATGAGAAAATGTATAGATAAGTAATATTAAGAACAAACGCTTGGTTGGCACTCATGATGTTGTTAAATATTTTGAATATCTCCCCCTGGGATAGCTGGCATTACCAACTGATGGGGAAAGATGTTATCAATATGGAAAAAAACTAAAATTAAATCTCTACTTCACAGCATACATAAAGATCAAGTCCAGTTGCATTAAAGACCCAACTATAAAAATCAAAACCTAAACACTTTTAGACCACATTTTAGTATAGGTATAAAAGCATAAACCATACGGGGAAAGTTTCACTACTTAAAACTTAAAGGTGCTAACATGAAAAAAAAAAAACCGTAAACAAAGTTAAAAGACTGGGAACATATTGACGATACAACAAATATGAGCGTTTGGAAAAGGCAAAGAATTTCTATAAATCATCAGAAAAGATGATTAAAAACTATCCAATAGAAAAACGAAGGCATGCCTTTCCCAGGAGAGGAAATCCACACGGCCAACAAGCACTTGACAAGGTGCCTAATCCACAGATGGCCAGAACTGTAAGAGGCCAGCATTACATCGTGATGGTTTTGTATGAGAACCGTGGTAACTCCCAAACACCGCTGGTGGGAATACATGTGTGATAATAGTCGGGGCAAGCCCCTTGGAGAGCAAGTCAGCATCACTTAGTGATGTGGGAGACACTCATTTATGTATACACCCCAGAGCAGCAGTTCTCAAACTTTAGCTTGACTCAGATCACCTGCAAGTCTTGTTAAAGCACAGATTGCCGGACCCCACTTCCAGTTCCTGGTTCAGAAGGTCTGTGGATGGAGCTGAGGATTTGCTTTTCCAACACATTCCCAGGTGATGCTGCTGCAGCCGGTGGGGACGACATTTTGAGAACTAGTCCCCCAGATAGCCTTTTGCAAATGTGCACAGTGAGATGTGTCTGAGAATGGTCATGCTTAGGAATAGCAAAAAATTAGAAACAACTTAAATGCCTACTAGCAAGAGAAGGAATACGTAATTTTTTTTAATACAACGGAATATTTAGAAAAATTAAAATGAATGAAGTAGAGCTACCGATATCAACATAAAAATGTTAAAAACAATGTTCTAAGAAAAAAGCAAACTGCAAAGTGATAGAGTTTGATGCCATCTCTATACATTTTGAAGACATAAAACACAAAATAAAATAGTGTTCATGGATAACAAATACAATGAATCGTATGTGAGCACGATAAATACTGAATTTATGATATTGATTAATTCTGACGATGAAGTGAGGGTGATAGAATTAAAAATAGATGAACAGAGGGCCTCAACCGTGTCTGCATTTTTATCTATCATTTATCTATCCACATCTATCTGTATGTCTGTCTCTCAATCAGATTTTTACAAAAAAGGATGTGAAATAAACACGGCCAAGAGTTAATAATTGACAAAGCTGAGTAGTGGTAAATATTATATTATGCTCCTTCTTGTGTATAAATTTGAATTAATGATAAAAATACAATTAAAAAGAATATCTGCAAAAATACCAGGCTGGACCTGTTTCTGAATGTTGTTAAGGCTGAATAATAACCATTTTGAGAAGACCGAGCCCCTACTGAGGAGTGAGAACTCCATACAATTTGTATGCCTCATCATCATAACATATAGAAATCACAAGTGCAACCAGCGATTTCAGATCCCTCCTCAGAGGAATGGGGGAATCTGTGTTCTTCCTTTGTCAATGCTGGTTCTGTGGCCCCTCCTCTGATGTGTCCTGGTTTCTAGGTTGGGATATTGGATTCCTCGGGCAAGAGGAAAATAATAGGAATACGATCATTCAAAGCCTCTTTTATTACCCTTCACACACACAGGAGAATTCTGCCTTAAATTGCTCAATTTCTGAGCTTTTGTGATGTGAAACTGGGACAACAGATAGCGTAGGAAAACTTTAGACGTGGATGAAGCTAGACTGGTTTCCATTGTAAAGGCAGAGAAAAAGAGAATGTTCCAGAAGGTGGAAGGAGAGGAGGAGAAAGGAGCAGGGGAGGCAGGGGCTGGGTCTGAGGGCAGAGGTTTAGAGTTTGCCCCTGTTCCCTTGGCCCCTGGTGGCTGAATGCCGTTGGCCAGCTGGCATGATGTTCTTCCTCATTGCTTTTTATCAATCTCGTCTGCGAGTGTAGAAGAGGGGTTTTTGCTTTGCAGTGTAAGAGTCGCTGTCATTTCCACTGAGTGAGAATGTCGATATGACACTGCTCGACATCCTTCCTGCCTGGAACAGCCCAAAGTTTCACAGTATAACAACGTGTCTATTGTTAGGTGGGCAAACCCTTCTCCTTCGTTACCTTATTTATTTCTAACCACATCCTTGTCAGGTAGTATTATTTTCCTAATTTTAGAGATGAGAAAACTAGTTCAGAAGCATTGATTTGCCCAAGATAGCACATCCATGAAGAGGTTCACACAGGATTTAAATGCAAGTCTACTATGTTTTACACCAAGCAACACTGAACTAGGCACTGCACTTGGGGAATGTAGCAAAATAGAAGACATGGCCCTGTCATGAAAGAGCTTTATGATTTAGTTGGGAAGACAAGATATTTGCTCTGGAAACATTAAGGCTGGACCCAAGTCATATGAATTCAAGGAAAATGATCCTATGTGTTTAGGGTATGTTAAAGGACAAGTTGTCTACTTTGCCTTTGGGCTTTGTTAGCTTTGGCTCAGCTGCCTCCTATGATCAAACACAGTGGATACTCAACATCCTTGATGTTCCTTTTGCATTATGGTGAAATAATGCCATATCTCCCCTTTGGGGAAAAAATTGCCCAGCCTGTAGATAATCGTCAAATGCTCCGGAGGAGGTTCTTTGGAAGGAAGGCAATTTGGCATAGTTACATTCATGATAAAAGTGACCCTAGTGACAGCCTCTATAGGATTGTGAGCTCCTTAAGGGTTGAGGCTGGCTGCTTCACACCTACATTGTGCAGAGCCTGGCCCAGAGTGGCTACTCAGTAATGTCTGTTGTTATCATTGCAGATTATTTTCCAGGCATGGGATTAAGAGGTAGGTAGGTGGTGGGGATATCTGACCCATTCTAGCAGAAGGAAGACCTCATTGTATCCGGGGTAAATCTGGAACTCGAGAGAGTTCATGTCACCATATCCTGGAGTAGTTTAGAGCCAGAGACCTTGGCAAAGAGTCTAGCTGGCATGGAACTGGCCCTGGTTGGCTCTTCATCCTCCACTCTGAAGGATTCGTCCTCCTAGTCTACAAACCTGGGACTCCCACATAGCTTATGCACACCCTCTGGGGCAGAGTTTTTCATAATTTATTATTTTCTTTCCTTTGTTGTCGAAAGCTTCAAACCCCCGTGGAGACCTGATCCCATGGGTCACTGCTGGGGGGTTATAGGCACATACGTGGAGTATGAGTCATTGTATAGCCAGTGACAGCCCCTGTTTCTTCCCTTTCCAGGTCAGCCAGTGGCGGATCTCTGCCTTCTCCTTTTGGTTAAGAGAAGCTGTGACCTCTGAATTTGGGTTCCTTATTCCACAATGGGACCAGTAACCTGGCCTGACCTCCAGCTCCAAGATTCTGGGCATGTTTGGCCTGTGTGTTCCACCCAGAGAAGACACTAGGAGACTAGAGAAGCTGTTGCAGGGTGCAGGTAAGTGGTTCCTCAGGAGACCCTTGAGCACCCGGATTCGGGCTACTCAGCTTCTGGTGCACAGCAGTGTTGGAAACTAACAAGCACATGTCCAAAGAGCATGCACGGGGTGGTGGACGGAAAGAGTGTTATCAATCAAATAGATACTGAATCTTGAGGCATTACCCATGACTTTGGTATAGCCCAATATTTTCTTTGGAGTTTTCCCAGTGTGTGATCTCATTTTAAAAATTTTGTTCCAAAGTTCTTTTTATAGGGTCATTGTGGCTTTAATTATCAACCTGGTTTTCAAGTGAGGAAGTTGAGGCACACAGAATTCAACCAATTTGCTTAATTTCACATAGAGTAGGGGTGCCAAGGGACATTTAGGGGCTTTTGTTCTTCATCTCTGTCTGTCCCCTCAAGGCACCTCAGGTAAACCTGAGATCTAAATGAAATCAATTTCCTTGTCATTCCAGTGGGGCTTCGTGGCCATTCCCAGAGCCCCACTAAGTGGCCGTTCCTCAGGATTTCCCTTTAATGAAATTCTGCAGTAATCACATAGTCCATACGCAACAGAAGCAAGAGAGGAAGAAGGTCTTCCCAGAGTGTACCTTGGAAGTGTCAAAGAACCTTCACATTCACTATCTCGTTGACTCACAGAATACCCCAACAGACAGGTATTATTCCTGTTTAGAGATTAGGCGTTAGAAGCTCAGGAAGTTTGGCTTCCACCTTGGTTCCTTTCTGCTATGGTGGGCTTTCTGGTTTGCTTTAGGTCTGGGGTCTCTGTTGCACATACGATTGGAGAGGCATCCCCTTTCTTTTCCTCAGTTTCCCATTTGTTCCCATCACAGGAATGAATGTGAGTGGCTTTGAGGAACAGGTCATATCTGCTCAGGATTGAAGCCCCTGGAATAATGGGAGAAGCACTCCAGTTCATGGAACAGATTTGGTGTTAGGAATGCCAACCCCTTGGGGAGGTGGTGTGGTACAAAGATGGCGGGCTCTGGGGCCAGACTGGGCTGTATTCTCATCTGGACTCTGTCACATACTAGCTGGGTGAAGCAAAGCTCATGGGAGCCCCACATACTAGGCTCCTTTGCTCCTCTTCCCAGCTACCTGGCATCTGAGCAAATCTAGGGTTTGGTGGAGCAGAGTTTGAAAATAGCCAGTAGAGTACAGCTTCCCAGGAAATTTAAAATTAAATCCAGTAGCTAAGAAAAAGAAATTATATGTAAAAAGCAATTCAATTGGCCTCCCACCCAAGGCCAGTGAGCGTCGGCTGCTTCAGATACCCAACGCATTATTCCTGCCGGCACTGTCGTCAGTCTTGTAGCTGATTGGCAGTACGATTACATGGGCAACACCCAAATTGGATGGCTCTTCTGTAAGTATGGGTGGGCTTCCTTTTCTTTCCATTCCTTGAAAACAGGGAGCTGGAAGTGGAATGGAAACTAAGTACTCTGGTCAGCATAATGCCAGGAGCATGCATCCATTCTTTTATTCTAGCAACATATTTATTGCATGTAGACTACATGCCAGTGACTTTTTGGAACTTCCTTTTGTGTGTGTGTGTGTGTGTGTGTGTGTGTGTGTGTGTGATAGAGACAAACAAATAAATATAGGTGACAATGAGGCTGTGACCAAAACAATCAAGCCAAGAAGGGGGTCAGAGAGTGACAGGAATTGTGTTTTCAGACAGGTGGCCAGAAAGGGCCTCTCTGCTAAGGTGGCCTTGCGCACAGAATTGCAGGAAGTGCAAGAGGAAGCCACACAGAGATGGCAGAGGGAACAATAAGAGCAAAGGCCCTGAACTTTCACTTCATGCTGTCTCCTTCCATCTTTAGACCAGCCCAGCAACATACGTATTATCCTCCCCATTTGAAGATGAGAACACTGAGGCTCAGCAAGACTAAATGATTTTCCCCAAGTCACAGTTACTGTCTGACAGAGCCAGGGACAAATGCAGCTGCACTGATTCCAGAGACACTGCTGTTGACAAAGGGGGCTGTGGGCACACTGGAAAATGAGATACGCTGTCACCGTTGCTGTCACCTTGCAATGGGAGTGGGGAAGCAGGTGTGCAGTGAGCAAGAGCCAGGAGGAATTAGAGAGCAGGTCTCTGGGCTTTACCTCCTGGGCATCTCCTAGCCCCTCATTCTGCCTCATGGCAGCCCCGACCTTTGCCTGCTCACCTTGGTTTGGTGGTTATTTTCTGAAATCATTGCCTGGATCTTAGTAAGTTCATTTTCCAATTCCTTTCACCTTTGGGAACAGGTCTCCCAGAGTCCAGGTGGAGAGAACTGAAATAGAAATCCAGCCTCTCTCACCAGGCTTGTCACATAGCTGCACAAGCAAATAGCTGCAGGAACCAAGTTTTAATTTCCCTGCATGAGCCCCAAACTGTTTTTCCATATTTGTTAGGGAAAATCATAGCCAAGGGAGCACCATCTTTTTAGGACACCAAATTGGGCCAAGTTCCTGTGTGGCCTCTCTTTTTATTTAGGGATGGCCCCATATGACCCTCTCTTCTCCCCTTGGCCACTTGTTCCCTGCGTGGCACTTGGTGGATAAAGTTCTCTCAACCTTGGAGAGGAAGCTGATGCTGTTGACAGGCCTGGGAGCCTCCGTGTGCTCCTGCAGGCCGCTGGAGACTTTGGGGGATTCCTCCAGGGGGGCTCTAAGCTGCAGGGAAATTAACCTCAGAGTCAGGGCAGGGAGCCAGGGTTGCAGGCACGTCTTTGGTGAGATGCAGTGGGAGAGGGAGGTGGCATGGTGTGGCAGGAAAAAGGCTTTGGCGTCAGATATCCTGGGGTTTGGAGCCCATCTCTGCTGTGTACTGGTTCTTTGATCTTGTACAAGTTATTATTTCTGAGCCTCAGTTTTTTTAATTGCATGAAAACCAGGACAAATAACACCTCTATCAAGGATAGCTCATAGGATCATAGTATGGTATTGTGAGGATTAAATGTGATAATGTCAGCCCAGTGTAATCTGGCTCGTGGGAGGGGCTCAATGAATGTCCCTTCTTCTCCTTTCTTGGAGAGAGGCTCATCTTCCCACCAACAGGGGACCCGAGGAGGTGGCGGTTGAGGAGGAGCAGGATGTGAATGCTCTGGAGTGGGGGACAGCTTATCCTGAAACTCTAGTTCAAGTCTCATTAGACTTGTCTCTGATCCCGTAAAGAATTCCTTTGGAAATTTATTCCCTTGAGTTGTCCTCCACCTGGGTTGCTTTCATTTCATCGTGGTCAGGAGGTGGTGGAGCTGGGATTCAAAGACACCAGGTAGTGCAGTGCCTGAACGTGGCCTTAACCACTGCACTCCCCTGCCTCCCCGTGGACCTCACACCCTCTTCTCATGGTTCGTCCGGGCACATCAGCTACTTTCACAGCTCTCTGCCCTGGCTGGTGGGTGCCTGCCTCACTGTCCTCCTGCTGCTCTTGGTTCTGTCAGTTGAGGATTGCCTTCTCTCTGGCCACTTCGACCCTCCCTGTGATCTAATTGGAAAATTGTTTCTTGACCTCACCTCTCCTGTCTTCCTTCTCGGCCAGATTCACTGCCCCTTGCTCCATTCCAGCAGATACGTAATAACTAACTCAACACACCTCTGTCCTGACCCTCGAGTACTTCTCCGTCTCCCCTGAAAGACGACAGTTCTTGAAGGGCAGGGCTCGTAGCTCATTTACTGTTGGAGGCCTGATCCTAGTACAGGGCCTGGCACCTGGGGGCTCCCTGATGGATGCTTGGGGGAGGAAGAGGTGGGCGTGGACCCGTGGGTAAACCACATCAGTAATTTAACAAAGTATAATAATAGGCTCAAAAGGCCATATATTTCAAAATTTGCTAAGGTTAGATCATGGTGGGATTCTCTCTCTTTTTAATGAATAAAAGTGAATTAACATGTATTAATAAATAAAGTAATGGGACATCCATTCAATTATTTTATTCATTTAACTTCTTTAATGGCTTTCTTAGTATATCAATACAATCCATCTGACAGCCTGAGTTCACTCCTTGAGTCTGAATGCAACTGGGTATCAGGCAGCGGAGGAAGACTGGTGGAGATTCAAGCTCATCCCAGGATTGTTTAGTTCAGATTTTGGGCTTTCGATTTGAAACTCAAGAAAGGTCCCTCTTGTAATTTGTTAATTAGATATTAGGGTAGGGGAAGCGATAATGACACACTGGGCTTCTGGGCAGGTGCCATTGCCCATGTGTGTCCAGCCTACACCTTCCTGGGCATCAGCTGTCCCCCCATCTTCCTGTAGAACAAGAGACAACAGATAATTTGGGGACAGTTTGGTGGCTTAGCGGTGGCAGGAGTGGTATGTGTGTCCATTAAGTAGGGTAACTGTAGCTTAATACAATAAGATGGTGTTCATTGTTGCTCATGTGACAGTACAATGTGAGTCTAGACAGGGATTGGCAAATTACAACCCTTGGTCCAAATCCAGCTTGCGGCCTGTTTTTGTATGGCCCGGGACCTAAGAATGGTTTTTACATTTTTAAAGGGCTGTAAAAACCAAAAAAACCTCACAAATAAGAACATGTGACAGAGACTGTCTGTGGCTCACAAAGCTTCAGCTATTTGCAATCTGGCCCTCTGCAGAAAAGGTTGGGTGATCCCTGCTGCATGAAGACATGAGTCATTTTCCTCAGGGATCCAGGCTGTCTCCATGTTTTAGCTCCATGATGGGGAGGATGACGGTGGGGAAGGCGCACCTGCTTCTTAAAAAATCTCAGCCCACCAGTGAAATGCATCCTTGCCTGGTTGCAAGGGGGTGGAAATGCAGTCCCTGGCTCTCCCTCTCTTCCTCTCTCCCTCTCTCTCATGTCCCACTTCTTTACCTGTCCTTCAGTTTTTGAGTAACAAAAGCAGGTCCTTTCAATGTAAATAATCTGGACCTGATACGAACCCCACAGGTTCTGGCATCCTCTTGCTAAGCCATGGATCAGAGAACTGAAAGTATATAAAGCACTATCTGCCCGGTACCAGGCCCCTGGGGGGATGCTGGGGGCATCTGCTCTGTACCAGGATGCCCCTCTGCATCCACCATGGTTCCTGGTACAGAGCAGGTGCCTGTGCATTTGTTGGCCCGACCTGCATCCAAGCTTGAAGGAATGAGGGAAAGAAAAGGCTTCCTAGTAAAGATAGGACTAGCAAACTTGAGTCACAGCTGGAAGGACAGGTAAGATTCAGAAATGACAGTAACAATTCATAGATGAGACAACCAAGCTAATACCTTTCAGAGCCAGGGGTTGCTCCCAGATATGCTTAACTCTAAATCTTGTGCTCTCCATGACTATGAAAAATAATGAACTATTTCAGAGACCTTCACTATGAAACTTGTAACACAATGAGTCATGCCAGGCTTCTACAGCGTCTGTGTGCAGTGCGTGTCCCCGTTGGGACGGGCTTCTATGAAGGGTGGACACTGTTCCAAGGCAAAAGGGAGAAATGGGTGGGAATTACATGCTGAAAATTCTTGGACTGACAGAAGCATGAAGTATCTGGGGCTACAATGTGACTATTTGGGAGGAAGCCAGTATTTACAGACTGCCCACTGGGAGGACATCAGGCATGGTGAAGAGACACACAGAAATCTGAAGACTTTGACCTTGTTTATTCTAATTCTGTATCTCTACATGCTTTTGTTGCCAGGAAATCATGGACTGTTGAGGCCAGAAGGAACTTGCTTAATTGCTCATAGGGGAAAGAGCAAGGGCTTTAGACCTTGGCAAACCTGGCTTCAAATTCCAGTTCAGGAATTTGTGACTGTAGGCAAAATGCTATTTATTTTCCTCCAAATGGGTCAGAAATAGTGAATAATTTGCCCAAGTTTACAGCACCAGTATGTAGTTGTTTTAATACTCTGTTCTTGCTTAGCAAACCACCCCAAAATGTAATGGCTTAAAGTAAAAACATCAGTTATTTCGCTCACCAATTTGTAATGTGGGGAGGGCTCAGCAGGGAAGGCTGGTGTCAGCTTGGCCAGTTCAACTGGTGGCTGGACGACCTGTTTCTCAGATGCTCATTCACCTGGCTGTCAGTGGGAGCTTGGCGAAGGCTGGGGGCTGGGAGCCTTAGTTTCTCTCCACCTGAGCCTTTCCATAGGCTGCTTAGGCGTCCTCACACCATAGTGGCTGGGTTTCAAGAAGCAGGAAGGGGAAACTGACAGTTTCTTCATGCCTAGACCTGGAAACTTCCATTTTATTCTGTTGTTAAGCAATCATAGAGCCCAGATTCAGGGGCAGTGGCCATAGACCCCACGTTTCCATGGGAAGAGTATCCAAAAATTTGGGGCTATATTTTAAAACTGCCACAATAAGGGAGACATTATATTTTCTCATTTGATTCTAAAACAAGATAGGAAGTCATCTCTTTGGAATTCTTTTTTATTATCTATTTTAAAGAGTGGGATTATTTAGTGATTTGCCCATGGTCATATATTTCAAGTTGATGTTGGCCCTTACATTTGAACCCAGATTGGATGTGAACTCAATCCTGTTGATCTATCTTTTAACAGCTATGCTCACTCTCCATGCTTCCTGGCATTCCCTTAGTTAAGGCCACCATCACGCCATGCTATCTTTGCAACAACCTCCCAACCTAGCCCTCCTGCCTCCTATCCCATTCTCTTGCAAACATGCCCCCCCAAAGAGCAAAAAGCATAGCATTGCGCCCCTGCTATAACTCTTCCAGCCTCTCTGTGACCCTCAGACTGAAGTGTAGCTCTTTCCTTTCCCTGAACTTGGTTACCAGCCCTTCTTGATGACGTCCCAGCCTACTCCTCGACCTCAGCAACAATCATCTTCCCTTCATACTTTATTCCAGGAGACGTCTACAGGAAGATTTTCACCCTAATGTTTATTGACCTGCACATGATCCTATATGCTTTACAGGAATTATCTAATTTAAATTTTCACAACAACTCCATTTGTTAGATTCTCTTATATATATATATATTTTTTTCTTTTCTTTCTTTCTTTTCTAGTTTGAGCCAGATTCTGTTTGAAGCTGGCTATGCTTGCTGGGGGAGCCAAGCTCGTAACCTCTATGGTAAACCGTCTCTCCTTGAAGTTTCCTAAATGCACAATTCCTCTCTGGTGTCTGAGACTTTATATTTGCTTTGTCTTCTTTTCCTCTCTACCTCTTGTCTCACTAACTTATACTTCCTTTTCAGGTTCCAGATTTAGACAGTTCCCACTCCAGGAAGATTTCTTGAGACTGGTTGAGCTTCCCTGCTCTTTCCTCCCATAATACCCTGTCTTATTTCTAGCCAGTGCTTTTCATTTTGTATTGAAATTGTCTGTTTTCTTGTGCCCTCACAGACTGCAAATTCTTTTCTTTTTTTTTTTTTTTGAGACAGAGTCTCGCTTTGTCATCCCAGCTAGAGTGTAGTGGCATGATCTTAGCTCACTGCAACCTCAGACTCCTGGACTCAAGCAATCCTTCTGCCTCAGCCTCCAGAGTAGCTGGGGCTACAGACACACGACACTGTGCCTGGCTAATTTTTCTCTATTTAGTAGAGACGGGGTCTCACACTTGCTTGGGCTGGTCTCGAACTCCTGAGCTCAAGTGATCCTCCTGCCTCGCCCTCCAGAGTGCTAGGATTACAGGTGTGAGCCTGGCCCAGACTGCAAATTCTTTGAGTGTAGGAACAATATTGACTTCACTTTCCTCTTCTGAAGTGAAAGGTATTTCAGTCCACCATCCTCACAGGTTCTGTCTGAGCCTTCATCACCTATGGGGCTATGAGTCTCCTGAGTGCTCACCCCCATATATGCAGCCAGATACCAAAAACTGGACCCAGGTAACAGAGTTTGTCATGGTAGGCTTTGCTGAGGTGTATGAAGCACGCTTCCTCTTCTTCACACTCTTCCTCACCATGTACCTGTTCACCCTGGTGGAGAACTTGGCCATCATCTTAGTGGTGGGCTTGGACCACCAGCTACGGAGACCCATGTATTTCTTCCTGACACACCTGTCCTGCCTTGAAATCTGGTATACCTCCATCACAGTGCCCAAGATGCTGGCTGGTTTTATTGGGGTGGATGAGGGAAAGAATATCTCCTATGCTGGCTGCCTGTCCCAGCTCTTCCTTTTCACCTTCCTTGGGGCAACTGAGTGCTTCTTACTGGCCGCCATGGCCTACGATCGCTATGTGGCCATTTGCCTGCCACTCCGCTATGCAGCCTTGGTGTCCTGGGGCTCCTGCTTCCGTCTGGTGGCTGCCTGTTGGCTGGTAGGCTTCCTCACACCCATTCTGCCCATCTACCTCATGTCTCGACTGGTATTTTGTGGCCCAAATGTCATCGACCACTTCTTCTGTGATGCCTCACCCCTGCTAGCCTTGTCTTGCTCGGATGTCACCCTGAAGGAGACGGTGGATTTCCTGGTGTCCCTGGCTGTGCTCCTGGCCTCCTCCACCGTCATTGCTGTGTCCTACGGCAACATCGTCTGGATGCTGCTGCACATCCGCTCGGCTGCTGAGCGCTGGAAGGCTTTCTCCACCTGTGCAGCTCACCTGACTGTGGTGAGCCTCTTTTATGGCACTCTTTTCTTCATATATGTCAGGACCAAGGTGACCTCTTCCACCAACTTCAACAAAGTGGTGTCCGTCTTCTACTCCATTGTCACGCCCATGCTCAACCCTCTCATCTACAGTCTTCGGAACAAGGAGGTGAAGGGAGCTCTGGGTCGAGTCTTTTCTTTCAAGTCTTGGAAGGGACAGTGAGGAGGCAGTGGGGGACCTAGTTTCCTTGCCTTGGATATTTAAAAGGAGGGCAGTTAGGGCTATGAACAAGAGCAGTGGCCCGAGTAGTCATGAGTTATGGACTATGCATAAGTTAAAGTAAAATACTAAGCTGCTATAACAAGAGAGACTTAACTATCATGCACCTTAAAGAATGAAGGAGATTTTCTCATCCTGGAAAGAGTCCAAGGTGAATGTTCCCGCTTGGCTGGTGGCTCTGCTCAAAAGGCATTCAAGGATCCAAGTTCTTTTCCTCTTGTAGGGTCAATATCCCCTAGGATGTTGGCAAAGATCTGCAGGTCAAATCCTGTTTAGCATTTACTGTTTAATAGGCTGTGAGCTGAGAGTGGTTTTTATACTTTTAAATGGTTGAAGATAAATTGAAAGAATAATATTTCATGATACACAAAAGTTTTATAAAATTGAAATTTCAGTGTCCATAAATCAAGTTTGATTAAACACAGTCACACCCATGTGTATTGTCTATGGCTGCTTTTGTGCTACAAGGCAGAGTTGAGTATAGTAGTTATAACAGAGACCATTTGCTGACCCCTGGTATAGAGCCTTCTTGTTATTTACGTGGCCAGCTCTGGGTCCCAGTGGGAAACAAGGCTGAGAATGGAACACAGAGGAGACATACCCCGTGCCTTAAGTTTTCTTGACTAGATGTAGCACTAGTCACTTCCACTCACCTCTTTGGTGAGAAGTTAGCCATAAGACACATCTAATTGCAAGGGTGGTAAAAATAGTTCATAGCTGGGCAGCCAGATGCCCAGCTGCCATTTGGTTATTGTAGAAAAAGAGGAGGACAAATTTTGATAGACAACCACCAGTTTCCAGCACAGACTAAGTGCCCAGAATCAGAGCTGATTTTTCATGTGCACTGAATTTTTTTATATCTACATTTTCTTATTGAAATATAGACTGATCTTCCCTCTATATCAGTTAGTGTTTTGGACATTGATTTAAGAAGATCTCTATGGCACTGTCAGCTCTTTTGAAGTAAAGTGTAAAAAGACAATTGTAATTCAAGTAGTTCCCTTCATATAGATAGCTGCATTCTTAAAGACATTTACAATTATCATTTGAATGTGGATTCCAGAAACTGTAGTATATGGAAGAGGAAAATGGTGAGCCTGGGACTGGCTTTGGTGGTGGTGGTTGTGGGGAAGGACAGATTTTCTGAGATGATATTTTCTCAGCTGGCCAATAATGAGCAAATCACATTATGATGTCCCTCAATGTCACAGTTTCCCCAAATAGGATCTGAGCTGTTGCGTTTCCATAGTTAACAGGGAGGGCACAAACCACACATTTTGAAAGTCATTTCATTTATTGAAGATTGTATCAGCAATGTGCTTTAGATCCTTTCGGATGACTGCAAGATGCAAAAACAGTGCCAAGGTGAGAACCTTTCAGGATAAAATACAAGAATTTAGACTGGGCGTGGTGGCTCACACCTGTAATCCTAGCACTCTGGGATGCTGAAGTGGGAGGATTGCTTGAGCTCAGGAGTTTGAGACCAGCCTGAGCAAGAGTGAGACCCCATCTCTACCAAAAATAAATAAATAAATAAATAAAAACCCAGCTGGGCGTTGTGGCGTGTGCCTATAGTTCCAGCTACCTGGGAGGCTGAGGCAGAAAGATTGCTTACAGCCCAGGAGTTGGAGGTTGCTGTGAGCTACAATGACACCACTGCAGTCTACACAGGGCAACAGAGTGAAACTCTGTCTCAACAACAACAACAAAAAACCCTACAAAAAACAAAAAACAAAAAACCAAGAAAACCGAATTAAAAAAAAAGGAAAAAATGTAAGAATTTGTCTGAATGAAATGGGAGTATACAGGCATACTTTAATTTATTGTGCTTTGCTTTATTGTACTTTATAGAGATTGTGTTTTTTACAAATTGAAGGTTTGTGGCAATTCTGTGCTAAGTCTATCAGTGCCATTTTTTCAACAGCATGTGCTTTGTGTCACATTTTGATAATTCTCACAATATTTCAAACTTCTTATTATATCTGTTATGGTGACCTATAATCAGTGATTTTTGATGTTATTATTATACTTGTTTTGGGGAGCGTGAACCATGTGCACATAAGATGGCAGACTTGATAAATGTGTGTGTTCCGACTGCTCCACTGACCGCTGTTCCCATCTCTCTTCCTCTCCTTGGGCCTCTTTATTTCCTGAGACACAACAATATTAAAATCAGGCTACTTAATAACCCTACGATGGCCTCTAAGTGTTCCAGTGAAAGGAAAAGCTGCATGTATCTCACTTTAAATCAAAAGCTAGAAATGATTAAGCTTAGTGAAGAAGGCACCTTGAAAGCTGAGACAGGCTGAAAGACAGGTCTCTTGTGCCAATTAGTCAAGTTGTAAATGCAAAAGGAAAGTTCTTGAAGGAAATTAAATTTGTGAACACACAAATGATAAAAAATCCAAAGAGCCTTATTGCTGATATGGAGAAAGTTTTAGTAGTCTGGATAGAAGATCAAACCAGCCACAGTCTTTTGTTAATCCAAAGCCTAATCCAAAGGAAAGCCCTAACTCTCTTCAATTCTTTGAAGGCTGAGAGGGGTGAGGAAGCTGAAGAAGAAAAGTTTGAAGCTAGCAGAAGTTGGTTCATGAGATTTAAGCAAGGACACCATCTCTATAACATGAAAGTGCAAGGTGAAACACCAAATGCTGATGTAGAAGCTGAAGCAAGTTATCCAGAAGATCTAGCTAAGATCACTGATGGAGGTGGCTACACAAAACAACAGATTTTCAATGAAGACAAAACAGCCTTCTATGGGAAGAAGATGCCATCTAGGACTTTCATAGCTAGAGGATAGTAGTCAATGCCTGGCTTCAAAGCATCAAAGGACAGGCTGACTCTCTCATTAGGGAGTGATGCAGTTGATAACTTAAAGTTGAACCCAATGCTCATTTGCAATTCTGAAAATCTGTGGGCCTGTAAGAATTATGCTAAATCTACACTGCCTTTGCTCTATAAATGGAATAACAAATCCTGGATGACAGCACATCTGTTTACAGCATGGTTTACTGAATATTTTAAGCCTATTGTTGACACCTACTGCTCAGCAAAAAGATTCCTTTTAAAATATTACTGCTCATTGATAACGCACCCAGTTACCCAAGAGCTCTGATGGAGATGTACAAGGAGATTAATGTTTTTTTTTTTTCATGTCTTCTAACATAACATCCATTCTGTAGTCTGTGGATCAAGGAGTAATTTCAAATTTCAAGTCTTAATATTTAAGAAATATATTTTGTAAGGCTATAGCTGCCATAGATAGTAATTCCTCTGATGGATCTGGGCAAAGTGAGTTGAAAACCTGGAAAGGATTTATCATTCTAGATGCCATGAAGAATATTCGTGATTCATGGGAGGAGGTCAAAATATCAACATGATCAGAAGTTTGGAAAAAATTGATTCCAACCCTCATGGATGACTTTGAGGAGTTCAAAACTTCAGTGGAGTAAGTAATGACAGATGTGGTCAGACTAGCAAGAAAACTGGGATTATTAATAGAACCAGAGCCTGAAGATATGACTGAATTGCACCAATCTCATGATAAATCTTGAATGGATGAGGAGCTGCTTCTTATGGATGAGGAAAGAAAGTGGTTTCTTGAGATGGAATCTATTCCTAGCAAAGATGTTATGAACATTATTGGAATTGCAACAAAAGATTTAGACTATTCCATACACTTAAGTTGGTAAAGCAGCAGCGGGGCTTGAGAGGATTGGCTCTAATTTTGAAAGAAGTTCTACTGTGGGTAAAATGCGATCAAACAGCATCGCATGCTACATAGAAATCTTTTGTAAAAGGGGGAGTCAATTGATGCAGCAAATTTCACGGTTGTCTTATTTTCAGAAATTGTCTGCAGTCACCCAACCCTCAGCAACCATCACTCTGATTGGTCATCAGCTGTCAACATTGAGGCAAGACCCTCCACCGGCAAAAAGATTAAGGCTCACTGAAGGCTCAGATAATCATTAGCATTTTTTAGCACTAAAATATTTTTTAGTTAAGGTATGTACTTTTTTAGACATAATGCATAATGCTATTGCACACTTAGTAGACACATAAACTTTTACATGCACCAGGAAATTAAAAATTTGCGTTACTTGCTTTATTGTGATGTTTACTCATTGCAGTGGTCTGAAACCGAACCCACAGTATCTCTAAGGTATGCCTGTAGACTTCTAGGTGCCTGACCTGAGTGGATATGGACACAAATGAATTAGACTCTTAGGTTTCTGACTGACGGAAAGAAAGTGAAACATGCTGGGTTATACAGTTCTCATTTATTGTAGCAGAAAGAATTCAAATGCAAACACAGGGAATATTTTCTTGATTCTGAGAACAACTCTAAGAATAACTATATGGGAAGTGTCAGTAAAGCCTACCATTTTGAGCTTCCTGAAGAATAAATCTATGTTTTCGAGACAAATTATATAAAATGGTAAAAACTCTGAAGCATACTTTTAGAAAGAATCCTATATGGGTAAAAGTGACTCTTGCTTTAATAAAACCTGATATAAGAAACTAAACTGGAAAAAAAACCCTACTTTTGGCTGGGTGCAGTGGTTCATGCCTATAATCCAAGCACTCTGGGAGGCCGAGATGGGAGGATTGCTTGAGGTCAGAAGTTCGAGATCAGCCTGAGCAAGAGTAAGACCCTGTCTCTACTAAAAATAGAAAAAATTAGCCAGGTGTGGTGGTGTACACTTGTAATCCTAGCTACTGGGGAGGCTGAGGCAGGAGGATCGCTTGAGCCCAGGAATTTGAGGTTGTAGTGAGCTATGATGATGGCACTGCACTCTAACAGGGGCGACAGAGCGAGACTCTGTCTCAAAAACAAAAACAAAACAACCGCCCTCAATTTTGTAAGTATGATTATTTATATTACAAAATTAAAATAATCACTCCCTTAAAAAACAAACCATCTACCAGAATCCGGAGTGCATATGTGTAGGTATTGACAGCTAAAGTGTTTTTTAAAGCCATTACTAATGGCAGATCAATCTGCAGTGAAGATAAATTACAAAATCATGTTGAGAAAAACGCATATTTTTGTAAGTAGGGAATTCATGAAAATAAAATTCCTTCTTTGGGGGGATATATCTACTTATAGAGTGAAACATATTCACTTCATGTGCAGTGCTAACCTAACATATTATAGATACTACTTTATTGGTACCCAGAGAATGTCTTAGGGAGTAATTCTGAATAAACAAGGCTTATTAAGATAGAATTCAGCAAGGAGTGCTGATTATCTTATTTTGCCCATTCTGGGTACTAGGATGGTACTTGTTAGGTAGGAACTACCTGGTAACCACCCTGGAGAAGGTCCTTTGACTTGGGACTTGGTGAGAATGACCGGATCTGCACTCTGAAATCAGAACTCTACGGTTTTCTGTGTACTATAATATAACCATTGCCAAAAGCTTTGGTCTAGGGGTCTCCACTAAGGCCCATCTGGACCCTCTTCTATGGTTCCATGTTGTTCTTATCCCTTGCACCTGTGCTGGGATTCCGGTTTCATTTTTCAGGGTTCTTAGTCTTTCGTTAGTCTCTTGCTTTTCAATTTTCACATACCAAGTCCTTAGTGGTTAATTTCTAGGACATGTTTGTCAAAATGTTGGCTTTGGCTGTGGAATGCTATGCCTCCTTTTTTTCTCTAAAACGAGTTTTCTATATATCTTTGTTTTCTTTGGTGGCTCCATTCTCATTGGTTCAAATAACATCCTTGGCCAGCCTTGGCAAGGTAGTTTTTTCAACTCCTTTTAGCAGGAACTTAAAATGGGTCTCATTGCCCAGAAATGTGGATGCCTTGATACCTTGAGACATTCTGTGTAACACCAGTAAGCTCTGTCTGTCCCCAGGGAGCAGCCCAGGAACACTATCATTTAATTACCTGATGTTCAATATTTTGTGGGCTTTTTAAAATTTATTTTTATTATTATTTATTTATTTATTTATTTTTAATTTTTATTTTTTTTTTTTGAGACAGAGTCTCGCTCTGTTGCCCGGGCTTGAGTGCTGTGGCATCAGCCTAGCTCACAGCAACCTCAAGCTCCTGGGCTCAAGTGATCCTCCTGCCTCAGCCTCCTGAGTAGCTGGGACCACAGGCATGTGCCACGATGCCCGGCTAGTATTTTCTATATATATTTTTAGTTGTCCAGATAATTTATATATTTTTTTTTTTAATAGAGACGGGGTCTCGCTCTTGCTCAGTTGGTCTCGAACTCCTGACCTTGAGCGATCCTCCCGCCTCGGCTTCCCAGAATGCTAGGATTACAGGCGTGAGCCACCACACCTGGCCTTGTGGACTTTTTTTTTGAGACAGTATCTCGCTCTGTCACCCAGGCTAGAGTGCAGTGGCATCAGCCTCGCTCACAGCAACCTCAAACTCCTGGGCTCAAGCAATCCACCTGCCTCGGCCTCCTGAGTAGCTGGCACTACAGGCGTGCACCACCACGACTGGCTAATTTTTTTGTATTTTTAGTAGAGACGAGGACTCCTGACCTCAAGTGATCCTCCTGCCTCGGCCTCCCAGAGTGCTAGGATTACAGGTGTGAGCCACTGCGCCCAGCCAATATTTTGTGGGCTTCATTAGCATCATCACACTCTGTGGAAGTGGAGGGGCTTCATTCAGAGCAGACTTTGCTTTGGTGGTCACTCCAGTGGCTCTGTACGTGTCACCTGTGCTCATTTACTCAAAAACAAGTGGCCAGCCAGAGCAGGTACAGGTTATTTACTTATAACACAGTTTCACAATAGGTATATTTAGGCCACTGTTAATCAGGCTAGGTTAGAAATGTTAGATCACAAACCCTTGGCTTGTAAGGAGGCTGCTTTAGCCTCTGAAGGTCCCTCCCAGGATCCAGCTTGGAGCAAGGGCCTCATAAAAGTTCCAGTTATTCTGCAATGAATCAAGAGATCTAGGTTTGCCCACTATGTGTAATTTTATTGAATTATTTAACAATTACTTGTTTAGTGCTTACTGTGTGCCAGGTACTATATATAAACGTTTTAAAAATATTAATTCATTTATTCCATGAAGTCGGTGCTACTATTCTTCTCCTTTATATGTGAGGAAACTGAGGTACAGAGAAGCAAAGTAACTTGTCCAAAGTCACACAGCTAAGTAAGTGGCAGAGCTAGGGCTGGAACCCTGTTCGTCTGACTCTAAACTTCTGTACAATGATATCCTGAGTAAAGTGGTCCCCTCTCTGGGCATCAGTTCCCTTATCTGTAAAAGGACAGAGTGGACTGGATGACTTTAGATATCCAGCTTTTGAGTGTTTAGTGTGTGTTGAGCACTTTCCCACGTTTTCTTGATTGTTCATCACAACAACCTGGAGAGGAGGCTTAGTCAGTTTCACCGTATGTTGGAGCAGACTGGAGCTTTGAGAGGGCAGGTAACCTGCCCAGGTGTATATAGCTATAAAATGAAGAAGCCAGGAGGATCTGAACCAGGTCTGTCTGACTCCACTCAACCACTCTAGCTCACCGCCTCGCCCACAGACCTCTTCCAATGCTAACTTTGCATAAGCCGATTCACTCACTCATCAAAGACACATTCTGTCTCCTTTCTGCACCAGGCCCGGGCTGGGTGTTGAGGGGCCACGGAATGAATTAGACCAGATGCTTCTGTCAAGGACAATATTGTCTGCAAATATGCCTCATCTCCCCCTGATAGAATGAAATATAAAATAGAAGCAGCTCAGTGACAAGGAGCGGTTCAGACCAGTGTGACAGAGCTCAGAAGAAGGAAGCGGCACTTCCTTTGGTCCACTTGTGCCTCTCTCACTTGAGATGGTGCCGGCCAAACATTTGTTCTTTTATGTTCTTTCCAGGGAGGAGAAGGATGATGTAGCATTTGGGGAAGAAGAGGCAGGACATGAGGCCTGCCCCTGATGCCAAGATGGCAAAGACCTCCACAGCCACTGTGTCTTTGCCGTGGGCACTCGTGTGAGCGGGGATGAAGGACACTTGGACGTAGGAGCAGCCCAACATGCTGACAGTGATATGCTCTGCTTCATTGAAAGTGTCAGGCAGCCGGCGGGCGGGAAAGGCCACCAGCAAGCTGACCAGACCTGGAAAACCCAAGTAGCCAAGCATGGTGTAGAACAGTTCCAAGGAGCCCTCGCCACACTTTACTGTCACCGTGGGCCTAGGCTCTGTGGTGTTCATGGACTGTGGGGGCCATCTGGCCACCCAGAGTGTACACGAGGCTGCCTGGACCAGGGAAGAGACGATGGGGACGGTGCTAGGGAGAACCAGCCCTGCTCACTTCCTAATCCGGGTGTTTGGCCGGGTGGCATGGAGGCTGCCTCCACCGTGATGGTCTTGGCCAGCGCAGTGGACACACAGACTGTGAAGGTGACCTCAAAGGCTGCCTGGCACATGGCACAGGTGCAGGGGCCTGGGTGGCCAATGAACATGAAGGGGCAGAGGAAACAGAGGGCCAAGGAGGACAGCAGGAGGTAGCTGGGCTGGCAGTTATTGGCTCGGACGATGGGGGTGTGGTGGTGCCAGACGAGGATACCTAGGATGGCCAGTGCAGGAGGAAGGGCAGGGCTGTGCAGACGGCCAGCGCCGTGCCAAGGGGCTCACGACAGGACAAGAAGTTGCGGGTTCTGGGGATGCATTGGCTCTGTCGCACGTTGGGCCACTGGTCCTCGGAGCACTTCCGACATGCAGCACTATCTGAAGGGAGAAAGAGAAACTGGGTCAGAGCACAGAGCAGGGAGGTTTCTGGAAACCTTCCCATGGTCAAGTGGTTATATGACTAGTGATGGCTCTTCCAGCAGGCTCAGTGTATTTCAGTCTCATTACGATGGGCCTTCCAGATTGTCTGATGTCCTCGGACTCAGGGCCAGAGACACAGATGGCAGAAATCCTGACAGCAGCAGCTTATCGTGCATCAGACAATCACTAAATCACACTGAGACAACAGCCTACAGGAGCTCTAACTCCTGTCTAGGCTTCATCCCTTTGAACTGACCAACCATTGTGGCAAGGTTATAATTCATGGTCACAGCTAATGAATTTACTTACTGATTCATTCATCGGCCTACTTCAGTTAAGGAATGTGTATGGAATGCTTACTGTATACACGGACTCTCTTTTGTTTAACAGACACTCGTCTCCAAGCCACTCCGTTGACAGAACTCATCAGAGCTGTGCATTCCACAGTGATTTGAAGGAGAGATTTTGGACTGAAGCCCTGGAACAGTCCTATATTCTCGTTTGACTCTCTCTGCTTGATTTGGTTGTATCTCCGTGTTCCTAGATACTTTGATTCCATGTCCTGCCAATCCCCACGTCTAAGGATTTTTACTTAACTATCATTTCTTTCATCCTCTCTTCAGCATCTAGTGGCTCCTCCTCAGTTGCATTTAATGGCACTTTTCTTTTTGAAGTGCGATTTCCAGTCTTTACGTTCCCAGGTGGAGTTTTCAGTGTGAGAAGAGGCTTTGTCCAAACCTGTGGCTTCAACAATTACCTGGTCTTCCTGCTCTAATCTCTCTTCTTTTTAGTACATCTGTCGTCAATTGCTCTCCCTCAAACCCATGTGGAAATACGCACTGCTTCTCTGCTTAAGAAATTCAGTGGCTCCCTCCCCACTTTCTGCAGAGTCGAGTCCATCCATGCTCCTGAGTCTGGCAAGTGAGGTCTTTTAGGATCTGGCCACCTGCTTCCTGCACCTCTCATCACAGTCTATACTCAAGACACTCTCGGCTCCTTAGTGATTTCATGCCAGGGCCTTTTATAACTTCCTCCCTGAATTCGTCTTATTATGCTTCATTGCCTTTGCAACCCTACTTGCTGTTTAAGGCCTGTATCACATGCCACCCCCTCTAATGAAAAGTCTCCCTGCACACCCTTCATTAGGATTAATTGTTCCACTGTGCTTTCATGGCTCAATGCTTGAACTTTTATTAAAGCAAGTGAATTTGCTTTGTAGTCCAGTTTCCTTATTGAGAGGCAAGAGCTGTGCTAGGTGTGGGGGTGCAACATCATTCTCCTTTTAGTACATCATGAGCTCTGTGGGTCCAGGGGCCATGACTTATTTTTGCCACCCTTGCACCCAGCACAGTGGCTGTATGCGATAGGTGCCAGTTAATATCCATTAAATGAATGACATCTTAGTAAAATACAGATTAAGTCCTTGGGGGATTTTTGAAAAACATTTGTGGAATTCCTCCCATGTGCCAAATGTTAAACTAGGTACAGGATTTGGACAAACTTATGGTTGATGAGAGAGCAAATGCAATAGTGTCAAATGGCCTTAGTGTAGCATGTGGGAAGGGCACATCAACATCATCTTTTTGGTCTCCTCTTCCCTGGACTCTTCTTTCCCATTTAAGGAATTCCTTGATGTGGATACGAGCTTTCACCTGAAGCCCACCCTGGCTGCTGGCTGGCCACCCTCTAGCTGGGAGTCAGCCTCCCTTCTTCCCTGGTGACATCACAGTTTCTCCTCTGGGGCAGGGAAGGCAACGGTAGCAGAATTTGGACTCCTCATATAGGGTTGACTTCCTGGTTCCCACAGGACATTTTTCATTGCAGATCGAGGACGGGACATACATGAGGAGAGAGCGCTGGGGAGACTGTGGGGGAGACTGAGCAGCATTGGTGTAGTCAGGTCGTGGAGGAGTCAGCCTTGTCATTCTCACCTCCTGGGTCTCTCCCTCCCTTCTTCCTTTCTCCCACTCCTTTCTTTTTTCATTAACCCCCCTTTACCTCCTTTTCCTTTCCTAGCCTCATTCTTTTTTCCCTTCCCTCTATTTCTTTCTTTTTTTATTTCAGCATATTATGGGGGTACACAAGTTTAGGTTATGTATATTGCCCTTGCCCCTCCCCCCCCCCAGTCTGAGCTTCAAGCGTGTCCATTCCCCAGACAGTGCACATCGCACTCATTATGTAGGAATACACCCATCCCCTCCCGCCCCCCACATCTGCCCGACACCCAATTGGTGTTATTCCCAAATGTGCACTTAGGTGATG
>CM052438.1:171375060-171404232 GCA_028533085.1 Varecia variegata
CCAATAATGGGATTGCTGGATCAAATGGTAGGTCTACTTGTATCTGTTTAAGGTATCTCCATATTGCTTTCCACAGAGGTTGCACTAGTTTGCAGTCCCATTAGCAGTGTATGAGTGTTCCTGTCTCTCCGCATCCACGGCAACATTTGTTATTTTGGGACTTTTTGATAAAAGCCATTCTCACTGGAGTTAAGTCATATTGCATTGTGGTTTTGCTTGTATTATCCTGGATGGAGCTGGAGCCCATTCGTCGAAGTGAAGTACCACAAGAATGGAAAAACAAGCAACACATGCATTCACCATTAAATTGGCACTAATCTATCAACACTTATATGTGGACATATGGAAGTAACATTCATCGGTTGTGGGGCAGGTGTGGTGGGGAAGAGGGGATGAGTAAATTCACACCTAATGGGTGTGGTGCACACTTTCTGGGGGATGGGTACACTTGTAGTTCTGACTCGGGCAGTGCAAAGGCAGTATTTGTTTCTTTGATATCCCATGTTGGAGCCCAAGTTGATCAAAAAATTTTGTAAGTCTATTTCTCTAACTGTGCCTATTATGAAAGTGGTTGGAAATTTTAACAATTATAAGCTTCTATTTTGATGGAAAGACAATCATAACTCCTTTGGATGCACTTCTAAATTATGTATGCCACAATTGATTTCAAATATGTACCTATTCCATAATTTTCAAAATTCAATAAGAAAAGTATTTTTTATCATGATGCTGTGCTTCACTGAAATTTGTATTGGTATTATCAAAATACAAATACAACAAAACAGTTGTCTTTAAGGTTGATGTTTTTCAGCTGAATTTACAACAGCGTTCATGATAATGTCAGATATTTTATCTTTGACAGAATGAACTTTCATCAGCTTTACTTTGAAGAATTGGATGCAAAAATCAAATTATCAGGTTAACTTAAATGATTTTCTGTCAAAGCATTTAATGATGCTGATATAAAACTGTCGTCATTTCACACAGTGTTCAAAATTATTCTTTTGCTATTGGAACCAACACATTACTAAGTATTGCTTTACTTTTTCTTTGTGCACAAAAAATGGAATTAAGAAAATGAGTTAAATTACCTTTGATTTGAGTGAAAAGTCATTGTTCCCAGAGTGAAGTGTAAACACACCTGCTGCAGTTCTATTTTAAATCATTATCATCAAGCACAGCCTTTGAAAGCAAGTCCTTGTGCATCGTCAGCAGATTTTTGTTTTCTGCTTTTTAAATGGGCATTACTCTGACTTCCACAATGGCTGATAAATGCCAAGAAACATTTTGTGAAAAATACATGCTCATCATCAACTTTCTTGAGTAACATGCACTTCTGTTTTTCAAGTTTATTGCTACAGAAAGTGTTTACTGCAAAATACAAAAGTGTTACCCAATAATAAAATATATCACTGTGGCTTTGTACCATATAAAAACTGACCAAACCACTGTAGCAAAAGCTTTCCGACTATCCTCTAGAAGATTCTCTACAGCAGGGCTTCTTAGTCCCTGTACATTTTCCATTCATACCTACGAGCCTGCCAATGAATAACCCATCCATGTGGCACATGTTCCATGCTATGGCTCGGGCCATGAGACAACTGGCTGGTAGACCTAGTGGCTTCCAGGAACAGCAGTGTTGACTATTTCTCTCCCCACCGCACTAGACCAGAGAAATTAGCCCCCCTAGATCCTCATGGTTGAGAGAATACATATATATATTTTTAAATAGGGAACATCTTGTGTCCTCTCCTTGGACAAGAGATTTTAGTCTAGAAAGAATCACGAAAAGACAGAAAAGATATGACTGATTTGTATTTTGGTATAAATATACGTCAACGTGACAACTCTGTTCACTGCATATGTGTCTTACCCAATATTAGGTCTGACCATGGTAGAAGCTGGAGGTATAAAATGAAAGTCTACCAAACTACTAATGATAAAAAAAAGAAAAATCTGGGACAAATGCTACATCGAGTGGGATGTCTGGACAACGGGTGTATTTAGAGACTGTTCTGGAAAACCGTGAAATGTTTTTACCTCTCTCTCTCTGCCCCTCCTGCGCTCCTCTCCCTCTTCCTTCCCTCTCCCGCTCTTCCTCTTTCTTCTCCCTCCTCCTTTCCTTTCCTTTCCTTCCTCCCTTCCTTCCTTCCTTCCTTCCTTCCTTCCTTCCTTCCTTCCTTCCTTCTTTCCTTTATTTTGGGGAGAACTGATTACCAAATACAGGTTTTCTGTTTTGTGCTAACAGCACTTTATTGAGGCATAATTTACATACAGTAAAATACACTAATCATGTACAGCTATACAGCTGAATGAATTTTAAAAATGTGCATGCATGTATGTAACCACCACACAGATAAAAATATAGATTTCTACACCCCAGAAAGTCTCCTCCTGTCCCTTTCCAGACCATCACTCTCCCTGCTCTCTGCACAGACAACTACTGTTCTGGTGTTTCTAACCATAGTTTGCCTATTCGAACTTCACATATATGAAATCATGGAGTGTGTTCTCTTGGGTCTGGATTCTTTCATTCAACATAGTATTTTTTTGAGATTTGTCGATGTTGTTGTCTATATAAATAGTTCATTCTTTTTTTTTAAATTGCCCACTATGACTAAACGGCTTGTTTATCCATTATTCTGTCCATACACATTTGGGTTGTTTTCAGCGTTGCACTGTTGTGAGCAAAGCTGCTGTGGGGGACATTCTTGTGAAAGTCTTTTTGGAGGAACGTAAGCATTCATTTCTCTTAATTAATGGAACACAGGATAGATGTATATTTAACTATATGAGAAACTGGGAAATGGTTTTCCAAAGTCGTACAGTTTTATATGGACCATACCAAATGTTGGAAACCATATGGAGAAACTATAAGTCTCCATTGTGGGTGGAATGTCAAATGGAAAACCATTTGGAAAATAGTTTGGCAGTTGTTTAAACATTTAAACATATACCTACCATAAAACTCAACCATTCCACTCCTAAGTATTTGCTGAAGAGAAATAAAATGGCATCATATGTCCACACAAAGACTTGTGGATGAATGTTCACAGCAGCTAGCTATATTTGTATCAGGCAAAAATTGAAAACTAACTGTTCATCAACAGGTGAATGGATAAACAAATTCTGATACAGCTATTTAATAGAATGTACCCAGCAATAAAAAGGAACTAATGATGCATGCAACAACATGGATGAATCTCAAGATAATTATGCCAAATAATGCCAGATGAAGAAAAGTGCTTTTGATTCAATTTATGTAAAATTCTAAAAAATGCAGACTAATCTATAATGACACAAAGTAGATAAGTGTTTGTGTGGGGATAGAGGATGGGAAAGAGATGGATCACAAAGGTGAATGGAGAAGCTTTTTGCTTAATGGATTTGTTCTTCATATTGATTGTGCTGATGGTGTATATAGATGGCAAAACTCATCATATTGTACACTTTATGTGTAGTTCATTTTACATCTATTAAAGCTCAGTAAAGCTAATTAAAAAAACAAGTTAAGCCTTGCTTCTTCCTCTTCTATTTTCTAGAGAAATATGTATAGAACTAATATTTCTTCCTTAAATGTTTGAGAGAAATCATCTGAACTGGGATTTTTTTTCCTTTGTAGAGGTGGAGTAGAGGGAGACAGTTCTTAATTACAGATTCAATTTCTTTAACAGATATATGACCTTCAGATTCTAGTCCTTCTTGTTTTAGTAAGTGAAAATTATGTTTAGTAAGGAATGTGTCTATTTCCTCTTAAGGTACTTATATTTCTGTGTGTGTGTGTGTGTGTGTGTGTGTGTGTATCTATATATATACATATATAAACATAAGTACCTTAAGGTTCTAAATCAAAAAGTAAAGAACTTAGTTCTAAACTGAACTAATTTTGCTAAGGGCCCTCATACTAAGACCTTTTATGAGCCATCAATAAAGAACAGAAAATAATTGTGGCTATTTTTTGCAATCTACCATACAGAGTATCTACATCATGTCATCCACAAAATCCAGCATACAATAAAAAAGTACTAGATGTGAAAGAAGGAGTGGATATGACCCATAACCAAAAGAATAATTCAAACAGATGCACAATGATCAAGATGTATATATATATATATATATATATATATATATATATATATAAAGAGAGAGAGAGAGATATTAACCACCTCCACAGAATTGGGGTGTGAGGAGAATCAGCTTTGCCTTGCAAGGTAAGTCCCTCAGGCAAGGCAGTTAGGAGGTCTTTGGGAAAGCAGGAACATTCATTGGGTGTTGGGAAGATGGGAGGGGGAGGAAGGGATGGGTATATACACACCTAATGGGTGTGGTGTGCATCGTCTGGGGGATGGACACACTTGAAGCTCTGACTCGGGTGGGGCAAAGGCAATATATGTAACCTAAACATTTGTACCCCTGTAATACGCTGAAATAAAAACAAAAGCAGGAATGTCCATTAGACAAAGAAATAATGCCTCAGGTGGCAAGGGAGGTTCAATGGGGTTGAGGTTTGGGGTACTCACAGTCACCCAAATCTTACCTTATATTACCATTCCAGTGGGCTGCTAGACTCTTCCCAGTATCTCTGTGTGTCATTCTTTGTAAATTAGTGTCACAATTTTAAGCCTAGGTGGATAAGAAACTCAGTTCTAGGTAAGAAGCAGTAATTCAACTGAGAGTATAATTTGGTATCCCACAGTTCAAATGGTGGGTTTCTTTTTTTATTATCTTAGCTCCAATGCTAAAAGAGTTAAGATTTTTACAAAAACAATAATAATTTATAGTTCCTGATTTTTATTCTGTTTTGATTCAAGAATTTAGGAAATATCCTGCCATTCAATTTATTTAAACTAGCCAATGCCTTTAGAAGCATCCACCCACCCCACAGTCTTGAATTTCTCATGCCTACTTACCATTCATTATATGACAGACACTTCATAGTTCCCAAAGTTTTGTCTTTACTGGAAGTTGGACTTTAGGAGACCACTGTTCATGATATATTTGTTGTTTCACTACTATGAACTACGAGATGAAAGAGTATCGATCTGCATCCTTTGTCTTTTTTACCTTATTATTATTAGTTTAATTGACACATAATAATTGTACATATTTATGGGATATAGTGTGATATTTCAATGCAAGTGTGCAATGTGTAGTAGTCAAATCAGGGTAACTAGCAAATCCATCATCTCAAACATTTATAATTTTCTTTTGTGTTGGGAACATTTAAAATCTTATAGCCATTTGAACATATACAATAAATTGCTATTAACTATAGTCACTCTAATCAGTGCTATAGAATGCTAAAATTTATCCCTCCGATCTAACTGTAATTTTGTATCTGTTAACCAACCTCTTCCTATCCTCCCCACCTTCCTACACTTCCCAGCCTCTAGTAACCACTATTCTATTCTGCTCTCTACTTCTATGTGATCAACTGTTTAAGCTTCCCTCTATGAGTGAAAACATGCAGTATTTATCTTTCTGGCTTATTTCTCTTGACATGAAATGCTGCCACGAATGACAGGATTTCATTCTTTTTTTATGGCTGAATCATATCCCATTTTGTATATATACTGCAAATTCTTCATACATTCATATGTTGATTGGCACTTAGGTTGATTCCATATCTTGGCTATTGTGGATAGTGCTGCAGTAAACATGGGGGCGCAGATATACTGATTTCCTTTCCTCTGGATATATACCCAGTAGTGGGGTTGCTGGGTCATATGGTAGTTCTATTTGTAGGTTTTCTATAGTAGTTGTACTAATTTACATTCCCATTCACCATGTAAAAGAGTCCCCCATTCTATGCAACCTTGCCAGCAGTTGTTATTTTTTGTCTTTTTGATTATAGCCATCCTAACTGGGGTGAGATGATACGCCATTGTGGTTTTGGTTTGCATTTTTCTAATGATTAATGATGTTGAGCATTTTTTTCATGTATGTGTTGGCCATTTGTATGTCTTCTTTTGAGAGATGTCTATTCAGATCATTTGTCCATTTCAAATTGGATTATTATTAATTTCTTTTTGCTGTTGAGTTGCGTTCCTTGTATATTCTGGATATTAATCCTTTGTTGGAGGAATATTTTGCAAATGTTTTTCCCATTCTGCAGGTTGTCTCTTTACTCTGTTGATTGTTTCCTTTGCTGTGCAGAGGATTTTTAGTTCGATACAACTCCATTTGTCTATGTTTTGCTTCTGTTGCTTGTGCTTTTGAGGTCTTATCCATAAAATCTTTGCCCAGATCAACGTCTGGAAGTGTTTCCCCTGTGTTTCCTCTATTAGTTTTATAGCTTTGGGTCTTAAATTTGAGTCATTAATCCATTTTGTATTGATTTTTGTATATGGTGACATATGGGGATCTAGTTTAATTCTTCTGCATATGGATATCCAGTTTTCCCAGAACCATTTGTTGAAGAGGGTGTTTTTTCTCCAATATATGTTGTTGGCACCTTTGTTAAAAATCATGTGGGGAAATGTTGGGGAAGGTGGCTGGCTAGAGGCAGCTGGTGTGAATCTCTTTTTCAGAGAAGAATAAAGATATCCATTAGGTACTTATACTTTGAATAGATCATCAGGGAAAGAAGGCTTGAATATAACAGGGAGGCGACAGGAGGTACCAAGGGCGAAGGGAGGAGAAGTGGGACTGCCTGCTCAGGGTTGCTGAGAGCCTTGAGGTCAGACCCTGACCAGGGAAGGGGTAAGTGAGTGACCCTTGGTGCTCCACACTCTTGCCTTAGACCTTTACAATTGCAGCTACAGAAGAGTTTCTCAACACCCCACAGGCCTGCAGAGCGGCATAGAGAGCTACCTGGAGACCACGCAGAGGTACTGCTTGTATGCACATGGAGTTCCACAGTCTTCCAAACTCTGGGCATCTGTGCCGCAGTCAGTCAGAAAGCCCTTCCCCCAGTGCTCTGAGCTCTGCCCTGAGGCCCTTGCTACCACTGTCACTGCTGGGCTAGGGAGGGAGACAGAAAACCCAGCTATCTCTTGTGTCCCAGAGTCAAGTTCTACCACCACAGCTGTGGGCTACTGTGGGACTGAGGGGTGTTTGGACCACACACCCCATGCCTGCTGGCTTTCCCTGTAGGTGCTCACCTGACTGCTGCCACAGACAGGGGCATACCCCTCCCGGAGACTGGACTGCAGTGTAACTGCTGTTGACCTGCCTGGGACCAGCCTCCTTCTCTCTATCATAGTTAGCACTTTAACTCAGGGGCCTGAGGACAGGTCTGCTGGCCTGGTCCTGTCCCCCCAGGACTCAAACTTGTCACTCAGGGGCATGGAAAGGAGATTTGTGAACTGATCTCAAGTGGGGAATGAGCCCTCATGGGCAGAACTGAGAGGAGAATGGCATGAGTTTGTGCTAATGCACATTAGCAGTGCACTCCTCTCTCTACAGGAATGGCTGTCCTGGGTGCAAAGTGGGACTCGTGGCCTGGGACGGCTTCACTACCTAAACACAGACTGATTGAGGCCAGTGTAGCTGGTTTGGCCTGCAGCTGGCCACGGGATACTGCAGGGGGATCCACTGGGTCAGGGGAGTAAGAGCTGAGCAAACCCCACTTCCACCTGCGGGACTATGGATTCCAGACTGCCCCTCTCCCCCATGCCTTCTTTGGCATGGTGGAGGTGTCTCTACCCTATGTGGAAGCTTTCCCCAGTGGCTTGGGAACCATCCCCTAACTCCTGTTGGGGCAGCACTTGTGCCCACATTTGGGGAGACTGGACACAGGCTTGTTCTACCCAGCCCCACCTGGCTTTGCCCCCCTCATCTGCATCTGCAGTAATGGAACACAGGAAAGGGTCCCTTGGGACTTTCAAGTCCCTACCCATAGCCTGGGACTCTGAGTACTTCTGATTAAGGCCCAGCATAAATCCCACAAACACCACAGCTGGTTCTCTCCTTCAGGTGCCACTTACTGGCAGGGAGGTCAACTTATACGGCTCATTATCACATTGGCTGACACATTGTACAGGGCCTGGCCAGCTCTGACCTGCAAGTGCCACCCACTGGCCTAGACACTAAAGTGGACATCGCAATATAATTCATGCCGTAAGAAGTGCACAGCACTGGGGAATGAGATAAGATTCTAGAGACCTCCATCTCCCCTTCCAGGCAGGAGGCAGGGAAACTGCCACCACTACAATCTACAAATAATTAGGATTTGAGTAAACCACTACACTAAAGCTATCTACAACCAAGGAATTCTTTCAGAGCTTTGGCCCCCTGAAAGCACCCACAAGCAAAACAACATTCCCTAACCAGCCTACGCTCCAGTCACATCCTTAAGAGGGGAAAAAAGTCCCATCCAAACAAAAGCAAACTCAAAAATAAGTGACATCTTCTCCAGATGAGAAGGGATCAGTGTAAGAACTCTGATAGTATGAAAAAGAAGGGTGTAATACTTCCCGTGAAAGTATCACACCAACTCTCTAGCAATGGATCCCAACAAAAACAAAATACTGAAATGACAGGTAAAAAATTCAGTTCACAATATGGTTTGTAAAGAAGCTCAATGAGATCCAAGAGAAAGTGAAAAATCAATTCAAAGAAACCAGAAAAGTAATTCAGGACATGAATGAAAAATTACTAAAGAGATAGATATATTTAAAAAACTAAACAGAACTTCTGGAAATGAAGACTTCATTTAGGAAAATACAAAACACAGTTGAACATTTTAACAATAGACTAGACCATGCAGAAGAAAGGATTTTAGAGCTTGAAGACAAAGTCTTTCAAATTAACCCAATTGTACAAAAATAAAAAAAAGAAATGTCAAAGTCTTCAAGAAATATGAGATTATGAAAACACCCAAAGCTAAGAATCATAAGTATCCCTGAGAGAGAAGAAGAAAAAGAAAAAGTTTGGAAAACGTATTTGAGGGAATAATTGAGGAAAACTTTCCTGGTCTTTCTAGAACTGTAGACATCTTGATACAAGGAACCGAAAAATTCCTGGGAGATTCATTGCAAAAAGAATATCACCAAGACATATAGGCATCAGACTACTGAAATTTAATATGAAGGAAAGAATTCTAAAATTGGAGAGATAAAAGCATGAAATAACTTTTAAGGGCAAACCCATCATACTAACAGCAGACTTCTCAGCAGAAACCTTACAAGCCAGAAAGGATTGGGGTCCTATCTTTAGTCTCCTTAAATAGAATAATTGTCAGCCAAGAATTTTGTATACTGTAAAACTAAGTTACGTAAATGAAGGAGAAATAAAGTCTTTCAAAGACAAGCAAACACTAAGGGAATCTGTCACTACTAGACCAATCCTACAAGAAATGCTTAAAGGAGTTCCAAACATTGGAATGAAAAGTTGATATTCACTAGTATAAAAATGTTGAAAAGTATAAAACTCACAAGATTTACAAAATAGTTACACACTGGAGAATACAAACCAACTAGATGACAATCAACATGATGACTGGAATAGTATCTCACATATCAATATTAACTTTGAATGTAAATGGTCTAAATGCCTCACTGAAAAGATACAGATTGGCATAAAAATGGATAAAATGGATATGGATAAAAGAATGCAATCTAAATATCTGCTGCCTTCAAGAGACCCACATAACTCATAAAGATTCTCATAGACTCAAGGTAAAGGGGTGGAAAAAATAGGCCTTGCAAATGGAAATCAGAAGTGAGCAGAAGTAGCTATTCTGATATCAGAAAAAACAGACTTCAAACCAACAAAGTAAAAAAGGACAAAGAAGGTCATTATATAATGATAAAGGAATGATTCAACAAGATGATTTAATAATCCTAAATATACATGCCCCTAACACTGGAGCTTTCAGATTCATAAAACAAATACTACTGGACCTAAGAAAAGAGATAGACAGCAATACAACAATAGTGGGCAATGTCAACCCTCCACTGATAGCACTAGATAGATCTTTAAGGCAGAATATCAACAAAGAAACACTGGACTTAAACTAGACTCTAGAACAAATGGCCATAACAGACATTTATAGAACATTCTACCCCAAAACTTCAGAATATATTAATACATTCTTTTCATCAGCACATGGAACACTTTCCAAGGTAGACCATATGTTAAGTCACAAAACAAGTCTCAATAAATTTAAGAAAATAGAAATCCTATCAAATATCTTCTCAGACTACAATGGAAGAAAACTAGAAATTAATTCCAAGAGAAACTCTCAAAACTATACAAATAAATGGGAATTAAACAACCTGTTCCTGAATGATCTTTGGGTCAATGATGAAATCAAGATAGAAATTAAAAAAAAATTTGAAATAAATGACAATAGTCATACAAGTTATCAAAATCTCTGGGATAGAGTGAAAACAGTGCTAAGAGTGAAGTTTATAGCATTTCTCTGCCACAAAATGCTTATACGCTTTTGGTGGACGTGTAAATTAGTACAACCTCTATGGAAAACAGTAGGAAGATTTCTCAAGAACTAAAAGTAGATCTACATTTAATTCAGGAATCCCACTAGTGCATATCTACCCAAAGAAAAAGAAGTCATTATATAAAAAAGACACATGTACTCATTTGTTTATTGCAGCACAATTCACAATTCCAAAGATATGAATCAACCTAAATGCCCATGAGTGGATAATGAAAATGTAGTGTGTGTGTGTGTGTGTGTGTGTGTGTGTATGTATATGTATATATATGCCAAATGTGGTATATATACATGCTATGGAATACTACTCAGTCATAAAAAAGAATAAAATAATGTCATTTGCAGCAACTTGGATGGAACTAGAAATCATTATCCTGAGTGAAATAACTTAGGAATGGAAAACCAAACACCACATGTTCTCACTTATAAGTGGGAGCTAAGCTATGGTTACACATGGTTATACAGAATGATATAAAGGTCATTGACTAAGAAGTGGGGAGGGTGGAAGGGATGTGAGGACTGATAAATTATCTCCTGGGTAATATGTACACTATTCAAGTGATGGGTACACTAAATGCTGAGACTTTACTACTATACAACACAGCATGTAGCATAAACCACTTGTACGTACTAATTCTGGTCTATGTGTCTGTTTTTATGTCAATACCATGCTGTTTTGGTTACTACAGCTTTGTGGTACATTTTGTGGTGTGAAGCCTTCAGCTTTGTTCTTGTTTCTCAGGATTGTTCTGGTTATTTGGGGTCTTTTGTTGTTCACACAAATTATAGGATTTTAAAAAGTCTGTTAATCCTTTGTATTTATGTGATATAAGTTATAATGTCTTCTTTTTCATTTCTGATTTTATTTTCTTGGGTCTTTCTCCTTTTTTCTTTGTCTAGCTAATGGTTAATTACATTTGCTTATCTTTTCAAAAAACCAACTTTTCACTTTGTTGACCTTTCGTATCTTTTGTTTTAACATTTTTATTCTTGCTCTGATCTATGCTATGTCTTCTTCTGTCCTGATTTTAGGTTTGGCTTATTCTTGCTTTTCTAGTTCCTTTGGGTACACTATTAGGTTGTTTATTTAAAATTTTTATACATTTTTGATATAGGCATTTATTGCTATAAACTTTCCTTTTAATATGGCTTTTTGAATTTCATAAATTTTAGTATGTATGTTCTATTTCCATTTTAATATAAAATTTACTCAATTAATCAGAGTCATTCTCTGGGAATATTATAAATGAAATAAAACATAGCCTAAAATACTCTACTAACTAAAGCCAAAAAATGTGAAATAGTGTCTACTGAGTAAAACTAAAATACATAAAGCTTGTAGTTTGTAGAGGGTCATGACACCAGCCATCTGTACTGGAGGGGTGGAGGACAGAGGAAATAAAGAAGCCCATGGATAAAGAGAAAGAAGGTTGAGACAAGGAGAAAGAGACCAATTCTCAGTTGGCTAGTACATTTTTAAAGCACAATATACCTCAAATGAAAGTCTTAATTCCCTACCTCTGAAACTGCTTCTCTCCGGATCTTTCCCAGTACCATCTGGGGAATCCAAAAATAAGTAAAAATTTTGCTTGTACAAAATAAATTTTTGTGCAAGCAAAACATAATAATTTCCTCAAATGTGGGAGGAGTGATTTGTAGGAAATAATATGAACAATAATAAAGCAATCTGACTCTTCATGATTTTGTGGAATGCTGATAATTACAATCACAGATAATCCTTGTGACAGTCAGTATTGCTTAGCAAATACTGCATTTGCTTCTTTACCTTAAATGACCTGCTTTTAGTGAGGCAAGACCACATGACTAGTTCTAACTCAGTGCACTGAAGCAGTAAAGATCCACATGTAACTTGGTAGTCCTTTATCCTTGCTATTGTGACTGAAGAGTTTATATGCGCCAGACTGTACAGCTACAAAATGGTGCAGCCTCTTTAAACCTGGGTCCCTGAATGACTACATGGAGCAGGACCCCTTGCCAATTTGCATGAGTCAACATTGTGAACAATAAGTAAAACCTTTATTTTGTTATTGATTTTTACCATAGCAAATGTAACCTATTTTGACTAATTCTTTTGCATATGGATGTCCAGTTTTCCCAATACCATTTGTTGAAGAGACTATCTTTTCCACATTGTATATTCTTGGCAGCCTTGTCAAAGATCAATTGACTGTATATGTGTGGGTTTATTTCTGGGCTGTCTGTTCTGTTCCGTTGATCTACATGTCTGTTTTTATGCCAGTAACATACTGTTTGAATTAGTATAGCTTTGTAACATATTTTGAAATCAGAAAATGTGATGCCTCCAGCTTATTATTTTTTTCTCAAGATTGTTTTTGCAATTCTGGGTCTTTTATTGTTCCATATACCTTTTAAGATTTTTTTCTATTTTTGTAAGAAATGCCATTGGGATTCTGATGGGAATAGTATTGAATCTGTAGATTGCTTTAGGTAATATAGACATTTTAACAGTATTAAGTCTATCAATCCAGAAATGTGGAATGTCTTTAGATTTATTTGTGTCTTCTTTCATTTCTTTTATCAATGTCTAGCAGCTTTCAGTGTACCAGAAGCAGCAATTTAGAGAAGAGACTATTAAGTGAACCATTAGGACCCTGTCTTCAAGGAGTTCACTATCTGATGTAGGCAGAAATTATCTGCTTGCCTAATCACAGAGGCTATTGTTACCTGAGAAGGTAATGCCCATTACGACAATTTGCTACAGGTCTATCATTGCTGACTTTGCAGACCCTGGGACTAGGTCTATCGAGAGCAGTAATTGCCATGAGTCAGGCACTGTGTTTAGGAGGAGAATGAAGGAATCAGAGATCCAGAATCCAGAGAATTTTCAGTTGAGGAGTGGATAGTATAGTCTTGAAGATATCAGAAACCATTTAGGAAGACATAAGAGGAAGAGTAGCCAAAAGAAAGCAACCTTTCCCCTACTACTCTAATCTGTACCAATTAGAAATTCCACTGGGTTCACAGGTTGTTTTCATTAACTCCTCATAATGAGTTGGCAGGTTACCAATATTATAAAAGAAAAAAAAACTCTTATTCTCCCATTAGTACAATTCACAGCAATAATTTTCCACAAAGAGTAAAAATCAGTGTCCATGAGTACAGTGACAAAAGGATAAATAAGCGGCAGGTGGGAAACCCAAGAATGGTGAGTTGGGGTGGGAGGTTGGATGTGGTGATCAGCTTGGTTATGACAGTGGTGCTTTTAAGCTCTGTGATGTCAGAGAGTAGACCTGGAACCCAGCAAGTTTGGGAGGGTGAAAGAAGGAGAGGGGGAAGAGAAGGGAGGTGGAAGTCATCCAAACAAAGTCACCTGCCCACTTCCAGGTGCTGGAGAAAGCTACCGATTGTCTGTTCTCAGGGGCAAGCACCATGTGGTGTTGGTGCCCATCAGAATATGCAGATCTGGGGAGAAGACGGGTCAGGATGAAGGACCCTCACCTAAAGCTACATTTCTTGGGAATTGGAGTTTACCAATGACTTTTCTGAATGCAGCTTTTACATCTTTGTTCCTCAGACTGTAGATCAAGGGATTCAGCATAGGGATGATTACAGTGTAAAAGACAGAAACAATCTTGCCCTCCTCTGGGGATTTGTCTGAGTTACTTCTCTGGTACATGAAGGCAAGTGTCCCAAAGAAGAGGACAACAGTGGTGACGTGGGAGGTGCAGGTGGAGAAGGTCTTGGCTCGTGCCCCAGCAGACTTCACCCTCAGAATAGCTCTGATGATGAGCATGTAGGAGATCAGGATGATCATGACGTTGGCCAGGAACATGAATTTTGCAAAAAAGAGAATGACAATCTCACTTTGTGTCATGCTGCTGCAGGCAATTTTCAGCAGGGGTGGGAAGTCACAGAAGAAAAAGTTGATCTGATTGTCATCACAGAAGGAGAGGGTGAAGGTACATGTGGTACGTAGAATGGCCCCCGACACCCCACAGATGTAGGCAGCAGCCAACAAGCCCCTGCAGGTGCCTGGAGTCACAATCACGTTGTAGCGCAGCGGACTGCTAATGGCGACAAAGCGGTCATAAGCCATCACTGTCAGCAGGTAACACTCTGTGCCCGCACAGAGCGTGAAGAAAAAGAACTGGGCCCACAGCGGCTGTAGGAGATGACCGTTGTGTCTGTGGCCAGTGTGGCCAGAATCTGAGGGGTGATGACCGAGGCGTAGCAGGCATCCAGCAGGGCGAGGTGGCTCAGGAAGAAGTACATCGGGGTGTGCAGTTGGACATCCACTTGGATTAGAATAATCAGTCCCACATTCCCCAGAATAGTGACAAGATAGAAACTGAGAAACACCAAGAAGAGCAGAACTGCCAGGTCAGGGTGATCCGTGAAGCCCACAAGAATGAACTCTGTCACTATGGTGAGATTCTGTTTGGCCATGGGCCCAGTGTAGCTGGTTGGCCTGAAGAGAATGGAATTAGAGATTTCAGAATTGAGGGCCTTTGCTTTCTTAGCAACAAATGTTAGGTAAAGGTCTGATATTCTCTGCTCAGAGAGAAGAAAATATTTACCACTAAGAATCCACAGCTGGCAGTTACTATGGAGACTAGTCACTTGCCTCTGTACCCCTCCTGAAATTGGACCTTGGGTCAGTGTTTCTTCAAATTCAGTTGCTTATTGTCTGGAACTTTCTTTAAGATCAGAGAACCTCAGACTATCAAGACTGGCAGGGATCAATGTGGAGTCCCTCTCTTCTCTAATAGAATACTCTACCCTCAACCTGTTGTCATCTAGCCCAGGTGCCCACCGGGGCTGCTGCATATGGCTCCTTGCGCTGTGTCTGTGTGACTCCGGGCAGGGCCATTCACACAGACTGTGGTGTGAATGATGTCTCCAGAGTTGTCAGATGCAGGACCCTGTGTTAATTCTTTATGCGATGGGGAGTCTCTGGCCACTCTACCTTTGGAAAATGCTGCCTGTTGAGGAAGCCAAATTGCTCTTTCTGTACCTTCTACACATCGGTATTATGCTTGGCTCTGCCAGGAGGGTAAAACCACTCTCTTCCAAGACAAATAGTGGTAATGCCCACTTTTATTATATCTAGTTTTCTCTTCTCCAAGTCAAACATTCCCAGTTATCCCAACAATTCCTTGTGAGTACTTGTATAACCTATTTTTGCCCTCCTATGAACCAGGGCATCACCTGTCTTGAATCTCTTTTCTTGAAGGCCCTGGAGAGAAAGTGATTCTCTGAAGCCTTTAGATTTATGGAATCCTTATTCTGTGTTGGACATTTCCACATTAACTTAGTGATTCCTCCCAATAATCCTGGAATAGCCAATAGGAGTTTCACGCTTGAAATCTGAGGTTCAGAAAGTTAAAATGACTTGTCAGAGAATACATTTTGAGTGCAGAAGCCAGGATTTAAGCCCTCATGTCATAACTCTAAGACATTGTTTGTTTCACTGTCCTACACTGGTCCTTCTTGACCAGAGGCCTTCTACTTTAGTTTTTAGCATCTGTACTCTAGAGGTAGTTTATGGAAAAGGGGTTTATGGTAGGAACCAGTTTTCTACAGAAATCAGGTTGATCCTTCCCTTTCTGGCAGGGAGTGAGTTCTCTCGTCAGCGACTGGTGGCTCTGGCTCTGTTCTCCGGGACCTTGCCTCTGGGCAGTGGGGTGGAGGTCCCTCCATCTGGGTTTGCAAGACTTTCTGTGAGGCTGGTTGGAGTCAAGTTTAAGGACTTGTTTGTGAAATATGGGGTTCCTACTAGCCACAGAACTTCCATGGAAACTTCAGGGATGCCTGTTGATTTTGACCCTGGGAATTTTGCTCCTAAGGCAAAACTAAAGTCCTGGTGTTTCAGACTTAGAAAGAATACCAGATTCCCCAAGTTTCTAGAAATTAACAACTCCACTAATGTGTGGAATTCAATGCATGTCAAATCTATTGATGAGCAGTAGCTTGGGCACGAACAACCCTGGTTTCTCTCATTGCTCACATCTCCGTTGACCTGGTTCTAATGAAAACCGAGAATGGAAGGAAATCCTAGATCACTGAGCTTAAGGAGATTCTCGGGACCTTAACAGCAGGAGTATGTGACACAAAACATCTTTCGTGCCTTCAGCCTGGGCTGTGGTTGGGGCTGACACTGTGGCACCTCTTCTAGACTTGTCCTCACTGTGGCTATAACACATTCTAGAACATTCTAGTGTAGACATCTTGAATTGTCTCTCAAATCTATTATCCTATTCTATGATTTGATAAATCCTCCTCTTGAAGCAGGATTTTCCATCATTATTTAGCCACAGAACCCTTTTTTTTGTATGGGAATTTAGAGGTATATAATCTATGCTTTAAGGCATGCTTGACTTGATGACCTCCCAGGACTTTTTTTGCTGTCTCTGAATCAGAAGATTATAAATATAAATTTCTTTGAGGCTCTGAAAAGATTACTCTGAATGTTTCCACATGTGAACTAAATAACCACAAATTCAGATTTCTAAATAGTCATAAGCTTTATAAACTTATAGCAATATCCCACTACCTAGTAGGATTTAGGTTGTCACAATTGGCCAGCCAAAGCACTTTTTTTTTTTTCTAGAATGGTCATAACCTTTTAGTCCAGCCCTTGGACGTGTCCCATTGGACTTGCATAACTTGGTTCATGCAGCCTGAGAACAGACACTGTCATGCTCTGATTGGCCTCTTTTGCCTAGAGGATATATTCATCTAGCAGCTCTCTCCTGGAGAGTGGTGGCTACAACCTGCAATGTCTCAACCATGCAAGTCAATGTTTGTCTCAACGGGAAAATCTACATAATAAGAACGTTCCTGGAAACCCCAAGCTTGTCTGTCAGTTTCTGTGTCCACTTATGTCTGACGTCCCGTGTTTGAATGTGGCATTATGAACATGCAAGCATCTGGGCGACTGGTTTCTCTCTCCAGTGTTTAGGGGTCACTGTGCACATGGCGGCCAGGATGGGCTCAGTGAGGCTGAGACCCCAGGAGTGGCGGCTCACGATGCTCCCTCCTCTCCACGCTTGCTGAAGTACCCATGGTCCTCCCCAGAGACACAGAACCCTAGAGTTGGAAAGGACCTTGGCGACGTGGTTCTGTGATTTTCCAGCTCTGCTCCTCAGAGCCTCGGCCTGCCAGAGCTGTCTCCAAGGGACACAGCGGTGGGGTGTGAAGGGGAGGCTGAGCAGGTGCGGTGCTGCCATCTCGGCCCCAGCTGCAGACAAAGCAGCAATTCTTCTAACTCTTGTAAACAACCAGGTGCTTCATTTCATTTTGTTTGGGAACAGAGTTCCACTGTTAAAAAAAAGATTTGAGTGCACTTGGTTTAGTACATTTTCTTCATTTGGCAGAGGAGAAAATTGAAGCCCAGAGAAGAAGTAACTTTTACCCGGGGTGTTAGAAAATATTCCCTTCCAGATTTATCTCTGTGGGGCCTCAACAAGGCTGTACCCATTTGGTGCCTCAGGAAAGACCACGGAGTCATAAAATCACAAACCAGAATGCACAAATCCGGGATGGGGCCGCAGGGATGGGAGGATTGCTGCAGCACAGCTGGGACTCTCAGAGGCCAGGAAACAGCATTTCCCAAATCATTACCGTCCTAGAACATCCACTTCCACAGTAGCTTCTCAAGAGCTTATTGCAAATGTCTTTCTCTCTGACCTTACCTGCTGAGAAAACCTCCTCCGAGGGGGCTGGGCGCATGCTCAGTCCATGCTCTGAGCACTTGGTGACAGTGTGGTGTCCGGGGAGCAATAATATCTCTATGCCAACTATTGTTCCCCATGCTCGACACATTTGTTACTGGTCACTGCCACAGCAAGGTGTGTATTTCTGGGCCTGTTTTATGAAAGTCAGGATTGAAGATTGGGGAAGATAAATAACTCATCTAAAAGGTCACACAGATAAAACTTAAATTATATTAAAACATTTGGAAAGCACATTCAGTAGTCTCTGGGATATACTTTATCGCCCAGCATAATATAGCTATAGGATCTACGTTACCTCGCAGAGCGAGAGCTGGTCAGGAGTGCTCCTGGGAGGGACTTCTGTGAAGCGCTGTTAATATTTTCTCCTGTTTTCTGAGCAGGTCCAAGGAGATTCCTGGGAGGATCTAAAATCCACAGAAAATGCAGTTACCTAATCTTCCTCCAGCTGATTTTATGCATATGCTGGAAACCCACCTCTGAACACACCCCCGCAGGTAGCAGGGCCAGACCCTGTGCCCAGTTTTACGCAGAGCAGCGTTGCGGGGTGGAATTCAGAGCTTGCAACCACACGGGTTCTCCCGGTGGCCAGCTGTTTTGCCTTCGTGCTCAAACAACCCGGTTAGGGTCATCGTGTTTCTGAAGCACCGAGTTTTCGGATTCAATTGAATCCTCTGGTTGTTTGATCATTTTGTGGATATCACCTAAGACGTTGCTTATGGACAAAGGTGAGAAGGATACATGAAAGGCAGAGAGATGCTCTGTCTATACAATTCACCGTGATGGTTCACCTGCCTTCGGTGGGGATTGTGTGAGCCCAGACTTACCTGCAAATCGCGAATTAATGAGCGAGACAGGGCTTCCCATTTCTGAGAGCAGCCGGCTCCCTTCAGCTAGAGCTGACTGCAGGGGGCTATATCCGCCGCTCCCTTCATCTAGGTAAGCAAACAACGGGCCTGGGGATTGAAAGGCTCAGGGGGAAGTGGCAGACCTTGAATGACATCATTTCCCATGTTCCTCCGTGTGATCTTCAGGTAATGAGCTTGTCCTCTCCGCACCACTTCCTTTAGTGCTGGAAAGAAACGGCAGAGGAATGCAGACCTACATTTACATGTTACAGAGGAGGAAGCAGACCCAGAGAGGTTGTGTGTCTCACCTGAGGTCACACAACTCTCGGCTGGCAGTTGGAGGGTGTGCGGGGTGATCAGAGTGGTGGCGAAGGTAGTCGGGCGAGGAGACTGGGACTATCCAGCTACTGTGGGTTTGATCAGGTTGGTTTCACCTATTAGCCTGGTTTGCTCAAGGTTTCTGCTTCCTTATAAGCCCAGTTTGAACCGGTTTGAATTTCACCACTTCTAGGAAGCCGGACTGAACTGCTCATAGGCAGTTCTTCAGACCTTTGAGGAGTTCTGTACTGTGGCAGAGTCCTGAGCACCAGCCTTGCTTCAGTTTAACCACTTGCTTTCCAGAATGTTCTTTGGGATGAGTGCTCAGTCCTACAGAGTATTTAACTTTGATATAAAGAAAGATTGCTTTGAAACTTGGAAATTGCTAAGAAAGTAGATTTTAACTGTTCTCACCACAAAAAAAAAGATAAGTATGTGAGGGAATGCATATGTTCATTAGCTTGATTTAGCAGTTCTATAATGTATACATATATCAAAGCATCGTGCTGTACACCACAAATATATACAATTTTTATTTGTCAATTAAAAATAAATAAAAGGAAAGACTGCTTTAATGGTGGGAAATTAGTAACAACAGAGCAAGAAAAAGTCATTACTGAGGAGAAGCCTCTTAGCGCCCCTTCAATCCCGCCATGTTGTTGCCAAGGACAGAGGGGTGTGTGCCACCGTCTGACTTGGGCACAGAAGCCATGACTCAGGCCTCCACGCTAGCCTAGGGGTGGGGTGGAAGTTCAGATATTTATTTGTTTGCATTTTTGTTGTGAAATCTAATATACCTACAAAAAAGTACATAAAATGGATACAGTTTAATATTAATAAAAAATTATAAAACAAATACCCCGGCAATCACTATCAGACCAAGATAAGTAGAATACTTTCTTTCTCCATAAATTCCTAGGAGGCCCTCCCCCTCCACAATCCCCACTTGCTCCTATATCTTGGCTGTGGTTATAATTGTTTACTTGTTTAATTTAAACCTTTGTCATTTGTGTATATATCCCTAACAAAATGACTTTGTTAAGCTTGTTTTTTTTTAAAAAAAATATATAGTTGTTTTTAGTTGCTTTCTTTAATAAGATAAATGTTTATTTATTTCTCATATTAAAGAATCCTTGGAGATAGGCAGCTCATATGGTGCATCAAAAATGATGTCAGGGCCTTAGGCATCTCTTTTTTTCTGCTCTGTTGCCTCCTAGGCATTGCTTTCATTTTAAGGTCACCTTATGTTCCATAATAGCTGCCAGGTTTCCAGCCATCACATCCACACTCCAGGCCATAAGAATGAAAAACCGAAGGCAAGCATTTGGAGTTTTGTGCTGTTACAACATTGCTTTATGAACATCCTGTACCCATATCCTGGTGTGTGTGGGCAAGAGTTTCTCTAGTGAGTATAACTAGGTCACTGGAATAGCTGAGTCACTGTTCATTTGTATCTTTTATTTTAAAGGATAATGCCAAACTGTTTTACAAAGTTGTTAACCAATTTATGCTATCCATTTTTTATATCCTTGTCAACATGGTGGTGGCATACTTTCAAATTTTGGCTAAGCTAGTGAGCATATTGTGGTTTTAAATTTGCATTTTTCCTGATTACTAATGAGAATAAGCATCTCTTCATAGGTTTAGTAACTATTTGGGTATTCTCTACCTTGGTCAGCCTGGTTTTCTATTCTGAATCTCTTTTTACATGTTCAGCTTCACAAAGCCCATGGAAAATTTTTATCAGCCTAACATAAGTCAGGTGGTTATTTCTGAATCAGTCAACTGCCAGGTGTGTAGTGGGTCATTTTAATAAAATGATTGTTTCCATATGGAGGAACAAGGAAGATCAGTTTCTCATAAAATCAAAGTTGGGTAGAGGGGTTCATTGGGCACAAAATAACATATACAATAAAAAATACATCCTTTTGTTGTTCTTGTCTATGTTAGATGCAGTTAAATGCATCTGTCACCTCCTCAGTGAAATACTCAAGTTTGTTTTATTTCAGTGCAAAGGACTGAGTTGTTCATTTTCCTCAGTACACAGCCTTCATTGACTTTCATGATCATTGGTCTGTAATTTATTTCATTTTTATCAATGGCCATGGAATCGTGGCAAGGGCCCAGGGTTGACATCAGAAAGTGAGGGAATTGGAAGAGAACTATCTATATTGAACACCTGATTTGTGCTAGGATATTTCTTATTCATCATCTGATTTAATTTTTATAATATCCTCTTGAATTAGGAATTATCATACTTGTTTTAGACCTGAGAAATTAAATCATTTACCCAAAGTCTCACAATGAATTAGTGGTAGAATCAGGATTCAGATTCAAGCCTTACTCTGTGCCTTGTCAACTGCTGTATACTCTGAGTATTCTTCAGATCATGGGGAAACGTTTCCATGATTCCAAAATGGGAATTTTATATTCAACCTTGACTTCCCTATTTGCTTCACAGACTTGCCATGAGGCTCAAATGGAAACATGCATGTACCATAAATCTTCTTTCAAAAGCGATTATTGAGAGCTCATCTGGTCTAGACTTTGCACTTAGCAATGAAGAAAACACTCTGCTCTCAAGGGGTTTGCAGTCTGGTGCAAGAACTGTGGTGACTTTCTCCTCTCTCCAAATATTTGTTAGAGAAGGTGATATGGAGTCCAATAGTCTCTCTCTATCTGCCTTTGCTGTTCCTGGAAACAGGATGCTTGGTGGGAGAGAACTGTTCATGAGACAGGCAATAGGGTGAGGAGAAGCAGCGCACCGTGCCTTCCGGAAACTAGCAGGTTGGCCCTTGAGGAGACATTCCCAAAGATGAGATGGCTCAATTCGTATGGAAGATGTCAGAGTAACATTAAAGCAGGAATCATAAAACCAGTGAGTCATCAAATGGTTAAGACAATTTGCAGATTCTATTGTTCTGGCTTGAGCAAGAAAAAAGACCTTTTAAGGTAAGGGGGGGCCCAGTTTGTACAACGGTGAAACGGGAATCCCTTTTCTCAAACACTTCCTTCCCTTGGCTGGTTGGCAACAGAATCCAAACTTCACAGAACAAATTAAAAGGATTTGTTCTGTGAAGTTTGGATTCAGTCAAAAGTCCGCACTCAAGGACCCAGAAGGCCACATGTGGCCCCAAGGCTGCAGGTTCCCCACCCCTGACTCTTGTACAATACTCGCTGCTTATTGAGGTGATCAGTCCCTCACATATTACAAGAAAAAAAGGCCAATTAGCATATCACGGGAATCCTCAGATATGATCTTTGACACGGAGAAAAAGGTAGGACTGATAGGAGCAAAAACAAAGGGAGAGGATGGCAAGCCCAGGCAGGGGTGCAGGGACCATGGGTGTGGGATGGAATAAACTCTGCGCTCCTTGGACCTCAGAGATTCTGTAAGCTGTGTCACCAGAGAAGGAGCAGGAGACTGCTGGGTGCTAAAGAATGGACTGGAACTGGGAGGGGGGTTAAAAAGAAAGTACCATGCAATTGCTGAAAACTAACTTCACTACATTTGCAGTTTTTCTTGTGTGCCTGGTGGTGCCTGTCTATCTTTTTTTCTGTTTGTAGGTACAGGTTGCCTAGAATGCTGGTGCCTAAATAGGATATATTGACATGGAAGAAAGTGTATAAAATGTGAGATCCTTTCACACAGATCTACATACCCTGGGACCCCTGGAATTTTCCAGTGACCTTTTTGAAGGCAGCTTTCACATCCTTGTTTCTCAAGCTGTAGATCGGAGGGTTCAGCATGGGGATGACCACTGTGTAGACGACAGACACCACCTTGTCTTCCCCCAGGGATTTGTCTGAGCCGCTCCGTAGATACATGAAGACGAGGGTCCCAAAGAAAAGGGCCACAGCAGTGAGGTGGGAGGCACATGTGGAGAAAGTCTTGGCCCTGCCCCCTGCAGACTTCACCCTCAAAATGGACTTGATGATGAGCAGGTAGGAAATCAGGATGACCAAGGCATTGGCTGAAATCACAATGTTGCCAAAGAAGACGATGACAATCTCTGTGTTTGTGGTGTCACTGCAGGCGAGCTTCAGCAGGGGTGGGAGGTCACAGAAGAAGAAGTCGATGTGATTGTCATCACAGAAGGAGAGAGTGAAGGTGCACCCAGTACGCAGGATGGCCCCTGACACCCCACAGGTGTAGGCTGCCCCCACCAAACTCCAGCAGGTTCTGGGATTCATGGCCACGGTGTAGAGCAGCGGGTTGCTGATAGCAACATAGCGGTCATAAGCCATCACTGCCAGCAGGAAGCACTCTGTACCTGCACAGATGGTGAAGAAAAAGAACTGGGCAGCACAGCGGCTGTAGGAGATGACCGTTTTGCCTGTGGCCAGTGTGGCTAGAATCTGAGGGCTGATGACTGAGGCGTAGCAGGTATCCAGCAGGGAGAGGTGGCTCAGGAAAAAGTACATTGGGGTGTGGAGTTGGACATCCACTTGGATTAGAATAATCATCCCTGTATTCCCCAGAAGGGTGGCCAGATAGAAACTCAGAAACACCAGGAAGAGGGGAATCTCCAATTCGGGGTGGTCAGTAAAGCCCATGAGAATGAATTCGGTTACTGTGGTGAGATTATTCTCTGCCATGGATTCCATGTGGATGGTTGGTCTGAGGATGAGAATGAAATTAAAAAAAAAATCCCAGAACTGAAAGACAGAATCCTTCTCTCTATGGCAGAAGTTGGGTTTATAATTCCAGGCCTATTTATAGAGCTTGTTTTTCAGAAATTCTGAACGTGGCTGATTCTCCTTGTGCATCTTCTGTATTTTATGGAACTGAACCTTGAGCTGTTGTTTCTGATTCAAACTAATTCTGGGTTACTTTTGGAAAGTTCTGTGAAGATAAGAGACACATAATTCTCAGGTGTGGAAGAGACCTAGATAACATCTGTTCCAACTCCACCTGAGGCAGGAGTCTCATCTGCCCCATACCTACCACTGGTTGTCCAGTTGCTGTAGGAGCCTCCATCTGTGGACAGCTCCACCTGGTAATTCTCTTTTTGGACCTGCACACACACACTCTCTCTCTCTGTACCTTCCACACATTGGCCTTAGTTTTACCCCTTCTGGACACTCACAATGCTTCAATCACTTCTTCTCATGAAGGTCTTTCAGAAATTGGAAGATGAATCTGCTCTTCATGTGGACTATTACCTTACAGCACATACTGACATATTTTTCTTATTATTATACAATTATTCAGGCAGATAGTAAAAAAAATTGCCTAGTCAAATAGTGTTAACTGATAACTAAAAGTCTTCCTTTCCAGTTTAATCTTTATTATGCTAGCTCAGAGGCCATCATTTTTAACATACTGTATTTTAGAATTTTTTGGTTATTTATGATGCCATGATTATAAATAATGCATTCAAACTCGTGGTCTTGCTACCATTTGGTTATGTGACCTTGAGTAAATTACCTAACCACTTTGTGTCTCAATTTTTACCCATAACATGGAACAATTATGCCTACATGATAAAGACATTTTGAGTATTAAATAAGTTAATACTTGTAAGCGCTGTGGAGCTGTGCCCAGCACACATAAGGAGCTAAATATGTTAGCTAATATTGTTGTTGCTATTATCATCATCAATTTTAGAAAGTAGTTATTGACTTCCTGCTTTGAAAGATAATCCATTGTTCTCACATAAACTTTGTTATATTGCTATCTTTAAATATATTTGTATCTTCTCTTTCAATATTATATACATATAATCTTTGTTTCAATAACTAACTGATAAATTTCTCACTAAGGAAGAAATTATTCCCCTGTTATTTCCTCTCTCCTTTCTTCCAACGCACTTAAAAAAAAAACAACTTATCTTTCATTCCATTCACATAACAATGCTTGCTGTTCTAGTTAAGTCTTCCATACTTTGTCTATGGATTGATTCTGAAATTAGTACATGTTGTTTCTCTATTATGGTTACTTCTATGACGCACACTACAAGACTAAATAGCGTGATTGGATGTGTACAGGAGGAAATGTCACTAAACTGCTGCTGCATCTAAGCGAAGCTTTCAAACATCAAGTGAATGCTCTTTTCTTGTACTCTACCAATTGCTTAAAATAATTATGTTTCCTTTGCTTTATAGTTGAGTCATGGTAATTTTTGCATTTCCTATGATTGCTTGTTGCCATATGGTACTGATCTGAGTCACATCACAATTCTGCTTGCATGCCATGGACCACTTTCCAAGTCCCTCCTGGGTACTCATGAAAACGCTTGAAGTCCAGGTGGTCCTTGGGAGCTTTTGCATGAAAGCCCAGTTCCTATCTCCCTTCTTCGAAGGCATCTCTACTCTCCTAGGACCTTCTACATACAATATTTTATGGATGTCTGGTAACGATCTTACTGGACAGGTGGCATTAATCTTATCTGTGGATGAGAAGCTGAGACCAGACCTGTGAAACTACCTGCTGACCTCACCTGTAGAGGAGCCAGCGTCCATACTCAAGTCTCCTGACTCCATCACCCTAGACCCCCCTGGAACCATTTGCCTGGCTGTCTTAATACCACATCCCCAGTTCTCTCAGGTTGGAATTTGCTAATTCAGAGTCCCTGAATTTATAACCATATTAATAAATCCATGAATGTCAAAATTAGATTATTAAGAAACTATTTTTCATGTAGCACAATGAGGAGTTTTATTTGCTGTAGCAATGTGGGGATTGCTATTTTTGATAAAATATGTAGTAATAAAAGGTACTGGTTATAATACTTCTTTGTACTTTTTCTTGTACATTTTTATAGGCATAAAGGGTAGGAGTAGGGGGGTGAAGAGAGGTTGATTAACAGGTACAAACATACAGTTTGATAGAAGAAATAAAACCTAGTGTTTGATAGATAACTAAAAGTTATCTAAAAGATCAGTAGTGTGCCTATGGTTTATAATAATCTATTATATATTTCAAAATAGAAGGGAATAATTTGAATGTTTCAAACACAAAGAAAAGACAAATATTTTAAAGTGATGTCTATCTCAATCACAGTGATTTGATCTGTACAAATTATATGAATGCATTAAATTATCACATGTACTCTGAAAATATGTACATCTATTATGTATCAATAAAAAGTAATTTTTTTAGAGACATGGTCTCATTCTGTTGCCCAGGCTGGAGTGCAATGGTGTGATCACAGCACACTGCAACCTCCAGCTCCCAGCTCAAGCGATCCTTCTCAGCCTCCTGAGTAGCTGGGACTATAGGCATGCACCACCATGCTTGGCTAATTTTTTGATTTTTTGTAGAGAAGGGGGTCTCGCTATGTTGCCCAGGCTCGTCTTGAACTCCTGGCCTCAAGCAATCCTCCCACTTCAGCCTCCCCAAATGTGGGGATTACAGGCGTGAGCCACCATGCCCAGCTCTTCCTACTTTCAAATTATGAGAGAACTTGGCTAATTTCAATAGCTTTCTAAGCATCTAATTCTGAAATTGTCGAAGTATATTTTCTGCATATCTCATGGCTGGTTCGTGGGGGTTCTCTCTGATTAAGGACAAAATCATTCAAGGTCCTTGACCAGACGTTAAGTGGCAGATTGTTGGGGTGCAGATGCAGCCACACCAGGTTTGTACCACACATGTGCCAGGCCTGTTTCATACATTAGCTTTAATTCTTCCTACAGTCCTGGAAGTTGGGTATAGCCATGACCGTTTTATGGATGAACAAAGTGAAATTCAGGTTTAGGAAGTTTCCAACTTGCTACACACCTAGGAAGGAACAGAATCAACATTCGAACCCAGGACTTTCTAACTCCAAATTCAATACAATTTCTACCACATCATACCGTCCTCTTGGGGGGTTTGAGGGGAAGAGAATTACCCTTTCTGCAGACCGAAGCCCCACATATTTAAAATCAAAGCACCTCTCTAAGACTATTAGGCAAATACTCAACTTCCATGGGAGAAGAGGCTTAAGATTGATTTTGTATTTTTTGTTGTTCATGGTTTTTCTTCTTTCTTTATGAGTTGAGACAGACTTAGTTGGACCATATCTCTCTTTAGGCATGACCTTGGGAAAATTGCTTAACCAATTAGAACCTCAATTTTCTCAATAATAAAATGGGAACATGATAATGATTTTTGAAAACCTAGAATGGATTTTTATCTAATGTCCCAGAGTTTCCTTATTTTCCAGAAAGGCAATTTTCAGAATATTTCCAAGAAAAAAAGTGTTAGGACCAGTTGGTGACACCAAGTTTTGTGTAATCTTATTTAGGAAGGAGACTGGGGAACCATCAGCTTGGGAAACGACAGACAGCTGTTCTGAACCCAAAACAGCTTACAAAAGGGAAAGCAATGATTTATGGCCAGTGAACATTTTAAGAAAGCCTAGGGACACTTATGGGTCGACATTATTACCTGTGATATGTTTTGATTATAATATGTAACATAAAAGAATATGAGATTTCTGGAGGGCATAGGGAAAAGAGACATCTTATCCAGGAGGAACCCTTCAGGGAAGAGGGTCCCTAAACTTTGCACTTACTTTAATTTGGGACCTTCTCTCAACCTCTTCTTTCTCTTGCTTCCAAAGTAGAGTCCTTTGGGGAGAGTGAAAGGGCTTAACAAAGTTAACTCTTCTCACTTTACTGAAATCAGTGTCTCAAAATATTACTGTTGACGTTTATCAGGCTCTGAGTCAGGTAGATGCTAAGTACTTTAAAGGCTTTATTTCCTTCCAACCTGACAATAACATTAGAAGAGAGAAATTTTTTTACATAAAATTTACCATCTTATGATGGCTTATTTTATTTTTTTTTACTTTTTATTTTATTTATTTATTTCTTGAGACGGGGTCTCACTCTGTTGCCCAGGCTAGAGTGCAGTGGCATCATCATAGCTCACTGCAACCTCAAACTCCTGGGCTCAGGTGGTCCTCCTGCCTCAGCCTCCCCAGTAGTTGGGACTACAGGCATGTGCCACCACATTCAGCTAATTTTTCTATTTTTTGAAGAGATGGGATCTTGCTATATTGGTCAGGTTGGTCTCGAACTCCTGGCCTCAGGCGATCCTCCTGCCTGGCCTCTCAAAGCACTAGGATTATATAGGCTTGAACCACCGTGCCTGCTCAAGAGAGAAATAGTCATCTTTATTTTACAGGTGAGGAAACTGAGTCTTAGAAACATTAAGTATTTTGCCTGAGGTTTCACAGCTAGAAAGAGAAGATGTGTAGATTCTAACCCCGGTCCTCTGATACCAAATTTGGAGAGTTGAGCCAATAGTCTGCTTTTCCTAATACTGGTTGCCATTTACTAAACATCTTCTCTGTGTCGATCATTATATTATACATTTTACACCCATTATCTCACACAATCCTTACAATGACCCTGTGAAGTAGGTATTATTTTGTCCTGGAGGAGACTAAGACTGAATAGATAAGTATTTGTCCAAGGTTACATGACTAGTCAGTGAAAAAGCCCAGATTCTAACCCAAATCTATCTTATTCCAAAGCCAGAGCTCTAGTACTATGATTAATTCCACTCCAGCATAATTATAGGAAGTATAGTAATTTACAGGAAAATCTCTAATCTAAGCTCTGCAGTCTAGTACTAACTCTGTCCCCATGAAACTATCTACATTTTCTAATATTTACCCTGTGACACATAAGCCCAAAGAGGTTAAATCTGTAGGTTTCCCAAAAAAAAAAAAAAATTGATTCAGTCTTACTTGTGTATTTTATATAAGAGCTAACATCCCAGTCTGGCCATGGTCCCATCAGGTGATAGTTTCCGATGACAGAGGCCAGATTCTCTGCCCAGTTTCAGCTTCCTTAGTTTGTGTGGACCTTACTTCAGAGCCAGTTTCTTCCTAAGGTTACCAGGGTGACAACTACATCTTAATTACCTGGTGGAATAATCCAATTGGATTCATCT